>VDFB02000008.1:70718422-70984557 GCA_007258455.2 Sequoia sempervirens
TGAATAACTAATAAACCACACTTGATCAATGAAACATTACATCAAAGAGAATCCAAATAACTTGATGTATGAGAAATTGAAACAAATAAACTCTCTAAAAATAGTACTTACCTCTTGCAATTTACTATCTTTGTTAGGTCAGTATCCTCAATTCTTGAAGGAAATTTAGTCAAATTTCCACATGTCTCACAAATTCCTTTTATGCAATTTATTTGAGGTCCATTTTCATGATCACATAATATAGACTTTATGAACAAACTTGCATGTTTAGGAGGTGCATTTTGAAACCCGCATCTTTATTCTCTCATCTTTCAAAACACTTGATAGTAGAGATCAAATTCAATATGATAACGACAACAAGTTTCAAAAAATTGTTTATCTTCACATAATGTAAGCTTTAACCTTTGAAACATTGTTTGCCTAATCTTTATATGAGGATATGCATTACAAGTGTATACATCTCAAATTGTGTTATGTCTAGCCAATGTTTGATATGAGGATTTTCATAAATACTAGGTCCAATCGTATCTCATAACATCTCTAGTATTTGATGAATGAGTCACGTCAATTTCAAAACCCGAGACCAAGTTCCTAACAACATCTTCAATCATGTAAGAATGGGAAGCTCTACACATAATTTCCCAATTTCCTTCTAAACTCTCATCCAAAAACTTTCTCTTTTTCTCATATTTTATCAATGTGGTTCTACTATAACCAATTTCAGTTGAAAGTGCTGACATTTTTCTTTTTCTTGCTATATCTTGATGTACAATAGATGTCAACATCACGCTTCTTGTAGTGGCCTTATCCACTGATCGAGATCCTTTCCCAATGGAATCTAAACCCTTTTTAACATTTTGAACAATATCCTTTTGTAATCCCATGTGTTTCTTCTTATTTGATGTCGAATGGACTTAACAATTGTAATGACTCTTTGAGCTCACATCGCGAAGAAATAAGCGTGATAGCTGTTGGGTTTTTTCAAGTGTATCAAGATGATTGAAATGATGATTGAGTCATTCATTTACAGATTTAGTCATTGACCTCTTTCTCTTATTATAAGGCTAGTTGGCATAATATTTGAGTTTCTCCATATCCATTTCAAGTAAATGATCCAAATTTCTATGAGAAATTTGTTTCCCCGCCTTCTCAACTAGTTTTATATGCTCATCCATACTAGTAGGAGGAAGTGATCCTGACCCCTCTCCAACATGCATTGTTTGAACTTGTGCCTCCTCCCTATCTTCAAGGACCATGCATTCTTGAGCGGATTCATTTGATCCAATGTCTAGATTTGGCTTGACTTGAGCATGAAAACTTCTTGCTTGTTGAGCCCTTCCTACACATGTGTCACAAAATATTTTGCAAACAAAAGTGAGAGATGATGTTAAATATATAAGTGAAGTTTATGTATGCAAGAAAACAAATTGATAAAACATGATGAGCCTCAAAGTGGGAGAAGTTTGGTACTATTTTATAATGTCATCCATACCAGTGAAGGAAGTGATCTTGACCCCTCTCCAACAAGCATTGTTTGAACTTGGGTCTCCTCCCTAACTTCAAGGTCCATGTGTTCTTCAACAGATTCGTTTGATCCAATATCTAGATTTGGCTCGACTCCAGCTTGAGGAATCCCTAGAGCATAAAACATAAAAATAATTTGATAACATTAAAGTGATGAAAATAAAATATGAAAGACACAAAACACTGTAAATATTCAAACAAAAAGAATTGGCTTAAGGAATTGGAGTCAAGGATCATATAAACATTGCAACTTGCATGACCAAGATGACTTGAGGATATTTAAAAGTATTTATAATCATTCAAGTGCAATGATACCAGTTAGAAACCTTCAAATTAAAAGTACTAAACACACACTTGAGAGTGAGAGAGAGAAGAAACAAGCATGTACCTTGTTTCTTTCTATGATAATTTTCCAAGTTTTGATCACGCCTCTTTTGTTCTTCTTCTTTTGACAATTTAGTTGAATGCACTTTTTCTTTTTTCTTTGTTGTTCCATTTTCTTCTTCAACTTAAAGATGACTCTAAACAAGTCCTCTACCAACTTAGTTAGATTATCCTCAAAATTTTCCTTGATTGGTAAAATGAAAAGTTGGCGAGCTCAATATTTATATGATAAAATGTGCAAAAACTTCTCCAAAATCTGTGCTCCAAGTGAATCAAAATTATTCAAGTGTACATGGAATAATTAGATCCTAGTTTAAATGAATCAAGTAGTAAACAAACAAGTTATTTCATTGTGGAGTTTTTTGTTATTTAATTCATAGGTATGCACAACATATCTAGTAATTTTAGAATTTTGGTGAAGTGTCAAAGTAACTTAAATATTGAAGTCTAATTTACAGATTGAATTTTCACTAATTATATTTGGGTGAATTTCAAGTTAGTTGTCAAATGTATAGTATAATTTGAATTAATTTTGTAATTAAATATTTGAATTAGTTACTTATGAAAAGCATTATAATAGCTTCGATATAATTTGAAGATTGAATTTTTCTTGGTATATTTGATTGAGTTTCAAGTTACTTGTCAAAAGATTATATCTTTGTTTTCTCAACTCAATGGTTCATGTTGCTTAAGTCATTTTTAAAAAAATATTTATCGTGATCAACATGAATGAACTTAATTATAAAGTGGCATTGATTTCCCTAAAATTCTACTAGAGATCAAATGTATATTGAATATAAGGAAATGTAAGTTGTAAGAGATCATAAAATAAGAAAACATGTATGTATATTGAATATTTAAAACAAATGCATACATATATTATGTGTAAACATGTTTAAACCATAAGCAAACACATGTACATACATGTAAAGGGATTCAATACATATAAACATAACACATATTATAAGCAAAGAGGAAAATGTATGTATATATCATATAAGAAAATATATGTACATATATCATAAAAGCAAAATGTAAATTTAAGATCATCAAATGTCGAATACTAAAGATCAAAAAATAAGCAAATGTATGTATATCATATAAGAAAGTGTAAGTTACAGATCATCAAATATCAAATACTAAATTTTAAAGATCATCATATAATCAAATACACATCATGTGGTAAAGATCATAAATCTAGAATGCATGGCCTAATATGAATGTCTACTCCTAGAAGAATGGCCATTTGAATGAGAACGGTCCTACTCTGATGGATGTGCTGAGCCCTACAAATAAAATTGTGTACAAGATGTGTTAAATACATATAATTTTTATTAAATAAATTTTATGAAAGTTATTTTTAAATGAACTTGTATTTTTAAATATCAATCTAGAACTTGTATTTATCTATGCATACATAAATATATATTTTATGAAAACTCACATGTCCACCGATAGCAGATTCATCCACATAGTCACATCGATCATGCACATGATCTGGACCAAGGCTAGGAGTGATATGAGGTATGTCCACCTATAACAATATATATACACATATATATCAACTTACATGAATATCTAGTTAAAAAGAAATTTTAAAAATAATGAAAAAAGAATTGAAACATGCACATGCACACATACATGCACATCATTTGATATCGGATGACCTAAGTCCTCTGAAACATTCGCCTCCACCATATCCACCAAACAATCAAGCGATGAATCAACATCTGCATCCAACTGATCTATCCCATGTTGTGCTAGAAATGATGAATGTAGAGGATTATGAATGTGAGATGGTATCGGTGATGATGAACTAGAACCAATCAACATATTAGTAAAACTCATAGTCTATGCAACTACCATATGAACTGTAGGTGGATTCTGATGCGCACTAGTGCTCAGCTAAGAGTGATGGGATCCTAGAACTGAACAACCTCTATGTCTCAAATGATCTCTAACATGCTCTATACCGATCCCATTGTCTAATGCAATGTGGGCATATGCCTCCAACAGGTCCTCAGCCAAACAATGTAGAGTCATGCGTGACATATCTCCTGTAAGTGCATCAAGCTGTGTAGGAGTAGGGATGTCGACCACTGTAAAAGGATCCATAGTGGTCCACTATGCTGAAAATGGTGTGGATCGGGAATGCCTAGATATCAAATACTGACCTACACGATCATCAGATATCCTAGTGGTGGCAGCCGCAATGTCACCTACAGTGTCAATTGCTTCCTTTTGGGAAGCAACAACAACCTCATCTACTATGGGGGCTAGAGCTGGGGTGAGAGTAGGAGACCTGTCACCAACCAATACCCTAAACATTTGGGGTGGTCTATCTGCTCGACGATAGGTGGGCCTATCAGCAATCCTACCACACCCCTGACCAACATATGGTGGAATGTCCAGGTAGTTAACTTTGAGGCCCAAATGGACCTCAGCATACAACTGCTGAACAAAATACAATGGAATTTGGGCATTGTTTGGGTATAGACCATGTGCTGTGAGAAATCGTGGGTAGATCAATGAGGCCATAGCATGATTGACACATCTAGTGACTTGGTATCCCCCAACCTTATGCACATTTTGATAAAATGGAAAACAAGTGGTTTTTATCATTTCTTTGGTGACACTATCTTGTATTTGTTTAAGGGGAACGCCACCATGTACTTCTTCCCACATGTAGGAAAGAATAGCAGTCACTCTATTTTGGGAATATGCACTAGTCCTCTCAAGTTAATCTTTTAGTTTTTCTAGACTATGCAATATTAACATGCATGGTTCACTATATATCCCTGGGTTTGCACCCTGTGCTAATGAATCTCTCAATTTTTTTATCTCATTACTAGTATTTGCAAACAAAGAATCTAGAAAGCATGTGGAACATGATCTACATTTTCCATGTTATACATATATATATATACAATACAATCTAAAAACAATGAGACTTTTGGTAAATTATATCTAGATAAAGAGAATACAAATCTAAAATAGAAATTGTAATAATTCATCTACTCATCAATAATATTTCCATACTATTAACTTGATTTAAAAAGAATTGAAGACAACTATAATGTATTATAATCCTTAAATGGTTCAAATTTTAAATGAAATGATGAAAGAAAAAGAATAATACAAAGATTAAAGCATAAAAATCATTTGAAAATAATTGGGGATAAAAAATACTTAATCTAATAGTTGTTAACATAAATGAACTTCAATTATATAGCCAAGAAACATCAAAAATTATAGATTAAAGGTACAAATATGTCATATTACTTGAATCAAATCTACTAAAGCTTCTTAATTTCATTTGCATACTCTGTTATAAACATTCAAGGAACTACTGAAACTCTAACGTGTCTCCAAATTACATATGAAGAGAGAACCTAAATGTGAAAAGAAAAAGAAAAAAGAAATCCATCTTTTGTAATGAGTTTGTTAAAATTTAAAACATTCAAGAACCCCAAAAATGGTTTGAAATTGATGAGCATAATAGAAATTCCTAAAAGCAAGGTCACGCAAACCATCTAGCGTAGCTTCAAAAAATTTCAATGAATGGTTTTCCAATAAGATACAATCATTCCAAATTTTTAAGTACAATTACTAAAGATGTCGAGACCTTTACTAAATAAATTTCCAAAATGCATCATTAAATGTATATTAACATCAATCAAGACTCTAATTAAGAATATTAAAAACAACACCAACACAAAGAGATAAAATTAAAAAGTTCCAACTAATGATGTTATAATAATCCTCCCCAAGTTGATCCTCTCATCCCAATCATCATACTTAATGTTTTGGTACTTGAATCATGTTTATTATATTATGTGCTCCTCAACACTATGTAAATTAGAACTCTTAATAAACATGTTTTTTAAGAGGAAGCATTTTCTCTTTCTATTACCATAATGATTATTCTTGTTTTTGTAACTTGGTATTTCTACTTGTAGATTTTCAACTTTTTATTATGTAAATCATTCTTTGATACCCAAGTAGTTTGAAGACCCTTTTAAGATGAAGAAAATATAGATTTATCATTTGTAATCCTCATCCTTCCTTGCTACATGAGTAATTTTTTTTATGAAAACCATGTTTAGGAATGAAAATATCCAATCCCTTATGCTTCTAACTAAAGTTTGCAATGTTTATGGTTCTTTTGGCCTTATAGATTCTTGAATCATTTTATAATATAAAACCTACATATAACCTACTTTGGCTCTAATAATTGTAAACCCTTTAGGAATTCTAAATTGTTGCATCTTGTCTTGATTTTCCCACCATTGTTATTCCTTTTGAAATTTTTACAAATTAGGCAAAGAATCCTTGCACTTATATAGAGTATCCTTAGGTATGTTCTTAAAATTATTTAAGGTTAAATGACTTAATCTAAAATAAAGGCATATATGGATCTCTTGCAATTGTAACCTCTTTACTAGTGTGAACATATTTGATACCTTGATGGCATGACATAGATGATGTTGCTTGATATTGCTTTATCCATGGATACCCAAGTAAAATATGAGATATGTATCTAAAGAAGAAATAATATGACATAGAATAAGAACTTCCCTCATCTTTTAGACCAAAAAATTAAGGTAAAATAATGTATCCTATAGTTTCAATCAACATATCATTAGTCAATTTTAAATAAACCCTCAAATATGCATATGCTTGTTTATAAAATGATGATAAAACAAAAATTATTCAATGCATACATTTTATTGGTGAGTAAGATCAATAAACACACCCTTACATGGTTCATGATCCACACAAAACCAAAGGACCATTATAATTATTTGGTAATATCTCACAATGTGAAAAAGGTGTCGAAAAAATTAGCATACCTAAACCGTAAATTGATTTGTCATAAAGTGGGTGGGTAGCTTAGTGGTGGATATTTGCATCCTAACTAGTTCATGTAAATTTCAACATGGTATTAGATCCAAGCTAGGTGCATTTGACACCTATGTTGTGGCTCAAGGGCGTGTGTTGGAGAAATGATACACACCTAAGCCATAAAAGGACTCATCACAATGTGAGCCATTAGCTCAATAGTAGAGCATCCTAACACCAAATAAGAGGTCCTAAGTTTGAATACTAGTTAGTCCATATAAATTTCTATAAAATTCAATCGCTAGTACATAAGAAGAAGAATAAGTACCCTTATAATTTTTATTACTACCAACAAATCATTCCTCACATGTAGGTGAATCAATTATTTCAAGCTCGTCAACATGTATATGTACCTCAATCTCATGACCCTCATATAAAACCATTTTATTAGATTTATTTAGTGTAAAATATTTAAATTTTCATTAGGAGGAACAATTGAAGGATTGACCCTAATATTAACCCCCTCAACCTAATTTTTTTTAATCAATCAAATCCTTAATCAATTATTCCTTAATCCCATAAAATGTTGAGTATAATTACAATTAACTCTACAATTTAATAACAAAATTCTTTCTCATTATATCTTTTGGGAATAACCTTAGATTTATCTAATGGCCTAATAGGAGGAAGTGTAATCATGTTTGCACTAAGTAAATTTTGAAGCACATTTTACAAAGGAAAAAGTTGGAGGCTTTAGAGTCATAATATTAGAAACATTTATAATGTATAGTTTGTACAATGGTCATTTCCATTATTTTTTACTATCCTTTTGGAAATAATTTTTCTTTTCAAATTTACAAGGGTAGGATGATGTAGATGAAGCATTAGAAGGTCCATAATTAAGTGTGGTAGCCTCTAACAACTTTAGTTCTTAACATTCATCTCACTTGCACATGCAAATGTTAAGAATGTATATACTTTGTAGATCCTTGTTTACAGTCAAAAAATCTAAAATAATAAACTTCAATCCAACATTCCCAATATTTGCATTGACCAATTTCAATATTAAAAAATAGACCCAAATGGAAGATAATACAACATTTAATAGCATAATATTTTAAATTTCATGGGAAGAACTTAGCCAATAACTTATCATCATACACAAAATCCAAATATGTAGCACTAAAGAACCTTGAATGTGTCATGGGATCTCCTTTAACATTGTGCATCTCAAATCTAGGATCCAAAAATCCAACAAAAAATGGATATGTAAAATTTTCAATAGAAATTGAATTGTGTTTGATTTTTATATGTATGTCTTTTTTTGTTTCCATTAGGTAAGGAATCAACATTACTTTTCATCTCAACAAGACTTTAAACATTAATGTCAAGGGTAGATAGAGGCACACTAGGATTAAGGACATGAATGAAAGTGGCAAGATGAGAAATGGAAGGTGGTGTATAAATTTTTCGTGACATAATAAATGAGTGTGGAGTGACAAAGACTTGCGTAGGAATATCACAGTGAGGGGAACATGGGAAGTGTAAAAAAAACTAATGAGAACTAATGTGGAGACAAGAGAACTATGTGCATCATAATAAGTAAGCATGAGATGAGATCTAGGAAAAAGGAGAGGATAAATTTGGGGAGATTTGGTGGAAGGAGAAATAAATTGCATTATAAGATAGATAGGAGTAAAACAATAAGGAGGAATACATGAAGAAGAAGCTTGGGATGGAGGGAAAATGGCACATCACTCAAAGGGATTGTTGAGCTTATCCTTTTACCTATTTAACTTTAAGTACTTTCTTTCCACATGGCTTATTAATCAACATAGTATATGAAGGAGATCAATCATTGTACTAGGATTAATATTACTAGCCAAATTTGCAAGATCCAAAGAAAGGTTGTGTGCATCAAAGCTATATCTTGATTACCATTTTCTCAACAAGGGCCTCATGGTCAAATGATTCTTCTCCATTATGATAAATTTAGTATCATGCATATTCCCAATCATACCAATTTTAGCTTGATTCACAACCATGGTGGGATTGAACTATGACTTCTTACTAGGAAAAGAGGATGATTTTGGTATTAGAAGGAAATAAGGATCGAACAATGTTTAGATTTGATTAAGAAATTAGACAATGAGAAAGCACTTAAATCTAAAAACTAAATAAGATTCAAGAAAACCTTTATGGCCAAATCGTAGGACATACCAAATTAAATGGCTTTGCCAAAATGAAAAGAAAATAATTTCCTTAGATTTTTCTTTTCTAATTAGCTAGGATAAATAAATACAATAAGTGAATACACAAATTACCTACGAACATACAATTGAATTTAAAAATACAAGACAAGCACACTATAGAATTGACAAAGAGGGTTAGGGTTTTTAGCTTCATTTGTTATATGGAGATATTTTATTGTAATGTACATAATCAATGATATGATTCTTTATTTTTTATAAGATTTAATATTATGACACCTTAACAAACCAAGATATGACTTTCATGGTTCACTCCTACATGTATGGAATTTACATTTTCATCCACAAGTTTGACCCTAAATTTGTAGTTTTAAAATTATTTTGTGACATATGTGTTTAGTTTATTTGTTGTGTTATTAGTTGGATGATAGTTAAGGTGTCCACTACGAAATGGTAGATGATGGGGAGGTGATGTTGGAGCATTTGACACTTGAAACAATGTTGTAGATGCATTGAAAAGGTGTAGATGCACTGAAATTATAGACCTCTCATCCCCTAATAGATAGTTGATAGTTTTGATATTACTTTTTCTCATGAAAGGTGTTTAACAAGACAAAAATATATGCAAAACAGGGAAGAAAAATACTATATTGAAAATGCTTTAAAAACTTTCAAACAAGTGCAATTTGAATTCAACAAATTTTAAAAAAATTGCATTTAGGGTTTCGAAATTAAACAAATCGATGCATTTTGAACTCTAAAAAAATTGAATTTTAAATACCTAGTGCTCAATAGTGTTGGATATGCAAACTGGAATGATGAACTTTGAAGAGACGAATGGAAATTTGGTTTCGCTGGAGAGAGAAACCTTGTTTGGTCACCATTACGGACTCTGTTCGCTGTGTGCACCAGGGACAGTGACTAGTAAAAGAACAAAGTAAAAGTGACAGTTAAAATGAAACAATTTTTTATTTGTCATATTGAAGGGGTTCGGTCGAACCCATGTTCGACCAAACCCATTTGATTATGTTTTTTTATTTGGGCTTTCCTTGGTTCGACCGAACCCATTCAGTATGGTGAATGGAAAAAATCTGAAATTTCCTTCCTCTTAGAAAGTGTAAACCACTATTCTAAGGTAACCCAGTAATATTGGAATATGGGGAAATGTATTTTTAGGGCCATGAGTTGGTCACCTAAAACAAATGGTGATGAATTCCTCGCTCTCTCGTGTCTGAGGTGGATGACGGTTAAGGACGTCCCACCATTAATCTAGAACTTGCTAGAAGAATTTTTATCTTATTTTGGCAAGGTGGTTAGAATTGAGGAAACAAAACCTTCCCTTCCACATATGGATTCCAAAGCCCTAACACTAGGAATAAAAGTATTGAAAAACATAAGATTTAACCTAAATAGCAATATCATCTCATGTAAAGTTGGCATACTTGGTGGGATCAATGCATGTTATCTGTGTAGGAAGGACGAACACCTGAGAAGAAACTGCTCGATCATTGCAAAAAATAAGACTAGTTTTCTCCCTAATAACTCTCTCAATGAAAATATAAATAGTGATAGGTCCCTAAACTCAGATAAGGAAATGAATATGGAAGAAAAAGGTGTGTGGGTGGGAGAAACCCCTGTGGTACCTCAGGATTCTAACTCTCTTTCTAAAAACCCAATTGAGTAGGAGCTTGAAAATACCACCCAACCCCCTGATAGAGGGTGGAAATTTGTAAACCCTAGTGGGAACGATGTGCCACAATAGTGAATCAAAGTTTGAACCTTCAATCAATTTGAAGCCCTAATTGAGGATAGCAAACCTCATATTAGTAGAAGTGGTGAAAATAATGGGATTAACATGAGTGTCTCTAACTCGGATAGTGATAGTGTGAAGGAATTCACCATCAAGAGAAATGCTCAGCAAATTGTCATGGATGAAATAAGAAATAAAATAAGGGAAAAACAAAAGGAAAATAAAGAAAATAATAAAAATAAAGAGGAAGTAATTAAGACTTTAAATTCAATAGTAATTTCACCAACTTGATCTAAAATAATAAGGACTATTTACCCATGTCCATGATAACATCAACTATGTAAAATAAAAAGAGTTTGAAAGCACCATATTTGTGGTTAAAAATATAGTTTCAAAATTTGAGCTTAAAAAGGACCAAGTTCATGGTATGCAAGGAATTTTTGGTAGGGTGAAACTAGACAACATGCCAGAATATGGTGGAAAAAAGGTTGTTGATATTGGCATGTCTATAGAGGGCCATCCTCCCATAGGTGCCTCAGATCCCATGAAGTTGGGCAAGGATGATGTTGTTCAAACTATAATGGAAGTTAAAAACAGTGGGCTGGTTGTTAGTATGGTTGGTAAGGTGAGGTATGTACAAAACAACTCCCCCAAAACAATCTAAGAGAGGAAGGATATAATAAAGAAGATATGGGAAAAGATTTTTTCTAAAGGACAACCTATAAAAATGAATCCATTAATAACTCAGTTGGGGTGGAGTCCAGTCAAGACAAACCTCCTATTCATAACACTAACAGTCAGGCTACTATAAACTCAAGTGTGTCATCAAACTCAGGTGATGGTCTTTCTATCCTAAATGTAGAATTGGATCCAAAGGCAGAAATAGGGAACCTTCCCAATGCGTTAGTCACAGAAACCCAAGAGGGGGCAAGTGGGAAGCCCCCCATTGACCATAATGTTTCAAAGGTGAAAAAATATGGAAGGATTCCTACAATTAGGAGAGGTAGAGGGAGTATCATTAAGAAAAAAAGGAAAAAGGCAAGCCTAGTAATTACTAGCCCAATCTCTAAAAGGTTGGAAATGGAAGATATGTTACCTAAATGTTTTGTAAGTTTTAGAAATGAAAAGGGCTCCCCAAGAAAACTTGTTGACCATGAATCTTGAATGCATTTCTTGGAATGTCAAGGGTTTATAATCCCCTGACAAAAAACATATTGTAAGAAGATTTTGCAATATGGAAAAGGAAAAGGATATTGTCATGTTACAGGAAGTGAAGGCAACAAGCTTTACTCTTGAAACCAACCTAAAGTTTATATGGAACAACTTCTAGTAGTTAACTAACCATGAAAAAGGAAAGGGGGGAATTGCAATTCTCTTAGCAAAAAAATGGTCTCAAAATGTCAGATGTTGGGGTACATCTCCCTGTAACAGGGTTGTATGGATCCAATTGGAAAAGAATGGAAATCTATTTGGGGTATGCTTTGTTTATTCCCATAATGACTATAAAGATAGTATATAACTCTAGAAGTGGATGAGCAACCTCGAAGACATCCCATGGATTGGGGTGGGGGGGATTTTAACATGGTGGAGAAAATGGAAGAAAAAAGAGGGGGAGTGGAGTTTGGATAGAAGGGTAATGAGAAATATTTCTAGCTAATAATGAAGACTAAATTGAAATTTTTTTACCCCTTGGAAGGCTTGAAAAAAGAGAGCACCAATATTTGGTATACATGGTGCAATGTACAACAAGGCAACAAAAGAATTTAGTGTAGGTTAGATAGGTTCTATGTGAACTAGCTAAATTTTAGCTTTGAGTCAAGGGATGGTGGCAACAAGGTAACTGTATGCCCCTATATGCTATCTAACCACCACCCAATCAAAAAATATATTCTTTTGAATGATGGGAGGGGCAAGGAAAAAAAAAGACAGGAGAAATTCATGCTAAACACAAGTCTTTTGAAGGATGTTGACTGTAGTTCTGCCATTGTAACCTTGAGGGAAATCAACAAGTGGTTGCTCAAGGACAAAAATGCAATTGAGAGGTGGAATTTAAATGTGGAAGGTTGGAAGAAACTATTCCTGACCATAGGTAAAAAAAGAGAAATTGGTAGAAGGACCTGATTGAAAATTGCCTCCAAGAATAGCTCTTGGAAGCAAAGAGTTATCTTCAAAATGACCTGTACAATGAGGTTTTAGGAAAAGATATTACCTATGTCAAAAAGGCTCTAAGAAGATTCCAAACAAACCAAATTCAAGGGTTGAAGACAAGGGAAAGGTTAAACTAGCTTAATAATGGTGACAAGGGTACCAATTTTTTCTTCAAATATATCAAAGAGAAAGGAATTAAGGAACATGTTGACCAGATTTTCCAAGATGGTGTTCAACTCACTGATCAGGAGGAGATTAAAGGTCAATTTTTGTAGTTCTACAAAGAGCTCTTTAAGACAGAAGGAGGAAATGAGGATAGCAAAAATGCTAGAAATGATTTGAAAAGCATAATACCAAAGAAGGTCTCCATGGAGGATGTTGAAATGCTAAGTAGATAGATTACCAAGGAAGATTACTAAGGAAGAAATTAAAAAGGAAATAACAACCCTAAGCAATGATAAATCACCAGGGATAGATGGCCTTCTGATTGAGTTCTACAAAACCTTCTCAAATTGGATATGTGATGACCTTCTTCGGGTTTATGAAGAGGCCATTAATGTGGGGACACTCAACAACAGGATAAATAAAGGGTTGATCAAATTTCTCCCAAAGGAGGGAGACAAAACTCTCATAAAAAATTGGAGACCTATAACACTGTTGAATGTTTCTTATAAAATCCTGGAAAAGATAATAGCAATGAGGCTAGTAGGTATCCTCCATAAATTGATTAACAACAAACAAATTGGCTTCATAAAGAGTAGATATATCTTGGAAATTTTAATAAAAAGTTAGGAGGCAATAGAATGGGCAAGACACTCAAGGCAGGAGTCTGCCATGCTTCTTCTAGATTTTGAAAAAGCTTATGATAGGGTTGAATGGAGATTTCTAACAATGACCTTGGAAGCTTTTGGGTGCCCTGCCACTTTTTGCAAGATGGTTAAAACATTACTTAAGGATGTCATAGCCCAGGTGGATGTCAATGGATCCCTATCTGAAGTGTTCTCTTTGGAAAGGTAGTTCAAGAAAGGTTGTCCATTGGAACCTGCCCTCTTTGTTATAGCTTTAAATTCTATTCACTGCCTACTAAGAGAGGTTAGTACCACACCGAGTATAAGGGGGCTAACACTCCTAGACCAAAGTAACCTCCCGAACCTATAGTTTCTAGATGATACTATAATTCTAGTAGTATCGAGGAAGGAAATATGCAAAACTTGGTAGATAAACTCATTTTTTTCTGCTTGGCTTCTCGTGCTAAAGTACCTAATGCCAAATCTATAGTCCTAGGGTAGAAAGAGAACCCCCCTGATTGGTTTAGTAATTTTTGTTTTCAATGGGGAGGACCTCACAAATAGGTAAGGTACCTCAGTATTCCCTTTGCAATCAGTCCAAATCTTGAAGACATGTGGATGTGGATCAAGGTCAAGATTGAAAAGAAGATTGATAACTGGAATAAACAATACTTGTCTTTAGCAGGTAGGGTGCAAGTTTACCAAAAATTCCTATCCTCATATAGCTTGTATTTTTCCTCAGTTTGGTTATTTAGTGGTTATCAAGTCAATGAAATACAAAAAATGTTAATGAAGTTTATGTGGTCAGATGGCAAGAAGCAAAGGAAAAAACACTCAATCAAATCAGATGGGTGTTGCTTAGAGAAAAGGCTTAGGGGTCTTGGTCTAAAATACTTAAGGATTCATGGAATTTCTTTAGCTAAAAAATGGGTAATAAAAGCTTTAGATGGCATGGAGCCATAGAAAATTCTCGTGAGGAATAATATTCAAATGGGGGTACCAAGGAAAGAAAAATTCTAGAAATTTCTACCATTATGTGACTTGTTGATTGGGATTCAACCTATATATCTCCTATTGGATCCAATGTTTTTAAAACTCTGTGTAAGTCCTATGAACTTTTTAGAAACAAAGTAGCTAACAAACATTTCACCAAAAATAATAATAATCTATTGTTTGTCCATAGATCAATTTGGTGGAACCTACAACATAAGGGCAAACCCTTTCCCTTCTATAGGGTTGCACAGCCAAGAGCTAGGCCAAGAAAGGTATCCAAACCTTCAGTAATATGATTGATAATGGTAAATTAAAAGACTGGTTAGCTCTTAGTATGGAGTATGACCTTCCTAGCTCCAATTGGAGGACATACTCAATAATAAGAGAGGCCTATAAAGAGTTGATCTCCCCTATTGCTTGTAACCAGAATAATGAACAACACCTTGACCTTAAATAGATTGGTAACTTCCCTTTAATGAATATTAAATCTAAAATTATTTACTCTACTTTAATGAACTCCAATATTGTTATTGATCATGGAAATAGGTGTTGGGGTGTCAACATCCCTGAAAAGAATTGGCACAATATCTTTATGAATATCTAGTCTAAAATTTGTGAGCCTAAGAAGGTATGCTTTAGGTAGTTGCTAAGTTGACAAATATTACCTTTTAAATGTAAGAATATTGACATTGAATTGTGCAGCTTATGTAGGGTACCTAAAATGATTAAGCATATTTTCTTTGACAATTTATATGCCAGAGAAATTTGGCACTTGTTTTGTGATAATCTCAAAATTTGGAATAATCATGGGGGGATCAATTGGAGGATTATTATTATGGGTCCTAATTTTAAATTGGATAAAGTATATGTTATGTTTTGGTTATGTTTTTCTAATGAAGTCTTCTGGCATGTGTGGAAGGCAAGAAATGATGAGAAATATGGAGGATCCAAAAGGGTGCTTACTGACTTACACAAAAGGACTCATATATATTGCAAAATTATTTTGCAAGTTGTACTGATTATGGAGGTTTCAAAAAGGAAATTTTTGAGGCTGCTAAGTGATGACACTATTCACATCTCTCGAGAAGAGGTCAAGTTTGGGCATACATGGCAGCAAGAGAAACTCAGCTTAGATATCTTCAAGAAGGATTTAGAGCAATTTCAAAAGGAGTTCAACAAAAAGGTTGAGAACTCTCCTCTAGAACCCAACGAGGAAGAATTGTTGGTAGCTGAGCACCATCCTATAGTTTGAAGAGCATGAACACGGAAGAAATTCTTAGTATATATGTGATTTTGAAAGTGTCTTGTACTCCTATAAGGTCGACTATATGTATAATGATAAAGAACATAGCAGATATGTAAAAATGTAAATATTCTAATGCTAAAATTTGTATGTTGATATTGATGTATGATAGCTAGCTGATAAGGGATAGAAGGTTACAACCAATGTGAAACTAAGTGTATATAGTGTCGGTATTTAATAACATATAGAGAAGTTATGTATATGTCTCCAATTTAGGGAACAAACTATCATCAATACAAAAAAGAAGTAAAATAGGATTTAGTTCATTATACAAATGATATATTAAATCAATCCAGTGAAACAACTTGGTTCAAAATATTGACTTTCATCTTCTTTTTATGGCATCCTTGAATTCTAATAATAATAATGGATAGAAAATTATAACAATTAGATTAATTTAGAATTCACATCACTATATGTTTTGTTGGATCATTATTTTATTTTTCCATTTAGTGTTTTACTTTATTGCATATTATACATCTAGGATAGGATAAGATTTCTTATGTATTTTTCTTCTTGGGTAGGTTTTACTTGCATCAAATGACTTGTACTCTCATGTTTTAATGGAGATGTTGTGCACACATCTAAATACATCTCCTTTTTCCCATAACATAACAGTTGTAAATTTACATATATCAATCATGCATTGATTATGAATATTGAAATATTTTTCTATGTTGATCTATTGTGTTTAACTTTAGTCTCTTGATCTTAGGTAGCTTTCATAGCCAAATATGATATGATATCAAATCTTGTGAGTGTTTCTAAAGGCTTATTATCTTCTAAATTTTGAATATATACTTTTCTCTTTCATTCTTAGATGGTCTAAATAATTAGAAAATTTGAGAGAAGACATCATATTCTCATGGGTCCTATTTGTAGCTTTATATTAAAGGCTACTTTGGGAGAATTTTGGATGAAATTTGAGATCACCATTTAGTTTATAGAATTTGAGAACGTTAGTCTTTTACTTTATTGCATTTAGGAGGCCATATATAGATAGGTTTGATTGTCGGAGATGTGTGCCAAATCTAGTAGGTACCTAATTATTTGGTGCATTTTCAATCAAATTTGACACTACTACTTATTTAAAATGCCAAATAACCTATAAATCAACTATAAAATTATTGAAATTAGACTAGTTTACTAAAAAAACAAAAAATCCTCTTCTTGATCATTTGTATTATCTTTACTACCATTAACATGTCATTGGTAGAATCTATAGAAAATATTTTTGTAGGCATGACCCAGACCTACCTAGATCAACACTATGTAGTGGAGTCTTCATGTGGAATAATCACTATGTAGTTATTGTGTAAGAAGGTAAAATTATATAAATCTATTTAAAAATATATATTTTTAGGTTTTAATCAATCACAAATAAAAAATTTAGGGGGTTTCATATGGGTGTAGTCCTCAAAATAATATTAAGCCTTGCATAGGTTTATTAAGCCATTTACTTCTTGACCTATCCACATATCCCTTTTTGGTGTTTGTCCCAAATGATACTTCCCACACAAAAGAAACCCCTTGATTGTGAAATTATAGAGTTATCTTATACCATAAACCCGTGGTCACTCTAAAGGAAAGAGGGGGATGGGTGGGATGGGAGAAGTGAAGCATAAGTCCACATATCTCTTTTTCTATATGGTTATGATTTCTCACCCTTCACTGAGGATAGTGCTCAAGCAATGTTGTCTGAGGATGAATCTTTTGAAGAAGAGGATGAGCTTCTATTAGATATCCTCCTTGAAGATTGAATGAAGGAGAAAGGGTGTGCAAAGGAGTATGAGGTGGTGATGACTAATAAAATCTATCTTTAAATTTGAATAATTGTGACCCTACAAGTATGACGATCTAGAAATGTAGAAACAACAATTTATTCAAGAACAAAGTCCTTATTCTTCCTTACACCAAGAAAGTGGGGGGTTCTTCTAAAAAAATATTTCATCTTCATTGCATTCACACTAATTTGTTACACAATGAACAACTTGCAAATTTAAACATAGAGGTAAGCCAAGATCAACATAAACTATTTTCCTTTTCAAGTGAAATGTGGAGCTTTCAATGCTTCCACAAACTAACAAGAAGTTTTGAACATCAAGGAAACTTACTATAGTCAACAATGTGGTCGATGAGAAAAAAAAAAAGAAATACAAATTTCATAACAATGCCCCTTTACATAGACTCCACACTGCCCTTAACTCTCTTTTCCATGTTGAAATCTAGTCTTTCTTACTTTGTTTCTTTCTAACCTCCAATACTCCACGCCTACCTAAGCAATTCCTTTTTTTCTTGCATTGAAAATCTACTTTCATTATTTTTATGTGCCAACTACCCCTAATTGCCTCCATTCGATCGATATATCTTCCTCTCTAACTTCCTGCACAACCCTGATTATCCATGCAATGCTTTTAGAAGTTACTTTAAAAAGTGAATTTGCAACTAAAACTCATAACAATCCTTTTCCCCCTCCTATGCAGTGTTGGTATGTGCCGATTGATCATGCTATACTGTACACTCTTCATGTATCCTCGCGGGGGTATGGGGTCGGGCCGAGCCTTGGGCGGGGATTCAAGGGGTGGCAGCCCCTAAAAAGCGGGGGTTCGGGGGCAGTAACCCTCGAGAAAAAAAAATTCCCATTTTTCACTTCGTCACTGACAAAAGAAAAAATCGAGTTTGTAAAACCCTAATTATGGAAGCTTCTAAAAGCTTGTTATAAGCGGTTTGGATGGGGGTTGCAGTAGGGAATTATTAGCGAGCTGTAATATGTTTTACACTGGATAATAAAATCATTGGATGGATGTTGTTTTGTGGATGTAGCCCAGATTGAGTGAACCACATTAAATTCTCTATGTTGTCTTGTTTTTATTATAATTTTTTGTGTGTTTTATTTTTTTGTTTTATTGATCAAATATGCATTTAACTATTAGATATCTTCCTTCTAACCCTAACAAGTGATAGTAGAGTAGATTGTGTTCTATTATCATTTGTAGGAAAGTCTCACGGTTGAGTGGGAGTCTCTCGGTTAAGTGGGAGTAATGGTGGATGAGGGTAAATTGAAGGTAGATAAATTCAATGGGTAGAACTATCAGTTATGGAAGATGCAGATGGAGGATTATCTCTATCAGAAGGATTTATGGAGGTCGTTGGAAGGTATAGCCAAGAAACTGGAAACAATGAGTGATGAGAATTGGAATCTTCTAGACAAAAAGGCCTTAGGAGCCATTTGTTTATGCCTGGCACAATAAGTGGCATTCAATATTACAATAGCAAAGAAAATGCAAGAGTTGATGGAAACCCTGGCAAAGTTATATGAAAAGCCTTCCGCTTCGAATAAGGTATTTCTTATGAAGCGTTTATTTAATATGAAAATGGTAGAAGGTGGGTCAGTTGCTGATCATTTAAATCAGTTCAATATGGTTACCAGTCAATTAACTTCTGTAAATGTAAAGTTCGATGAAGAAGTTAGGGCTCTTTTGATTCTATGTTCTTTTCGTGAAAGTTGGAATAGCTTGGTAATCGCTATTAGCAATTTTGTTTTTCGTTCGAATACATTGAAATTTGATGATGTTGTTGATGTTATTTTGAGTGAGGAAATTCATAGTGACAAAAATTGGAAGGTTACAAAAGGTGTGAAAGTAGGCACCTTATATCTTTTTATAGGTCATATTGTTCTTTCTACTTTAGCTATTGCAAATAAAAATCAATGTTCAGGAACAGTTGTTGTAGTTCAACAGGCAGAAAATCAGACAGTTGCTATGGATTCTGAATCAACATTGTGGCATAATAGACTTGGTAATATGAGTGAAAAAGGTATGAAATTACTTCATTCAAAGAATGTTTTACCAGGTCTAAAATGTGTTAATATGGATTTTTGTGAAATTTGTGTGTATGGCAAACAAAAGAGAGTTAGTCTTCTCAAGGATGGGAAGCTAAAGAAAGATGATAAATTGGAGCTTGTGCATATGGATGTATGGGGACCAGCTCAAGTATCTTCTCTTGGTGGCTCTTAGTATTATGTCACTTTTATTGATTATGCAACAAGGAAGGTATGGATTTATTTCCTTAGGTAGAAATCTGATGTATTTGAAAATTTTAAGAAATGGAAAAGCTTGGTTGAGAATGAGACAGGTAAAAAGTTAAAATGTCTCAAATCTGATAACGGTGGTGAGTATTGCAGCAAAGAGTTTGAAGATTATTGTTCCTCTAATGGTATTCATAGGCATAAAATGGTTCAGGACTCCACAAGAAAATGGAGTGGTTGAGCGCATGAACAAAACAATAATGGAGCATGCACAGACTATGAGATTGCATGTTGGGCTGCCATTAAACATGTGGATAGAGGCTATAAATATTGTAGTTTATTTAATCAATAGAGGTCCCTCTAATCCTTTGGGTTGTGGTATTCCATAGGAAGCATGGACAGGTAAGAAGGTGAGTTATTCTTTTCTCAAGACCTTTAGTTGTGAAGCATTTGCACATGTAGATTCTAAAAATAGAACCAAGCTTGATGCAAAATCAAAGAAATGTATATTTGTTGGATATTGCATTGATGAATTTGGTTATAGGCTTTGTGATTTTGAAAATCAAAAAATTGTAATTAGTAGGGATGTCATATTCAATGAGAAAGTGTTGTACAAATATCAGTTGAGAAGAAAGAAAATGATTATGTAGTGTTAGATGATACACCAGAAAATGATATTCTAGTGGTTCCTCATGCTCTGCAACAACAACAACAACAAATACCACAAACTCTAGTGAATGTTAATTGATCTTCAAGGATAAGTAGACATCCAAAAATATTTTCTCCCTCTTTGTATTCTATTTTATTAACTGATGTTGGTGAACCGAAATGTTATGATGAAGCTATGCAGGTGGATACCAAGGTTCAGTGGGAGCATGGAATAGAAGAAGAAATGGACTCCTTGCTAAAAAATTAGACTTGGGAATTATGCAAGTTGCTTGCAGGTAAAAAGGTTTTACCAAACAAATGGGTTTATAGGCTGAAAGAGGAAGATGGAGGTAAGAAAATATTTAAAGATAGATTAGTTGTTTAAGGGGATTTGCACAGAAAAAGGGTATTGATTTTGATGAAATTTTTTCTCTAGTTGTTAAAATGAATTCTATTCATATTGTTTTAAGTATTGTGGTTGTTGAAAATTTGCATTTAGAACAGCTTGATGTTACAATAGCCTTTCTCCATGGTGATTTAGAAGAGGAAATATACATGGAACAACCACAAGGATTTGAGGTCAAAGGTTAGGAGAAATTGGTGTGCAAATTGAAGAAGAGTTTATATGGCTTGAAACAAGCACCTCGGCAATGGTACTTGAAATTTGATAGTTTTATGGCTGAGCAAGGCTACAACAGGTGTAACTCTGACCATTGTGTTTATTTTAAGAGGTTGGATGATGATATCTACATTATTTTATGTTTATATGATGATGATATGCTTGTAGCGG
This sequence comes from Sequoia sempervirens, assembly GCA_007258455.2. Lineage (NCBI taxonomy): Eukaryota > Viridiplantae > Streptophyta > Pinopsida > Cupressales > Cupressaceae > Sequoia > Sequoia sempervirens. Next base: position 70,739,830 of record VDFB02000008.1, read on the forward strand.
GGTCTAACATGGAACACATAAAGGAGTTAAAACAACAATTAGCAAATTCATTTGCTATATTTGGGGGCAGCAAAGCAAATTCTTGGTATGAAGATTACACGAGATAGGAAAAATATAAATTTTTTTTTATCTCAGGCTGATTATGTTGAAAAGGTGTTGCAAAGATTTCATATGGAGAATGCAAAAGCTATCATCACAACTTTTCCTAGTCATGTTAAATTGACTAAGGATATGTGTCTAAAGACACAAGAGGAGGAAGAAAAAATGTCCAAGGTACCATATGCTTCAGTTGTAGGTAGTTTAATGCACACCATGGTATGCACAAGACCGATATTGCACATGTTGTAGGAGTTGTTAGTAGGTATATGAGTCATCCCAGAGTTGAGCATTGGAATGCAGTAAAATGGATTCTCAAGTATTTGAGAGGAACATCCAATAAATGTTTATGTTTTGGGGGCTCTAATACTGATTTAAAAGGCTATGTTGACTCAGATTTGGTAGGGGATATTGATACCAGGTGGAGTACTACAAGTTATTTCTTTACTGTAGGTGGGACAACGGTGACTTGGATCTCCATGTTGCAAAAGGTGGTTGCTTTATCCACCACGGAGGAAGAGTATGTTGCTACAAAAGAGGCGACAAAGGAGATGATATGGCTGCAACTTTTCATGGAAGAGTTGGGAAAACACCAAGCTGAAAATTACTTGTTTACAGACAGCCAGAGTGTTATACATCTTACAAAGAATTTTTCCTTGCACTCAAAAACCAAACACATACAGTTGAGATATCATTTCATTCGGTCAGTGTTGGAGGATGGGCAGGTAAAGCTAGAAAATATACATACAAATGCCAATCGAGCGGATATGTTTACGAAGGAGATGAAAAGGGAGAAGTTGAGCTCCTCTTTAGCTTCGGTTGGCCTTCAAGGTTGAATTCAAGTATAATAGAGCAGTAGGGTCCAAGGTACTTATTTTCAATGGGAGCTGTAAGTGTAGCAGTGTCGTCCAGGATAAGTCTCCAAGTGGGAGATTGTTTGGTGTGGAGCTTGATCAATATCCAAGTGGGAGATTGTTGGTATGTGGCAACTAATCATGCTATTCTATACACTCTTCATGTATCCTTGCCGAGGTCCAGGGATGGGTCGGGCCCCTGGCAGGGGTTCAAAGGCTATAGTTCCCAAGAATTTTTTTTCCCATTTTTCACTTCATCACCAACAAAAGAAAAAACTGACTTTGTAAAACCCTAATTCTGGAAGCTTCTAAAAGCTTATTATAAGCAATTTGGATGGGAGTTGCAGTAGGGCATTATTAGCGAGATGTAATATGTTTTACACTAGATAATAAAATCATTGGATGGCTACAGTTTTGTGGATGTAGCCCAGATTGGGTGAACCACGTTAAATTCTTTGTGTTGTCTTATTTATGCTATAATTTTCTATGTGTTTTATTTCTTTGTTTTATCGATCAAATCTACATCTAACTGTTAGATATCTTCCTTCTAACCCTAACATGTGGGCCCCCTTAAAGGTTTTGTTATTTATTTTACATCTATTTCATCAGGGATATATAGAGGTTTATTTTCAATTTCATATTCATTATGCCTTTAAACTCCATCTAGATGTAAGATGTTCCATGAGTTACGTCCACGCTACCTACAAAACAACCACAGCACCAAAAACACCAAAATTCAGACAAAAAGCAAGCCAAAATTGGTGGAGCAAGTTGATGCTCCTACATTAGGTGGAAGCCCTTGTTGGATATCCATTTTAAGGGCTGCGTAAAGGGCTTCTCCTCCCTTCCTCTAAGTCAACCCATAATTATGTGGATCTTATGTTGCCCACATCTTTTACTCAAAAAGAGATGGGTTTAATTACATCTACTTGTGATGTGGATATTTTTTCAGCTCAAATGTGATGAGAAGGGTGTTGTTTCTCCCCCTCCTATTGTATTTGTTCCATCCTTGAGGATTTCAAATGAACTCTGTGTTACGAATTTTGGCGGTGCTTCAAGCCTATAGATAAGTAATGTTTGTGTTGGGTATGAGTTTGCTAAGAAGGTTTATAGTACACTATTTCTTCACCGAGTCCTATTGTTCTTTTTGCATCTTCCACAAAGGTTTCTACTAAGGATATGTTGGAAGGGTATTGTTCTATTGGGAGTTTTGTCTCTCTTGAGGATAAGGAGGATGCACAAATCTTTATTAATGTTCTTGATTCTCTTCTTTTTGAGATGTTTAATTGTCTTAGGAGATTGCTTGTTGGGAGATTATGTGGTAATCATTCTAATATTGATATTGTTAGCATATATGGATCCTTCAGATTTGGAAAATTCATGACACGATTGAGGTATCTACAATGTTGAGTGGATTTATTTATTTTTTATTCTCTTATTAGGAGGATAGTTCTAGGGTCCTTCTCGATGACTCTTGGTTTTTAGGTTTAAATGGTCTAAGTCATCAAAATTAGTTTCCTAGTTTCAACCCTATGATAGAAACTTTCAATTTTCCTATTTGGGTTTTTCTACATTAGGCTACCCTTGGAATTTTGGAATGAAATTATTTTCATGTCTATTGCTTTAATTCTTTTAGGAAATATTATGCTACTAATAAGATCACTAAATTTATGAAGCATTTATTATTCACTAGATTTTGTGTGTTAGTGGAGAAAAATCATAAGCTTCCCATGTTGCAAGGTGTGTGCCCTTGGTCTCCTTGTGTTGTGTAGCGCAACACTTGGGTTTGTGGCATGGCTTAACCACCTCCCGTAGATTCATTAACTTTGGCAATTGTATCAAGCATTAACAAGTTGATCTTTTGGTGCAACGACAACCATCTATGCAACAATTAGTATCAAACCCTGGGTCACAGGTTTGAACCCCTCATTTGCATTAGGGGGGATTGTTGCAAGGTGTGCACCCTTGGTCTCCTTGTGTTGTGTATTGCAACACTTAGGTTCGTGACATGGCTTAACCGCCTCCCATTGATTCATTAACTCTAGCAATTGTATTGGGCATTAACAAGTTTATCTTTTGGTGCAACAACAACCGTTTGTGCAACATCCCACTCAAGTTACCTTTTCTTCAAAATTTGAAGCTTGTGTGCATTAAATTGAATATGAAGACTCTTTAATTATCTGCCTTACTTATGGTAAAGTGGGTCATACCTCCACTACTTGTTTAAAGAAAAAGAAACAACACTTAGTTTGGAAGAAAAAGGATCATAAGCCAACTTCTAAGGAGGATTCTATTACTCCTATCATTTAGGAAGTAAATAGAATGTTGATATTAATCATGGGTATTCCCCTATTGATTGTTCATCAATCGAACCCTCATTTAATGCCTTAGTGATAGGTAAAGGTTTTTTTAGTGATTGTATGACCTCTCTCTATCCCAAAAAAGTTAGTTTTGGGGAGAAGGATCCTCTTTTTGAGATCAAGAAAAGTTCATTGGAACAATTTTTTAAACCACCTTGACTTTGGTAGGTTGGACGATCTTTTATGTTTGTTGTTCCTTTTGTTGTGTTTTGTTATTTATTTTAGGAGTTAGTTGTTTCCTGTTAGTTTTATGATCAGATGTAATGCACAAAAAATTAATTCAAAATCAGACACAATAACACAGTAGATAACCTAGAAAAACCCTCCTTTTGAGGGAGAAAAACCCAGCAACAATTATCTCTTATATATATGAGTAATGGAAACAAGTTACATTACAAAGAGGCCACACACAAGGCCAAAGATCAGCATCAGCAATGGCTATAACACAAACTAGTAGTCTAATCTTCAATTCACACGTGAATAAACTCACAATCTGCTCCTATGTGAATTCACACTATTCTTCTTGAAGAGCTCGCACTTAATGGAGAAGGAGATCGAACTTTCTTGATTACAAATGAGGGGAAATGACCTCATATAAATACATTGCTAGATAGGTCGCACCCTTTCAATAAACTAGGTCAGCCACCAAGAAATAAATACAATTAATAATAATGAATTACAATGAAGGTCGGCCAAGGAAGAATGATGCAATGAAGTCGTCCAAAAATAATGTTGCCATTTACACATATAAATAATTTATATCTTCTATTGGGGTTGGAAGAATTGAACCCGAAGCTACTAACATCAACATTTCTTGTTGTGCTTCAATCTCTATCATTTTCTTGTATAAGGTTCAGGGCCCTTTCAAAAACTTGCTTACATAATTAAAAAAAAAACCCGTATTAGATCTCTCCAAAACTTCAATATTATCCTTTCTTGCTAGAAGTTAGTTTCACAATTAGGAAGAGTAGTTTCCCAACTACAGAATAATAATTTTCCATTTACAAAGATATTTTTTAGAGATTTAATGGTGGTTTTAGATTTAGGAAGAATATTTTCTTAGAAAATAATATATTTTGTCCTACTCCATCTATTGATGTCATCATTCTATTAGTGTGACATTATCATCTTATTTTCAAATTTATCCCCTCTTCAACATTGAGATTTTGGTTTTGAGATCTTAGATTCAAAGGTTTTTTTCTCACTCATACATATAGGCCATTTTTAGAGAATTTATTTTTATTTAATTTATTTTTCTACATTAATTATGATGGTGTAGGTACTTTTTTAATTTTGACACATTTTCTATCTAGAAATTATATATTCTCATAGGTGCCATTGTGCAATTTTTATTTTGGGACCTTTCATGGCTTTGTTTGGGCACATACAGACCCCTTTTAAGGTGCATTTTTAAGTGTATATTTTTTCACATAATTCATATTGGTGCCATTCATTTTACTCAATATATTCTAGATTATACTCCTAACATTATGTTCTATTAAAAATTTATAAAACACTAAAATTAAGTCCACTTTGTTTTTTTGTAAATGGTAATTGTACTCACACTAATTATAAAGATACAAATCCTTTTTAGGTGTGTTCTTAAATTATGTTACAAGGGGGTTTCTTTGATTATCTAATTCTATGGAATTACATCATGGATTTTGGTTTTCACTATTCTATTGTTAAGATAAATTTAGAAAAATATTTATCTTGAAAATAAAATATAAATAATCATTACATCAAGTGCATAATCTATTATCTTATCATCTTTGATTCATTCTTGATTAAAGTGACTCTTATTAGAACTATGAATGGGGAAATAAAGAACATGATTATAAAATAATATTTCTAACATTTTTTTAGGATATTCTACATTAGATCAAGAACATATAATTCTTTTTCACTACTTAAATATTATCTAATAGAACTGCATGAATATCTTAACTCTTTATTTGAGAGTGATTCTTCCTTGGTACAACCCCATTCAAATGGAGTTATTACCAAGAAAAAATTACCTCCTCATCCTAACACACCATCTATATCTAAGTATATTATGATCCAACACCTATTTTTTCATCAAATTTAAGTGTTACTTCATTAGGGGTATCCTACAATTCTTTGCAATAGGTTAATATTAGTCTTTGATTCACCTCATTGGGACATATATCTACTATACAATTTACATCTTTTATGGATTCCCAACTATTAAATCGTGAAGACAACTTTGAGGACTTAGTATTCCTCTTTTTTGATAATGATTCTAAAACTAGTCTTACACTTTAATGATATTTATTTTATAAATATTTTCTCCACAACTTTGGTACCTACTATTCATCATTTTCTATATTGTTCTAGATGACCACCCTCTTCAATTATATGCAAGGATCCTAATTCAATTATGTTTTATCAATAGTAATGTGGTGACACTTCACTAATTTCTATAAACATAAATTTATATAATTCTTCCCTCATATTCCTTATAGGAATAATAAGATATCCTACAAACACCTTTGTGTTTGTTTCTTGCTAAGGGGGAAATTTTATTTGAAAATTGTATACTACCTTTAGTATTTAGTGTCAGGAATTCACCATTAGTCTAGTATATAGAACTCTAGGGGGGATGCATGGTATCTCTTCTACTATCTCTTTTAGAAGGGAGTTTTTCTAGTCACAAGGAGGATTATTTATAGGAGAATATTTCCCTTTTATGAGGTTTTACCCTTCCAAATTCATTAAGGAATAAATTTTATATATGACCCATATATTCATACCAACCTAAGCTATGCTTATAGGGGTGTTGGAGCATTATTTTATTTTTGAGTCTAATTTATTACTTTATAGCATAATATAAAGTTATAATAAGATAATATTTCTTATGTAGGTGTTTACATGTGTAGTTTGTACTTGCATAATGTGACTTGTACTTTCATAGTTTAGTGGAGATGTTACACATAGATATGACAACATCTCTTTTAGTGCTTACTAAAATGGGAGGAGATAGAAAAAGAGTTGAGTCGGACAACTTTGAGATGTACACAAGAAACACTAAATCGTGGAACAAAGTTAAAAGTGGGGGTTTACTCCCTTTTCTGGAAAAACTCCATGGGTCTAATCAGGAAGCTACAAAGCATTTTGAGAGGAATTGGGACAATGGGGAAATAACCCTTTTTGGTAGGAAAGTTAAGCTCTATGAAAATCTCTTAGCTAAAGTAACTGGTATGTCCACTGAAGGACACAAATTTTATCGGGACAGGATTTTCTCTGATGAAGTGGTGGTCAGATTTCCAAAGAAAGACAAGGAAAAATTGAAACTGGTGAAAGTTTCTAATAGTTACTTTGAGGCCGACACCATTAAAGCTCTCTGGAGAAAATTTCTTCGCGTCATCATGGAGTATATCACCCTGGATGGTCATTTCACTAGGGTCTACGGCTATCATTTTTCCTTTCTCAACCATTTTTTCTATAAGGTTAGGGTTTCTCTTCCCTACAATCTTCTTTGTTCCTTAAGAAAGATTCTGGAAGACCATAAGAAAAACCCAAAAAGATGTCCTATATTACATACTGGTTTGATTAGGTTAATTTTTGAACATTTTCAAAATATGTCGGCCCCTGCTAAATTGGATGCCTCTCCGGAGTCCAAGGAGGATGATACCAAACCTAGTTGTTCCGGGAATATACCCAATTTGAGTCTGGTGAGGATGGTCCTGAGTCCGCCCTTTGTCCAAACTAGCAAGAAAACTCAAATCAATAATCCCCATTTTGTTAAAGCTTGCCCTGCTTCTAATCCTAGAAGCTCTACTCCTAAAACCAAAGGTGCTGGAAAGAATCTACCTATCAAAAACCTTATTTCGTATTCTAAAGATTCTCCTGATTCTGAGGATTCTGGCACTAACAATATGTTTTCCTCTGTTGTCTCGTTGACAGACAGAGATGTTAGAATTGGATCCCCTGGAGCCTCTGACCTTGCTAAAATTTGCTTCAATCATGATAGGGAACCCTCTACTGATTTACTGGGCATAGCTAGGAATAATGTTGTGGACCATTTCAAAATGTTGAAATGGGTCTTTCATGAAATTAATTACCTGAAAATAAAAAATTAGGCCCTACAAAGTAAACTGGAAGAAATGGGAGCTACGGTTTTTGCATTATGCAAGAAGGATGTAGAGCGTAAAGATTACATTGCTAGTAAAGAGATCCAGGACAATGCAAGTAAGGACAGAAGGATTGAAATAGATTTGGAAAAAATGAAAAATACTGTGAAGATAATTGTTGAATAGAACAATAGGATGGCAAGACATAATGCCATCATTATCAATGCTATGACTAAAAAATTGGATAAAGCTCAATAGGGGTCCTTGGTTGTTGATTTGGAAGAGACGAAAGATAAAAACCAGGAAGAGGACATTGGGATTTCAAAGAGAATCAAGGCTAATCTAAAAAGGAAGGCACCCCCTACGCCGCAGATGATTCAAACTTTCAAGAAGGGTGTTCAAGATATGCAAGACCTAGAGGTAGAGACTGAGTCTGTTCTGAAGACTCTGGGTTAGTTGATGCTAGTTTTTTGGCTTGTGTTTCGACTGTTTTTTTGATTGACCTTCCTGGCCTTTTTTGGCTGGCTGCTGCTTTATCTGGTTTTTTCTTTTATTGCATCCTGTTTATTCCGCTAGACTTATTTTTCCTTCTCTTTCTTTTGTTGTAAACTTGGTGGTTTCGGGTCCCTGTAAAACCCATTTTTTCATTTATCAAAAACATATCTTAGTGGTGTATCCTATACACACCCACTTTTATCTCATTACTAAGAAAATTTTGTATTATTCATCCATGTTGTATTATATCAATCTTATGAATTATTTTTCTTACCTTTAGTCTCTTAATATCAGGCTACTTCCATAGCCAAATATTCTATTTCCTCAAAAATAAGGCTAGTATTGCTATAATAGACTTCACATAATTTAAAGTATGTTAATAAAGTATGGATATTATCATATAATGGAAATATTAATCCTCTAGAAAATGAATTGAATACTACTATAGCTAGGAATAATTTGGTAATTATGGAACTATTAAAGGATTTGAAAAATATCACACCTATTAAGTTTGATGGAAAAATCAAGCGAGGGAGCAAAAAGCTGGTTAAATAAGATGAGAAAATATTTTGTGTTAATAAATTACACAAAATTAGTTAAAGGACAATTGAGATCTTACCAGCTAATTGGGGAAGCTACAAATTGGTGGATGAATTTAAAATAATAGAATGGGTATGCTAAAGATCATCTTGGAAATAAATTTTTTAACATTCCATAAGAGATGGTAACAAAAAAAATTATTGATGATAAAATGGTATAATTTAATAATCTTAGGCAAGGTTCTTTAATAAAGAAATAGTGTTGGGACAACTCTATAAAATTATTAAAATATGTGCCAATATATCATAATTATGAGAGGATTAAAAAAAAGAAATTATTATTAGGCTTGACCACTAATATTGGTGTAGAGGTGGATAAGCATGGTCCCAAAAATATGAATGTAGTACAATAAAAATATTTGAAACAAGAAATAAAACTACAAGCTCTAACTATAGCAAGGTAAAATTTTAAATATAACTCCTAAAATAATTGTTTTAAAAGGAGATAGGAGTTCAAGGGAAGACAAACCTTAAAAAAACTAAAGGATGAGTTATTAAAAAAATTGTAAATCAAAATCCAAGGAATGTTTAGAAGGGAGTAATAAAAAAATGGAGTACTAACACAAACAATATAAGAGATTATAATAGACCAATATTTCAATGATGACCCAATCAGAAAAGAAATGATCCTATAAGTGATTTGGTATAATGATATATTATTAATAGCTATATCTCTAGAAATATAATATAGTAAATGATGTGCAAAAAGTAACTCTTGGTAGTGAGATGTATTAATATATAGGTTATGTGAGTATAATCATAACATGTAAGCTAAATAAACCAAATCCAATAGATTCTAAGAAATATCTAACTAGTTAAGCTATACTCCCAATGAAATTCTTGAAAACTATTAAATAAGGAATCCATTAAACATAAAAAATTATTCTAATGCCTCAAACCTCACATCATTGGGAGATTTGTGATGTATAGATGTGGAATGTCATCCCTTTCCCAATCCCTTAGATTGAAACAAGCTTGATTTGATAGATTGATGAGTGATAATGGAAATTTGAACCACAGTGGATGAAAATTGCTCAAATGAATGATAATGGATGAAAGTGTGGATGCATTTCAATAGCATAACTTTTCTCAAATGATTGTGGATCCCTTTCTCCAATAAATGAGGAGCATTTATAGGATAAAATGGTGAATCAAGGGTCAATATTGATTTGATCAATCAATGGATGAGATGCAATGAGAGGTGAAGGCATGGATCAAGGATTTTCATCAGTGGATGAGAATGCAAGTTGACATGGATCAAAGAGTTAATCAATGGCTCTCATTGATTTAAAGGACACTTCCTAAAATTTAGGAAGTTTGTTACAAAGGAATATTCCATTTTGGAGTTCAAATGGAGGAATATTCCAAAGGAATATTCCCTTGCAAGTGGGAGGGTGAGGGAAACTATCAAATTAGATAATTAAAACAAATTTTTAATTGTGCAAGTTGAGTGAAATTAGGATTCTCATTAAATAATTAATTTATTTAATGAAAGAGGTTCAAATGACATTTAATTCAATAATTAAAATTATTTAATTAAATGAGAGGACATAAGTAATTTAATCAAATAATTTGCAGTACCTAATTAAATAAGATGAAAATTAATGTGAAAGGGGGTGAATAGTGATCATTTGATTAATAGGAGAAATTGAAGAATTTAATTAAATAATGAAGATTATTAAATTAAATTGTCGAAAAAGAGGTGATTCAGGATGAAATGGTGTTAGTAATCAAATTCAAGTGTGCAATATCAATCAAGATAATTTCATGTGTCTACATTTTTCCCCTCTTTGAAGTGAGGTACCTATTACATTGGTTCAAAGACTGATGCTTTTTGGATTTACACTATTGCTCAGATAAAAAATTTAAAAATGTCTAATTTTTCAGATGCCCCATTGTTGCCCCAATGGAAGGAATTAAGCTAGTACCCTACCCCCTTAAGAGATCGGGTGGAAATTTTAATTTTTGGGTCAAGATCGTGACAAAGATACATGATTAGTTTGGCTCAGAGAGGATACAAGATACTTCTTAGAAAGATCAGATGTTTGATGTAGACAAATTTTATGATGTATAGACAGTCATCAGCCATGGGTAGCCTCGTGTACAATTTGATATATATTGCACAAATTTCATACTTGGATAGAAATGTTAGTAAAGATAGAAGAATAAAAAGAATAAAATGGATGGATTGACCATTGATTTTGAGATTGATTCAGATGTCCAACAAGCCTATGATTATTTGAAACTTTATTGGATATGGTGATCAGAGTGATGATTTTCTTATTTCAAGGATTGGGATACTTCATCATTTCATTCCTTATTTTTGATATAACACATAGGCACGATGCATCAAGGTATCGATAACCAACATGGATTTGTATCTAGTGTGATGGACTTTGACTCTGCAAATAGATAGGATGATTCTTGCTCACACCTTGACATACAAAAACCTTGCTGGAATGTAGTTTTGAAGTTTAGAACATTTCATATCAAAGCATACGCAATAGTCAACAATTTATTCAAAAAAATCTCCCTACACACAACATAGCAAGTATTTGCAAAAGTTATTTTACAAGAACATCCCACAAGCACAGCAAACAAAAGATAATGATCAATGCCCCATTCCTTTCTCTCTAAATTATTTTGATAGACATCATCGAGAGGTCCTCAGAATGGCTCAACAAGATAAATCATAAGACAAGATCAAAATGAACAAATATTCAGTGCTATTTATATCTCTTGCCTAAGTAATGTGTTTATTTTAGGATAAGTATCCAAAGTGATTTCCAAATATGATGCCCATTGTAGGAAAGATGTATCCTAGGACATGTTAGTGGATACTGGTAGGTTGATAGATTGTCTGAAAGGTCATTGATATAAGGTTTGATTGACATGTTTGATAATGATCAAGACTTTGATTATTATTATTTTGTGTTTAAAGGTTCTACTTTTGCTAAATTATGGTGTACTTGTTTTTTGTTTGTGTTACCAAAGCATGAGTGTGATGATCAATTTATTATGGATGAAATTTTATTGTGGGTGCAAGCAAAATGGGATGGGTGGTTTTGGAATTTTTGGAATATTTCAATTTTTTTGGTGTTTTGTAATGTTTTGAGGTTGTTTTTGATCTTTTTGGTTTATGTGAATGTTTAGGTTTTTTGGTATTTGAGGATTTTTAGGATTTTTCTAAAATTTTCAAAAAAAATTTGTGTTATCTAAGATTTTGACCAAGACCTAAAGGGGAAACTGACCTAGGGCCTCGGGAGCTTATCAATTATTAGCCTTACCTACGATATACACGTAGAGACCATGTAGTTTGACTAACTCTGACCAATAACCGTTTATTGATGAGATATGATCATTTGATGGATTATTAGTTTATTGTGATGGACTCCTAACCTAAAGTGTCTCGGGGGCTCAACAGTGATGGTCTTGCCTATGTTTAACCTCAAAGACAACGTAGTTTGACAAGGTATTATTTTTGGATTTCTGAATTTTTGACCTATTGAGGGGTTCTTGATGTGATTTGATGTTTTGTATTTTTCGCATGATGTTGACGAGTGTATGGATATGTGACAATTTCAGTGATTTGTTTTAGAATTTTGTTGAAAACCAAGCTAGGATTGATTGATCTGATTGATAGATTACAGATAGTGATAACATTTTTTAGGATGCACAACAAGGCAAGGGTAGTGTTGAACAAAACAAGGATTGTGAAATCATACATATCAAGATGATGATGGATTGATTAGATAAGATAGATCAAGATTTTGAAGCTAGGCTTGGAACAAAATCCCTTTGAATTATTTGATGTGATGTTGAAGTGCAAGGTAGATGCAACTAATATTTGATTGTTTGGGTTGATGTTTGATAAAAGATAAAGCTTGATAGGGATCTTCTCATAAAAATGTGTCATGGGCTAATGATTTAGATTTTTTCTTACAAATTATTTGACCAATTTGATTTTGTGTTTTTAAAATGTTTAGATCACCACATAAGTTATACGATATAGGTCAAGATTCATTCCCAAAGCAAGATGTAAGTATCTACCCCCAATGTCTAGCAATGTATGGAATAATATGGGTGGATGCATGGATAAATGAATGTATTGATGGATGGTTATGCGAAGGATGCCAAGGATTATCTTGTGATAGGATATCATGTTTGGATAGAGTATGCCTCTTTGGATAATGCCTCATGGCTCGGATAATGTTGGTTAGGAGAGGATCAATGATAGTGACCCATGTCAACATGTTTACCATAAGCAAGTGTGAAGTACATACCAAACCTTTTCCAACATCAAGATAAGTTAGATTGGATGAAAATGGATTGGATAATGAATCATGGATTTATTATGGATAAGATGGATGGAATTCAAGATTTATTATGGATGGAATGAGATGCTTCCACCTAAAATGGTGCACATAGATTCTTGATTCTACTCATGACGCTTGTTTTCCAATTTTTCATTATGGTACTTGTCCAAAGCGCCACCAAAGTGGTTTTCACTAGAGAACATTTTTTCTCTCGACTATTTTCTTCATTTTTTTTTCATTTTTTTTATTTTTTGAAATTTTATGCTTGTGTTGAACCGCCTAGTGATGTTGATATAGACACTACTGGTGCTGATATAAATGTTATTTCTATCATGATGTTCCAATGATATCCTACTTGGAGGAGTTGTTTGGCTAAGATATGGGCACTTGAATGTAACCCCTATATTTTTTCATCTTCTTTATCAATACTGGAGTTAACCTCACCTAGATGCACACGTAGTGATAGAGTGCCCTTAGAGTGATTATGATAAAGAGTTGTTGCCGATACATAATCAATATGAGAGTTGGATACCATGGATGTTGAAGTGGATGGTGGAATGTGTTGAGGGATATGAGATGTAGATGGATTGGTTGATAGTTTGGAATCTTTGATTCTCCAAACTTGGGATGATGAGCAATGATGGGTGGATATGGAGACTCGATTCAGACCAACTTCTTGGTATACCTTGTAGATCTCTCTTGAAGCTTTCTTTTGTATCGATGGATAGTTTTTATGGATGAACTTCCCTTTTTGATTTTTTCCCATATTTTTTTGACTAATGGAGTGTGATAGGGATGATTTTCTTTATTTTTCTTTAGTATCCATTTGAATTTTTCTTGTCCATTTTTCTTTGTCATTTCTTTTTCTTCAATAATTTGCTCTTTCATTTGATATATACCTCTTTCTTTTGGTTGGTCCCAATTAGTGAGTGGAAAGATGTGTGGATGATGATTCATGATATGAATGGTTGGAGTGTTGGTAGCCATTTCATCATAAGGACTCTTCATGTTCCCCATGTTGGTGTTTTTACTAGATAAACACTCGTACAAAAACAACAATATATGACTAAATAAACTACTAAAAATTGCATATAAATGACTAATTTTGGTCACATGACCATTAGTAGTTTATTGCCGGTCATTTATAACGCAACCAAATTTATGACTAAACTATTTTAGTCATTTATCTAGTCATTGATTTGGTCATTGATTTGGTCATTTATTTAGTCATTGATTTAGTCATTAATTTAGTCATTGATCATTGGTAATTGGTCATTTATTTAGTAATGGTAGTGATTTATTTAGTCATATATTTAGTTATTAATTTATTCATATATTTAGTCATTAATTTAGTCATTGATTATTATTAACTGGTCATTTATTTAGTCATGGTAGTCATTATAGTCATTTATTTAGTCATGGTTTAGTCATGTTAATCATTTATTTAGTCATTTATGAACTAATTCTTTCAGATGTGTATGCAAACTCTTATGTTTGGAGAATGCTATTACAATAACTAGTCTATGAAATTGCAAACCAAGAGAAAATTTTGTTGTGATTGAATAATATAAAACTTTAAAGCTCTTATGTTATTAAAACTTCAACAAATTTGGGATTGAAACAACATTGGAAAATAATTCTCTATATATTCAAACTGTATATAAAATATGTTACAAAGAACTCTATATATAGAGTTTTGAATACAAAATCTTTTGCAGTATGCAAACTGCTGATTTATTATACTTTTAAAATTGAAAAAAAACTAAAACTAAATGGTGTGAATGTATGTCTTCAGTGATGCCACTATTGCACATGAGATGGGCAGTAAATGCATCCAGTAAGGCACTGGTTTTGCATTTTCTCCTTGCTCTGTACCTATCCACAATCAAAAAATAAACATATTACTAGGTAGCATAAACAACGAATATCTTAAAAGCAGATACCCATAAGCATTAGAGTAAGTCTAATAAATAAAAATGCATAGAATTAATGATATTACAAAAGAAATGCATTTGCAAAATAATTAATATCAGAGTAATATCTTAAAAATTACTAGCTTATCAGAGCAATATCTCCTTGCTATGTACTGTCCATAAACATATTACTAAATAGCTATAAACAATGAATATCTTAAATGCAGTTACCCATAAGCATTAGAGTAAGTCTAATAAATAAAAATGCATAGAATTAATGATATTGCAAAAGAAATGCATTTGCAAAAGAATAAATATCAAAGTAATATCTTAAATATATTACTAGATTATCAAAGTAAGTCTAATAAATAAAAAATGCATAGAATTAGTGATATTGCAAAAGAAATGTATTTGCAAAAGAAATAATCTCTACTTTTTCTATTTTGTATTCAATTATTGTATTATTCTTTAAATCAAATCACCACATTATCTTGAAAACTTAAATTTCATTCTAAATTTAAATTAAATTCTAATTTCTAATTTAACAATTACTAATTTAGATATAAAAGCAACCTTTCTTTTTTAGTTTTTCTTTTCTAATGAAAAAGAAAAACTAAAAAAGAAAGATTGCTTCAAAAAAGCTAAGCTAGTAATAAAATTATTTAAGAAAAACTAAAAAAATTATTAGAATGTCTCTTTATAACTAAAATTCTATTGTAATAAAATTATTTAAGAAAAACTAAAAAATTAAATTTCATTCTAAATTTAAAATTAAATTCTAATTTCTAATTTAACAATTACTAATTTAGATATTAAAGCAACCTTTCTTTTTTAGTTTTTCTTTTCTAATGAAAAAGGAAAACTAAAAAAGAAAGATGGCTTAAAAAAACTAAACTAGTAATAAAATTATTTAAGAAAAGCTAAAAAAAATATTAGAATGTCTCTTGATAACTAAAATTCTATTGTAGTAAAATTATTTAAGAAAAACTAAAAACATAAATTTTATTCTAAATTTAAATTAAATTCTAATTTCTAATTTAACAATTACTAATTTAGATATAAAAGCAATCTTTATTTTTTAATTTTTCTTTTCTAATGAAAAAGAAAAACTAAAAAAAAAAAATTGCTTCAAAAAAACTAAGCTAGTAATAAAATTATTTAAGAAAAACTAAAACCTTCAAAAAAACTTAAATGTATATTATCAGTAGTGACTGCAACCATGAATGGAAGATACACTATGAAGCTGTGAATGTGCTTGAAATAAATTATTGAAAGCATTGTGAGAATAAAATGGGTTCAAGAATACAAGCCTAGATTATTTACAAAATCTACTTCAAGAACAAAATCTAAAAATGAATGAAAATATGCCAAAAATTTTAGGAAATGCCAAAAGTTGTGATATAAAGTGGAAAGAAGCTGAAACAAAGCCCTCTATTAAATCAAGATTTCCAATAAATATAATAATTCTCTCAGTTATGAAGGTGCTCTCTGGGAATTCAGACACACTTTGGTTGCTTTTGTCCAATTTATATAATTTTTGGAGTTTCCTTTGTGGAAACGTCAAGTATACAAAAGTTTTTTTTATTGAGTATTGGGTCTCTACCACACACCCGTGAGGAAGAGAAAATGAACAGAAAGAAAAATACCCAGAATGCTATGAAGGTCATAGCCATTAGAACACAAAAAGACCTCAAAATAGCAAGTTGAGAGGGCAAAGTTTTACATTTTCTACAGAAAGAAATTAACCCATCAAGATTTGTGTAGGGAGATACAAGGGTTTTTATCATATTGCCTCTATTGAGCTCGAATCGAGCCTATTCTCATAGAAATTTAATAGATAAGAATAATGAAACTTACACAAGATTGTTGTAAAGGAGACAACCTCCAAAGTCTTCAGAAATGAGCCTCAAAGATACTCCAATGGCGGTTAAACAAAGAGGAGAGATATCAACAAATGGTAAGAAAATGAAATACAACAGAAAATACTCAGTCGCAACCAAGTGAGCTCGATAAAATGCTTCAAAATGGAGAATATTTTTCAGTTTCAAAACCAAAGACTTACCTCTGCAGGATTTTTTTTCAGGAAAATCATCAGAAACAATATAATGAGTCACCATTCCACTCTCAAACCCTACCCAGGCATGGCGGTGTTGAGTTTTCTCCAAAAATACAAGTGAAAAATGGAATGAGTTTCTTCTCCAAAAATACAAGTGAAAAATGAAATGAGATTAGGGCTCGGTTTCTTTTTTATTTAGGGTTTTTTCATTACCTTATGTCGAATGGTTGATTTTTCACATTGTATTAAAGAAAATAGGTACCTTTTTATGATTTTTATTAGAAAAATCAAATACCATCACCCACTTCCCGCTTTTTTACTTCATTTCTTTACTTCATTTGATTTTGATTTCAAAATTAAATCTATCGCTTTGAAATATATTATAATATTACATTTATATTATAATATAAATATTATATTATATTATAATATAACAATTATATTATATTATTATATAATATTAGTATTTAATATAATATTATATAATAATATATATTATATAATATCATATTATATTATAATTTATTATTATAATATATTGTATTGTAATATAATATATTATTATTATTATATTATATTATAATACAATACACTCCCTCAATTCAAATTTTTTTAATTAACCACTTTAATGTCATATTGTCTAATTTTTATGTGTGACTAATTATTTAGTCATTTTTATTTGTTGGACTAATTATTTAGTCATCTTTATTTGTTGGACTAATTATTTAGTCATCTTTATTTGTGTTTTGAAATGAAAGATAGCCCTCAAAATGCAATTGGATTGTTTAAATCATGTTTTATTAGTGAAATTGACTACAATTTCTCTTTGATACATTTGACATGCTAACACAACAGGAAAATCAAATTGGCTTCAAATCATAGTTAAAAACATTAATGATTCATTAACATAATGAGTAATAAAAGTTAAAGAATGTAAATGTTAAATTTTTTTATAAAATATGTGAAGGCCTTAAGACTACACCGAGAGCCAATGCCTTCCATGCAATAGGTATTTTTGGTGCAACAAGAAACCTAGGCGGCCAAATGGCCTACTTAGGTAGGGGTCCCATGAGGAGGGCTTAAGCTCTATGGATTATGATCAAATTCGAAAGAAAAAAGAATAGAGTAATAGTAATTTATCTAGTCATTAATTTAGTCAATTATTTAGCCATTTTTTATTTTTCTGATATTAGTCATTTATTTAGTCATTTAGTTGTGATTTTACCTGATGACCAAATTAGTCACTTATAAATTACCAAATTAGTCATTTATTTTCCAAATTCTACTAGTGAAAGTTGCCCCCAGTATTATGGGAGTATTACTGAAATGCTTTGATTTTTTTCCTAACAAACCATTTCCTTTTTGTTCAAGACTATTTAGCTTTGATTTTGCTACTAACGACGATTCATGATATGAATGGTTGGAGCAACGGTAGTCATTTCATCATAAGGACTCTTCATGCTCCCCATGTTGGTGTTTGTGCTAGATAATTTTCCCCTAGTATTATCGAAGTATTACTGACATGCTTTGATTCTGCTACTGACAAACCATTTCCTTGATGTTCAAGATTATTTAGCTTTTTTGATTTTTGATAATTCTTGACATCCTCATACTCACTTTCTTCAATCTATATGGAGGATGTGTCTAATTTTGGTGCTTCTTCAAAAGGTGTTGATGCTTTACAATCCATATAGGAGTCTTCCTCATGAACCATTTTTTCTTTCTCTTCAAAGGATGTTTTTCGATTCACCATCCATGTAGAGGTCTTATTCATGATCAATTTTTAATATGTCTATGGATTATGTTGTGCCTTGATAATGTGTAAAGATATTAAGAGTAGGAGACTCTTGTTCCTTGGTAATGATATCAAGAGTATGAGACTCTTGTTTTGGATGAAGATCATCTACATGTCCATTAGGAGTAAGCATTTCATGGGTAGATGAAGGAGTATGTGATATATGGATATGATCATTATTTGGGACATCTTGTATGGATTGGAGAACACCCATTAGATTATGGTAGTAACTTGGAGATATGGATCTCCTTGATCTTGACTCTGTATGATGTTATCTTCAATATACTTTGGTTCATGTTCTTGACATGGATTAATTTCAAAGGATGGATTGTTTGCAAAGGGTTCTTGAATGTCTTCATTATGCATGGGTATTGGCTCAATATTTTCTTGATCTTCAAGTGAATTTAAATCAAGTGTTGAATTAAGGATTTCTTCAATATCGCCAACCATGAGGTCAAATGATGTCAATATATCTTGGAAAGGACCATTACTAGAATTTGGTGAAGTATGTTGATCATGCTTTGGAATAAATTCTTGAGGTATGTCATCAAACTCATTGGGTGATGTAGAGACATTTCCAACATGATCATTGGCGGATGAATCTTGAATTTTATCCTCGACAATTGTGGTAGAAACCCTATCAATGTCTTCAACCATGAGATCAAATGATGTTAAGATTTCTTGAAATGGATCATTGCTAGATATTGGTGAAGGATTTTGATAATTATTATGAAGTGAATCTTGAGGTATGTTTATTTTCCCATTGGCTGAGGTAGAGACATTGTCAATATGATCATCTAAGATTAAATCTTGATCATTATCGTTAATAGTTATTATTCCTTGATCAATGAGGTCTTGGATTAGGTTATTTAGTTTGATACAATCTAATGTGTCATGGCATTTTGTGCTATGGTATTCACAATAAGCATTATCATCATACCATGAGAACTTGAAGCTAGGTTCACCCCCATTTAATGACTCTGGAAGATTGATAAGTTTAGCATAGACTAGCTTGTTTAACGTTGATTTGATTGGATCCCCTAAAGAAGTGCATTCACATTTGGTAGTGTTGTTGTCCATTTCAATATTTTTTGTGATTGAGGTACTTGTTGATGTTGTTTTTGATATGCAACATTTTGATGTACATCCATGTTTTGATGATTGTGAAGATGTTGTTGATGTAAATAAATGTTTTGATGATGTTCAAGGTGTTGTTATAAATCAATATTTTGATTATTTTTGATGAGGAATGTATTGATTTTTTGATGGCATGATGTTTTGACCTTGATATTGATGTTGATGATTTTGTCAGGTGATATGTTGTTGAGGTATGAATGAATCCATCCCAAAGTTCCCGATGTATGGATTTAACATGTTCAAGTTTGATAAGTTTATGTTTGGGATGTATTGTTCTTGTGAACCAATCTTGTGATGAGAAAGACTCATACTTGGATTTTTTGATTGGATATTGGTGTTCTAGAACCCTAGGTTCATGCTTTTGTTTTGAACACCTAGACTTGTTGGATTTTAAACATTGTATAATGGGTTGATTTATCAATTTATGAAACTTGTTTGATCTAGATACCATGTGACAAGATATTCCAAAGTTTTGATTAGGCATACTCCTATTTGTTGTGTCATTGGATTTTGTAGGATATGATGAACTTATGTATGGATTGTACGATGGAGTTGTAAAAAATCTAGTATCAAACTCTTGTATTCCAAGGTTTTGTAGGTTTAGGTCACTCATAATAGATAAACTTTGGTTTTGTTCATTGTCTTTCTTGTTCCTCTAAGGTGTTTAGGACCAATGATGTGAATGGATGATGAAAGGGGTGAGTGATATGGATGATGAACTTGTAAACTTTGGACAATCACTAGACTAAAGGTTTAATGTTTGATGTTTTGGATAAAGATGCTAATGAACTTGTGAACCCCAAAGGTAGACTTACGACCTTTAGGATAGACTTGTTCAAAAGGATGAAGGCTAACTTAAATTTAAATGTACATGGAAAAGGATTCATTTGCACACATGTAGCGAAGCTAGGGGATTTGATTGATAATAACCTAAGTATAGAAGGTTTGTGTGTCCAAAGTTTCAAAGTTGTTTGTGAGGTGAGATGTAAAATGTTTTGATATGGATGGGATGATTGATCCTAATGTTTTGAGAGGGAATTTATTTTACAAGATCGAGGTAGTGAAAAATATGCTTTACCCTTAAAGTGATAAACCTAAGAACTCAATGTTTGGATGGTAGAACTTTGATACAATGTTTGGCAATACATTTCCTTGTTTTCACTTTGTTTCTTAGGAAGAGGTTTTGAACATAAAATCAATGTGGGGTGTTCATTTTGATTTAATCTTGGATAAATGAAATTGTTTTTACCACATTCAATGTCTTGATTAATTTCAAACTAAATTTCTACAACTAAGCAAGTTTCCTTTCACAAATCTCAAAATGTGAAGATCAATCTATGCAAAAGCAATAGTCTCGTATGTTAACTTTGGAATAATGTGAATTTTGATATAAGCCTAAATATTCAGAAGCCTTAGAGCTATTGTTTTGACAAAAAACAAAATATCCTTAAGGACATGCAAATATAGGGATTTTCAAAGGTATTCACACTAACCAAAGGGTTTGAAATTTGAAGAATGTGTTGATGTTTATTTGAATTATTTTAAAAACCAAGAAATGTATTTATTGACTCAATGAGTGATGGAGATAATGAAATCAGTCACTTAACAACCCTAAAGAATAAAGGTATATCACTTTTTGGTAGGCTTACCTCACCCCTGAAGGAATGATGTAATCCATGAAGATGGAGTGGAAAAATAAGCTATATCAAGGAAATGTAGTGTCTTTATGCACCAAGTAAAAGAGTCCCTTCCCTATTTTCTTTATTTCCTCAACCAAAAATTGGACGTGGTAAGTAACTTTTGGGAGTAGTGCGTCTCCCATGCACTACCTCAAAGAATGTTTCAAAAAAAATGGTTGGTTGCTAAGACAAAGTGTTTAATGGCATTCGTCAACACAGGGGGTATAAACCATACGTAAGCTACTTAAAGATGTAGTCGTTCCTACCCGACCCATTACATTCAAATGAGGATGAGGCATTGTCATGTTACCATGCCCCCATTATAAGCTACTTTCTTTCAATTTCGTAAACTTTATATATCCCATCGATAAATGTGCTTGTAGAGTCACTTATATAAATTCTCCATTGCAGGATGTATCTCATTAGCAAGCCCTTATCTAAAAAAGATAAGAAAAATGCTATCTCTTCACCCAAGATCACATAAAGCGCAATGGGAGAGGATATGTAGCAAGTTCTTGGGGTGGCCAAATTTTTTTGTGAAATTAGAGTGTTTCTCTTCACCCAAGATCGCATAAAGCACAAGGGGAGTGGATATGCATTAGAAGTTCACACAAGTACGACAAGCATGAAATACACTCATTCATTTTAAATCCTCAAACGAAATGATGACTTCATTTTAATAGCACCAAACTGAAGTGTATGTTTGTATTGTTCAATTTTAAACCAACATTGCAATGGTGAGGATGTATGGGTTCAATTTTAACGAACTTTGATTTAGATCATTGCATTGTAAATTTTAAACCCAATTGAAAGCTAGTTGTTCTAAAACATGAAACGAAGCAGCATATGATGGGTTATATCATCCCATAAGTGTTTAAAAAACACTTTTACAGTGATATTAAATGGAATTTTTCTCCTTCACCTCAATATTTTATGTTCCTCTCCAAATTTGCAAAATTAGTTAGCCTTAAAAAAAACTAGAAGTCTGTAAATGATTAGAGAACAAATAAACTTGAAAAATTAAGGTAGACGTGAAAATTTAACTCTTTATTTTATCTTGCAATAGCATCACTCTGTCAAATAGCATTAGTGAGGTTCTTTTGATTTAGCAATAGCAAGGCTATTTCAATTTTGCAATAGTAAGGCTATTTTGTAATAACAAGGCTATTTTGATTTAGCAATAGTGAGGCTATTTCACAAAATCGAGGCTATTTCATAATAGTGACGTTCTAGAAAATTTCAAGTGTTGCTCTACCTTGAAACCTAGAAATCATAGAAAACTCAAGCAAAATTTGTAAAATTTGGTTAGTTTTGCCCTCCTTCTAGCACCAAAATGTGAGTATAATCATAGCACAAGCTAAATACACCATATCCAATAGATTCTAAGCAATACCTAACTAGTTAAGTTATACTCCCAATGAAATTCTTGAAAACTATTAAATAAGGAAGCCATTAAACATAGACATCAAGAAATGAATAATGAAAACCTATTCTAATGCCTCAAACCTCATCCCATTGGGAAATTGGTGCTACATTGATGTGGAATTTCATCCCTTTCCCAATCCCTTAGATTGAAACAAGCTTGACTTGATAGATTGATGAGTGATAATGAAGATTTGAACCACAATGGATAAAAATTACTCAAATGAATGCTAATGGATGAAAGTGTGGATGCATTTCAACAGCATAACTTTCCTCAAATGATTGTGGATCCTTTTCTCCAAGAAATGAGGAGCATTTATAGGAGAAAATGGCGAATCAAGGGTCAAGATTGATTTGATCAACCAATAGATGAGATGCAATGAGAGGTGAAGGTGTGGATAAAGGATTCTCATCAATGGATGAGAATGCAAGTTGACATGGATCAAAGAGTTAATCAATGGCTCTCATTCATTCAAAGAAGAACACTTCCTAAAATTTAGGAAGTTTGTTACAAAGAAAAATTCTATTTTGGAGTTCAAATGGAAGAATATTCCAAGGGAATATTCCCTTGCAAGTGGGAGGGTGAGAGAAATTATCAAATTAGATAATTAAAATAAAGTTTTAATTGTGCAAGTTGAGTGAAATTAGGATTCTTATTAAATAATCAATTTATTTAAAGAAATAGGTTCAAAAGATATTTAATTCAATAATTAATATTATTTAATTAAATGAGAGGACATAATTAATTTAATCAAATAATTTGTTTTACCTAATTAAATAAGATTAAAATTAATGTGAAAGGGGGTGAATTAGCCAAATAATAGGGATCATTTGATTAATCGGAGAAATTGATGAATTTAGTTAAATAATGGATTATTTAATTAAATGGTCAAAAAAGAGGTGATTCAAGATGAAATGGTGTTAGTAATCAGATTCAAGTGTGCAATATCAGACAGGGTAATTTTAAGTGGCTACAAATTCAATATCTAAATTTGTAGGAAGAAACACAAATTTTATAAGACCAAAGCATGATATCTCAATATATCATGAACATGTAACATGATTTATTAGAGTTGGAATAATATCTAAGCTCTAGGAAGCATGATATAGTAATATATAATCAATAAATAAGCTCTAAAAAACATGTTATAAAAATACATGATCAATGAGTAAGCTCTAAGAAGCATGCTTTACCAATGTAGGATCATAGGTTATGAACATAGTTGTAACAAAAAACAAAGGATAATGCTAAATAAAGAAGGAAACATAGGCTCATAATAAATTAAAGTGAATGGGTAAATGAGACATAAAGAGGATGTTGATAGTGAAAGAAAAATGGAAAACTAAACATTTTCCCCAAGTGGGGAAGATGATCATGAAACCAAAGTTATACTTGGTGAAATAAGTCCACAAAAATGAGAAAAGTTTAATATAAAGGTCAAAATGTAAGGACATGCAAAGAAAAAAAACTAGAAGGGGGCATCACATAATTTATAAATCCCAAATAGAAATAGCAATTAATAAGTGATATGAAAAACACAACACATGTTTAAAGTCACTTATATCAACATGAACCACTAAAGATGTCTTTGCATCAACCACATGCTAACTAGGAACATGGAAACATTAACATAAAGCTAGGAAAAGGAAAATTAAAAGTATAAAATATAGTAAGCAATGATAAGGATATCTAATCAATGTATCCATATCTCAAAGAAGTTGGTTTATCTATTATATCATTTTAACCCTTAATATATGGTTCATTATCATGAAAAATAGGTTCAATGTATGTATAGTTCCTATGGATAGTACAGGGACAAGGATTGGAAGGTAAATAACTATATATTATTGCTAAGTACATGATATATCCTAATGTGAACTAAGCTCGAAAAGGTATGCAATAAAAGAATTGAGAAAAATAGTAAAATAAGTGTAGAGAAAATAGGATGAATCAAAACATTATATACCTCTACCACTTAGATATAATAAAAACTCATTAACAAATGATATCATCTTCTATCTACATAAAATTAGCAAGATAAATAATTCATATGTAAAGATGCATTCATAGAAATATTATAATCATAATGTAATAATTAATTTACTAAGGATTATAATATCACCATGCAATGTAGAATAGTACAATTGACTACATCAACATGAGAATGTAATAAGGTATTATCAATATGCATACAATCATTATGAGATATATTACTAGGTGAAAATATATTATAATATCTATAGGGATCACATGAGTTTTAGATAAATGACCATCATCATGTATAAAAGAAGGTATTTGATCAATATAACATGGCTATATAGAATTGTAATGACATGTACTAGGAATGTCATCATAAGGCACAACAATTTTATGTGTATTTAGATAATGTGTACCCTCTCATCATATAATGTATCATGCATAGTCTTGTGATCTATATCTATATCATATGTATCTACCCTTCATGATAGATGTATCATGAAGTGGATCATGTGAAGTGAAGGTGCTTAAAGATATAATGCAATTAGAATCAATCAAACAACTATCACTCTCCATATAGGAAATATGTAAGATATGATAATCAAGTAGGAGCACGATAGAATATTCAATTGTGTAGGTAAGGTGACGATTAACTCCCTAAATAAATAAAATAAATTTTAATGATCAGTGCCTTCATAGACAATGTGATTCCTTTCATATGATTAAATTTCATGAGTGCATCTAGGATAAAAGGATGATATGTCACAAAGTATATAAAAATGTCAAAATCAATGATAGAAGCATGAATAGATGACAAGTGTAAAGGAACGTGATATTTCATGATGTAAAACAAGGGCTTCTAATCAAGAATGTAGAGTTATAAAAGATGTAATAAAGGTTCAAAACCTTTATAAGAGTAAAGAAAGGAAATAAAAATACGTATTCATATATTTGTATCAAAATTTTAATCATCAATCCAATTAAAATTTGTAAATTTAATACAAGAGTGGGTAGGGTTCAGTAGTGTGGGTGAAAAGGATATGAAAATAAAGAACATAAACCCTATTATAAAAATATATAAAATAATAAAGCACAATGATGTAGAAGGTTGGGTACCCTAAAAAAAGGTCGGATATGTAGGATCAACAGGTTTAGAAAAATATAAAGGGAAAAAAAATCTTAAGAGTGACCTAAGCTAATCCAATCAAACACATATAAATAACAATAAATTATCTAGGTAAACAAATAAAAGTTGTATTTTGATGCTTTTTAATGCTTGAATATGGGAAATATAAATAGAAAATTAGTGTCCTCGGATCAACAACTAAAAATAACTCTAAAAATAATGTCTATCTCTATATTTTTTTGTCTATCTCTTTGTCTATCCCTATTAATCTCTTTCCACTTATCTTGGTATCTATCTATCTAAATATCTATTTCTATCATTCTCTATCTTTTGAGTGTCTTTCTCTTTATATATATACCTCTCTCTATATAGAATTCTTTATCCTTTTCCTCCTCTCTCTTGCTCTCTATTCAAAGGTCAATTAAACTACTAGTTTTTTAATATGTTAATTTAATTTATACTATATAAAAATATAATAATTATTAATTATAATAGTTTATATTTATTTTTAATAATTTTTATTATATGATATAATATATAATAGTATAATTTATATAATATAAATAGGATTATATTAAATATAATAATAAATATAATCATATTATATTATCTTTATTTTAATTATATAAAATATATTATTATTTTTTTAAAACAAGAGTGTCAAGCCACTAAACCTTAATATATGGTTTGTTTTTATAAAAAGTAGGTTTGAACAATGTATGTATATGTAATGTTCCTAGCATAAAATTTTAACACAAAGATTGATTTGTGGGTTGAATTCAATGAATAATAACATATGAACACAAAGATCACTTTGATATAATGATAAACTAAAGAATTCCAACCACATATATGATATAATAAATGCAACTCACTAAGATTGATCTAGAATGATAAAATGTTCCCTCAAATCAACAATACTATTACTATCTTCCTTATAGATTCCTTGAAGCTCAGATGCAATCCCTAAATGGGAATGACCTCAAGTCACCAAAGGGGTTTCATCCTCTAATCCTAGTGATCACTGGGTTTTCATCCAATGATCATAAAATGCCATGGGTTTTCATCCACAAAAGGGTTTAGAACACAAGTGTCCCTAAATACAAAAGAATGACATAATCCATTGACGCTTATTACAATTAGAGTTTCAACTCCCTATATTTATATGCTAATAATTTCCCTCAAGGAACAAGTCGGCCTTGAGCCAAAATGGCGACAAAGCCCAAATTTTGAATTTCACAAATTATAGTAGGTCAACCTTAAGGGCTAAAGCAGATTCTTTTGGAATTATCATGGGGCCATTGTTTTTGATAAATTCAATGGGAGAATAGAAAGAAATGTATTTTTTTATAATAAATTAAAGTGGTTTATGATGTGATGCAGGTGCAAGGCCTTCCCATAGAAGGTTCTAGAGGGCTCAATTTCAGTAGGCATTGCTTCTGAGATGGTGTAAGTTTCTTCTTTCTCTTTTGGCTACTCACAACTTTGTAAAGGGTGAAAAAGAAGGAGGTTTTAATGGATATTCAATGGTGTGAATGAAAATGCGGGCATAATGGGGAGAATGGGTGCAAGTGTGCAGGTGGATGGAACTATGGAGGCACCTGCACTGGCAACCCTTGCAACTGCAAATGATTTATCAGTATATCAACACTATCTATTTAATATCATATTTGGTATATTAAACCAAGGCTTGAATATTATGATGTGAGGAAAATTCATGCATGATGCTAGCACATGACTTTATTAATATATAATTAGATTTTAACTATTGATGATAATTGTTTTTTATGGTATTATAAAAAAAATTTATGTCTATTAATATCTACACAAGCATTAAGGATTGATATAGTGATTTTTTATATATATGTACTATTAAGTTTCTAAAATTTATTTAGATCTTTTGTTGGTGATATTCATACAAAGGCTAAGATTCTTCAAGTGTATTGTAATAACTAATTATTGAATAATATATTGAATCACTTTGTAATGTGAAGTTTTTCACTCGAAAGAGTTTTCTCTATGTAAATCATTGTGTTATGGTATATTTTTATGTTTATTTCCTTATAAATTTAAGATATTTTGTTTTTGCATTTAGCTCCTCTCCTAAATTAGTGTAGGAAGTGTATTCCACAACTCTACTTCCTTTCAAGTGAAAGTAAACATGTATTCAACATTAAAGTGAATAGAAGGTGCTCCTATAAAGCATATAGATATGGATGAAAATTTTGTATGGACTCTTTGTAATGAATGTCAATCTTGAAACTTGTAACATGAAATTTCATGACTAAAATCTAATCAAAATTTGCAATAGGAATTAATAATAACTATTTAATAATGTTAATGAGAAAATTATAAAATCAAAAGGAGAGATATGGTTCCACAGGAGCATGCCTACAACAAAAAGTTGATATGTTTGTAAAGTAGCTTCCAAAGGATATGGTTGTGGTTGAAAGGTGGAAAAGTCTTGCTTTCTATGCTTGGGAGATAGAATAACAATCTTCACTCTCTCTCATTCAAGAATAAACCCTAGATATCTCAATGCAAATGGGAAAGAGATCTTGCAATAGGGTTGTCCTAGGGGCTGAATGTAAATTAATGAGGGGTTCACCACCAAGTTAAGAATTGGAAAGACAAATGTAATGCAAGATGAAATGCTTAAACCCTAATTCAATGCAAAGCTTCACTAAATGACCTAAAAATTTAAATGAAATAGAACAGAAAGCTACAGGATAGAATGTGTACACCTGGAAATTTAAAGATGACTGGGAGGAGGTCTGAAATGCTAGAAATTTTGACTTTGATGTTGAGTGAGACTCATTTTTGAAGTTGGGCGAATCAGTCCTAGATTTAGGTTTTTGTGTAGAAACGGGAATCTGGTAAATGGGTATCTAAATCTCTAAAAATATGAATTTTGACCTAGACTAGGACTCATTCACCAAAAGTGGCGAATTAGTCTAGTTATGGTTTTTTGAAACTTCAAGGTCTAAATCTAGTCTTCAAGGTCTACTTTGTGCTTCCCAACTGATTTTTGGATATGAAACCTTGATCTACAACGTGTAGAAGTTCTCCAAGTATCTCCAATGCAAGGTGACAACTTTGACAACTTTATGCACTTTGAAAACCTTCTCCAAACTTGCTCCTCATGTGTTTTCAATCTAAACCTACAAATCACACACTAAAGAGAGGGGAAAATGTTGTTTTGTTAGTGGAAAGGTGTTTTCCTTGGTGAAACCTCATTTTGGTCATCAAACCTTGAAATAGAATGAAATAGGAATGGAGAATGATGAATGAACAAAATATGATGTTGCAACTCACCAAACCCTAGCAATGAAGTGCACTGCAAACATGTATGAGATGGCTCCAATGGATGTAGATCTTGACTCTTGCTTGAATAGGATAGATCTTGAAAGAAATGCTAGCTTGAATCATAAAACCCTACATCACAATTATTAGCTAAAAAAAAACATGATGCATGAAATATTTGACATGATACTTGATGCTTGAATAATGCTCTCAATGCTTGATAATCTACTCTTGAAGACACTTGAATGCTCTTGTGAATGGTTGAATGCTCTTATGAACTCAACTTGCTATAAGAATGCTCAGTCAACTTGCTAGGTGTAAAATAAGTGAAAGAATGTATTGTATTTATACTTAATTATGCAAGAATTATCGAAATTACAACACTACAAGCTGACATCAAATCTAGGAGGATAAACTCCCACCAAAAATTTGAATTAATTTTGATTTTGGGCCACATGGGACTCATTCGCCCAAGGTGGAAAATGAGTCCCATTAGGCATAATTTATGGGACCATTTTTAAAATGCTTAGATAGGTGTGAAACCAAGCTTGGGACCCAAAAACCTAGGTGGAACTCATTCACCCAAGGTGGCGAATGAGTCCCAGATCACTAAAATTGGACCATTCAACCTGAAACACCTGAATTATGATTGGATATTGATTTGTGTCGAGATTATCCTCAAAAGGATGCATTAAATGAGGCTTGTGGATGCAAAATAAGGCCAATTAAAGCATAAAGAAACCCAATTATTAATGACAACCCTAGAAAAGTGTGAAAGTGTGTCACAACACTTTACAACACCTTAGATATGACAGGATTAAGGTACATTTTGATTAAAAAGAGGTTTATCAGATTTAGTTAATTGATAAAACCTTAGAAAAGTGTGAAAGTGTGTTACAACACTTCACAACACTTTAGAAAAGGTACCATTCAAGACCTAATGTGAGTGTGTTAAAAACATTACAACACTATGTCAAGGAATTATTAGGCTCAATTTTACAAGGAAGTCCAAAACAAGTGTGAAAATGTCACTAACGATATTTTTTGACACTACATTTAGCCCCCACTTTAGTGAGAGCATGAACTAGGTTCAGGCTCACACTAAAGTAGACAAACTTACTTCAAGAGGTGTCCAAGTGCACCAATACCGGTAAGATGGGATGACAATGATCAAGAGGGGTGATCAATCCCCCAGGATCAAGATCCCATGGAAAACCAACATAGGCACAAAAGAACACACATGGAAATGATATAAAGAGAATCATAAAGGCACCATCATACACTGCCCAGCACAACTTGAGAAAAGTAAAACATAACAAAAAGGGGTGGATCAAGCTTCGACCGTTTATCCATCACGATGTGGATCAGATCTAGATTGTTTGTCCAAAAATTTCCCACTCACTCTAAGGAAATAGAACTTTAGGTTGTCAACTGGGTGAGGAATCCAAGAAGGTGAGAAACATACACTCATGGCCGGTATGCTCACACACACACACATGTTGCTAAGGGAAATTCATGCCTCAGTCGGGCTTCCCGTCAAACCATACCAAAGTTATACCTCCTGATAAATTTAATAAGGCACCACGCAAAAAATAATTTTCAAGCTTCATGAGGAAAGAAAAATTTTGTATGCTTGGAGCTCATGAACAAACAAGATGGCTCAACAGACATGCAAGGTGGCCATATAACTAAAAATGAAAATGAAACAATAAGGAATGTTCAAAGGAGTCTTGCTTAGTTCATGTGAGGTCTTTACCTTAGAGGACATTGTGCCTAATGTCTCCAAGAGAGGACCAATCAAAGAATAGAAGATTCACAACTTAGGGGATGCAGTGCATCAGATCAAGCCACTAAGAGGAATATAATATGTTGAGAGAGATCACACTCTTGAAGGACATCACAACCAATGTCAACCACAAAGCAAAAAATACATCGTATAAAGTAAAAATATTGCACCATAAACCATGAAAAAGAAAAATGCAAAAGAATAATACCAATGTATGCCCCCACTTTAAAGAAATTGCTAAACACCATACTGTGGGAAATTACTTTAAAGTAGCAAATGATAAATGCTAACAATAAAGAAGTCATGAGAGCTAATTTGGAAAGCCCTATGCCAAGTCATATGTTTCCAAATAAAGATACATCATGCAAAAAGAAAGGAAAAGAGAGGGGTTGCTCCCAAAAATGAAAATCCAAACACATGAGGGATCCATGGATTTGGGGTCAGTATGTTCTTGCTACAATATTTTTAGAGAGCTCAGAACTATCATCATTCCCCAAATACTCACAGAACTGGAAGAATGACACAAAGAAAGCAAAAACAAGGAAAAACCTTTTCGGTCAACATGGAAGAGACATGCATGTCTCAACACCTTGTGTCATCCCCAAAAGGAAAACACAAGAAAAATGAAAAGATAAAAAGGAAAACATTTTGGGTCAACATGGAAGAGACATGAATGTCTTGACACCTTGTGTCATCCATAAAAGGAAAATAAAAGGGAACGAAAAGATAAAGGAAAATCAAAGGAAAATATTTTGGGTCAACATGGAAGATACATGAATGTCTCGACGCCTTGCATCATCCCCAAAAGGAAAACACAAGACAAATGAAAAGATTAAAAAAATGAAAAGATGCACAACATAGAGAATAATGAAGGTACAAATAGAGGAATGTCACAAAGAGAGAGAACATCAAACAAAATGTCACAGGGGATCACATTATGCACATGCAATCACACCAAAGAAAAAGGAATAATGCAAAAGACTAGTAAGGAACATGCGAGTCAACCTAGCTAATGGACAACTTGGACAAATGCACTACTAGGAAAAGGCTATCTATTTCTTGTCTGAGCCATTATGTGTAAGACAAGAATGAGCCAAGGTAGGTGGTGGGAAAGATCATGTAATGGTGAGAATGCAAGATTCTACAACTATTACATGATAAGAAGTGGAAGGGTCCCACTTTAAGGGACTATATGATATCAAGCTTTTGAATATTTATTCTAAATCATGACACTCGTCGATACTATGTCCAAGCATTCTATGGTATTAACAATGTGATGTATTTGTGTTCTTAGGATTTGGTTTTCGACCTTCTCTTATTAGAGGTAATGTGATCAATCCTCTATGTAAAATTATCTGCAAATTTCACTCAATGTTAGTAGGTGGATAAGGGAATTGAAGTTTCTTTAGTTTATAAGGTCTTTTGCACTTGCTAGATTCACCAATT
The DNA here is from genome assembly GCA_007258455.2 of Sequoia sempervirens. Lineage (NCBI taxonomy): Eukaryota > Viridiplantae > Streptophyta > Pinopsida > Cupressales > Cupressaceae > Sequoia > Sequoia sempervirens. The sequence goes on from VDFB02000008.1 coordinate 70,772,285, forward strand.
TCTCTAGTTGATTTCTAAGGAGGAGGACCAAACATGATCTCTTATTCCTTGAGAAGCACCGATTGTTCTCTAGGAAGGAGGACATTCATGTCAGGAGGAGGATCTTGATATCCTAGCCCTTTAGTTTTTTCAATTGGTATTTTCTCTAAGAGTTGATGAATTTCATGTTCACTTGTTGTATTGCATCCTTGTTTACTCAATATTGTGAATCCTTTTCCATATGTCTCTTCTAGGTTGATGGGAGTATTTGTCGCTTTGTTAATATAGAATGGTTTGGTATTTTCTTGCTTAGAGGAACTAGGTTCACCTATTGTAGGGAACTTAGGTTCAAATTTTGTTTTAGTTTCATGATGTAAGTACCCAAACATCTCAAGGGGTGGTATTATAGGAGGTTTTGGTTGTTTCATTGATGGATAAAAGGATGCATTAGATTCAAGGTTGTTAAAACAATCATTTAGGAACTTATTCATGATGTCATCATCTTCTCCAATGATGTCAACATCACGAGGAGGAAATGCATTAGGAGTTGGGTGAGCATGAGTAAGTTCAATTTCATTAGGATCATTTCCAAAAGCACAACTTGACACATCCACTAAGGACTTTAAAGAAATTCAAAGCTTACCAAAGCACATATCCATGATGAAATGTAATGTAAATTTCAGATTCTAAACTCTGAAATGTAATGTTGTAAATGCAACTTTGAATTTGAGGCAATGCACAAGATGAACTAATTTAAACTAGATGCAATGAATTGGATGAAATAAAAAGTTTGTAAACTGGAACATAAAGGTTATAATAGAAAACAGAAGCTCAGAAACAATGTTTTAAATCTTGGAAAATGTAGTGCAAAATCTGCACTGGGACTGATTCGCCCAAGGTGGCGAATGAGTCCCAATGGGGATTTTTTAAAAAAAATTTAAAAAATCAATTGATTTTAATGATTTTTATGTTCTATGCTCTGTAAACTAAGTGTAAATGTAGTTTTAAGATGATTTTCAATGATTTGAGATGCAAAAATGCAACCTATATGCACATTCACTAACTTTTGCAAGACTTAGAAACCCTAGAATGCAAAATGTGATGCAATGTTAATGCAATCAAGATCTAGGATGTTGATGGACTCCAAATCATAAAATGAAATGTTCTAAATGTAGTTTCACCAAAATGCAAGGGGGAAAATTGTTGCTTTCTATGCTTGGGAGATAGAATAACAATCTTCAATCTCTAGCTCTCATTCAACAACAAACCCTAGATATCTCAATGCAAAGGGGAAAGAGATCTTGCAATATGGTTTTCCTTGGGGTTGAATGTAAATTAATGAGGGTTTCACCACCAAATTAAGGCTTGGAAAGATAAATGTAATGAAAGATGAAATGCATAAACCCTAATTCAATGCAAAGCTTCACTAAATGACCTAAAAATGTAAACGAAACAGAATAGAAAGCTACAGGATAGAATGTGTGCACCTGGAAATCTAAAGATGACTAGGAGGAGGTCTGAAATGCTGGAAATTATGACTTTAATGCTGAGTGGGACTCATTTTCCAAGCTAGTTGAATCAGTCCCATATCTAGGTTTTTGTGCAGAAATAGGAATCTGGCAAATGGGTATTTGAATCTCTAAAAATCTAAATTTTTACCTAGACTAGGACTCATTCACCAAAAGTGGTGAATTAGTCCATTTAGGGATTTTTGAAACTTCAAGGTTTAAATCTGGTCTTCAAGGTCTACTCTGTGCTTCCCAACTGATTTATGGATCTAAAACACTGATCTACAACCTGTAGAAGCTATCCAAGTATCTCCAATGCAAGGTGACAACTTTGACAACTTTATGCACTTTGACAACCTTCTCAAAACTTGCTCCTCAGTGTGTCTTCAATCTAAACCTACAAATCACACACTAAAGAGGGGGGGGGAATTGTTAGTGGAAAGGGGTTTTCCTTGGTCAAACCCTATTTTGGTAATCAAACCTTGAAATAGGAATGTAGAATGATCAATGAACAAAATATGATGTTGAAACTCACCAAACCCTAACAATCAAGTGTTGCAAACATGTATGAGATGGCTCCAATGGATGTAGATCTTGACTCTTTCTTGAATAGGATAGATCTTGAATGAAATGCTAGCTTGAATCATAAAACCCTACATCACAATTGTTAGCTCAAAAATAAACACGATGCATGAAATCTTTGACATGATACTTGATGCTTGAATACTACTCTAAAAATCTTGATAATCTTCTCTTGAAGACACTTGAATGCTCTTTTGTACTCAAACTTGCTATAAGAATTCTCATTCAACTTGCTAGGTGTAAAATGAGTGAAAGAACCTTGTATTTATACTTAATTATGCAAGAATTCCCGAAATTACAACACTACAAGACGACATCAAATCTAGGAGGATAAACTCCCACCAAAAATTTGAATCATTTTTTTTTATTTTGGACCACACGGGACTCATTCGCCCAAGGTGGCGAATGAGTCCCATTAGGCATAATTTATGGGACCATTTTTAAAAATGCATAGAAATGTGTGAAACTAGGTTCGGGAACCAAAAACCTAGGTGGGACTCATTTTCCCAAGGTAGCGAATGAGTCCTAGATCACTAAATTTGGACCATTCAACCTAAAACACTTGAATTATGATTGGATATTGATTTGTGTCAGGATTATCCTTGAAAAGATGCATTAAATGAGGCTTGAGGATGCAAAATAATGCCAATTAAAGCATAAAGAATCCCAATTATTAATGACAACCATAGAAAAGTGTGAAAATTTGTTACAACACTTTACAACACTTTAGATAAGGAAAGATTAAGGTACATTTTGATTAAAAAGAGGTTTATTAGGTCTAGTTAATTGATAAAACCTTAGAAAAGTGTGAAAGTGTGTTACAACACTTCACAACACTTTAGCAAGGTACCATTCAATACCTAATTTGAGTTTGTTAAACACATTATAACATTAATTCAAGGCATCATTAGGCTCAATTTTACAAGGAAGGCCCAAACAAGTGTGAAAATGTCACTGATGACATTTTTCGACGCTACATTGGTAAAACCTACAAAGGATATATCTATATTATAGGAGATTGAAAAATATATGGTGGTGTAAGAGCCTATAAAATATAAGGTTGTGCATGAGCTTGCATAAGTTATGCTTACGAGGAGCTTGCAAAATAATAAGTGATCAATGGGTATAAAAAAACTCGTGATGAAACAAGGTTTAACAACTTCTAAAATACAACATAACCATAAACATCAAATAGCATTAATTATATTGTGTGCCCATGCAAGTGGATGCTTATGAATTATGCAAGTAATTGGAGGAGAGGAAAAAAGGTACTATGTAACAGATACAATCATGTAAAACTTAATATTTACATGCAACAATTGTTGAATAATATTCTTTAGTGATCATAAAATAGGATTGAAAATGTAATCATGTAAGAAAATGTATCAAATTTCAATGCGATTGAAAGGAATCTAGCTTTAATTCTATGAGAGAAAAAATGTAATAAGTTATAAATCTAAAGAAATTTTAGTAGCATGATGACATAAACAACACAAGGTTCACCTTGGAGAAATCCTAACAAGAGTAGTGTGCTCCATTGTATTAAGCAATTGGATAAGCTTATGTACATGTAGAGTATTTGTGCTATCAATTGAGATACAATTATATATTCTATATTCTAGATCCAATTTCCAACATCATGTACTTGCAATAAACTTATAGAATCTCCATCTCAACCCTTCAATATATAGACCCAAAAGATCTAGGAAACTCTAACAAATTCCCTAAACTATAGACCAATTCTAACTAGTCCAAATTAGAGGCCCCTCTCTAAGAGTAATTCCTCCTAGAATACAATGAAAATCCCATGAATTCATTTATTAAATAGTTACATGAAATTATTATTAAATAGTTATATTGTTGGTAGGATTTGCAGGTTGTACAATGCCTAGTCCTAAAAAAGATGCTCCCAATTTCTTCCCCATGAGGAGGACAATGAAGGGAAACAAATATTTAATAAAATAGTAACATAGATAATTTTCATACAAGATACAATCATGTAATCATAGACATAAATATATTTCTTATAAGATGTAAACATGAAATCACAAGGATAAAATCACCTAAGATCATATATATAACAATGATAGAACATAGTGCTAATATAATGGTGGTCAAAGGAAACTTCAAAAGGGAGAATTACATCTAGAACTAATATATAATTATAGTCTTTAGAGAACATCAATAATTTCCTCACATTGATTATTATTTATTATTATCTTCAATAAAATGTTATTATAGGATTTTCTAATTATTCCCTAGCATGCATGTATACTATTAACCTAGTTCAGTAAGATCTTGCAAAGGATATGATTGTGCATACACCTGAATATGATATGGTTGCATGTGATCATACAAAATATATGGATTTAAATGATCATACAAAAATTATGGTTTTTTCATGTCACTATAATTATAGTCATGAAAAAGTGTTAGTGATATCATATTTCATCCTCCAATTGGTTACATAAGAATGATGCAAAGTATCAGAGGACAAGAAAACAATTTTGTTTAAAATATGGTCATGTAAAGATCAATAAGCATGAAATAAGTGTCATTGGTAACACCAAATGGTAAAAATAATTTAAAACATATGATAGAAAATGTTATCATATAAGCACATGTATTAAAGGGTAATGAGATAATTAGCCATGAAGCAATAGAAAAAATGCTAAAAATAGAAAAACATCAATAAGTTTCATATTATATATAATCATGCAAGAATAGATATAAAATCATATCATATAAGATAAAAACATGAAAGCTAATGGAAAAAATTCCTTAGAAGGTCAACTATATAGCAATGACAACATGTAGTTGATAAGTAATTAGAGTAGGGAGGATACATCATAAGATGTAAAATAACATATGACTATGCTAAATCTAAAAACTAACTCTCAAATCCTTCAAGACAATCTAACCCTAGCCAAAATCTACATTAAATAGTAGGTGGATCAACATCAGACAAAGTACACCTTTGACATTGGTGATTTGGTTTTTTATATCTCCAAAACTACATTTAATTTTTATTAAGATACAAGTGAGGTCATAAGTTGGGTCAAAAAATTTATAGTCCTTATTAGGTGTTCTGACATAGTAGTAAGGTGGCATACAAGTTGAAACTCCAACCTTCTAATATTCACCTAATTTCCATGTCTCTTGTGTGAAGATATTGATTGGGATTGTACTTGCATTCCAATAAAGCTACTTGCATTACATAAGGAGAGATCCATGTTATAGACTATGCAGTTAAATTGGATGAATACAAAAAAAATATTTCCAATCATTCTATTAGGGAGTTCTTAGTCTAATGGAATGGTTTACAACCTAAAAATGCCACATGGTAACCCACCAACATTCTCTTTGTGTTTCCTTCTCTTAAGCTTTGAGGATTTTTTTTTGAAAGGGAGGACAATGTTATGAATTTCATCCTCCTATATAGTAGTTAGTTTTAGTGGGATGCACATGCTTTATAATTCACCCATAATTAATATTAAATTAAGGTAGATGCATATACTTTTTTAATTCATCCCACTACTTAGTTATTTTAAAGTAATTATCCAGCATGCATGGGATGGTAGAATTTATCTTTGATAAGACTCTATATATTGAAATGAATTCCCAAATGGAATTTATCTTCGATATTTATTATTGAAAGTATGCTCTATTGGGAGGTTCTCCCATTTAAGTGGCCCTACAAAGATAATAAAATCATTTTATTTCTCTTTTTTCTATATTTTTATGTGTTTACTTTATTGTTTCTTGTAGATTCATTATAGAGACAAGTCCTTCTTCAATATGTGAATATATTTTTACATAATGTGATTAATTATGCATTTAGATAGAATCTAGAGTTGCATATATAATTAGATAAGTTGGAATTCTTTGATACTTTTTATATATTCAACATATATATATATATATACATCATTGGTCAAATCACTACCCTAACTCCACCATGTCAACACTTCTGATCAATTATGCGAAATGTGCCACCTTAAAACATTTATTTCTCATGTTGCTACCCTTGCTTCTAGATGGAAGGTGTTGGTTGGGTTGTTTGTAATGCTTCTTCTGTGATCCCATTTGGGTGTTTGTTCTTGGTGTCATTTGAGGATTGCTTATCATTTGTGTTGCTTGATGGTAGTGATGCCCTTCTTTCAGGTTTTTTTGTATGTGTTCCTTAAGGGAACTTGTTTGGACCTCATTTGGTGTGTGAAGTCTCATTTTTTTGAAGGGGTTGGATTTTTGTGTTTTAAAGATAAATTGGTTTGTGATGCCTTGGTTGAATATTTCGAGTGTTGTTATCCTGTATGTTCGGAGTTGTTGGTTTTTACTATTGTTGGATAGGGTGTTGGCTTTTTCTTTCTTCTTGTTCGCATCCCACTTGTTACCAAATTATGTTGTGATGGCCATTTCTTATGGAGTGGTTTCTTTCTATTGTGTTCTACATTTGATGTCTTCTATTGAGGTGAAGACTGCTCATATCAAGGTGAAGCCCTCTCCTATTGAGGTGGAGTTGGATGTTGTAGTTGTGGTGGAAAGTGCTCTTCTCTTATTTTGGTTCCTATTGAGGTGGAGTTTGTTTATGTAGGAGAGTGGTATCTTTGGTAGTAATGGCTCTCATTTCATCCTCTTCTATAGAGGGGAGCTCTCTCCTAATAAGGTTGAGTATGGGTTGGTGCTTCAAGATGGATGGTGTTGTATAAAGGCTATGGCTTTTCAGTGTTCAGTTGTGCTTTCTAATTCCCCTATTGAGGTGGGGGATTTGGATGATTTGGTAGTGAATAATTACAGTGCTACTCTCTATTCATTATTGCTTTGTAACTCCCTTATTGAGGTAGGGAGTTTCATGGGACTAAGTGTTTTCAAAGGGAGCTCTTTTTGCCCTCTTTATTGTGGCTCAATGTCGAGAAGATCGTTTGTTGTAGCCTACATGTTGCAGGTTGTTTTGTTTCCTGATTGATTTAGGAAATTTCTTTGTGTTTTTAGGTTTTAGGTTCCTGTTTAACCTTTGTTGTATAGGGTTTTAGGTTCCCTTCAAAACTTAATTTGTGCAACATAGGAAGTCTTGTATATCTTTGGGATGGCTACTATTTTCAAGTTGTTGATTGTCTATGTTGTTATCTATTTGTAGCTTTCTTTGGATAGGGTTTCGTGTCCCTTCAAAACCTATTTATAAAGGGTCTCAAGTCCCTCCAAAACCTATTTTTCCCCATTAATCAAAACATTTGTATTCATACTAAAATATTATAATTTAATTATAGTCATATTGAAATGCCCCACCATGGAACCCCAGAGGACAACACACAACATGACTTAATAATGGAACATTTTTTTTTAAATAAATTACACAATAGATGACATAACATAAGATAACATGTACTCTAACATGAGTCCTCTAAGGTTCTATGAGTACGCTACTAACTGTTGATGTGTTTTTTATACACTTCTCAACACAAGTAATACATAAAAGCATCACCTCTCTTGAAAGACAATCTTCCACAATCAAATTGCAGAAAACTATCCCAAGGTATCTAATGTCAGGTCTTGACAGTGCTTGGAATCCCTCGGTTGATGTTTGATGTGATTTTGTTGTTAATCGCAGGGAAAAATTATGTAGTTGGATGCGAGATGAATCTTGAAATGGAGTTCAAAGATGGGAAACTAGAGTGCAGTTCGTTGCAAGTTCGAACAGCAGTCAAAAACTCTAATGTTGTCTTAAGATTTTGGTTTACAATGTGCAATGAACCTTAGCACAGGTTACTTCTTAAAAAAAAGGAAAAAAAGCAGGGAAGATAAGAGGTTCCTAGATCTAAAACAAACTATGAACAGTGATCATGGAGGGTTCTATAGTGGATAGCTTCCTTAAAACAGAATTTCACTTAACTAGAAAACTCACAGTATCATGAAACTTGTGCTAGCTTCTAAGGACTGCAAATTTTCTACCATTCATTCACCATAAACATGCATCAACAAAAGATAAAAGTTTGGAGAATCTTTTAATTTAAGTCCAGACTAACTTTGTACAACCATCTACCAATAGTAAACAGCAAAAAGTATAGACAAGAAAAGCATCAACACAGCAGAAATCTTCATAACCAATGAACAGCATCTACAAGTCTATCAATGAATTCTAAAACTACGAAGAACAGCAAAGTAAATCTATCTAGGTCAACTAACTATGGGAGATGAATCATGAAACATGCAAAGAAACTCAGAAATGCACCAAAGTCAATGTATTTCTATTAAAATTTCTACAGCATGTCATTACAAAAACTCAACTCTCTTTTAAAATGAGAGAAGACCCCCCTATTTATAGTGCCCAAAAAGTAGAATGAATGGCCAAGATTGATATGCATTGTGTGGCCAAGATTCACTACAAACTAGGGTTCTACCTACCCCTCAAATATATTACATTTTAAAACTATATTTTGTCATTTTCCCTATTTTGTCTTCTAGTGGCAGCACTATAGCATTTCGTCTTTTTGTTGATTTCCTTTGTTGCAGCTATTCTGTAAGGAATTATTCATCAATAATAGGGTTCCCTTCTTGCTTCTTCAAAGCGGCATAATCCATGAACTTCAAAATTAGCGGTTGGAGCTTCTCAACTTCCATGATCTCAAATTGTAGTACTTGGTAACTCCATTGCTTGGAACGGTCGGTGACCTTTTCCCAATCTTCATCGTACTTGGTTGTGTGGTCTCTGAATTGTTCGGATTGGGCAAGGGCTCAGGCAAAAAAACTTAAAAAATCTGTAGTGACCTCGCTTGACATTCCATCTTCCATCTTCTTACGGAAATGCAGCCTTACATTTTCTAGATCAATTTGAATGACAGGCATATCAAACCCCGTCATTAGCTTTAGATATTGAATGTGATCTGCCCTAATATCCTTGGCCCAATCAATATCCAGATCCACCTTATAGAGTACCTGCTCCAATCTTTCCTTTCGGTTCTCGAAGTCTAGCTTCCACATATCCACGAACCAATAATCATCCTCCTTGAATGCAAGATCCTTTTCCCAAGTTTTCTTTGGCAGCTTGAGGATGGCCTCAATTTTTGAGTAAGTAGACCCGTATATCCTCGGGAAGTCCATACAGAATTTCCTTGTTCCCTCAAGAGACTTTTGCACCTCCAACAACTTGTTTGTCATCCTAAAAGCATAATTGATGCCCATGTTTCCAACATATAGGACCTACCAGAACCATTCTTTTGTGGTCTTAGATAAGTTCTTCATTTTCTTGAGCTTGTCGACCTGCTCCTTGGACAGCAGTTGTGGCAGAGCCGAGGATGTAGTAGGGAGCTCTTCTATTGATGACCATTGTTGAATGTAGGTTGTCAAACCAACCACTTGTGCCTTGAGCTCCTCCTTGGAAATATTATCCTGTTGTATCAAATGCACCACCATGGCCACGGACTCCTGAAGGTGATCCACTTTTTGTTCTCTGGTGGTTGTCCCCAAGTTGATGGTGGAGACATTGTAGCTTATTCCTTCTTTTCCCACCATGGGTGTCGCTACCTGCATGGTCCTAGATCTAGAAGCATCCATTGTCAGCGGACCTAACTTTGCGCTTCTTCTCCCTTTTAGTTGTAATTTGTTCCCAGGCCAAGATGGACTTGTTGATGGTGGTAATAACACAGCAACAGTTAAACAGAATATTACTACTTTGTTTCTCCTAAAAGAGAAAGACAACACATGGATATCTTAGCTCCCAAGGTCTTTGTAGTTAGTTCTCAACTGTGTCGATGTTGCTCAATGGTTGATGTGAACTATAATGTTCAAGGGGCTTGTTGGTGTTGTGCTTGTGGATTGTTCTAAGATCGAGCATGAATTTAAACCTACTTTAACTAGGGTTTTTAAAGAAACATAAAAAGATAGATCAAGGTTTTGGTACTAAAAAGAATGATAATTCATCTAACTTAACCAGACTTGTTACCTCTCAAGGAATTGCTAACTAAAACTAAAGAACAAAATTAACTTGTGATTAACACACAGTTGCATTCATTCATAGTGTTAATTTCAACAACTGATAATAAATTACCATTTAAGGAAAACACAAAATAAGATTTCATTCCTTGAAAGCTTTCAAAATCAAATGATTAACTCAAGATAAATACCATTCTGGAACACAATATGAAGTAGATTCGAATCTGGTTGCTTCTATTGTTGGTGAGATAGATAAGCAACATTTACAAATCTGGCACAATCACCAATGTACAGAAAACCTGTGTCTTCAGACTACTTCCATCTACACTCAGAAAACTGGAAAGATACATTACTCTCTATGCTGAATCTAACTCCTAACTAAGAAGAAAAAAGAAGCTCCCTTTACTAAGAAACAGGATGTAGTTCTATCTCCTCTATCCTTCAGAAAATCCCTACTCTTCTAAATCTATCTAGAACTGTCTACTCTATTCCTTTTCTATTTCTGCTAACTTTTCTTTTTTTTTACTTTTAACTTTTTACAAAGAGGCAAGAATGCCATATATACAGAGTGCACCAAAAAGAATGCGTTGGCCCCCGATTTTAGGGTTTACAAAATATCTCACTTGGTTGCTGGAGGTTCGGCCCTCAAATCTTTTGAATAAATTTGGTTCTGCATTAAATGCGCATCCCTGATGTCCATGTCGGTGAAGGATCGCCGCCAGGAGAAACCTTCAGATCTTTTTGCAATTGTTGCATTTACTTCTGGCCTCTGTGTCCATCTTCGAACTCTAGCAAAGCTACTTTGAATGCCCTAAAATATCACCATTAATGCCAAGCTACCCCTGTTAGTAGACACAAGCTGTCACTATGACTCATGGTTTCACCCTCCTTCCTTCGACTCTCTTCCCGCTCCAGATCTGTCTGTGCGTTGACCGTCTTCAGGAAGCAGCATCAAACTTGCCACAAGATTTGGGCACCATTTTCCATCAAGTTGCTCAATCGGCATAACATAAGATGGTCGGCAAGACCTCCCATCGAGCCCATTCCATTACACCGAAGGGAGAAAACATGTCGATGAGACCCTATCGGGTCGGTAGGACCTCATAGCAAAGCCGCCCTGTTTCGGCGATGAACTCATTTCAGTCGGGAACACCTTGATTGGTCAGCAAGACTTTTCGATGAGCTCAAAAATTTCACCGAGACCCTTGAGACATATCATCATGTACGGAATTTAATTCTACAAAAATAGGTCTTCATTAGTCCTTTAAACCATAAAAATATTACCTTCAATCTTACCCATCATACTTCTCCCATTTTATTACACTTCGTAAGAATAGACTTACTTCTGGTGGAGGCAGAACCAAATCTGAACTGGGAACAAACCTACCCTCAAAATTGGTAGAGGTGGAACCAAATCCAAACTGGGAACAAACCTACCCTCAAAATTGGTAGAGTCGGAACCAAATCCAAACTGGGAACAAACCAAAATACAACCCAGAAACGACACCCCTCCTTCAAAACCAGTGGGGGTGAGGCCAAAAAGAAATCAAAACAGGGACCGAAGTCGGAATGGGAGCAAGCCATGAGAACGACCATCATTTCCCAGCTCAAACCCCATCCCGGTTCCGCGTTCGCAAAAGAAGCCAAATGCGAGGGACAGATGGAAAAAAACCCAGGCGAGTTCAGATCAAAAATCGATCCCGGGTGAAACAAAACGGGGGCGGGGGTGGAACTAAATCCGAGATTGAAACTTCTTCAAAGTTTCAGTTTCGGGTTCCATCCCGATCCCGCCTGCGATAACATAGAAAAAGAAAAAAAAGGACAAGAGAAGGAGGAAGGGGAGGGAAAACCCACGACAAAAAAAAAGAAGAAAAGAAAGCAAAAGAACAAGACACGAAAACCAGATCGAACAGAACCCGAACCTGAAACTTTTGAAAGTTTCAGGGTTCAGTTCCAGTTCCATTCTGGGTCTGCCAGAACAAAATGAAAAGATGCGCGAAATAGAAAAAAAAAGTGGTGAAACCGGGAACGGGGAAAGAATAGAAAACAGAACTTGGAAAGAACTCCAAGTTCGATTTTTGTTATGGTTCTGAGTTCGCCAGAACAAGAAAGAAAAAATGCCGAAGGCCGACAAGAAAATAGCAAAGGCACAGGACGCCAAACCAAAGGGAAAATGACCAACGACAAAGCAATAAATGGGAAGGCGGAGTCGGGGCCAGGATGGAACACGGATCGGAAAACTTGAAGAGTTCAATGTTCCAATTCAGATCCGGATCCGGCTCCAATAGAACCAAAATTTAAGAGGAAAGCAAAAGAGATGTTGGGACCGGAACCGAGGATGGAACAAGACCAGAACTTGGATGTAATTCCAAGCCTGATATTGGTCCTAATTCCTCTTCCGACAGAACAAAGAAGAAGAAAAGAAAAAAAACCTAAGGCAGAAAACCAAAGGCCCAAAAAGACAAAAGAAGGGGGAACCCAATTTGTTCCAGAATAAAATGGGGTGGTTATGCAAGGCATAACAGGACTCTAATCTTGCTCTTGGATCCCTCAGAGCAGGAGTTTTCTTCTCTAGTTGTTTTTCAAGCCACTCAACCATCTGGGATTTCTCCTTAGGTGATTCACGATCACCTTCCTCTTCATCCCTTCTGATTTCAATCTCTTTAACTTTAGGAGCTTCTTTCTTTGTCCTTGTATCTTCCTCCTCCTCATCGGAGTCCCAGATGAACATTGTACGTTTGATAGGGGACTTAGTGGGTAGGCATTCCTTGGGGCTATCTTCCCCTTCAGTATCCTTTTCTTCCTTTTCTTCATGCCCATGTTCCTCAGGCTACTCTGTTTCGAGGCTCTTGTGGGTTTCAGCCTCTTCATCAAGCTTATCTTCTTCTTTACTTTCCCTTTCCTCGTGCCGAGGTGGCACATCTTCATGTTCTTTCTTTTCTTGCTCATCTTTCCCTTCTGAGAGAGGCATTTCTTCACTGTGTTTGGGAAATTCTTCTTGCTCCCCTACCGAAAGTTTAGTGTCTCCTTCCATTTTATCACTAGACTCCTTTTCCTCCTCAGCGAGTGGCTTTTCTATTTCCTCTCTGACATCTTTAAACTGTCATGCTAGCTCCTCCTCTAGGTCTGCATCGAAGGTTTCTATGATGTATTTAGTGCTAGCATCTTCTTCTTCATCACCCACGGAGGATCCTGTTACTTCTCCCTCATGGACTAACTCATCAATTTGTCTGCATCTTCGTCTAGTGCCCTTGTTGCTTCCTTCTTTTGCCTCTCTAATTCCTCATATATTTCCATTGTGGCCTTCATCCCTAGTGGTTCAGTTAGAGTAGTAGAGGCAGGAATGTTGGAAAGAACTTGTGCCAAGGCAGCTTGGACAATTGGGTTCATCAATGCTTCAGAAATCTCTATAGGAACATTTTGCATGTGTCATGAGAATGCCTCCGGTAGTGAAACTGTATCCATGGGTATTTTTTTTGTTGCTAGTGAGAGAGATGTAGTTGGATACATGGAAGTAGAAGAAAGTGGAGAAGTGGTGGCAAAGGAAGAATTGATCATTACAACCTACCCAGCAGGTGCAGAAGAGGCAAGATAGACTGAGATATCCACTATGAGTAGAGAAGTTGCAACCATTGGCAGGGAGGGAAATGGAAAGGAAAAGTGGAGGATGGCGGCAGGTGGAGATTTCGGTTGCTCAGCCTCCATTTCCCTTCCCTCATGGAGTGGATCTTCTTCAATAACAAGCATCTTTGTCACACTGCCTGATCTTTTATGCTTTTTAGAAGGTTCTCCCTCCGAGGATTTTCATGTGTATACCTTTGGATTGGGTTGTTGTTTTGTAGCCTCCTTTCTTTTTCTTGTTCTGGTAGATGGAGGAGATTGAGAGAATTCACCTGATGGGGCAACAGTTGTCCCACTACCTCTTCCACTTGGCTCACTTTCAAGCCCTTCATAGGTCAAAGCAACCCTTTGCTGCTTCAATCGAGGAGCTTTCCCATCAACCCATTCTCTTATTCGAGCCTCAATGGACTTGGTTAGAATGTCAAGGTCGTCAACCTCTTTCTCATCCCAATCAATTAGTGCTAGTGGCAAATTAGCAACTATGTTGTATCGAGGGTCTATGACCGTGCTTTCATCTTCTTCTACCTTGTTAGGTACGGGGAACAGATTGACCTTTACAAAGTATGTGGTCATCCACATATAGTGCCTCATGCGCACTTCCTCATCATCTGTGAAATTAGCCCAAAAGTCTTAAACGCTATGCAGATGGGCATATTCGGGTCCAAGCACCTTCTTGATATGGCCGTAAGGATCCAACCATGGCTGGGCAATATGGAGTCTCAAATGATATTTGGCCAACTCCTTCAAATTGTGAGCACATTGTGAGGTATGGAGTTCGTACAGACCCTGGCCGAACGAGATGGGATAAGGAATCTCCACCAAATACTTGTTGCTCAAGAGGGTGTGTATGTGTCGCAGTTGCCGAGAGAGCTCCAATAGTATTATCTAGTCATTAGGGTACTCGGGCAGCTTGTTTGGCCTTTCTGAGAAACCTTATGCGCGAATATATGTGAATTTTGGGTACTGGATGAACAGAAAGGCACACTGATTCATAAATGTGTTGGTGCTATGAGAGACTCACCTTTCAAGGTTTCCCTCGATCATTCTGATTATATGACCTATGAAAGTGTCATTGACCCTGTAGTACTCCTTGAAATTTTTGAATTGCAACTAAGGGTACTTGTCATAAACTTTTAGCTCTCTACCAGGTTCTTCATCTAGAGCTCTGAACAAGCCACTGTATTGCCTTCGCTCGGCCAATGAGTAGACCAAATAGGATGTCATGTAGAATCTGGAGGTCTTTTTAACAACCATAAATTGTTCATAAAAGCAATCGCTAATTATTCCTCCCCAGTAAAATGTGGTGTCCTCTCCATGGAGAATCTCTCCAACAAAGTAAACCATCCATTCTTGAAAGTAAGCAGCAGTAGCAAGGCCCATTACTCTGCTTAGCAATGTTACCAAATCATGGTAATCTTCATGAGTCACTTTGAAATAGCTCTTGGGGAACTTTCGCAGCACTGCCCCTCTTCTCCTTGAGCCAATACTGATTGATGAGCTTTCTACATTTAAGGGGGTTCTCGTTCCACATTGCCTTGCACTCCTTTATTGTTGGTAATTCCATCTCCCCAAGGGTAGGGTTATGAAAGTTCTTCATTATTGCCTTGGGAGACATGTCAGCCAACATGTTCCCATCCCTGTCCACTACTGTTCTGGTCTCTATCTGGTATGCCTCTCTGCATTCCATTACTAGCTCAAGGGAGATGAGAGCAGGAGGGAAACCTACAGCTTTGGCTATCCTGCTTCCTCTAATTTTTCTTGCAGTTTTTGTTTTAGGGTTGATTCTAACCCTTCGCATGAACTCATCGATGTCCACATGCCCTATGTTGGTGTCAAATACCTCCTTCCAATTTGTTATGATTTTAGATTGCAATGGTTCCCCTTGGAACTGGTATTTCATTTGGTCTCTGTCTTCTTTCCCATGAGGGGGCTTTCCTATTTTCTTTCCTTTGTCTTTCTCTGTAGTTTCCCCCGAGGGTCCTACACCTGATTCCATATATTCTACGGGAAACAAAGAGGTGAGCATTTTTTCTAATGAAAACATAGAAACATTAGTCAAATCCCTGCAAAACAGTGTTAGATTAGATAATTCAGCCTTCAAAAAATCTAACATATAATCCAAGTTGTCGTTAGCAGCTCACGGGAGAGAATTTGGGTAGCCCGGGCCCTAGAGGTCAGACTTCCCTGTCAGGATGGTTGTTTTGAAGGGAAAACAGGGCAGGGCGACCCACAACGTTTCACCCACCCTAGGATTTGGTCAAATTGTTGAGTCCACCATGGAGAACATGTTGTTTTGGCACATGGGTTGAAGTTTTTTTAGCACTTAGGAGGAATTTGGGTCATCATTTGAGCGTTCAGAATCAAGATGGAGCCTCGCCATTTGAGGTTAGCCATTTAAAACAGTTGTGGTGAGGTGGCATTCCGAGGATGGAGTTTCACCAATTGTGACCCATGAGTTTGGAAGGCGGTTGACACAATAGTTTAATCATTTAAGTTTTTCGGGTCGGACAAGGTGAGAAGCTGTGAGGAGATTGTCGTTTGAAACAGCAGGCAGTGCACGGAAGTCTGGCGGGAGCAATCCAAAGGGTCAGATCTGAACAAGGCCTTGGATTCTCTAGTTTGTTCACTTAGTGGATCTCATCGGCAATCAATGTACCGGGCCCCAGAAGCCAGGAGGATGGGCTCGGTTTTCCTTTTTGCAATGGCCGTGACATGACAGAGTCCCGATGGCTAAATTCTGGCAGAGGGGACCTAGCAAAGGTTGGAACACTTGAGTTTTATCATTTCATTCACGCGGCTGAAGGAAAGGGGATAAGGAGGCCGGAAAGTAGCCTCTTGAAGTCCGTGAGAAACGGCGATGTCAAACGGCAGCCCACGAATGGAAGTTCGTGGACCGGGACCCAAATGGCACTTGGGATGTGGCAGTTTCAGTTTGAATGTCGTACGACAAACAGACAGGCGAAGCCCATAACACATATAGCAGGGCTTAGAATTTTGTCAAAATGGTGATACATAATAGCACCCCGAAGACAGAGTTCCACGGGGACGGGCCTGAAAAGCATGGGTAAAGCCAGTGATTTTTCTTTAAGTTCGAATGGCGGAGATGTAGAGGCACTCCGTGATGGCAGACCTGAAATAACACTTAGCCACTTTGAGTTTTCTAATTTCATGTTTTGATGGTGGCAAAGAGGGTTCCCAAGTCTGATGAGTGTTGACGCTCTGTTCAACGAGCAGTGTCAGGGAGGTGAGGTTTTGTACTCATTTTAAGGGTGATCTATGAGGATTTCTTGAAATCTTGTTAAATGGGTTTTGCGCACAAGGCTCCGCTCTACCTAGCTTACGTGTTTTCCATTATTTCAATTCACTCATTTCACCCCAAAATCAAAGAAAACACAAGGGAAGATGGCCAACTTACCGCTAGAACTCGGTGAATAAAGACGATGAAACCACCAACGAAAGCAAAGGATCGATGATGGAAGGCAACAAGTTTGAGGGCAGCGTGCGAAAAACTCTCTAGATCACTCTAATTTTCTCTAGCTATCGTGGCATGTGAAAATAATAGGAAAATTGGCCTATTTATATATTTTTATAGCATTAAATTTCCTCAATAAATGTGCGTACGGCGGCCAGAAAGTTGGTGAATTTGAAATTCAAAAATGGCTGAGGGGTCCAAAACCTAAAGGTCGGAAGGTCGTTGGCAAATATCCGTTTAAAATAGTTAGTGGAAAACCACCGGCGAAGAGGATCCCAGGGTCCGACAGGAAAAACTCTGATGGAGGATGGCCACTTGGAAAAGGAAAACGAAAAACAGAAACCCGGTAAAGGTGATCTGGCATATCGGGCATGGAAAATGGCAACCAGGATGGTAGGTCTCAGGCTACAAAAGGTCAAGGTCTTTTGGCTGTTAGAAATAGCGAATGTAGTAGGGAAATCTACCAAGGGAAACCCGGCAAGGCAAACCTGCCAGGACCTAGGGATGCCAGCAGAGGTAAATTACCCAAGGATCCCTAAAAGGGCACCTAACTAAAAAAATTTAAGGGGAATGAAACATGGTAAACTTGAGATAATGCTTTGAGGCTTTCTAACCACTTGGGACACCAAACAGGGGGCACACAAAGCGAGGTGATGACAAAAATGACTCAGCAAGGCGAAGGAAAGAGAGGGTCCCCATTCCGAAGGGGGCATGTACATTGAGGCACAACAAATGGTGACTCTGCTCAGGAATGCTCCTAAGCGTTTTGAGGGTAAGTATTCATTCAGAATCTAGAATATCTGGTTTTGCAAACAAGGGGTCGATTTCAAAAGGTGAACTAGGAGAACAAGGTCCTTAGTTGAGTCAACCTATGAAGGATCTCAACAGTGTGTGCATAGTGAATTCATTCCTTCCCTCAGGAACTATGACAAACAACAGCTAATCAGATCAAGCAAGCTACATAGATCGTCCAACACAAAAAGTAACTTGGACATTGCCCCGCTACCAGTCAGGTATCCATAGCCCCAGCGAAGTTGTTGTTGTGGCCCCAAGAATATTTCTCTATTTCCAACCAGGCATCCATAGCCCCTGTAGAGTTATTTGCACACCCATACAGTTGCTTAATTTCTAAATTTTCTTTTCTTTTCTTTTCTTTTGATATTTCTTTTCACATTTTATCATTCTTTTGCTTAACCGTGTAAGCACTAAATCCTATGATGGGTTTGAGAACCACAGTGGTCACTGGAGTGGACTTACGATTTTTCACTTGCGAAGTTATCATAATAGCTATTGTACAACCCTTTGGAAATAATTAATAGGTGTTTTGGTACAGGATCTGAGATGAACTTAAAAAGATTCAACCATGGGTCAAATTCTGAAACAGAGTTCAAATGAGGAAATCATTCTTAGGTAGAGATTGGAGACCAACAGTTGAGGGTGAATGTTTACCCAAAGAACATTAAGAGTGGACAGCAAAGTGAACCGTTCATTGAACAAGCATGGCCACCGCAGCAAAAATGAAGGACACCCTCATCAAAACAAAAAAAATAGGAGACGAGCAAAAGGAGGTGATGCAAAACAAAAAAACGCAAGCAAACCAAAAGGAAACCTATTCTAACTTATATACAAGTATTTACAGGGATAGCTCCAGAAGAGCTCAAACTTGGAAGTAATGCTTTAGCTGTTGCCCGTTGACCGGCAACGGGACGTCCTCACTAGTTAGGGTCTTTAGGCGGAAAGCATTGTCTCCTAGAATTTTAGCTATTTGAAAGGGGCCAAGCCAAAGCTTGTCAAATTTGTTATGTCCCCCTTTCCTTTCGTGGGCCTTGTCCCAACACAGGACTAGATCTACAATTCTAAAGGCCTTGATTTTGGCTAGATGGTCAAACCATCTTTTAACCACGCCCTAATGTTTGGCGAAGTTTTTTATTGTGCAGTCACGTATTTCTTCTAAGTGCAACAGCTCAGCTAGGTGGGCCTCTCTACGATCTTATCCTTCGTAAAAGTCGTTGATGGACTGGAGGGTGGGGATTTTCAAATGGATTGGGAATATGGGCTCTAGGCCATAAACAAGATGGAATGGGGAATCACCAAGGGGAGCCTTGTGACATGCCCGATCTGCCCAAAGGGAAAAATGGAGCTGGGTATGCCAATCCTTAGGATTCTTATCAAGCAGCTTCTTGATCATGATGATCATATTCTTATTGGTGGACTCGGCTAGGCCAATTCCCTGGGGGTAGTAGTTGGACAATAACTTGAGGGAAATTCCATAATCAAAGGACCATCTAGCAAACTTTAACGAGGAAAATGTAGGTCCATTGTCACACACCAAAGCATAAGGACAACCAAAGCGATTTAAAATAAAACTTTCAAAGAAATTTGTAACTACCTCAATTGTGCATTGCCTACATGCAATGGCTTATGTCCATCTAGTGCAATAATCAAAAGTAGTTAGAATGTACCTATGTCCTGTAGATGATGGTGGGCTTACCAGACCAATGAAGTCAAGACCCCATTGCACAAACGGCCTCACCTCCAAAATTGGTTGCAGCGGGACAACAACATTCTTCTCTCTGGTTGTGGTAGTCTGGCATATGTCGCATGTACGGGCGTGATTATGGGAGTCCTTGAAGATTGTCAACCAATAGTAACCTACTCGCAAGATCTGATGAGCAGTCGAAGGGCCAGATCCATGGTCGGTGCCAAATTTGTCATGAAACTCCTTTAAGACCCAATCTGCTTCTTCATTACCAAGGCATCTCAAATAGATACCTTCATGATTCTTCTTATATAAAATAGATCCTAGCAGCATATAGCTACTACTCTTTAATCTCAGGGCACGCTTTTGAACTCCCTACAAGTGAGGTGGGCACTTGTGGTAAAGCAGATAGTAGAATATGTCATCGTAACATTCCCCTTAGAAGACGTCCTCCAACTGGTACTGTTGCACTGTAAGTTCAGGCCCTACTTCAGCTGTTGCTTTAGTTGCTATTTCAGCTATCATTCAAGTGAGTGCTTGTCCTCTCACTAGTTTCATGGGTTGAATCTCCATGTCATATTCTTGCAACAATGTAACCCACTTTGCTCTTCGCCCTTCCAACTCATTTTGCATAAGCAGTGTCTTCACAACTGGGTCTAGAACTATGGAAAACACCTTATTGTGTAAGATATAATGCCAAAATTTCTTCACTCCTCTAACAAGGGCATACACTTGCTTTTCCACATTGTCATATCGCAGCTTGACATCCTTCAATGGAACACTCATAAAAGCAATCGGGTACTTGTTTCCCTCATTGTCTTTTTGGCTTAAAATGCTGGCACATGAGTGTTTTGAAGCGAATGAATAAATATAGAATGGCTTCAGATAGTCTAGGCTGACTAGCACCGGTGCTTCAGCAATGGCCCGCTTAATCTCTTTGAAGGATTGCTTGGCCTTAGGATTACAATCGATCTTACCATCTTGCTTCAACATGGCGTTGAGTGGCTTGATGATCTTGGAAAATCTTGTGACAAACTTTCTTACGAAGTTGATCATTCTGAAGAAAGACTTGCGCTCCTTCCTGTTTCCAGGTAATGGGATCTTCAGTAGGGATTGGATGCACTCAGGGTCTATGGATATTCCTCACTTTCAAATGATATGCCTGAGCAATCTCCCTTCATTGATCTCGAAGATGCATTTCCTTGGGTTAAGGGAGACTCCAAATTCCCCGCACCTTTGGAACACTTTGCATAAATCAAAGACATGGTCACTCTGCTTCTTTGAAAACATAGTTAAATCATCCGTGTAAATGATTATGCATTTCCCAATCAAGTCTTTGAATGCAATGTCCATAGCACGTTTAAAGGTAGTGCTAGCATTGATCATCCCAAAGGGCATTCTTTTGTAAGCAAAGGTTCCCCATTTAGTGGTGAACGTTGTCTAGTGGCGATCTTCTTAATGCACTAGAACTTGGTTGTACCCAGAGTACCCATCAAGGAAAGACATCATTTGTGAGCCATTGACAATCTGCAATACCTCATCCAATGAAGGCACTAGATAGTTGTTTTTCTCTGATGCTCTATTCAAATTGTGGAAGTCTACACACAACCTAATTTCTCCATTCTTTTTTCTAACCGGGACCAAGTTGGCCACCCATGTGCAGTGCCTAACGGGAAATATGATCCTTGTCGAAAGTAATTTTTGCACCTCCTTGTAAATGATGGGTTCCAACAAGGCATTAATAGGGCATTGTTGTTGGCAGAATGGTCACACATCATGCCTAAGAGGAATGGTGTGTGTGATGATGGAAGTGGCATATGTCTTTAAATCCTTGTAGCTCCATGCCACCACATCATGATATTTTCACAGGGCATCAACGATTCCACTCTTTTCTTCAGGTGTGCACACTTTTCCAATAAAAACATTTTTGACCTCCTTGGTCATTCTGAGCTTTTGGATGTCGCATTGATTGCTAATGGACTCCTTTACTTTCTGATCCTGATCTCTAATCTAATCCAAGTCAAAAATGCGTTCAAGTTGAACCATACCTCTAGGAATTGTGTTGGTCTTGAGGTTAATAACCCCTTCTATGTCCAATTCAACTTCTTCTAGATCAGCCTCATCAATTATTTGAGTGGCGAAGACATCAGAGCTCATGATGAACTTGAGGATGTGCTTATCATCATTGAAGACTTGAAAGTGGGTGACATTATCTGGAACAGATGGAGTGGATGTCAACTCAACAGTAAATTTCTTGAGGCCCGACAAGGATAGGGGTTGTAACATGTTGGCTACCTGAGCCAAAGCATCAGTTGTATGGTTCTGAGCACGAGAGATCAACTGTATATTGAATGTGTCTACTCCCTCTAAGAGATCCCAAACCCTATGCCTATAGTTTTCTAATCTTCTGTCATGGCACGAGTACAATTTTCTAGATTTTTTGACTACCAACTCGGAATCACCGAAAACTTGCAGCATTTTAACATTTTTCCTTAAGGCCATTAGAAGACCATGGACTAAAGCCTCATATGCTGCTACATTATTAGTATAGTAGAATTGAAGTCAATGGGAAGTGAAATGGGTCTTACCCATGGGACTGATTAGCTTGAATCTGGCATCGGCTCCCTACTTTGACTTGGATCCATCAAAGCGTAATGTCCAGAATTTGGAAGGCTCTTTGACACCAGGGCCCATGAGGCGATCATTACCTTAGGCTATGATTTGACATCTACAACCTCTGAAGTAGGTGTTGGTTTGGCCCTATTGAGGGCGGGCTACCCTACTAGCATTTCCTTCTCAGGAGTAGTTAATCTCTTGACATATTCTACCACTGTTTGACACAGGCAGCACTCAAACTCGGAGTGGGGAGTGTCATGAGCTCTACACCAATTCAGTAGCAAGAGCTCTTGGAAATTCATTCTCACACCCAAACTATTTTGGATCTATATGCACTTCTCCATAAAGTCTCGAAATCCATCCAACAATCCCAAGGTGTCATCTTCAGGGGATTCCTCATCATCGGCTTCTACTATCATTTTCATGCTTTGTGGTGCATGGGCTAAGTCAACTAGAGCATTGCACTACACCAAGAGGACCTCAGCAACCATTCCTTCCTCTTGAATCTCTACTTCTTGATAATCAAAGGGACAATAGTTCCCCAATTTTGTTTCAACAAACAATACCTCATTTAAGTTGTATTCCATAATCATGAATTTCATGTGTGGCTCCCGATCGATACGAATCTGATTGGGCAGTCCCTTCCATGGTAGCCACAGGTGAGAAAAATCTATAGCAGGATATCCATTCAGTGCACAGGTGAAGTCTCGTCCCAAGATGATTCCATATGATTCAGCAATATCCACAACCTAGATGTTAATAACCTGTTGTACCCTTGGATCTACAGCAATCTGCATTGGGATCGGATTCATCTCTCCCACAATGTTAATCTTCATTTTGTCTAGCTGGCTCACCTTCTTTCTTGAAGGTGTGGGGGTAATCCCAAGAGATTTGCATACTGCCAGAGGCATGACATTGGCTAATGCTCTGGAGTCAATTAGACAATTGTGCATATTCTTCCTGAATATCCAGATAGTGGTGAGGAAGGGTGGTGTTTCCAACTTCCCTTGAAAGAAACCCATGGGTGTGTCTACCTGATCCACTTGAGCTTTATTCTTATCATCAATCTTGTCCTTGGTCTGCCCAGAGGGTTGATCCTTGGAGCTCTACCTATTGTTGTGATCCGATTCTCTGGCAGATTGTTTACCCATCGACTAACCTTCAGGTGTATCAACCTTCTTGCCATGAATTTGTTGAATAATAGGATCATTTGGTGGATCTTCAAAAGAAACTCTCTTGGCTACTATTTCCTATGTTGCCTTAGAGGATGGGATCCCATTAATAACTCTAAAGAAGGCATGTCTAACTGCACGAACCTTAACTAATTCAAAGGCGGACAATTTGATCTTAACTTTCTTGAACTCTTCTACTACATATTCGCCCATTTGTTCAATTTCAGTTTTGAAAGCTTTTCCTATGGTAGAGCTAGCGGGCTGAGATTGTGTATGACTTGATTAATTTTGGGATTGGCATTGAGGCTGATTTTGCGGCTAATTTTTTGGCTAATTTTTTGGCCTATCCTTGTTGAAGTATTGAGTGGGCACATGGGGAATCCCAAGATTATTACTGGAATTAGGGTCAGGCGGGGTACTAAAATTATTCGGTGGAGTTGAAGTCGTGAAAGGTCCACCTGCATGTCTATTCCTAAGGTTGTAGGGGGTCGGTCTTTGGTGGAACATGTGAACCTCATCTACATATGGTTCTTCCTCATCTACCAGACCGTTGTCTACTGAATCAAAAATTTGAGACAAGTTTTCTTCGTTACTTACCTCTTGTACTTATTCATTCTTGGTGGGGACAGCCTCGAACTCAGGCTCGTTGTAGTTGCTCCACGGGAATGGAGCTTGGTTGACTATGAGATAGGAAGAATCATAGGGCTCAAATGGGATGAGGTCTCTGCAATTTGCACTGTCAATGATGTTTTGGACCTCCACCAAGTGAAATATTTCTACAGCTATCTAGAATTCAGGACAATCCAACTCAGAGTGTCTGCTTGTCTTGTGAATCTGGCACAATCTAGACAAGGTTGCTTTGGCAAGGTATACTCCACTATTCATCTTCTCATTGTTCGCAGGTTGATCAAGAGGAGTAGGAACACCTCCATTTTCGGGCCTTGTGTTCCACATTTGGTTTTTCCTCTGGGAAGGTCTCCTCTCGAAGTTCTGATTTGAATTCTGCCCTCTATCATAATTATGTCCAGAAGAGGTGCTCACTTCACGGTTATCCCTACCATCTCTGTTATCTCTGCTATCTAGATTAAGATTATCCTAAAGGATGTGTTGGGAGGCCTGCAACTGATTATTCTAATTTCTCAGGTGTGTCATCTTCGTAGACATTTTCTTTATCATCTCAGTCAGCTCCTCAAGTCGATCCTTCTCGATGTTGCTTGGTTGCGGCACTTGATTTTGAAGAAAAATGGGTGGGGCTGCAGACTGATTTTGATGTGCTAGAGGAAATTTTGGTCCCGACATATATAATGGTGTTTGAAGCTGTTGAGGGTACACCTACTGTTGTTGGGGAGCCTGTGGATAGGTCTGTTGTTGTTGAGGCTGCAAGTAAGAAGGCATGGGAGGCACATGATTCATCGGTTGTCTAGGATGTGGGATGATGGGTAGCTGAGGTACCTAGTTCATAAGAGGTTTCTAATGAGTGAATGCTTGGTTAAGCCCTTGAACATGCATTGGATGAGCCATTGGACCTAAAGAAGGCAGTGGACTAGAAATATTCTGCCCCAAATCTACACTAGCAATGACAGCTTTTGCAAAAGCACTCACCAGCATGGTGAGCAGTGGGCGCATCCTTTTAACCATTGTTGATGTGAGATTATCTAAAATTCAATAGTAGACGGGCAAGGTCACAACATCATTGTGCGCGTATGGATCTTGAAGTCTCATAAAGGTGCAATGGAAACGATCATTGAAAGAGTGAATCGGTCCATTAATTTCCCTGCTAACGAACATAAATTGTTTGTACAACTCTGAAGGGTTGATCGAAATTTTGTATTTTTGCAGGAAAGCATTCATCATGAGCTCCCATGAAGTAATGGACCCCCTAAAAAAATTGATGTACCAATAAAAAGCTTCCTCTCCCAATGAGTATGGAAAGACGCGGCACGCAACATCCTCATGATCAATCTGCATATCCTTGATCAATGTTTCAAATATCTTGATGTGTTCTTTTACTGTCCTTTGTGGATCGTGGGGATTGAATTTTGTGCAGAAGCTCTTTGGATTCTTGGGAATATCATGATAAGCATTGAAGTGTAACGGAGAAGGATTTTGTGCCAACCAAGCCATGGGGGGAGGAAGAGGAGGTGCCTGTTGTTGGGGAATAGTAACCTGGGGCTGTACTGAGGCAGCAACGGCTGGGACTGCACCTTGGATTTGGAGGAAAAGGGAAGAGGTTACTCCCCGGTTGCCAGAAGGATGAGGCCCGAATGCAGATTGGAGTGGTTGAGTGGAGGATGGCTGAAGGATGGAGGAGGACAAAGGTGGAAGGGAAATGGAAGGGATGGAGGAAGAGGAAGAGGCTATGTCTCCTCCCTTAGTTCGTTTAGCACTTGTGGGGGCTGCAACTCTTGAAATTCCCCTTTGTTTGGTGTACACCTTAAAACTCTTCAAAATATTTTAGGGGAGAATGATCCAATTTGATCCATCTTCACTAATCCCTCCTTCTAACGTCAATTTTGTTGATTTTTTTTTATGCACTTCTCAACACAAGTAATACATAGATGCATCACCTCTCTTGAAAGAAAATCTTCCACAATCATATTGCAGAACACTATCCCAAGGTCTTTAATGTCAAGTCTTGACAGTGCTTGGAATCCTTCAGTTGATGTTTGATGTGATTTTAATGTTAATCACAAGGTAGACTTATGTAGCGGGATGCGAGATGAATCTCGAAATGGAGTTCAAAGATGGGAAACTAGAGTGTAGTTTGTTGTAGGTTCGAACATCAGTCAGAAAATCCAATGTTGTCTTAAGATTTTTCTTTACAATGTGTAATGAAACTTAACACAGGTTACTTCTTAAAAAAAAGGAAAAAAAGCAGGGAAGATAAGAGGTTCCTAGATCTAAAACTAACTATGAACAATGATCATGCAGGGTTCTACTGTGGACAGCTTCCTTAAAACAAAATTTCACTTAACCAGAAAACTCACAATATCATGAAACTTGTGCTAGCTTATAAGGACTACAAATGTTCTACTATTCATTCACCATAAACATGCATGAAAAAAAGATAAAATTTTGGAGCAGCTTTTAATTTAAGTCCAGACTAACTTTACACAGCCATCTAATAGCAGTAAACAACTAAAAGTATGGACAAGAAAGGAATCAACATAGCAGAAATATTCATAACCAGTGAACAGCATCTACAAGTCTATCAAAGCAATCTAAAACTACGAAGAACAAAAAATTAAATTTATCTAGGTCAACTAACTATGGGAGATGAAACATGCAAAGAAACTCATAAATGCACCAAAGTCAATGTATTTCTATTAAAATTCCTCCAGCTTGTCATTACAACAACTCAACTCTCTTTTAAAATGAGAGGACACCCCCTATTTATAGTGCCCAAAAAGTAGAATGAATGGCCAAGATTGATTTGCATTGTGTGGCCAAGATTCACTACAGACTAGGGTTCTACCTACCCCTAAAATATATTACAATTTAAAAATACATTTTGTCCTTTTCCTTATTTTGTCCTCTAGTGGCAACACTGTAGCATTTTGTCTTTTTACTAAGTGCCTCTGTTGTAGCTATTCTGTAAGGAATTCTTCATCAATAATAGGGTTCCCTTCTTGCTTCTTCAAAGTGGCATACTCCATGAGCTTCAAAATCAACGACTGGAGCTTCTCAACTTCCATGATCTCATATTGTAGTACTTGGTAACTCCATTGCTTGGAATGGTCAGTGAGCTTTTCTCAATCTTCATCATACTTGGTTGTGTGGTCTCTGAATTGGATCCAAAATTCTGTAAGAAAAGAACCATGGTGACTAGAACCATGGGGATAATCCATATTGGAGAGTAGGCTAATAGATAGGGCATCTTCGTCTGCATTCGGGGAGAAGGGACCACATTCGTTCTCCTTTCTCCATCTAGTTCACACACGTTGCCTCCCGAGAGATTCTTTAGATGGGGAGAGCACTCGGCCAATCTATAGTATGCGCCATTACTGGTTGATCAAAACTTGAATTACGAGATCCCCTTTAGATCCATATGGCGAGGGGAATCTATATGGGGTTATGCAGATTGGGCAAGGGCTCAAGCAGCAAAACTCAAGAAATCTGTAGTGACCTCACCTGACATTCCATCTTCCATCTTCTTACGGAAATACAGCCTTACCTTTTCCGGATCAATTTGAACAACAGGCATATCAAACCCCATCATTAGCTTCAGCTATTGAATGCAATCTGCCCTAAAATCCTTGGCCCAATCAATATCTGGATCCACCTTGTAGAGTACCTGCTCCAATATTTCATTTCAGCTCTCGAAGTCCAGCTTCCAAATATCCACAAGCCAATGATCATCCTCCTTGAATGCGAACTCCTTTTCCCAAGTTTTGTTTGGAAGCTTGAGGATGGCGTCAATTTTTGGGTAAGTAGACTCGTATATCCTCAGGAAGTTCATACAGAATTTCCTTATGCCCTCAAGAGACTTTTGCACCTCCAAGAACTTATTTGTTTTCCTAACAGCACAACTGATGCCCATGTTTCCAACATATAGGACTTGTCATAACCATTCTTCTGTGGTCTTAGTAATGTTCTTCCTTTTCTCAAGCTTGTCGACCTGCTCCTTGGACAGCAATTGTGGTGAAGTTGAGGATGTAGTAGGGAGATCTTCTGATTGTTGAATGTAGGTTGTCAAATCAGCCACTTGTGACTTGAGCTCCTCCTTGGAAATCTTATCCTGTTGTATCAAGTGCACCACCATGGCCACGGACTCCTCAAGGTGATCCCCTTTTTTTTCTCTAGTGGTCGTCCCCAAGTTGATGGTGGAGACATTGTAGCTTATTCCTCCTTTTCCCACCACAGGTGTGGCTACCTACACAGTCCTAGATCTAGAAGCGTCCATTGTCAGCTTGGACCTAACTTTGGGATTCTTCTGCCTTTTAGTTTTAATATGTGCCCAGGCCAAGATGGCCTCTAATCTTGCTCTCGAATCCCTCAGAGCAGGAGTTTTCTTCTCTAGTTGTTTTCTAGCCACTTAGGCATCTGGGATTTCTCCTTGGGTGATTCATGATCACCTTCCTCTTCATCCCTTTTGATTTCAATCTCTTTATCTTTAGGAGCTTCTTTCTCTATCCCTATATCTTCCTCCTCATCGGAGTCCAGGATGAACACCGTATGTTTGATAGGGGACTTTGTGGGTAGGTGTTCCTTGGGGATAACTTCCCCTTCAGTATCCTTTTCTTCCTTTTCTTCATGCCCATGTTCCTCGGGCTACTCTATTTCGAGGCTCTTGTTGGTTTCAGCCTCTTCATCAGGCCTATCTTCTTCTTTACTTTCCCTTTCCTCATGCTGAGGTGGCACATCTTCCTGTTCTTTCTTTTCTTGCTCATCTTGCAATTTTTAGAGGCATTTCTTCACCGTGTTTGGGGCTTTCTTCTTGCTCCCCTGCTGAAATTTTAGTGTCTCCTTCCATTTTATCACTAGACTCATTTTCCTCCTCAGCAAGTGACTTTTCTATTTCCTCTCTAACATCTTTAAATTGTCGTGCCAGCTCCTCCTCTAGGTCTGCATCGAAGGTTTCTACGATATATTGAGTGCTGACATATTCTTCTTCATCACGAAAGGAGGATCATGTTTCTTCTCCCTCATGGAATACCTCATCAATCTACAAGTGTTGGTGCTCGGGGTGTTCATGGTAGTCATCCACTTCTTCCTCTAGTGCCCTTTTTGCTTCCTTCTCTTTCCTCTCCAACTCCTTGGATATTACCATTATGACCTTCATTTCTCATGGTTCAGTTAGAGGAGTAGAGGCAGGAACGCTCGCAAGAGCTTGTGCCAAGACAGCTTGGAGAGTTGGGTTCATCAATGCTTCAGAAATATCTATAGGAACATTTTGCATATGTCGTGAGAATGCCTCCAATAGTGAAAGTGCAGGCATGGGTATTGTTGTTGTTGCCAATGAGAGAGATGTAGTTGGACACATGGAAGAAAAAGAAAGTGGAGAAGTGGTGGCGGAGGAAGAATTGATCATTACAACCTACCAAGCAGGTGGAGACGAGGCAAGATGGACCGAGATGTCCACTGCGGGCGGAGAAGTTGCAACCATCTCCAGGGATGCAAATGGAGGGGTAGAGAGGAGTATGGCGGCAGGTGGAGATTTTGGTTGTTTTGCCTCCATTTCCCTTCCCTCATGGAGTGAATCTTCTTGAATAACAGGTATCTCTGTGACACTACCTGATCTTTTCTACTTTTTAGAAGGTTCTCCCTTTGAGGCTTTTCGCATGTATACTTTAGGATTGGGTTGTTGTTCTACAGCCTCCTTTCTTTTTCTTGTTCTAGTGGATGGAGGAGATTGAGAGACTTCACCTGATGGGGTAGTAGTTTTCCACCTACCTGTTCCATTTGGCTCACTTTCGAGCCCCTCATAGGTCAGAGCAACCCCTTGCTGCTTCAGTCGGACATCTTTCCCATCAACCTATTCTCTTGTTCGAGCCTCAATGGGCTTGGTTAGAATGTCGAGGTCGTCAACCTCTTGCTCATCCCAATCAATCAGTGGTAGTGGAAGATCAGCTACTGTGCTGTATCGAGGGTCTATGACCATGCTTTCATATTCTTCTACCTGGTCAAGTACGGGGAACAGATTGACCTTCTTTACCAAGTATGCGGTTATCCACATATAGTGCCTCATGCGCACTTCCTTATCATCTATGCAATTAGCCCAAAAGTCTTCAACGCTATGCAGATGAGTGTATTCAGGTCCAAGCACCTTCTTGAAATGGTTGTAAGGATCCATCTGTGGTGGGGCGGTTTGGAGTCTCAATTGATATTCGGCCAACTCCTCTGAATTGTGAGCCCATTGCGAGGTATGGAGTTCGTATAGCCCCTAGCCGAAGGAGAGGGGATATGGAATTCCCACCAATTGCTTGTTTCTCAAGAGGGCATGTACGTGCCAAAGCTGTCGAGAGAGCTTCAGTAGTATTATCTGGTCATTAACGTACTAGGGCAGCTTGTTTGGCCTTTCTGACAAACCTTCTGCACGAATATATGTGAATTTTGGGTACTGGATGAACAGAAAAGAATACTACTTCATAAATGTGTTGGCACTGTGAGAGTCTCTTCTTTCAAGGTTTCCCCCAATCAATCTGATTATATGACCTATGAAAGTTTCATTGACCCTGCAGTACTCCTTGAAATTTTTGAATTGCAACTGAGGGTACTTGTCATAAACTTTTAGCTCTCTACCAAGTTCTTCGTCTAGAGCTTTGAACAAGCCACTGTATTGCCTCCGCTCAGCCAATGAGTAGACCAAATAGGACATCATGTAGCATTTGGAGGTCTTTTTAACAACCATAAACTGTTCATGAAAGCAATCACTAATTATTCCTCCCCAGTAAAATTTGGTGTCCTCTCCACGGAGAATCTCTCCAACAAAGTAGACCATCCATTCTTGAAAGTAAGCAACAGTAGGAAGGCCCATTACTCTGCTTAGAAATGTTACCAAATCATGGTAATCTTCATGAAAATCACTTCGAAATAGTTCTTGGGGAACTTTCGTAGCACTCCCCCTCTTCTCCTTGAGCCAATACTAATTGATGAGCTTTTTACATTTGAGGGGGTTCTCATCCCACATTGCCTTGCACTTCTTGATGGTTGGTAATTCCATCTCCCCAAAGGTAGGGATATGAAAGGTCTTCGTTATTGCCTTGGAAGGCATGTTAGACAACACGTTCCCATCCCTATTCACTATTGTTCTGGTTCTGGTTGGTATGCCTCTCTACATGCCATTACTAGCTCAGGGAAGATGAGAGCAGGAGGGAAACCTGCAGCTTTGGCCATCTCACTTCCTCTTATTGTTCTTGCAGTCTCTGTTTTAGGGTTGATCATAACCCTTCACGTGAACTCATCGATGTCAACATGCCCTATGTTGGTTTCAGAGACCTTCAAATCTGTGGTGATTTTAGATTGCAATGGTTCCCCTTGGAACTGGTATTTCATTTGGTCTTTGTCTTCTTTCCTACGAGGGGCCTTGCTTGTTTTCTTTCCTTTGTCTTTCTCTGCAGCTGCCCCTGATGGTCCTACACCTGATTCCATATATTTTGTGGGCAACAAAGAGGTGAGCATTTTTTGTCATGAAAACATAGAAACCTTAGTCAAATCCCTACAAAACAGTGTTAGATTAGATAATTCAGCCTTTGAAAAATCTAAGAAATAATCCAAGTTGTCATTAGCAGCTCACAGGAGGGAATTTGGGCACCTCGGGCCCCAGAGGCTAGACTTCCCTATCAGGATGGTTGTTCTGAAGGGAAAATAGGGAAGGGCAATCCACAAGGTTTCACCCGCCTTAGGATTTGGTCAAATTATGGAGCCCACCACGGAGAACAGGTTGTTTTGGTACATGGGTCAAAGTTTGTTTAGCGCTTAGGAGGCATTTGGGTCATCATTTGGACATTCAAAATCAAGATGGAGCCTCACCCTTTGAGGTTAGCCATTTAAAATGGCTTTGGAAAGGCGGCATTTTGGGGTTAGAGTTCCACCATCCAGGACCCATGAGTTTGGAAGGCAGACAACACAATAGTTTAATCATTTAAGTGTTTCGGGTCAGAAAAGGTGGGAAGCTATCAGGAGATCATCGTTTGAAATGGTGGGAAGTGCACAAAATTCCAGCGGGAGCAATCCGAAGGGTCAGATTCGAATAAGGCCTTGGCTTCTATACTTTGTTCACTTAGTGGATCTCATCGGCAATTGGGGTACTAGGCCCCGGAGGCCGAGAGGACGAGCTCGGTTTTCCTTTTCGCAACGGCCGAGACAAGATAGAGTCTTGATGGTAGAAGTCTGGTGGAGGGGATCTGGCGAAGGTTGGGACACTTGATTTTTAACATTTCATTCGTGTGATTGAAGGAGAGGGGATAAGGAGGCCAGAAAGTAGCCTCTTGAAGGCCGTGAGAAACGACGATGTCAAACGGTGGCCCGCGAACTGACAAGAAAAGCCCATAGGATGGAAATCAAGGCTTAAAATGTTGTCAAAATGATGATATGTAAGCAATTCCCTAGAGACAAAGTTCCACTAGGATGGGCCCAGAAAGCACAGGTAAAGCGAGTGAGTTTTCTTTAAGTTTGAATGGCGGAGAGGTAGGGGCACTCCACGGTGGCAGACCTGAAAGGACACTTAGCTTCTTTGAGTTGTCTAATTTCACATTTTGATGGTGGTGAAGAGGGTTCTCGGGTCCGAAGAGCATTGATGCTCTGTTCAATGAGCGGCGTCGGGGAGGTGAGGTTTCGTGCTCATTTTAAGGGTGATCTATGAGGGTTTCTTGAAATCATGTTACATGGGTTTTGCGCACAAGGCTCCTCTCTACCTAGCTTACATGTTTTTCATTCTTTTAATTCACTCATTTCACCCCAAAATCAAAGAAAACACAAGAAGGGCGGATGGCCAACTTACGGCTACAACCCGATGAATGAAGACGATGAAACCACCAATGAACACAAAGGAGTGTCGATGGAAGGCAACGGGCTTAAGGGCGGTGTGCGACAAATGCTCTGGATCACTTTGATTTGCTCTGGCTATCCTGACATGTGAAAATGACAGGTCAAATTGGCCTATTTATAGAATTTTATAGCATTAAATGCCTTCAATAAATGCATGTACAATGGCCAGAAAGTTCATCAATTAAAAATTAGAAAATGGTTGTGAGGGGTCTGGAACCCAAAGGTCAGAAGGCCATTGGAAGATAGCCATTTAAAACAGTTAGTGGAGAACCACCGGCGAAGAGGATCCCAGGATTCGATGGGCGGAACTCCGACAGAGGACGGCTACTTGGAAAAGGAAAACGAATAATGGAAACCTGGGAAAGGAGATCCAACATACCGGGCCTAATAAGCCCTATGGACGATAAGATATACTTGCCATTGAAAGCACAAAAAATGGAAACTAGGATGGTGGGTCTCAGGCTACAGAAGGTCAAGGTCTTTTGGTCATTAGAAACAGCAAATGCAGCAAGGAAATCTACCAAGGGAAACCCGCCAGGACCCAAGGATGTTGGTAGAGGTAAATGGCCAAGGGATCCCCAAAAGGGCACCTAACTTAGAAAATTTAAGGGGGATGAAACATGGTCAACTTGAGATGATGCTTTAAGGCTTGCTGACCATTTGGGACACTAAACCAGGGGCACGCAAAATGAGGCGATGACAAAAATGACCCGGTAAGGCGAAGGAAAGAGAGGGTCCCCATTTCAAACGGGGCGTGTGTGCTGAGGGCACAACACTAACATATTTATTAACCAAGCTAGCAAGAATTATTTCATTGACTATAAAGATACCATGATTGTCAAACAAGTTAAGTTCACTTTAAACCACCACAATAACTGATTCTACATTAAGCATTTCCATTACATGACATCGGGTATGCAACATTAAAGATAATTTCAAATAACTATCATATGTAAGATACATCATTTACATTATCCATTACAAGAGAGTTCATCAAATCAGCTACAACATTACAACTTTTACAACAATGTTTCCCTAAATACATGTGGGGAGAATACATCTAAATTACAATACATGATACAACTAATTTACAGTCCAATACAAGTACATAAGAGATAGTCCACTCGAACAGGAATAGGTACAGGAGTCCACAACACCATGAGCAGTCACCACGCACATGAAAAGGCAACAAGGGTACCCAATGGAGGAAAAATCACCAACCTCCCAACCATGTGGAACCCTGAGGTCCACCCCCCATGCTAGGAGATAACACAAGGTCCCACTACAACAAACAATCAAGAAGACCATAGGCTAACATAACAAGGCTAAACATGGCTCCAACACAACAATGTAACAACATTAACATCACATAAACACATCATTGCTTCCAGAGGTATCCACAGAACAGAAGGGGAAACACGACTAGGGAATGCTAGACTACAATAGGGAAGAGTTTCATAGCATGGACCTGGCATGGGTTACCCTGATAGTCTCTCACTAGACATCGACACCCATCTATGGTTACCTTGATAGTCTCTCACTAGACATTTGCCCCATAGGGTGACACATGTGGAACCAACATTCTTTTCATGAGGGAAAGGAAGTTGATCTTTCCAACCAGGCCTTCTCAACCCATCCTTAGCCTAAAAGAGCACTACAGGCATGGGTGAGGCATTCATTATCTTGTTTAATGTAAGAACTATCCATAGCCTCTAATTCATTTTTATGTTATCACTGGATTAGGAAACTCTCCTATGGGTTGTCCTGGACACCACTTTGGGTTTCAACCCCCACTGAGAGTCACTCCCCCTACTTGCAACCAGTAAACCCTATACAATCAAACAAGGAATATACCATCTTACACAATAAACATAATCATAAGAAACATTATATAGTGCAAGGCATGGACCTTCTTGCACACACACAAAACATTGCCAAACTTTCATCCAAGGTGAAACCAACCAAACAACCTTATATACAAAATATTCCCCCTTAAGCCTCTAGAAAACAAGCTTAACAAATTACACAATGACACCCTCTTTTAAACAATCACCAAAACATCCCATCTTACAATAACCAACATAATAAAACAAGCAATCACTCAACTAATACAATATAAAATACATTATTTCCAATTCACTAACTACATTCTTAGTACAAATAATCAACAAACCACACATCCATGAAAGACATTATTTTCAAATTACATACTATCCACTCCTTAACCACTTAATGCACCCAACAATTATACTAGATAACTAATTGTAGAATGTATTAAACTAATTATAAGTAAATCAATTTCCCTATAGAGTTTCCCAATTTATTTATCTAACAAATCCAATTAATTATGAAGACAGGTATATTCTTTAACTAAAACCATAATATATATACATGTATATATATATGTATTATATATATACATACATATATATGTATATATATATATGTATTATATATATACATACATATATATATATAGATAAATATACATATATATATATATATATAAGTTTATAACGCTGCTAGAATGTTGTTTATATTACAGTACAAAATATCATATTATAATGTGACATATGCACACACACACACACACACACACACACACACATATATATATATACATATACATATATTTATATATATCGAATGCCTTACAAATTAAAGCCCAAACATAACTTACATTTGGTGCATCATATAACTATCAATTTCCAAATGATAAGAATATAAATGGAATGCCTATAATTTGAATCTCATGCATACAGTGCATGCATTAAATGCCACTCTTTTACCCAGAACAATATACAAAAATCGAACTCTTAAACATATTAATATCCATCGAATTTCTATCCTATGGAAAAACATAAAGACAACTTCATGGAGAGCTAACCATAAACATATTCTCATTGATATAAGGAGTACAAACAGTAATTGTTAGGCTTAATGAATCATATCCATCAAGATAAAAAAATTGAAGCCTTCAAGTACTATGCGCCAGGCATAAAACATAGTAACTAACGAAATCAATGAATTCAATGTGGAAATAGTAATCAGTTTCAATCACCAGAGGTAAAGCTATTAAAATAAAATCACATATACATCGGCTACCAGTTAAAATGTGAACTCATTGATCACCAAACAATGAATACTAATCCCAAGTTACATATGCAAGTGACACAGGCATCGAATTCCAGTCATAACCTCAATTTATTAAATCGACACCAAATAAAAGACTCGACTCTTACGTTATTATGGTAGACGCAGGGAAATAATTTCAACACACAACAACGACCCATGCAAAGACTAAGCCCTAAATCGCTATATTCAATGAGCATACAGGGCAATGAAGGGAATTCAGCCTAAAAGAAATAGTTGGTTGTGTCCATACCACAGACTAGCGACAAGAGAATAGCAAGGCGCCAAAGTAAATGGTAAGATGGACTTGGAAACCTTCCAATGTCAATGCACAAATTGGGTTTGTTGAAAATGCTTCAAAAAATTCCAAACAAATGGAATTGATTGGTTACAGAACACATACTAGATGAATTTTTCTACTAGTAAGGCTTTGGAAAACCTCAGAAAATGCAATTTTCTAGTTGTTTCAATTCATAATTAAGCAAACAAAGAAATTTTTTATTTCAAGACAGCATAAACATTCAAGCTTTTGTTTCAAAAATAGAAATAGAATTCAGGAAACAATAGAACCTGGCTTCACTTGATTGGCACGACTACAAATTCGATGTCAGGCTCCAAATCCCCAAGTTGCAACTCCAATCACTTCAAAAACCCTCAAAAATCTCTACAGAATCCCAATTCAAAACCTCCAAAACAAGATGAAAATCTCCCAAAACAAGAAAAAAATATTCACGGGAACAAAACAAGACAGTTTCAATATTTAATTCCCATCTTCTTTTCTTTTGCAAAAATAACCAATTTATTAACTGCTCTTGAGTGCATGTTGTTGCATGCAACCTTTTTATTTTAATCGTTTTTATTTTATATTTTACATTCACTACAACTATTTATCTCTTTATTTTTATATTTATTCAACAAGATATTCTAATTTATTTAAACTTAATAATCACATTTATAATATTTTATTTAGTAACTTCAACTTCACATTATAATTTTGTTTTATCATAATTATAATTATATATAAGAAAATTTATCTTTTTCTTATCAAAAATACCTTTAACTTACTAATTATATTTTAATGTGGTAATTAACTAGAAACATTTGTCGACCAAATTTAAATCAAATGGACTAAATACCAAATAGTACCTGACCACAAAGTGAAGTCAAAAAGAAAGACCACAACACACCGATGAACCAAACCAACCAAACGGACAACACTAACAGGGTGTGAAAATTGGATACTCATCCTTTTCAAGGATGATGGTTGAATCAGGGGACCAAGTGCTACCTCCGTTCAACAATTCCATTGTGTTTAAGGCACGCTCAAACCTTTCAATTTAGGTGGAGTCGATGCCTAGTACCTACAACCTGTAGCACACAAAACAGTGAAAGAAAATTGCAGCATAGCAGGATACTCACGAATGAGTAATGTGGAATTGTCCCTTTCACCAAAACACATCAAACAAGTAACCACATCAACGCATAACAATAAGTTTCTTAAAAACAAGATAATAACAATCACCAGATAAACACATAATGCCCATAATAAGATTAATCCACATAATCAATTAAGTCCATATACTAATCATAACATAAGCATAAAACACCAGTAATAGAAGTATCATCAAACTATCATCGTAACAATGAGTCCAACATCAAACAAAGTGTCATAATGTCTCAATCCAAAGCAAAACAACTATCATTCAATCACAGAACAAAATGAGGGCACTACACATACTAAAATATTTATAGTTTCACCATTCCTAGTATACTATTTAACCACTTCTTCTAAACATATATAAGAAAATCTAAACAATCACCAATAAATTTAATGTGGGAAAAGTATATTTTACATGATTTTCATCCATATATCCTAGGAGATGTGCCATCATTAATATTATTACAAATGAAAATTATTTTATATTTATGTAGTATTCTATTATTAGAGTGACCATTAACACAACTTTATAGATATAGACTTGAGAAAATAACTTTAATTCTATTTATGTGGGGCATTAGAGATGGAAATATAAATGTGATAATTATGCAATATATTTATTTAATATCATTTATAAAGATACTTCAAAAATTTAGATATCCATTTTACTTGACAACTAAATTATTATACCTTACCATGACAAATTCTATAACAATCAATTACAATATACAATTAGATGCAATTAATTAATAACCTAGATTTATTTTTATCTTTTAAAGTTTAAAAAATATCTTATTAATTTTAAATAATTTTAGAAACCAATCAAATGAGTTATGGTTATTATATGAGCCGTAGTAAGATGGTTTACATTGGTGTGTGGCCTAACATGTGTTTATGGAACTCATTTATAATATTGGTGATGTACTA
This sequence comes from Sequoia sempervirens, assembly GCA_007258455.2. Lineage (NCBI taxonomy): Eukaryota > Viridiplantae > Streptophyta > Pinopsida > Cupressales > Cupressaceae > Sequoia > Sequoia sempervirens. The sequence continues at coordinate 70,810,629 of VDFB02000008.1, forward strand.
TGACATCTAATCCATTACATAAATAAGACAAATCTATCATATAGTCTCTTGATCACACCCCATGGTTATCAAAATGTACAATAATTTTGATAAAGTGATCCCATAATTTAACTCCACTTAATGGAATTTGACCTTGGAAGACTTTGAACATGGTTTCAAGGTACAAAACCAATAACTAAATCTTTGATTTTTATGTTCCTAGAGAGCACAGAGAAGCATTGCAGGATATCTATCTTTTCTACTCCTTAATGATTCAAATTTTAATAGTGGTACAATGATATTTTGAGTAGTGGGTTTTAGTGGGGAAGGTGAAGTACAAACTCTAGTAATATACTCTACATGAATTCAATAAGAACAAGAAGCCTCAATTGAATTGTATTCATGTACAATGTTCTTATGTCATAGGTAGGTAATTACATCTTTGATTATGCTTTGTCCTAGTTTATATATGTGATCATGAAATTGATCTCTACACTTATAGAAGTGAATTAATGCACAAACCTAAAATTTGATAAGTAAAATTAGTTCACATTTTGTAAATGGTGTTTATAAACAATATTTGAGAATTTTATAATCAAGATTCACATTCTCCTCAGCCTAGCTCCTAGGTAGACTAAATCAATAATTTTGGAACAATAATTGAAGGTAGCAAGCAAACAAGTAATATGCCTAAGTTGATGATGTAAGTAGATGATCTATTTCCATGCTCTATAATATCATTTTGATGAGCTCATATTATTATTTTTAGAATCCTAGATCTATTATAAATGATCTAATTGAATTTTAACTAGTCCTTAATACACCACTAGATTAAAGCATAATAGTTTTTCCCACTGCCAAGCCATGTTTTGATTACCAATTTATGTAAAATAGTGAGTTACAATCTTAGAACACAAAGAAAGATAGATTAGGTTCATTGTACATGACATTCTTGGAATGTATATGTGTGTCCTTTAAACATTATATGTGGTCTCATTTTCCACCCTAACCACATACATAAATTGTAATCACTAAAATTTGTCGATGTGTGTTATATTCTTTAGGTTCTAATTAAGTCATACAAACATGAAATTTTACAAATATTCCTCATTGTTAACTTTCTAAAAAAATCTAAATTATATTATATTTTATTTAAATGGAATATATATTTAATTGTATCATAAACATAGGTAATTGCATCATTTAGGAAGATTTTTTTAAATGGTTGACAACCAAGGTGGCCCTATATTTAATGTTTAGGTGGCTAGCTTGGATTCTCAAAAAATAGCTTTAAAACAACCTATAAAGTTCATAACAAAGGTAGTTCACAAGGTACCTCTACTGCTCTTGATGTTATTCTACATATTCATAATTTTGAGCACATATTCAAATGAATTGAAAATTATACCCTTGTATGTTCTAGGAAAGTATGCTTAGAAGCTAGGTTAACTCTAATTTGAACATTTCACATTGGATTTGTAAAAATACCATTCAAAATATTACTAAGCGAAAATTATTTTTTATGTTATTGATTAGTATACATTACTTCTAGTTTGGAGTGTGTAATTTTTTTACCTAACATAGAAAAAACCAAAAGCAATACATACTAATATCATGTACTATAGAAATTGCGTGTCTACAATATTTAAATGATGTCAAGTTTGATAAGGTCATTTTTAGCATGACCTCTAGTACATTCAATCCCCCTTACTTTTTTTTCCACAAGGACTTGAGAATTTTTAGTTTTGAGTCCCAATCTGAGTTGAAATCCTTGGTCTTCCTCTAATTATTTGGTCCTGTATAAGCGCAAAATTGCACCCATCACAATTTCACATACATTCTTGCATCTGCTTTAGTGTCCACTCCCTTAGCATCTTGAGTAGGCTCATTTTAGCCCTTGCATCAACTGTTTTCCCTCTCTGGATGCTCCAGCACCCCTTTTCAGCAGCCACCCTTGCGTGTAAACTTTTCGTTGAGCTTTGTGCTTTTCCCGTTCGCGTTGTTTTGTAGCATGACATGTCCAGACACTAGCGTGCCATGAAAACATTCGCATGCCACGCTAGTATCCTAGGATGTGTCAATGCTCAGATGACCATTTTCGAGCATGTTTTCCACTTGTCAGCTAAGTTTGTCGGTGGAAACAGCTTGGGATTCTCTGTAACTTCCCGAGAAGCTTCTTTTCTTCCTTTTTAATCCATTCTTTCCATCCATTTGCATCTTCTAATTTTCTTCCAAGTTTTTCTGCCACTTCTAGCTTTTAGCCTCACTCCATCACTTGCTTACATAGCTTCATACAGTTTGTTGTAGCTGCTTCAGGCTCTCTCAAGCTCTCTTTACAACACACTTGTAGCTTCATCTCCCTCATTTCATGCTTGTGAGCATCTTGGGATTCCATATCCCCTACTATTTGGATACTTACTTGGTGATATGGGTTCGCCTCCTCGAGCGGGGTTTGATTTTATCACCTTTTTTGTGATACAGGATCTCCTCCTCGAGCGAGGTTTGCTTTTATCACATGCTTATTTGTTGGTGCGGGTTCTACTCCTGAGCGGGTTTTGCTTTCACCATACCATTTTTCCATTTCTATCTCTATCTTCTTGGTTGTCTATGGAGGTGGGAACACCAAAACAGGGGTTTGACTGAGGCAGACCCCTATACAGCCCCAACATTCTCTCTAGATATTACACTTGCAGGTTTTGAAGACATTCAGTTGTTGGAAGATTCATCACTCACGTGGTTGTAAGTATTTCCTTTCTTCTCCTTGTATTTATCATTTCTACTTTACTTTATTTCAATTCTATTCTATTTTGTTATCATATTTTGTAAGTTCTCAACAATTTGGTTGTTAGTGATCACTTAGCTATTTTATGTGACAAACTCACTCTTTGGTCCATACAAGACACCAGCGCACCTCTGACACACCAATGCATTGCACTGTTGTCTATATTCTGCATTGTCATCCTTTGGCTAAGAGCTTGTCAATTTGTCCAAAAAATCTTTGTGACCTACTCTTTGAATTTTGAAACTTTCACCGTTGTTCCATTGAGGTAGATTAGGGAAATTCGCCCCATGAGGTTCTTTGAATGAAGAGAACACATGAGTATCGAATCCCCCTCTTCTACATTTTGGTGAACCTGATGTGAAGAACAGTGTTCTTCGAAAAATTAGGAATTTATTTACCCCTACTTGGCGAGGTCATAACTTTTGACTCGGTGCTTGGAATTCAGAACTTTTTGCACCATTCAAAAAGTCTCTTAGAGAACCGGTTCAGTCCCTAAAATACTTTCTCTTCGGTAGTCAAATTTTACGGACCGACGCAAGTTCCGACCTTAAATTTTGCTCTGAAGACCTCCAAAAATGTGAATTATTAGAACATAGAAAATACCAAAAAAATTGTAATGAATCTAATATCTTCTTTTATTAGCTCAGTATATAATGTTAATGATGTTCCATTTAATGCATGTAATGGTGACTTGGCTTTACCAATGTCACTTGGTATCTTTGATCCTTCTCACAAAAGTCCTCTTACTTCATAGGATATTTTGTTGCAAGAAGATGAAATCATTGATACCTTTCTTAACATTACTCTACCTTCTCTTTGTTCCAATGCACTCTCTTCTAGAGACGTTGCATTGGTGAATGATGAATTTTGTCTCCATTCAAATGCACTCTCTTCTAGAGATGATGCATTAGTGAATGATGAACCTCCTTCCACATCTGATTCTCCCTGGATCGATGTTTAGAATGTTTCTTCAAATAATTATTCCACATTTGATCCTGTTTGGATTGATGTTGAGAATATGTCTTCGAATAATTGTTCTACTAGCTGTGATGATTCTGTAAATGCATTCTATGTCTCTGCTATCCCTCAAATGCCTAAGAGACCAATCTTTTATGTGACTCTAGCTAGTCCTTCTTCTAAAAGGATTTGTTCTATTGATAGTGTTCCATTTGATAGTAATTCCCTTGATATTTCTAAGGCTCCCTCTTATAGATAGGTAGCCCATAATTATGAGAATAGAACGAATAAACAACCAAGTCTTCCTTTAGCTCCTAAACCTACAACTAAAGCACCTAGTGATTAGAATCTTTTCGAGCAACCTCGGGTTACTCTAGATGAGATCTCACTATGGGACTTGCTTCAATCTACTCCGGTTTATCAGGGTATGCTTCAGGAAGCCTTGCAAAAGATCCTATTGCCTTCCTTTGCTAGGCTAGCATATGCTAATGCGTTGATGGCGTATATTTGTGTGGATTCACCAAATATCACGTTCTATCCACAAGAGCTCCTGCCTCCGGAAGTACAAAAGCAAGTGGATCCTCTAATGATTATAGTCAACATTAATAAAAATTGGTATTAGACGTACTCTCGTTGACGTTGATTCGACACTTAATGTATGTAGCATCGATCTATTACCTAAGGTTAATATTGATCCATCTTCTATTAGTACTTCTTCTATTGACATTCGTGGGTTTGATAATGTTGGTCGAAAACCTTTAGGCACGATAGTCTTTCCTTTGAGGTTAGGACTCGTTACTATACCTACCCTTGTATATGTTATGGCAAAAACTTACCATATAACCTTCTCCTTGGTAGACCATGAATTCATGCTATGGGTGTAGTCCTGTCTACCTTGCACAAATCTATTAAGTTCATTTGCAATAATCAAGTAGTCACAGTTAAGGCTAACCCTGAGGCTATGCACTTATGTGAGATAGAAGTTGCTAGTCAAGCTTCAGTTGTGCCTACTCTTATTCCTTTATTGTCTTCCAATTTGTTGATGTTTACTCGAGTAGTATATACTACAAAGGATACTCTTGAGATAAATGTCCCTGAGGAAGATCCTTCTAAAGAAAGAAATCCTAATTCCACCTCTTCTCGAAAGAATGCATGTCCTTGTGATGATTGGGATCCTCTAGACTTTATGGATTCCTTCATTCAGGAATATAAAGTCGAATCGATCCACTTAGACCTTCTAACAGCATCATCCACACTGGTTATCAAGGATGATCATTCTCTTGTATCATGGGATGGTGTGAGCATAAATTGCAATGTCCTTAGTGTTGATCCTCCTTCTGAGGAAGAGGATTACACTTCTGAAAAAGAGGACAGTGTTGGCAGTCCTATTAATAAGGATGATGGTGATCCCATAAAAGAATGTGATCCCCATTGTTGGGACAATTCTCTATGAGGATCCTCCTCCTTCTCAAGATCTGAAAACATGTTATGGCCCTAGATTTAAGCTTGTCTCTAGATATGGCTATGAGCATAAAGGTTGTGGGTGTAACGAACAAGGAAATCAGGTCCCTATAGAATTCACACCCCGTAAGCATAATTTGGGACTTGGTTGCTTGAAGGAACGATCTAAACGGAATCCATGGTTGAGTGACAAGAATTCTTCTCAACCTCGTTCTGCTGAAAAGATTCTTCCTCCATTGTCTTCTATTTGTGTGCCTTCTTCTTCTTCTTCTTAGAAGTCAAACTTTTCCCCGCAAGAGAAAGGATTCCTTCCTGCTCCCCATCCTCTATCTGAGCAAGAGCATATTTTGTTGTGTCTTCTAAAATCCCACTTGATCACTCTTCCTTCTCCTACACATAATAAACTTCATAAACCTGATTAATAAACTTCATAAACATGATTAAGAAAAACATTCTTTTTGTGCATACCATCGAGTGCTTGGGCATTCCACTAGTGAATGTAAGGCCTTGAAGGATAAAATACAAAAATTTATTGATTCAGGTTCCATAAAACTCCCATTTGATTGATGCACCTACCTTTACTTCGCATGACAAGTGATATCGAGGTTTACCTCTATCCTACATGTTCTAAGTATCTTGCATGGTTCTCCTCCCCTATATGTTGCAGGCAGTGATAACTCATTTTGGAGATGTGTGTCCTTCTTAAGGACCCCCTCTCTTCTCTATATCTTTCAAATGAAGCGTCCCATGAGTGGACCCCTTTTTTCTTTTGAAGGGATCCTGATGGACCTCTTTGAAAGCTTTTCTCTTGAATAAATTTTTTGGCGTCTAGCTTGGGGGCATCCCAACTAGACCTATTTCATGTCTTTGTGTCTAGCTTGGGGGCAGCCTGACTAGACCTTGCCTTTCAAATAGTGTTTCCCTTCAGTGGACCCCTCTTTCTTTTGAAGGGTTCCTGAGGGACCCTTTTGAAAGTCTTCCAACTTGATAATGGTTTGCGTGATTGTTTGCTTGCTTTCCCTACAAGACTGAGAACCTGTGGAGCTCCTATACATTCTTATTGGGTGATACAGGTTTTCCCTCCTTGAGCAGGGATTGCTTTTATCACCTATGCTTGGTGATATGGGTTTTCCTACTAGAGCGGGATTGCTTTTATCACCTATATTTTGTGATACGAGTTTTCTTCCTTGAGCGGGGATTGCTTTTATCACCTATATTTTGCGATACGGGTTTTCTTCCTTAAGCGAGGATTGCTTTTATCACTTTTACTCTGTGATACGGGTTTTCCTCCTCAAGCGGCGATTTCTTTTATCACTCTTGCATTCATTTCTATCTTTCTCTTCTCAATTATATATACTGGATCAAAAATCTACATCTTCTTCATCCTGAGTATATGCCCTTCTTCTCTTCATTCTAGAATTCCTCTATGTGTTATTGTTTGGGGACGACGCATAGTACTGATACAACCTTTCACATCGAGGTCTCTTTACTTTGCTAACTCAAATCCTTTAGCTTTTTATATTCTAACGTTGTTGACTAGTGCAGGTTTTTCTTGTCTAACACATTGGTTTTGTAGGTCTCCAGTTTGGGGGCATGCTTCCATGGTTCGAAGAGTTATCTACTTCCCCTACAGTATCCTTTTGAAATATGATGTTATTCATGTTCAGTAGATTTACTTTAGTGTGCATATTAATGTAGATTCGTATGCCCGCTAAAGTGGGGGAAAAATGTATAAGTGTAAAATTCCACCCCTCGCAATTTCACATACATTCTTGCATTTTCTTTAGTGTCCACTCCCTTAGCATCTTGAGTAGGCTCATTTTAGCCCTTGCATCATCTTTTTTCCCTCTCAGGATGCTCCAGCACCCCTTTTTAGCAACCACCCTTGCATGTTAAATTTTTGTTGAGCTTTGTGCTTTTCCCATTTGCGTTGTTTTGTAGCGTGACATGTCTGGATACTAGCGTGTTGCATGGATGTTTGCATGTTGTGCTAGTGTCCTGCGACATTTCAATGCTTAGACGACCGTTTTCGAGCATGTTTTGCACTTGTCAGCTAAGTTTGTCGATGGAAACATATTGGGATTCTCTGTAATCCCCCAGGAAGCTTCTTTTCTTCCTTTTTAATCCATTATTTCCATCCATTTGCATCTTCTAATTTTCTTCCAAGTTTTGCTGCCACTTCTAGCTTTTAGCCTCACTCCATCACTTGCTTACATAACTTCATACAGCTTGTTGTAGTAGCTTCAAGCTCTCTCAAGCTCTCTTTACAACACTCTTGCAGCTTCATCTCCCTCATTTGATGATTGTGAGAATATTGGGATTCCATATCCCCTACTATTTGCATACTTGGTGATACGGGTTCTCCTCCTTGAGCGGGGTTTTCTTTTATCACATGCTTATTTGGTGGTGCGATCTACCCCTGAGCGGGTTTTTCTTTCACCACATGCATTTTCCATTTCCCTCTCTCTATCTTCTTGGTTGTCCGTGGAGGTGGGAACACCAAAACGGGGGTTTGACTAAGGCAGACCCCTATACAGCCCCAAAATTCTCTCTAGATATCACACTTGCAGGTTTTGAAGACATTCACTTGTTGAAAGATTCATCGCTCACGTGGTTGTAAGTATTTCCTTTCTTCTCCTTGTATTTATCATTTCTACTTACTTCGTTTCAGTTCTTTTTTTTTTGTTATCATATTCTATAAGTTCTCAAAAATTTGGTTGCTAGTGATCACTTCGCTGTTTTATGTGACAAACTCATTCTTCGGTCTGTACGAGATGCCAACGCACCTCTAAGACGCCAACGCATCACGTTGTCATTTGTATTCTGCACTACCATCCTTTGGCCGAGAGCTTGTCAGTTTGTCCAGAAAATCTTTGTGACCTACTCTTTCTGATTCTGAAACTTTTGTCATTGTTCCATTGAGGTAGATAAGGGAAATTCTCCCCGTGAGGTTCTTTGAATGAAGAGAACTCGTGAGTAGCGAATCCCCCTCTTCTACAGGTCCTACTTAAACCAAATTGTGGCATCTCTAGGGTAGGTGGTTCATGCTAAGTAATATTTTTAATTTCTACCCACCCTTTAAAAAGGGTTTGTATTTAGGTTGACTTGTCCAATCATAGTTTAAGAAATCTATTTAATTACAATTAGGCACTTAGAGACTTATCTAGTGGGTCATATATCTCAATATGTTAAATACTTGTTATTGATACTATAATAAAATCTAATATTATCCTTTAATTTTTCAACATATCAAGCCTCCACCTAAACATCCTTTCATAGACTCTCAACCTTAAGAAAAGGGGATGGTTAGACTATAGTGTGAAACCAAAAAAATTCCCACTCCTAGTTCTAAAGGAGATGATCCAAAACTATCAATTTTGGATCATGCATTTCAAAGCCTAACAAGGAAATTGAAGTTGGTTATTTTCAACCCAAAGGGCAGTCATTACAAGTGGCTAACATGCCTCATTTTAATATAATGTTGATTATGACAAGTATAATTCCATACAACTAGATACTAAACCTCCCTCTCATTTGCTTCTCATAAATCTTGTTGTCTATTTCATTAGATAGAAGAAAAATTTATCATAATGAAAAGGGGTTTTTTTTGGGTTTCATTCCCCAAATTTGATAAGAATTACATAAGAATACTTTGTGAAGAACCATTATGGAGCTCTTGACATGAGCTTAATGGAAATCTTGATTCCTATTTTCTATGAATTTCATTTCACAGAATATAAGGGATCTAACTAATCCTAGAAGGAAATACATCATGAGAGAACATTGACAAATATTTCTCATAATTGATGTCTTTTCTTTATGGGAGTAAAAAATTGTAAGTTTCATACAATTTACATATTTTCATGTCATATCACCAAGAGTCACTTTTTACATAATGATTATGAACTTGGATGTGGAGGACTTATCACTTTTATTTTTACTAGATGATAGTCACACATATGCAGCCACTCTCCTATGTGTTTGATAGTTGGAACGTGAGAATATTGGTATTATATGTGCAATAAATTAATTATTTTCAATCCTCGTGTTGGTTGTTGTAGTATTAATTATTTATCATAAATGTAGACTAATTTGTAGGTAGGTGGGACCCTTGGTGGATTTTGACCTCTTTGACCAATTTATAATTCAATTTTTTATATTCAATGGAAAATAGTGGGGCTCAAGGAAACAAAGGAACATTTTTATTTACACATCTTTTTTGATTCATCAAATCTATATAGGCTTATATTTTTGACATTTAGATTCTTGATCCTATACCAACCCATGACATTGATTGGATATAATGGTGGAATGATTCATTTAAATAGTAGTGTGTGAATACTTTTTTCTTGCTTCTAGCACTAATATTCAATATAAATAGATAATGTTATTGTTGTCATGAGGATAGTACCCTTAGCTATGTGTGAAACTCGGCTATCCTATGAAACATTGGATCATCTTCAGACTGTGGGTTATCTATAGTGAAGATGAACCTCCAGAGAGGGTTTGTTCCCCTGATGTACCTCCTAAATCTTGTTGGTTTGATTGGAAAAGGGATAGAAATTTGAAATTTAAGTTTAAACTTGACCTAGGAGGTGATGCACCAATGATAAAAGACCTTGTACATGTTTTCCTAACTCACAATTCTCTCAAAAAATGCTCTATTCTTTGCACAACTCATTTTTTTTACAAACTCACGCAAATAAATTTCAAAGGGGGGTTACGTTTCAAGTTTTGTTGAAGGAAAACATGTGTTTTCATAGCTACAAGTACTGAAAAACAACTAACACAACCTATGACCTGTATGGGTTTTTCTTATTCTAGTATAAAATGTATTGTAATGAGACATAATTCAAGGATTAGAATTTATAATCATGAAAAATTGATCAAAACAATTCACAAATGTGCTCAACACAGGAAACTTGAGAAGGAAAACTTCTTGTTTTTATTGATAAAAAGACTTTTTTTACTTGCACAATTCTTGAAAAATACTGAAAATAAAACTAAGTTGTTCTATTAATCTCAAAGTCTAAGTTACAATCTCTTTCTTTCACATAAGGAAAAAAGAAAGCAAAGAAAAAACTAACTCCAAAGAGTTGAAAGATTTTGTTTGAAAAAAAATCTCATTAGCTAAAAGAGGTTGCACCTCGTGGAAGACGTTGAATGTGCAAGGAGAGTTGAACTGGATGTGAACTCTGGTGTTAAGAGTTGACTCAAACTCTTTGACGTATGCATGCTCCTCGAAGTGTGCTTCAACTGAACTAGAACTAAACCTCCAAGAAAAGCATGAAGAAGATTGAAAAAAGGTTTCCCTTAAACACCTTGCATGAAACTTTAACTAGATTGGTGTATAAGGAAAAAAGACTTTATTTTAGGCCTTCAAACTGCCCTAATTTGCATGATTTTAGGCTCAAACACCCCCTAACTTTAATTGTGACCATGAGGGCCTCTTAAGTAGGCCAAAATTGCCTCTTAGTGCATGATAACTGAGCATAAACAGATCACTTAACTATTGATCATCTCATGAATATCCCTTGTGTATTAAATGAATTTTCATAACTTCATTTAATAATTCAACTATTGCTTAGTTGACTTGTAGTTATCCTTACATGAAAACTATACTCTCTTCTCTCATTGATGACTACACATTGATTTAATGATCATCCCTTAGGTTTCGATGACTTGTCTCAATGATTTGATCCAATTTCTTTCCCTTAAATGAAACCCTTAGTATGACTACCACTGTCTTTGCTAATTGTGGTTATAGGATGCTACTTTTAACTTCTACAAACTTGTTGGAATTGTTTTCCTCAATCTCACAAGCTGAAACCTCTAAAAGAGCAAAGTTGATGTGACATCCTTATTGTCTAGCCGACTAGCAGTTGTGTAACCTTGTGTAATGTTCAAGTCGCCGAGACCTTGTTGATGTCTTGCCGACTAGAGCTATCGTTGTGACTCGTTGTGTTCGGTGTAACCCTTTGCCGAGTGGGTTGGTATGCCTAACAAGCCATTCTTATCAGATGTTGGGGAGACTCTGGGTGACAAGCGGTTTCGGGGAGAGGCATGAAGACTCGGTAAGAACTCTTGGCGATGGATGGTGTCTCGCCGAAAGCTTTACACTCAGATTCATCGGAGTAACATGAAGGCTTTAGTATGAAGTCTTAGCAATGGAGGTTTATCTCGCCGACGGTGTAGTCTATTGTCGGTATGACTCCTAGTGAAGGGTGGCTTCGGGGTGACTTGGAACCTTCGATGTTACCTCTCAGCGATAGCCTAAGTCTTTCCGACGAGTGTTCTTTTCAGTATGACTTGAAAGGCTCGGTATGATTTCTTGGTGAATAGCGATAGTCTCGTCTATGGGAATGCTAGTGTCTATGTGACCTTTTGAACATCGGTATGATCTCTCATCGACTAGCGATTGTCTTAGCGATAGCGCTACATTGGATGGATATTAGTATGATGTCTTGGTGACAAGGGGAAGTCTAAGCGACAGTTTGTGAACTTGGTATAACATCTTGCCGATGGTAAGAACTCTTGGCGATAACTACAATCGGGTCTTGTGGCATCGGGGAGACACGGTTAGTGTCTCACCGACATGCGAATACATTTTGAATGCCTTTGACCGATTGACTATCCTACGTGGTTTTTCCTCGACCAATCAAGGAGCAGAATGGGAACCGCTAGCAATTGGACTATTGTGGTCGTTACTGAGAGGAATATCGACAGACCATGGGCATCATGGATATACTCGGAGATTGAATATTATGATCGGTTCGGTAACAGTTGAATGAATGGTTTGATGTGTGATCAGTGAGAATTTGATTATGAGAGCATTGTATCTTTAGTGTTCTGTACAAGGTTGATCATTGTGTATGCTGATGTAATTTGAAATTAGAAAGATAAGTCTGATCTTTGTATGTAATTTCCATTACTGTAATACAAAGGGGATTTTCTTGGTGTGGTAAGTTTTTCTCCCGTAAGGGTTTTCCCACGTAAATCTTGTGTTCATCTGTGTAAGTTCATTTCTTTGTTTCTTTTGTTTCTTTCAAGTGTATCTTAATTGGACTATAATTGAAAATTTAAAAGCACCTCTACATTCTTCCCTGAGGTTTTGACGTTAGGAGAGTTAGTTCTGCACCTTAGCTTTCCTTACAAGTGGTATCAGAGCCTGGACAGTTGTGTTATCCTTGTGGGTACATTGGGTTTTTTGTGTCAATTCTATTCAGTGGGAGTCTTGTAGAAATTTTGGTAATTTGAATTACAGGTTAAGATGGCAAGCACATCAGGAAAGATTGAAATTGAGAAATTCAATGGCAGCAATTTTGAGTTGTGGAAACTTAAAATGGAAGATCTGTTGGTTGATCGTGATCTTTGGATTGTTGTGTCTAGAACAAAGCCTACAGGAATGAAGCAAGAGGATTGGGACCTTGCAGGTAGAAAATCAAAGGGGTTGATAAGGCTCTGTTTAGTAGACTCTGTTCTTCTGAATGCTCATGAAGAAAATACTACATCTTCCTTGTGGAAAAGACTGGCAGCTATTTATCAAGGCAAGTCCTTGGTGAATAAATTATTCTTGAGGAAGAAGTTGTACTCTTTGAGAATGCAGGAAGGAGGGTTCATTGCTGATCATTTGAACGCTTTCAACATGTTGATTGCACAGTTAACATCTGTGGGTGTGAAGATTGATGAAGAAGACCATTGTATGTTGTTATTATGTTCTTTGCCAGATTCTTGGGATCACCTAGTGATGGCTATTGGGAGTATGACACCCACTTTTAAGATGGGAGATGTTGTTGCTTCTTTGTTATCAAAAGAGATGAGAAGGAAATCTTCTGATATGGCAAAGGAGGCTCTTACTGTTAGTGGTAGATCGAAAGAAAAAGGAAAGAAGAAGGACAAGAAGTCCAAATCCAAATCAGAAGGGAGATCAAAGTCTCCTGGCCAAAAGTCCAAGGTGAAGTGCTAGAATTGTGGGCAACCTGGTCATGTCTGAAAGGATTGTAAAGAGGAGAAAAAAAAGTACTTTTCCGATAATGATTCTTCTCAGAGTGATGCAGACACTTTCATTGTAGCCTTGGCTACGCAGGCATCAGATGATGTCTGGCTGATTCATTCTGGAGCATCTTTCCACATGACATCTCATAGAGACTGGTTCATGAAGTATGAAAAATACGATGGTGGAAAGGTGTATTGGGCAAGTGATTCATCTTTGGAAATAGTTGGTCGTGGAAGAGTCAGAATTCAAATCCCTGATGGAAGAGTGAAGGGAATCAATGATGTAATGCATATACCAGGTCTGGGTCAAAATCTACTTTCTATTAGTAAGCTGAATGATATTGGAGTGTAAGTCACATTCTCTGGAAATGGCTGCAAGATGACTAGAGGCTCAATGGTGCTAGCAAGGGGTGCTCGTATTGGTACCTTATATAAGCTGGATGCACATGTTGTTTAATGCAATAGTGTCTCTGTAAAGTCACAGAAAGCTACTCATGGAGGAAAGAGGAAAAAGTTCCTGATAGTGAAAACTCTATGGAAGTTAAACTTCCAGCAGAAAAGAGTATGCTCTGGCATCATAGGCTAGGCCACATTGGAGAGAAAGGTTTAAAAACCTTGAAGAATAAAAACCTGGTTGAGGGGCTTGAAGATTGTAACCTCGAATTCAAGTTATGTGAACATTGTATATATGGTAAACAACACCGTGTTTCATTTTATTCCAGTCCTCACAAATCTTCTGGTTTGCTTGATTATATACATTATGATGTTTTTGGTCCAGTGAATGTTTCTTCTTTGTCTAAGTCAAGGTATTATGTATCATTCATTGATGATTATTCAAGAAGAGCATTTGTTTATTTTTTGAAAAGTAAATCATAAGTGTTCAGTCAGTTTAAGGAATTTAAGAACCTTGTAGAAAATCAGACTGGAAGAAAAATAAAAATTTTAAGGACTGACAATGGCGGTGAGTTTTGTTCTGATGAATTCAAGAGGTACTGTAAAGATCATGGAATCAAAAGACATAAAACTACACCTTACACTCCACAAAGAAATGGAGTTGCAGAAAGGTTCAACAGGAGAGTGATGGAAAGAGCACGAAGTATGATGAGCAGTGTTGGTTTGGAGGAGAAGTTATAGGCTGAGGCAGTTGCTACAGCATGTTACTTGATAAACCGTTCTCCTAATTCCACTCTTGTTGAGGAAACACCTTTGGAAGCATGGTCTGGTAAGAAGCCCTCTCTGAGACACATTTGTGTCTTTGGCTTTGAGGCATATGCATATGTGTCGAATGAGAAAAGATCTAAATTGGAAAACAAGGTTGTTAAATGTATTTTTATTGGCTATAGTGCTGGCACAAAAGGATACAAGCTTTGAAATCCTGATATGGAGAAGGTTCTATACAGCAGAAGTGTTATCTTTTGTGAGTTGAAGCCTTCTACCTTGGATTTGCAGTCAAAGACAAAATTAGAAAACAAAAAGGATGTAGTTGAAATTCCTCCTACACCAGATAAAGAGGAATTGAAAATTCAAAATGTACCTGAAACTAAGGAGAGCTCAAGTAGTTCTGATGAAGAAGAACAACCTCGGCCTCGGCAAGTGAGGGAGGTCAACTTGTGAAAGAAAGCAACTGATAGGTATGGGTTCTCTTTGATAGAATTCTACTTGTGCCTATGCTTTAATTTCTAGCACTGATGAGCCTAGGACTGTGAAAGAGGCATTTAGAATGTCTGATTCAAACTCTTGGTTGGAAGCCATGAATGAAGAAATGGCATCATTAGAAAAGAATAATACTTGGAGTTTGGTGCCCTTGCCTGAAGGCAGAAAAGTTGTTGGCTACAAATGGGTATTTAAAAAGAAAATAGGTCTGGATGGCAATGTGGAAAAGTACAAGGCAAGGTTGGTTGCGAAGGGTTATTCCCAGGTAGAGGGAATTGATTATGGGGAGATTTTTTCTCTTGTAGCTAAGCTGACATCCATTAGATTTCTTTTGTCACTTGCAGCAATGTATGACTTAGAGGTCAAACAGATGGATGTGAAGACATCATTTCTTCATGGTGATCTTGAAGAAGAGATTTATATGTCCCAGCTTGAGCACTTTGTGGAGAAAGGTAAAGAAATATTGGTTTGCAAGTTGAAAAAATCTCTATATGGATTAAAGCAGTCTCCTAGAATGTGCTACCAGAAGTTTGACACTTTTGTTTTGTCATTAGGATTTGTCAGATCAAAATTTGATCATTGTGTGTATTACAAAGCTGAAAGTGATCAAGTTCTTATTATTGCTCTCTATGTTGATGATATGTTGTTCATAGGCAATAGTAAGTTAATGATTTCTGATCTTAAGTCTCAGTTGTTTGTAAAGTTCGAAATGAAAGATCTCGGTGCAGCAAGGTATATTCTGGGAATGGAAATAACTAGGGACATGAATAATAGAAATATTTGGCTCAGTCAAAGTAAGTATGTTAAGACTGTTCTAGAGAGATTTTGTATGAATGATTGCAAGCAGCTAGTTGTTCCAGTTGTGCAGGGAATGAAGCTATCTGTTGAAGACTAACCAAAATCTCCTACTGAGATGGAGGACATGACCAGTGTACCTTATGCTAGTGCGGTTGGTAGTCTAATGTACGCAATGGTCTGTAGAAGGCCAGACATTTCCCAAGTAGTGGGAGTACTTAATCAGTTTATGGCTAATCCTGGAAGGACACATTGGGATGCTATGAAAAGAGTATTCAGATATTTGAAGGGCACTTCAGAATATGCTTTGTGTTACCATGGGAACTTGGTTGAATCACAGAGAACTCTCAGCATTCGAGGCTATGTTGATTTTGATTGGGCAGGGGACATTGAGAGCAGAAGATCCACCAGTGGATATATTTTCATGTTGAATGGTGGTGCAGTGAGTTGGATGAGTAAGCGGCAGGTTGTAGTCACTTTTTCCACTACAGAGGCAAAATACATGGCAGCAACACATGCCAGTAAAGAAGCAATCTGGTTAAGACGTTTGTGTTCTAACATTGGTTTTGATGTAGGGAAAATAACAATTTAGTGTGACAGTCAGAGTGCTATTTGTTTGGAAAAGAATCCTACTTTCCATGCCAGGATGAAACATATAGATGTACAGTATCATTTTGTACAAGATATGGTGGAGGATGGAAAGGTCTCTTTAGAAAAAGTGGATACTCTGGAGAATGTTGTAGATGCATTGACAAAGCCAGTGAGAACAAACAAGTTCAGGTGGTGTGCCAGTTCGATGGGCCTCAGTTCCCATGAATTCTAGTAGTTATGTTGTGCTCTGGAGGTGCCTGTGTGATCTTCGTCAAGTGGGAGTTTGTTGGAATTGTGTGCCTCAATCTCACAGGATGAAACCTTTGAAAGAGAAAAGTTGATGTGACACCCTTATTGTCTGGATGACTAGCGATTGTTTAACCTTGTGTAATGTTCAAGTCGCCAAGACCTTGTTGATGTCTTTTTGACTGGAGCTATCGCTGTGACTCATTGTGTTCGGCGTAACCCTCTTCCGAGTGGGTTGGTTTGGCTGACAGGCCATTCTTAACGGATGTCAGGGAGACTCTGGGCGACAAGCGGTTTCATGGAGAGGCATGTAAGACTCGATAAGAACTCTTGGCGATGGATGGTGTCTCACCGATAGCTTTACACTCAGAGTCATCGAAGTAACATGAAGGCTTTGGTATGAAGTCTTAGCGATGGAGGTTTGTCTCACGGACGGTGTAGTCTGTTGTTGGTATGACTCCTGGCGAAGGGTGGTTTTAGGGTAACTTGGAACCTTCGGTGTTACCTCTTAGCGATAGCCTAAGTCTTGTCGATGAGTGTTCTTTTCGGTATGACTTGAAGGGCTTGGTATGATCTCTTGGTGAATAGTGATAGTCTCACCGATGGGAATGATGGTGTCTATGTGACCTTTTGAACATCGATATGATCTCTCATCGACTAGCGATTGTCTTGGCGATAGCGCTACATGTGATGGATATCAGTATGATGTCTTGGTGACAAGGGGAAGTATGAGTGACAGTTTGTGAACTCGGTATAATGTCTTGCCGATGGTGAGGAATCTTGGCGATAACTACAATCATTTTTTGTGGCATCGAGGAGACACGGTTAGTGTCTCACCGACATGTGAATACATTTTGAACACCTTTGACTGATTGACTATCCTACGTAGTTTTTCCTCGACCAATCAGGGAGCAAAATGGGAACTGCTAGCAATTGGACTGTTGTGGCTATTACTGAGAGGAAGATCGATAGACCATGGGCATCATGGATATACTCAGAGATTGAAGATTGTGATCGGTTCGGTAACAGTTGAATGAATGGTTCGATGTGTGATCAATGATAATTTGATCCTGAGAGCATTGTATCTTGAGTGTTTTGTACAAGGTTGATCATTGTGTATGCTGTTGTAATTTGACATCAGAAAGATAACTCTGATCTCTATATGTAATTTCCATTACTGTAATACAAAGGGGCTTTTCTTGGTGTGGTGGGTTTTTCTCCTGTAAGGGTTTTCCCACGTAAATCTGGTGTTCATCTGTGTATGTTCATTTCTCTATCTCTGTTGTTTCTTTCAAGTGTATCTTAATTGGACTGTAATTGAAAATTTAAAAGAACCTCTACATTCTTCCCTGAGGTTTTGACGTTAGGAGAGTTAGTTTCGCACCTTAGCTTTCCTTACAAAACTATCCCATTTTAGAACTAAATCTTTGAATTTTTCCCCATGTTCACTCATATGAAACATGACTCTACCCCTTTCATCAACTTTCATAATATTTTTTTGATCTTTAACTATGCATGGTTTCTATTATGGTTTTCTTAGTTGCTTGGTACTGATTCTTCTATTCTTTTATCACTATTACTTGAACCTTGTCTACATCAATTATCACCTAAGACTTCTTCTTGATAGTACTTACCTTTCATGATGCACTACTATCACTGTTATGACATGTATATGTGTGAAGTCATAATACAAAATTGTCCTTAATTATCCTCAATGGTGAATGATGACTGTTGACTTGACTTGTCCTTGATCAATCAAGGTGCTTGATATTTGTATGCATTCATTCAATGCATCTAGTATAGTAAAACAAATTTTAGTTTCAGGCTCCTTATGCAAGGCTTCAACCAAGGAAAGTATAATGTGATCTGATGGTGGTTTAAAAAAAAAGGTTTGATCCCTTCCTTGAGCTAAACCTTTCTCTAAGCTAATTTGGCAGACTACAATAGCATAGCATGTTACAAGTTGTTTCCTTCTATTCAAGTAAAAATCTCCCATGGTCTTGACTGTCCATTGTAGGTCAAAATCAAGGTCTTGTATTGGTGCAGGAGCACCTAGGCTAACCTCCATAGTTTAGGACATTTTGGCTTGTATCTGACATTAGCCAAGTCAGAGTAAGTGTGTGTTTATTTTGGACCTTAGAAGGTCACTGTTGTGGTTAGGTGAATTAGTCATTAGGACTAAGATTCACCAAAGTTTAGTCATCATTGATAGTTTAGCTTAATTAGCCTTAGTAGCTTAAGTTGGAATTTTGAGTCTTAAATGTGTTCTAAACACATCAATGTTGTTAGAAAGATGCCATGAGGCAGTTAAGGGAGTTGGTTGTTTGAAATGCAGGAGATAGAGGTCCTAAGAGTTAGGATGATGGCATAAGGACAAGTTGCCAAATGTTGTTGCAAAGTTGTCATGGCAACATTTGCCATTATGGAAAATGTTGCATGCAACTCGGTTATCTTGGATCCCCTAAAAGATAGGAGTGTGGGATCGACCAACATCCCTAAAAACATGGAAAATGGCATCTATGAAAGGAGGTGGCTCGAATTCAAGAAGTTAGTTTTGTAATCAAGTTTTTGTTTTTGGGAATAGAAGAACTCTGCATTTTTTGTGTTTTCCAAATGTTTTCAAGTGACAGTGATACAAGGTGGATTGAATGTACTAATTTGACATTGGATTCATGTTCATAGTGTAGTTCTAAGTCTTTTCTATCTTGCAAGAAAGTTAATTTGAGTTGATTTGGTGTTTTGAATTCATAAGTTAGGGTCTAAGGGTTTATTTTGGTCTTGTCCTGACTAGTTTTCCTTTTCATGGCTCCCCCATGAAATATATCCACGGGAATTCCCTGAGAATAGATGGATTTGTTAGGGGAGCCATTAGTCTATATATATTTAGTGGTAGGAGTCATGTGGAGTCGAGCAGGTATGATTAAAATCAAACCCTAGGCGAGTTTAACATGCCCGATTAGAGGTTTGACAGTGAAGAATTGAAGAATATAGGCAGGAGATTGAGGTACAGTACAGATTAAGTATGGATTCAGGTAGAGCAGGATCATATCCTAACATGCTAAGAGGATTGAGGGTCTGTCAATCCATTTGATTAGGTTAGGAACAAGAAATCAATGAAACCCTAATAATTAGGTCTTTTAGCCCTATTTAACCTAGATTATAGGAAACTAGTGTACGGAGGGCTTAGAGGTCTGAAACTTTGTGAATATTTTAGAAGAACAAAAAGGGTATCTAAATGTGAAAAAAAAATTCCAGGTTGTTTGGAAAGTTTGAGCAAGAAAGACAAAAAGGTCACTGTCAAGGGCTACAAGGAATTAGGCCTCATTAAGACAAAATCTTGGAATCGGTAAGAAAGAAGATTGAAGACCCTCCAAGATGGATCCAGTTGGATGTACATGGTATATTCCCAACATTTTTGGCACCCCTGCAAACAATTCAAGATTTTGTGTGATGTTGGAACTTAGATTCTTCTAAGTGTAGGAGAGAGTTTGCCAGTTCAAGGTGGTGTTAGTCTTTCAACGTGAAGCACAAGGTTGGAAACTCTTGAAGAGGAGTTGGATCAGGACTTAGTTAATAATCTAAGCCTAACAAGAACCTAGAAGGTATCAGGTTCCTAGATGAAGACAGGTAAAAGTCTTCTTAGTTAGTTGTGCAAGCAAGCCTAGGAACACTCACACCATGTATGCTCTGTCTCTGAGGTCTTCTCTCAAAGATCTTCCTTTCCTTTGACTGTGATCACCAACAAAGGATTGTCCTTCCATTACATTCTTTTGGATATCATTTCCTTCTTCACCTTATACAATAATCTTGTGACTATCTTTCATTGCTAGTGATTAGCATCTTTCTGTGGATTTTCTCTAGAAAGTTGTATAAAACTCTACTCTATCTTTTCATTGATATAATAGTTTGTATTTTGAAGTGTTTTACAAGGACCTTACCCACATCAGGAGCATTCCCTTATTTTTCTTCTCCTGCTCCATTATCATCCACTTGTTTGTAAAATTGAACCATATGATCATTAATGTTTATGTACATTTGTTCCCTTCATATGCCAAAACCAAAAAGAATTTTCATCTTTGGTAATGGCTTTGACTGTCCTTCCTCGTGAAAAACTCTTAACTGTCCTCTTTTATTTGATTTTGCAATGGAACCTATTGTACATATTCCATCTTTCATGAATAACACGACAAAGGAAATGACTTGGTGGCATGGTATCAATTCCCTCCTTGGTCATAGTGGACTATCCTTTGTTTTTGCTTTGATCACCTCCTTGCTTCAATGACTAAATAAACTATTTATGTTCTCTTTCCATACCACTGTCCCTTAGTTTGAAGTCATCCTTGTGTACTGCTCATTATAATCTATCATGAGATATACATTATCTATGCCACTTAATATATTCTTGCTCATATACTATCCTTTGTACATTTATAACTAATGGGCGTTCATGATCTATGCATTTTTCTTTTGACTCCTTGATGGGTCTAGTCCTTTTAAGCTCCAACTATCTCCCTTACATTTGACTGTCACTATGCATTAGCTTTTGCTAGGACTATCTCTCTCTTTGTTGCATTAAGACTCCATTACAATCCTTATAGTTGTCTTCTAGATGAATGTTACTTGCAAGAAAATTGTAAAGCTTCAAACTATCTTTCTTTCCTTGCAATCTCTCATCTTGAAGACTATCTTTTAATGTGACTGTTATTTGAAGGTTACCCCTTTGGATTTTCTACTAACTAGCCTTTGAATGGTTTTAAAGTGGCTATCATATCATTTATTGTAGGTCAGAAACTTGATTACCTAAACCTTGCTCTCATGCTCTTCTTGAACCCTCATGCCACAATGCTTTCATGTGCTCTCATATTCTTTCAACTATACGTGTCCTTAGGTTTCATAGTTATGATAGGTATTGAATATGCACAAATCACAAAATCATTAATACCCTTTCTTCAAGGCTGCCCTCATGCCTACCTTCTATGATCTACCCTTTTTTATCAGAACTTGCTGCCTACAATGTGCATATCCGATGTCCTTTATCATACAAGGCTGCTACTATTCTTATTTTGGTGAATAAAAGGTTTAAATTGATTTTGATATGGTTGCCCTATATGTTACTAAGGACTACCCTTATTTTTGCAAGAAACCATGTTTCACTATTTTATCCTCTTAGCACCATAAATCTTCATCCTTGTTGACCTCCCTCTTGCATGTTCATTGGCTATCAATAATTGGCACTTGTCTTATTCAGCACATTCTTGAATTTCTTCATGAAATCTTTCATACTTTTCACAGTTGTGGATCACAATCATTTACTAATATTGTTGTCCATCTTTTGATAATCTTCAATCCATAAGCATGCATCATTGATAGAAACTCATTGTATAAGAGATTGTGTAAGAGATAATGAAAAAACCTAACAATACCTTTGGAAACAAGGAAAACTCCCCAAATCTTTTCCTATGCCCACTTTGTATACTTCCCTTGAAAGCCTTCCATTAGATTGTAGACCATTTCTTTGATAGCTCCCCAATAGTCCTTGCCTTCTAGTGCAATTTAAAAGTCTCTTTATATTTTTATAAGCTATCCTTTTTCAAATGGAAACCTTGACATTTACCCTTCTAGCATGAAAAAGGATCACAAAACTTGTAAAAATTTACCATAGAACTATGCAGATCTTCACATTTTGAGCACTTCTTCCATGGGTTGAAACAATAGAGAAATCCTACAGTGTTCTCACAAAAACCTTAATCAAATTTTTAGATTCTTCACGCTCAACCCCAACCAAACTTAAGCCCTACAAATCACGACCTTGGCATAAAGAATAAATCTAGGACAAAGAGTTTTAAAAGGAAAAGACCTTCTCTCCAAGTCATGCCTGAATCTTTAGATAGGAATAAGGCAATTTGGACATGAACCTTTTTTTGTTTCAACTTTAAAAATCTTCATGCAGCATATGAAACTCCCTCTTCTTGACTTTTAAACCTCACATCATTGCATGCAACGTGGAGAAAGGATGTGAGAAATGATATATTTGAATAGCTTTAATAAAATCCTTCTTTGACATAATCTTCACTTATGTTATGACTCATGCATATATGCTGAAAATTATTCAACATTATGTTGACCTCTGAGGGTTTTTTTCTTGCTAAAATCAATAATACCAGTAGCCTTGCATATCCATTGGGTGATAGAGCCGTCTAGGCTATGAGATAGACTGAAAAATAGGCCTTGAAAATAATTACTAACTCCTCAAGAACAACAACTAATTGTGCATCAACACTTGGAGGAAAACAAAAAACCTAAAGCATTGTGCATCAACACTTATTAACTGAAAGGAACCTACCCTAAGGGTGATCCCACAAAGCTGGTTTACAATTTTTGGGAGATTCTATTTTTTGCTGAAATCACATATTTTTAGAAAATATAATGATTTAAGCCTTAAAAAGTTCCATTGAAATCATTCCAATTGAAGAGGGATTGATCCAACTACCTTAGATCAAACTCCCTTGAATAGAACCCCACTAGTTTTAAACCATACCTATAACAGAGTCTCCTTTACACCTATCAAAATGTTGATAAAAAACCACTTTTGATTTACCTTTTGGGCATCAAATGAATTCATTTAAAATTTATTTTTTGTAAGTATGTAGTCCTTATTATAAGCTTCCCAAAAAGTATAATTTTAAATAAATTTAATTTAATTATTATATTTATTTTTTATTTCTTGTGAATGTAGGTTTTCACCAAAATCAAGCTCTCTATTCTGCACATGTGGAAAAATAGAAGATTATCAAAAAAATTTGAAAAATATGAGTGCACCAGATATTGAAATCCTTGATCCAACCAAAAAAATAAATTATTTTGATGCATACAAAAAAAGTTATGTGTTATACGGTCTGCCTATGTTTTAATTGTAATTGGTTAGACTTCAAAACTTTATTAAGGAAAAAATATTCAATAAAACAATATGAAACTAATTGGAAGCACTAGATATCGTAGTTACAAATCTAAATTCAAAAAAATTACAATTTTATCCTTCATCGAAAAAAAATTATGTGTTATACGGTGAGTGTCACTCCTTAAAAATGGTGTTTACTGAAAAAAAACTAGTTTTTGAAGGAGATGGAAAAAGAAGTGCAATATGATTCCAAAAATTTTGAAAAAAATATATTTAGAATCTACAGACAAAATGTCACAAAATCACTAGTTTGCATGATCTTCAAATTCCTCACGATTTAGCTGCTATAGGTTCCCGAAAGTGAAGATTTAGTTAGAAAAAATTAGTTCAGTGTCCAGTTTGGCCAAAAATTGTAAACCAGTATTGTGGGATCACCCCTAACCTAGACTAACCAATAATGGTAGTGTTCAAACATAACCATTAACTAGTTTTGCAAAATAAATTCCCTTTCTTAACAATTTGTAATGTATCATATATTCGTGAATAGCCAAAAAGATATGGAGAAATGCCAAAAATTTGATCAACTGCTGCAACAAATCTTGGAGAATGAAAATGAGTCCACCTACCTCATCATAATGATCATACATGCTATTGTTTTGAGGTACATAGGTAAGTTGGATATGTTGTTCTTTAGCTGCAACTTCATGCTTGGGTGTAAGCATGACTTGTGATGTTTTATTTGACTCGATTTGAGCTAGATGTCTGATAGAACATCCTTTTGAAATGATAAACTTTGAGTTCTTGTTGGCTTCTTGCTCACACACTATTGTTTGATCATTTTTCTGATTGGGTTGCTCCATCTCCAATTACTCAATTAGAAACATGGTCACTTCCACATTTTTCTTTTGTTGCTTGTGATTTTCCCCCTCCAATAATGTTGGTTTATCATCTAAGTGTGAAACAAATACCTCAAGATCATTCCAAAACAAGTCCTCTTCAACTTCTTTTTTTCTTTTTCGTGGGAGAGGACTAAATTTGACTTCATTGCAACTCTTTTGAGGAATCAAAACATCAAGATTTTCAACTTCTTGTTGATGATTTGTGTTTGATACTATTGTGGCTAGATTTATACTTTCTTCATTATGCTCAATGAAATATGGAAGATCATCAAATGAGACTATGAAATCATGGTTTTATTATCTTTTTCAAGCTCTTCAACCTACTGCCCTAGTTGATCATGCTCATCTACCTCTTCTAACAAGTCTGATTTTTCATCTTTTTCATCATATGCATATCAATAGCAAAAATCTCTACATGTTTCTCCATAATACCTCTTCTTTATGCTCACTAAACTAGCTTCTTTGAAAAATAATGGGTCCATCTTTACAAAGGTGAATGGTGTCAGGACAAGAAGGATGATTATTAAAGTCTTGTTGGTCTTCTTGAGATGGAATAAACTTTGGAGATGGCTGCTCTTGGAGTATACTAGGCTATTCATGATTAGATTTTAGATCTTGCAAAAGGTGAAAGCTACTAAAATTTGGAATTTCAAGCTCAAGAGACTGATCTGAAGACTTAGGAGATTTACCTTGCCTAAAACTAGGAATTTCATACTTGGGAACCTCTTCTTTTGTAGCAATTGTGTTAAGCAATAACCTCATTTTCTCTTCTTTGATAGCAAGCTCTCTTGCAAGATACTCTTCATACTGCTTCTTTTGTATTTCTTCCTCTTGATGGTATTGGTAATTTGAGTAAACCAACTCTTCCTATAGCAAGTGATACTCCTAATCTCCTTCAATCTCACTCATTTGCTTTTGAAATTCCAACATTATATCCTTGAAGCTCATGTTTTCCACGCTTTGATTCAATACTGAGTCTGCTTGAAACCAATAGATTAAATCTTTGAGTCGCCAGGTGTTTGAGGATTTTGCCTCCAAAGGAAGAAATTGTTGATGTACACATAAAAAAACAAAAATCAAAGGACAAGCTTTGAACTATGATATTTCAAAGCGTCCCATCAGGCGTGCCAAAAACTATTGTCACCGGGATAGTTATCACTAATAATTCTCACCTAAACCCAATTGGCTTGATTCTTATGGATGAAAATAAATTACTTGTGTGTAATTTATAAAGTTCCCTTTGCCTTTTAGTCCTCTTTTGTGAACCTTTGACAAGTTTTGCTTACTCACATTAAGAAGAAATTATACTTTTGGATTTCCAAACCACTTTCCCTTGCTAGGAAATTTTAGATTTGTTCCAAAGTTCTCACTACTTCTCATGTGTATTACTCTTCTTGAAGACTCCCTCTAAAGCCTCTAACCATAAGTTGGTAAGGTTTCTTATATATTTCCTTTGGGCCTCTTTGGAACAATTAAAATGATTTCATATAGTCACCTAGGAATTATGTCACCTTCCATTTGGTTAGTGGTCTCAGATTAATTGATGCCTAAAACTAAGTTTACATTTATGTGCTAAGTAGATAATCTAAGACTTGGTGGAAATGAAGACTAGAAACTTCTCCTTAGGCATTTTTTTTTCTTGAGTCCCTTTTGGATAAAAAACTTGGCATATATTAGGTCTTCACATGATCCTCATCATGGGGGAATCTATACAAATTCAAAGAATTTTTGTTGCTAAAAGCATATGGCATGTCTAGGAAGCCAAATTTCAAGTTATGACTTATCAGGAATGGAAATTATTGTAGGACTAGGATTTCTATCAACCAAAAATATCTTTGATGGCCTCCTATTATTACTTAGCCAGATAGACCCCTTGTCAAAGTTTTGTGAGTTTATACTTTAAGGCTATACAAATATGGGATTGATACTATTTCAAACCTTTTTCCAAAGCCACTAAGACCTACATTTCTTGGTTACAATTCAAAGAAAAATATACACTTTGAAACAAGGATTTGGGGTCCTACAACACTAATTTATAAATAATTAATCTTGGCATGATTCATGAGGTTAGAATCCATTACACCAAACCGCAGCAAAAGGATTAGAAATAGTATCTAGATATTATTCTTAGGAATTAAAAACCCTTCAATGGAATTCTTGGATTTCTCCTCATTTTCCCATTTTTTAACTCAATGCCAAGTGGAACATCTAGTTTACTATTATTAAATGGAGATGCAATTTTTAAACATGTTAGTCCACTCTTGTGAAGCACAAGCTAGATCATTTTACTTTGTATCTCCTATATAAGGATCTCCCTATTAAATCTCATTGCATCCATTTAGGTGATTCTAATCCCTTACATTATTTTTGTGGATATATACAAATTATCAAGCATTGATTCTAGTAGTATCCATGGGCCAAGCTACATAGAGGTAAATTCAAAAAAATTCAAGCCTTTCTCATAAAACCCTTTTTCCTAGCACATGATTTGCTTAGGTGATTAGCCTAAAATTCTAATGAAACATACTTAGAATTGACATGATTCAAGTGAAGATTCTATTTACTCTATTGAAAGATTAAAATTCTACATTTTTTCAAGATCTACTATGCACACTCATTTTTCTATTTATACTAAATCAGTTATATGATCTAATGTTATGTTAATAATATAGGTCCAGTAAAATAAAATGGCTCTAAAATTTTTCCACTTGTAGACACTTAATGCATTAAGCTAATTTCCCCTTATATGGTTGCTCACATACCACCATCTCCTACTAGTCATGATGCCCCTTTGCCATGTGGGCATAGCCATAGCTCCAAACATGCCCCTCACAGTTCACAAGGCTCTCCTTGTCACCAAAATTGTGACTAACCTCCCTCACCATGTGGTCATTCCTCTACCTCTAAAAATGGTCATTCTAGTTGGTATGACAGTGAGAATTTTCATCACCTAGTCTTTGTTATCCTCCTATGCATACAAAAGCTACTCAATAAGAATACAATGACAAAGATAATGTCATGATGGGTTGGGATCCCATTTTAGATGGTATGATCTCCTAGATGGTTGAGGACCTTCTCGTGATAAGAGTCACATCGTTTCTCCTACTCATATAATCCCAATAACTTATCAATGTAACCACTTTTTTTTTATCACTTTATAATATTAGGATAGACTTTCAAATGTGATGACATTCCACCTACTTTTATGTGAAAAATGTATTATATTTTTTATTTCATTAATATAAAACTATAACACTCTTTATCATTAAAAATTTGTATTATAAAATTTAGAACAAATATCATACTAAACCAACCAATAATTGCTAATATTTTAACTAATTACTACCAACTATACTTTCACTATAATACAATAATAAATACTAATCACTTAAAATATATATACAATAAAATATTCATTTAAAAAATATATAACAACTAATTTAAAATATATAAAATAATTACATATATTTTACAAACTAAATCACAAACTGAAACGTTAAAGATCTTAATCAAAATCATTTATTTTCCTATAGGTAGATTTTACCTTTCCCCTAGTAATAATATTTTTTTTTGTTTCCAATGAATTACTTTTATAATTTAAAAAGTTTATTCTTTGTCTAGTGAATTGGAAAAAGTGTCCCCCTCTTCAATTATCCAAAGACCTAAGCCCATCATCCTCGAGTTGCATGCAGCGCATGTGAAAAGTAAGAAAGGTGTATTTTGAATGGTGAATGGATTCGATATAAACTATAATTCATGAAAAGCCATTTATCCAATGAATGGTAGATGATTAAGAAGCCACTAAGGATCATTTCATTTCGATAGAGACACATCAAGCTTTGTCAAACACCTATTGTTGGCAAGGTAGGTAGTAAACCACCATCCCCTGTAATCAGTGGTCCAAATATTCCACTCCACTTCAAGGGTGCAATCAGGTCTTTTGAGGCATCTGTGAAGAAAAAGAGCATGGAAATAGGTCCCTGGACCCAACAATGATAAAGGGACAAGATTTTCACTTGTTGAAAGAAATTAAATAAAACTCTACAAGATTCCATTCTCTCCAAGTCCTAGACACTAAATGATGCCTAGCTATTTTGAACCACTAGCTCTTTACATCCAGTCCCCACCATGGCATGCCTAGTAGAAATTAAATAAGTAGAAAGCAATAAAGGACTATTATGATAATTAAACAAATTTAAGAAGTAAAAATTTCAAATTTCTTATATAATAAAAATGTATAATTAATATAAATTTTGGTAGATTATTTAATTTCAAGTATACTTACTTTTAAATCTTAGTCTTGATTTTTAGTTTCATCTATTCATCATTTATGATTAGAATTATAATTTGCATAATGGAATCAAATTATTTGCATGATTCTTAAAAATGATCCTTAAATTTTTAGTTTTCAAATTCAAATTTATGTCAAACCAAACTCTTTCAATTAATTGTTATGTGTCAACTCAATCTATGAAATGTTCTATTTGTGTCCTTTAGAGTTGTATTTAAAAACCAACTCTGGTTCCTTTTTAGATGTTTACAATTCATAAGAGAATACCATAAATGTAATTATTCTACCATTAAATCATGACATCCATTACTACATTATTTTCTTGCATCAACATCTAGAGCACCTTTAAAAATTGTATGTTGTCTTTGACCATTTCCAATTCATTGACTCCTTATCTTAGGGGTTTGGCCAAGGGGCTTAAACACATTCCCTATCCTTGGAAAAATCTTGAACACACAACCAAGTTTTTTATTTAAAAAAAATACAAGAATCCAAGGTGAGTTAAAGGTGTAAATTCAAATATTTACAAGAGATCAAATCTGCACTTGTGCATGTTAAATTAGCAAGTGCATGATTATTCCCACAATTACAAAAATAACTCATAATAAAAAATAACGAGTCTACAAATTCTAAGACATTTGTTTTCTCTCTTTTGATTTTTCTTTATAATGACAAATTAATTTTAATCATCTGAATAATATATTTACTTTAGGTTTCTCACTAAATTTTCTACATTCATTTCAACATGTTACTCCCTATAGTTTGTTCCCTAGCTATTAAATCCTATGATAACTATTTTATTATATGTGGTTAAAATCCTTTTACCCTAGGATTTTACATAAAATAAATTATATTCCTCTATTTTAATAATTTTATTTGTTAATGAGGCGGAGGGTCTAGCTCAATTGGCTAAAGCATGATGTTGCAGGAAAAAGGTCACGAGGTCTATTCTCCCCTTCATCCCCATGGTATCAAAGGACATGTACCAGTGTCACCGAATATGTGAAAAAAATTTACTAGGTGCACTGCAATTTATAGGGGGCTACCCAATTCTTGCAGTCTAAAAAATATATATATATTTGTTAATAATTAAATTATAATTTGTAAAGAAAAAAATACTTCTTACATGTAAATATCCTAGGTTAATCTAATTAATTTGTAATGAATAATAATAATTTCACTTAGGATAGAGAGCTATGACTAATCATAATTTTAAAATAATGAATAGAATTTAAAAATAAAATAAATATACTTAGCTTTAGGATAAAAATAAAATAAATATACTTAGCTTTAGGATTGATGTCAATATTATTGTATCAGTTGATTTTAGATGATTCACCTATATACCAAAACTCCTCAATCTATAAGACAATTACCTCAAGGATAAGAAAATTGGTGTTTCTTGTTCTAGTTCACTTTTGTGAGTGTAGAATTAAACTCTACGTGTAAATATATACCTCGTTTTGAGACATAAACTTTACCCATTCTATCATGGAAAATTTATTTACTTTGATATTTTTGACTTGTGTTAAAAAATCAATGATTTCGATAGAAAATATTGAGGATCTTGCTAGGTACGAGGATTCCCCTTAGTTAAACCTTTTCTATCAATTCAATAATATGAACAAGGATTCAAGACAATATGTAATCATGTGCAATATGGCTAAATTGTTGATGAAAATCTAATATCATGTATTGTGATATGTCATGATTAATGAATCTCTCTAATTTTTCTAGATGTCATGTCATAATGAATTAGGGTTTGTCAATTGTTGTATGCAACACCCTAAAGTTCAATTTGAAATATTGTGTAATTTAATCAACTCAAAATGATTAGTTAGAAAATTGAACATGGGCTCAATTATAAGATCTAAATTTTAATGTTCAAAGGTCACTTTTATGTCCATGGATCTAACCTAGGTTAATTTCACACCCATGAAAATAACATAAAGAATGTATTGGATGAGCAGCATAATTGGTTCCTCTGGATATGTGAAGATGGAATAAGGAAATATCAAGTTATTTTTTGATTCCAAGTATAGTTATACCAATTTATACATTAATCATTGCACTTAGGACATCCATGTCATAATGGGTTCAAAACTTGTGGGAAAAGAGTAGTGTATACAATTTTTTCAATTAATTTCCCCCCCTACTTTGGCTTACATGTAAACTACTATAAACATGCATTTCAAAGTAAAATAAGTGGAAAAATGAAAGTAAATACTCATACTCATAAAAATGGTTCAAATAAAGATATTTTTTTATACATTATTCTTACAATGATTGCTTCATCTTAAAATGTAATGAGTAGCACATGTCAAGTTTAAAATATGACTAATCATGACTTTTGAAAATTATCTTTAAAAAGGTGAAAATAAAGAGAAAAAATATAAATGGATCTTTCTAGTATAGAAATAAGAACTATTTTTTAAAATAATAATAATAGAACCCTACCTAGATGTGGGAATAATAAAGCTCTACCCAAATGCAAAAGTATAACTCTATCTAGAATGAAAATAGGGATCTCTATAAAAGTAAAAATAATCATCATGAATGTGTGCTAATCACTAAATTTGTAGTCATCAAAGAATATTAGTGATATTATATACCCTTTCAATTGACATCAAAAGCAAGGAATTAAAGAAGAAGAAGAAGAAAAACATGATTGTGTAAGCATATAAAGCATAATTTAAATATTTAATCATCATAAATAAGATTAATGTAAGCATTAGATCAAGCATGCTATTCATAAGATAAGCATTTGAGTATAACATCATCAAAGGAAAACAAGAAAAGCAACATAAGGGAGATGCCCTGGATGTGAGGAGACACCAAAAGGAAGGTAAAATATAGAAGGTGAAATGAGAATGAAAAAGGATGGAAATAGGAAACTCACAATTAAATTGTCATAATCAAAAGGATAAAAAAAGGAAAGGAAATCATAAGATAATGGAAGATGTAATTTAGGAGGAGCCTAAAATGCCTCATCAAAACATACAATGACATAGATTATAATTATCATCATCATGAGAGTGTTTCCAATCACTCCATGCTTTTCATCATCCCAAACACATAAGAAATTATACAAAAGAATCACATACACAACACATTAAGAAAAAAAATATTAGGACTAAGTGTATTGTACACTTTTTAAGTCCTAGTTATAATAATATGAATTTATAATAATATTAGGTTACTATGTGAGGTTGAGGCACACATTGGAAATAAGCTTAAACATGAATGGGGAAATAGAAGGAAACTATTACATATTCTACTCAATATAGATGTTTTTTTCATATGATGTATCTATGTATCTATCATCCAATATTAGATTCATTCATTTAGTTGAATTTACTTGGTTATTTATCAAAATCAACTTGAATAAGAAAAGATTTAGAGCTTCCTTGTCACACTATAGAGGTAGGGGCGATATAGGTGGAATTAAATAAATAATCTTGATTTCACATATTCTTTCAAACACTTGGCATGAAGTGTAAGAGAATCAAAAGAGGATTTTATTTTATTTTAGACTGCAGGAATCAGTCGAGTATTCATCCCCCTATAAACTGTAGTGCGCTTGGTAAACTTTTTTCACGTGACCAGTGGCACTGGCGCAACACGCCCTCTGATACCACATGTTTGGGGGGAGACTAGACCTTGTGACCTCTTTCCTCCAACAAGATGCTTTAGCTAATCAAGCTAGGCCCCCCGCCCCAAATCAAAAGAGGAGTTACTATTTGAATAGTTCACATCAAAAATTTCACCCCATTATGAGAAGTTGAAGGGTCATAATGTCCCATAAGGAATATTTGATTGCATTATTCCTTGAACAATATGGGTGGATCTTGCATGTAAATTCTTCATGTACATGTTAGCAATTGGAGCAAGTAGCACATAGTTTCTTTCATGGTTTTGAATATTGTTTGTGCTATTACTTAGGTTTATTTATTTTTTAATTGAAGACTTCGGCAAGTAATTTAACAATCACAAGTTAAGAGAACATTGTAGGGTTTCCAGTATGCTCTAAGGCATAATAAGTAGTTGTTTAAGTAAGATTATTTTAGAGTATTTTTATTTCTATTTTATTAATATATATAGTGCTAGATGTAACACCCGTCGCGCAAACCCCAAAGGACAACTAACTACACAACAATTTTTTTTTAACATAAAGTAAAAGTACTATGTTATCAATTGCAACTAACATAATTACAAATACATACTAAACTCCTAAGTCCCTTGGGGTACACGAAGAGACATTACGTTAACTACCCATTAACAAACTTAACTAATCCAACATTCATTTCCATGGATATGAGTTCTCATATAAAAGTGATAATCGCTAAGCATTAAAACAAGAATGATTCACATAGATGCTAAACAAGATTACATAACCAATAAAATTTGGGAATAATGAGAACTAATTTACTCAACATATCAACATCAAATATATAATTACATCTGTGAATAATGTTTGAATTACAAAGTGTGATATTCAATACATCATGTTACAAACCAAATTCCAATAACCATATATCCAAATTACAAGATTCATCATCCCAACACATGGGAGTTACAATACAATTTACAAGATATGAATAAAGTATAAATGTACACATCTGAAGATACATAAATCTAGTACAAACTGTCACCACAATCTCTGCACTGAAGGTATAACTGCAGAATGGGAAACCCAATGGGGTGCGAAGCACGTTCCACCTGACCACCCCGTGCTAGGAGTAGTTAAGAAAGGATTCCCGACCAAGACGTCAAAAGTAACACATATGACTCAACACCAAACATGGAAAATAAATTCATACACAAAGGAAATGTGACAACAAAGGTCTACTAACATAACATGACAACAAATGATTCCAAGACAAAACAATAAATTACTTCCAGAGGATTTCAGTTAAAACGACTAAGGGAAAGGCTAGAGGAGAGTGTCATCACATGGCCTTCATGGATTATCCTGACATCCTATCACAAGGTGCCGCCTCCATCTATGGTTATCCTGACTGCCTATTTCAAGGTGCCGCCCCATAGGGTGACTCATGCGGAATCGTGCGTTACTCATGGAAACAAGATCACGATTATGCCAACCATGGCCTTCTCATCCACCTTTAGTCTTTGGAAGCCCTAATAGGTGAGTGAGGAATCTATCATTATCTTTTAGTGTTTAACTACCCATCCCCTAATTAATTAGTTAGGTTTTCACTTTTTACACTAACTCTACTGTGGGTTATCCTGATAGCCCCTTTGTGCGCCGCGCCCACATAGAGCCACTCTCCCTAGAATTCCCTAACATACAACAAACATAAGGGATTGAACTCTCAAGTTCACAAAACACAGGATAGAAATTCGCGAGGCAAAACCATCTCGCTATAATCTAATGACTCAATTATTCAACAAATTGATGCAAATCAATGTAAACATACAATTACACCCACAACGAAAGTGGAATAAAATACCCAAAATAAATATACCAAATTCTCTAACCTCTGGAAGTTCAATGAACAACCCTATCTCCTATAATAAATTTAACCAAATAAACGAACACTCATTTGGTTAACTCAACTAAAAAATCTCGATAACGAAATCCATAAAATAAACCAACTATTTACTTAAAATCAATGAATTGATTAATAACATATATTCATAAGTCAAACAATCATCATCACACACAAGAATCTATTTTACAAGATCAAATCATTAATTTTCTCAATTAATTTCACTAATAAAAGACATATAAATAAATTTAATAAATCATTCTCTTCTAATTTTTAACTAATAATAAAATATAAATATGTTTCAAATAACCATCAAAACTATAATTCTCCTCAATTAAATCATATATATTTAAATATATACCATTGTATATATATATAAACTATATATCAATATATATATAAATTAATTAATTTTTAAAAACTTTAAATTTTTTAATTTTAAAATAAATACCAAAGTAAGTATAAAATTAAAATCTATTTTTTAAAATTTTCAAACAAAAAAGACAAAGCCCCACATGGGCTACGTACCTCCCATAGGGAGGACGTAGTTCCCCAAGGGACTGTGTACAATAGTCCAAAGGACTATTGACACAGTAGTCCCTTAACTGCTGTGTGCAGTCCTTTGAGGACTGCGCAGGGGTAGGTGGGTACGGTAGTACCATCCCCTCCACCTCCCAGCATTTAAATTTATATTTTTTTAAAAAATTTCTTTTATTTTGATTTTGATTTTATTTTAATTAAAAATATTGTTTATATATATATTTTATGATGAATTCTGAGGTACAAAATTTCGTCAGTCATATCTATATATATTTAATATTTTTATTTATTGAATTTTTAATCTAATTCATGAATTCCGTACGGACGAAATACAAAGCAATTTTGCAGGCATGTAGAATTTCAATATCAAGAATTCAAATAGTAGTTTTAATTTTACTTTCAGAGAGACAAGATAAAGCAGAAATTAAAACATTATATCCATTCACAGATAATAAAACAATATACACAGAAGCTCTTCTAAGTTTTTTCCTAATTTTTCGTTGCACAAATATTTTATAAATTCTTTTGTTCAACTGCGGGGTTTTGAATTTAAAATCTATAGAAGTTCTCTATTTCTACTATTTCCTTAGAGCTTCTAACACAGGAATTTTATTTAACTGGGTTCTCAAATTTGTTGTGTACTTTTTCTATAGGGGAAATAGTCTACAAAAGAAATAATATTTTAATGAAAGTTTTTCTGTAGTCGGGAACAATAGCCTCTATAGAAAAGAAAATTCTAATTTCTATAGAAATACAAGCAAGCTTCTTGCAAAATAGACAATCTTTCAAAACAGGAAAGAATTTAAAGAAAAATAAAAACAAAAGAAAAGAACCTATTTCCTGTAGGCTGAAGAAGTAAGAGTTGCACCAAACTTTGCCACGAAAACCTCCAGCCATAAAGCTCTTTCAGAAAATTTCTTCTCCAACCACAATTAAATTCTAAGAAAAATCCCTATAGCCTTTTTCCAAATTCCTTCCCCAATCACCAACCGAAAAAAAAACAAAACCAAAATTTTATCACACCCAGCCAAAAATTTTCCTCCGTGAAGAACTTTTGTTACCCATGCCTCTTTTTCTTCCAGGAATAATTTCCCCAACAGACTACATTCATTTCTCCACTACTCCCGTAAAAATCCTATAAAATAATTTATTTATTTATTATTATAATTTTAAATCAAATTTATTTATATATATTTTTCTTCATTTTATTTATCTTATTTCTAATAATAATAATACTAATAACAATTTACCTTAGAAGCTATTTCGATTAACACAAAAAAAAATACAATGCAATGGAAAATTAACATTCAAAATAATAACGAAGCAACATAAACTTTAATTTAAATAATCCTTTTTAAACAATAATATTACTAATCAATTTATCTATGATTAACTTTAATAATGTTATCAATTAACTATATTAATTGATCATACTTTACCAAAATCAAATAAAATACACTTAACTAAAATTAATTAAATTTCAGGCTAAAAATAATTAATCGACACTTCACAATATCACACAAGGACAGAAAGAACAAAGACAACCATAGACTCACAGTAGACAGACTTGGGATGGGAATTCTTTCCTAACCACTCCTTTTTTCAACACCAATCTTGTTGAGTTTGTTTTGATGCTCGCCCTATCCTGCCGAAGCACGTGGAATTGAGACTTTGTACCTGCATCCTGTAAACAACAAGGTTGTGTACATGTCCATATATATTTAAATGATTAAAACATTACATTGTGAGAAGAATTTGCAGCATAGCAGGGCACTCGTAAACAAGTGATGCTGTCTTCTCACAAAAACTACAATAGCAATTATGATATCAATAATGAAGTAACATTTCTAACTAATTAATCACATTGTAAAATAAATTACAAAATCACTGCATCAAACTATATTACTGAATCAAATTAAACATCACAATTCCAATGTAAACTTAATATCATAAATTGAAATAACACAATCCTCTCAATCTAACTATGCATCCACACACCACATAGGAGTAACAATAGTAGCAAAAGAATCAGCCACATTGGAGTATTACAGTTATTTTTCCATTTTCAATAGAACTGACTTCAACAACCTGACAAGTAGACACTTTGAGATCTAGTGTTGTAGAGTTATCTCTTTATTTTAAAGAAAATTTGTGAGAGGATTGATTCATCACCTATGGAAAATGAGTCCCACCTTAGGACTGAAAATCTTAATTTTGTTAGATTCTGGATACCAACATATAGAAACTAGCTCTCGACACTTTTTCACCAGGAGGAGGACTGATTTGCCACCCTAGGTGAATGAGTCCCATTGTGAAAAAAATTGATTTCATCCAGCATCCAAAACATTCTACAATCATCACATTTTTTCCAAGTGC
The DNA here is from genome assembly GCA_007258455.2 of Sequoia sempervirens. Lineage (NCBI taxonomy): Eukaryota > Viridiplantae > Streptophyta > Pinopsida > Cupressales > Cupressaceae > Sequoia > Sequoia sempervirens. The sequence goes on from VDFB02000008.1 coordinate 70,847,602, forward strand.
ACTCTAATTTTACCCATCTCTTTCTATTCTACATATTTCATTCATTTTCTTCATCATTTGCATATCATAATGTGTTTTCAAAAATAGCTTTGATTTCATGTTTGCATTCATTTTCATCCATTTAGATTAGTCAATTTCATTTATTCACTTACTTTATATTAAAGAAAATTGAATACATGATGATTTGAGTGATTCATAAGCATTTTTGACACCAAAAATCTATGTTTCACTATTGAAACCATTATTTTTACATTTAAGGCTTCAATTTTGTGATGATGGTTTTAATGCTTTACAGTTTATGTTTTTTTCCATAAGGAATCATTGACCATTATTGTCTAGCTTTGTCTATATTATTTCATTTTTTATATGTAGTTAAATAGTGCATGTTATAGAGTTTATGTTGTTATCTGTAAGGCATTTTCAACTATTTTTATATAGCTTTGGCTGTATTTTTATTTTTGTTATAAGGAATTGTTGATACCAATATCATTTCATTTATGCTTTCCATGTGGTGCTGATGAATGGAAATAAATTTATTAGATTATGCTGTTAGGATTGTTTTTTCCTCGGGCCCTTGAATGTGTTTTTTGCTATGAATTATTTTTTTTTGTTGTTATGCCCATCTAATCCATTGTTTAATTTTTTTTTGTTATGCTACAAGATTGTTCTATTTTTTTGGGAATATCTTGATTAGAATAAAATATCCTATCCAAATTTATGTGTGAACTAATACATTGTATAAATTAATATGTTAATTTTTTTCCATTGTAGCTAATTGTGGTACAAGAAAATTGAAAACCTAAATGCAACATACCTTTAAATTTAATTAAACCTATTAACTCAAGAATTTCTAAGAACTTCAATATATAATAGTATGGTTATGCACCAATAAACCAAAAATTAATTCATGATAGCTTCATCATAGTCAATAACCAACCGATAATAAATGTGATCCCATGTCATGTCTAACTCCGACAAAGTAATAATTTTAAACTATTCATCAATAACTTCACTATTTATTGATATTTGAAGAGCAATCTTCTTTCCATGGTCATCAAGAAAAATTATTTCTTAGTTTTAAAAATGTTTGTGTGAAATTTATGAATTATTAGTAAATCAACACAAACCTTAATGAAATAAATTATATCAAAGATTTGAATCAAATAAACTACTCTATTTTGCAGTTGAGCAAATCTTTTAAGAAGGTTTCATTTTCCTCTATTATCAAGGATTTATTAAACCATATTGACTCAGATTTTTGTATGTGCACTTATGGTTATTAAAATGACAACTTGAGTCTAAACGAGATTGATATTCAACATGCAAGACAAAAAAAATCCTACATGAAAATATATGTTGAAAATGATAATGGATACTATGATGAATGGATTATGGCATTATATTATTCAAGGTAGATACTATGGTATGGAGCTAGGATGATTCTACATATGCTCAAATTCTAACTATGAATACGCTAATCTAAAATGCAACTATCATACAAAGTATGACATAAAATGCAACTATGAAGCAAAGTGTTATTCGAATATGTAACTATGATGCAAAACATGATATGAAATGTAACTATAAGACTCCAAAATCCTCCAATGCTCAAATGAAATTATTGCATGTTAAATCTACTGGAATGTGGATGGAAAATACAATGACAAAGGGTTGTATTTATAGGCTCTTTCAAGCACCTTGTGATGTTGCAATGATCGATGGTCCAAATTCAAGCAAGAGGGATGAACATTGTGGATAGAATCAAGAAGGTATCCCCTTGATCAAAGACAACATTCCAAATGGATGGAGGAATCTCTTGACCAATAGGGAACATGCAAAATGGATGGAAGAATAAGTTGTGGGAAGAAAAGACCCTATGTCTAAAAAATTAGTTGAAGAAGTGCGTGAGGAAAAGGCCATGCGTTTAAAATTGGTTGAAGATAATTCTAATTTAAAAATTAGAATTATTTAATTTCATGTGACCTTGGTGAGCTGGCATAAAAAAATTGTAGACAAGTCCTTGAATTCCTAATCAGGATTAGTGAACTTAATTAAATAAAAAAAACTTATGAAATTTGTTTATTTAATTAACTTAGAAGAATATGATTTCAGATTTGGAGAAATAAAGAATATGAAGAATATAAATAAATTGATAGTTTATTTATACCTATTCAAATATTAATTAAATAACTTAGAGTATTTAATTAATTAAATGTCATGAACGATTTTAGGTGTATACATTTTTCCCCTCTTTGAATTAATGTGTTTACACATTGCCTCAAATAAAGTTTGATACCTATGTCGAGAAAAAAAAATCGATGTCCCAGATGTTGATTTTCAGATGATGACAAATATATGCCCCCTTGGGAGATAAATTGGCAAATTTTTGAATTTTTGGGATTTTTCAGAACTTTTAAAAATTTTGATGATTTTTTGATGATTTGATGATGATCTCAAAATTTTATATTTCAAAAATGATTTATCTCACTAAAATGAGATTAAGGCCACTAGGTGAGAATTTGATTAATTAAATCCCCTTTGAAAAATAAAAATAAAACAACCCTATGAAATGCCACTTAATTAACCTATAAAAGTTTAAAAAGTTGATTAGAAAGTTCATTTGTGCATTCTTTGATTTGAAATATTTGTGAGTGAGAGTGATTCAACATTTTGGAGTAGAATGGTGATCCTTTACCAAATGCACTAGTTCGAGTGAATCAGGTGGCACAATTTCCTAGCAGCATACAAAGCTCTAGTGAGTACCCTAAAAAGCACCTCATATTTCATGCATTGAATTTCCTACTTATTTTTCTTTTAAATCATATTTTCAAATGTTTTAGCGCATAGGTTGGATTAGCACTTAGGGTGTCCAAAGTAGCACATAGATGACCCAAACTGGTGCATAGATCAACTGTTTTGGCAGATAGAGTGAATTGGCACATAGGTCAACTGATTTAGTGCATAGATTAAATGTAATAGTGCATTGGGTATTTTTGCCTATCGGGACTCTATTTTGGAACAACAATGAAATGTTCTAGTGCATAGAGTAAATTGGTGCATTGAAGGTCTACTATAGTGCATTGATGCATTTCTCTAGCACATAGAGGGTTTTAGCGCATTGGGTAAAATTGATGATTTTTTTGTTTAAACTCCTTATTTTTTATGATGTTTTATCATGTTAGTTTGTGATTTGATGATGATTGATAAATTTGATAGATTAGATGTCCATTGATCTCATGATAGGCGAGGTTGATTTGATTGATTTGATAAACCTCATGATAGGTAAGGTTCATTGATTGATTTGATAAACCTCATGATAGCTAAGGTTGATTTGATTGATTTTCATGCTCACAAGATTTGATCAAAGTTTCACAAGAGATAATTAGATTGATAGGTTGATTGATTTTGATTGATATTGATTGCTTGATTGATTTATGTATGATTTTGTGATAATAGGATCCTATCACTAGTTTACATATTAGAGAGTGGTTCCTGAGGACTTGGGATCTAATTCACCATTTGACATAGCCTGAGATAGGTGTTCTTACATGATGTGGGTTGTCATCTCTAATCAATATGCCCTAGATCAAGATCAACAAGGGTTTATTGACAACCTTGTCTGAGTTGTGGCATAGTGAACATAACACTTTCCATTTTCCCATTGGTGAGATCATTGTTACACCAGAGGATGTATATTATATTCTATGGATTTTGTTGGTGCAGGAGATGGTTATATATGATGTATAGGATCTGGGAGGGACCAATGCACTGTGGTGAGTGTTCTAGGATGATCACATATGCAAATATGATATTCCCTGGAGGGACATGGTTGATGTGTATGCAATATTTCCCTTTGTACTAGCTAGTTTTATTGGAGGGTTTCTTTGTCCTAATCATAGGTCAAAGGGAATCTTAGTTGGATGGTGTAGGATTTTAGAGAGTATGATCATTTACTAGACTAGATACACATGGGGTTGTTGTATGCTAGCCCATCTATACCATGATTTAAACTAGGTGATCTATCTGAGTGGGGATAGTATATCAGAAGGAGTCACATTGCTCCAGGTCTAGGCCTGGGAGAATATAGTGACCAATTGACTAGTAGGAGATAGAAAAAGGCCAACCTTGAGGCCCTATGTTCATATCTATGTAGGTTGACTTGCTCAAGTTAGGCTAGGAAAGTTGGAGTATTGGAGGAGAGATATCGATAATCTAGAGGTTGTTTGGGGGAGACACTATGTTGATTGTGAGTCGTTTCCTGAGGATGACACATAGATGCCATTTTTTTAACTTAATGTATCTTATTAGTCAGACTCACCTTTTCATTGACAAGTTCATGTTATTGACATTATTAATACAATATGGTTAGGTTCAATTCATGCCCTAGGGTGTAGCTCACTATGCGTGACAATGGTAGGATGTAATAGAGTTGGGGTCATGTTTGTTATATGATGTAGTGGTTAAGCACTTTTGAGAGTTATAAACTATCATCTAGGAGGTGCATCTAGAGATCATAGATGCACCAATATTAGAGGATTATTTCATGTACATGCTTATGCATTTGTTCCCATGGATCATGATTCTAGATGAGATTGCACCATTGCTAGTAGAGGAGAAGGTAGGAGGTCATGGGTGGAGATGACAGAGAGAGGAGTTAGACGAGTAAGGAGAGGAGGAGGAGGAGTCAAAGGAGGAGGAGAGTAGTAGCAATAATGAAGATGGAGATGGAGAGGAGGGTGATGGTGGTGATGATGGAGCTGATTGGGGAGGAGGAGGGATAGGTCCCAATGTTAGAGAGATGAGAGTGCCTCAAAGAAGGAAATCCTTAGTTGCCCCATCATAGTAGTGGGTATAGATCAGATTGTCATCTTAGTAGTAGCAAATGTAGATTACTGCATTACAGGTGCAGGTGCAGATGTTGTAAGGACAACTAGAGTACGTACATGCTCTTCTGATGTAGGCTTAGGGGTAGGTGCAAACCTTGATGACTAAGAGGGATTCTACTAGGCAATGGTTGAAACAAGTGTAGGTGTAGCTAGCACATATATAGGCCTAGGTACAGGGATAGGTGCAAGGACATATTGTTTCATTGACCACTGAGAGGGATCTCCAAAAATGACGAGTAGTATAGGTTGAGGCCATTACCGAGAGGCTACAATAGGTTGCAAGAACTATAGGTACATTATATTACTTTAGAGATTTTTGTCACTCTACGTAGGAGGTTGAGTTCTACAAGAGCCAATATCATGAGATGGTTCCTCCCAAGAGGTGGGAGAGCTTTACAAAGTCTTGGTTTGGTAGGTCCTAGTCTAGAACTATTAGTGTGGGTGTTACACAATTGCCTCCTAGAGATAAGAGAGATCCTAGTGAAGGTCGGTTGGGTGGAGGTACTAGTCATGTGATGCCAACACCATTTGGGGGGAGCACAACATAGCTTTGGTTATAATTATAGATTTTGAAGTATTTTAGACGTGATGTATACATTGTTGTATATAACATATTGATGATGGACCTCTTGTTTTCAAACTTTATGATACAACTCCATTTTTTATATTGATGTATCTTTTCATACCTTTGGATATCCTTGTGCACTTTTGACATTCTTATTTTTGAGATTTTATGATATGTGGTGATGATTATGATCTATGTGTTGGTATGAAATATGATGATTGATGTCTATGATGCATTTAATTTCTATGTAATGTGATGTTCTATATGAAACTAATGATATGATATACTATGAATGCAAATGTGTTATGATTCTATGATGATTTATGATTGATGCCTATATGATGCATGTGATGAATTTTATTATACTAATGATATGTGATGCATTTGATGTTTTTGTAATTTTTTGATGCCAATAAATGATGCAATGAATAGATGAATGTTAAATGAAATGACTGTATGATGGTACCTAGTTCGATGATGATTATGGGATGTATCCAATGATGATACCTATATGAGATGAATTTTATTTTCCAGTGATGATATCCTAATGCATGATGGATGATTTTGTATGTTTTATGGATTTATGTTAATGATGTTTTATGCTACATGAGATGTATTTAATTATGCATATAATATGTGATGATATGTGATGTTCATATTGATTATGTATGGATGTAATGATAATGGGATGTAATGATTATGTAAATGATGTGTATGATGTTTCGTATTGATGATATGATTATGTGATGGAAATGATTATGCAAATGATTATTTTCTAGGGTCTTAAGCTTAAATGAGTGAATCTATCCAACTTACAAGAGTTGTAGGAAGGTTTCTGTCAATTGATTCTTTGTTAAATCAAGCTTCACAAAATATAACATATTTTCCCAATTCTTTTGGAAATCTGAAGAGACTCACTCATTTAAGCTTAGAGACCCATTTTCTTAATGCAACTATATGAAATGATTTGGATTATGTAAATGAGATGTGACACACATATTTTTCTTTTTTTCAATGCAAATATTATGATGTCATGTATGAATGACTAAATGATGAGACATTTTTTCTAATGCATGCAAATGATGATGCAAATGATGTGTGTTTCTATAGGAGAATGATTTGTTTTTGGGAATGTAAAGTGTACTCAATCCATTAGTCCAAGAGATAACATCATTGTTGTAGCTTTGAAAACCCCATAAATATAGATTGAAACTAACATGGATGCAATCTACTCTAACCATGTAGATATCATATGCAAAAGTTGTCATTCGTAGTAGTTGATTTGTTGTGATTTTTATCATCACTGGGAATTTTAAATGTTGAAAGTGAGTACAAGCATTGATGGCATATTTAGACAATGATGACCTGAGTACTACTTCCATGATGTTTGATAGTGCAAGTTAACACAAGCATCTAAGTATAATTAAATTGAGATGAATTGAGTATTGCTTGCATAAACAAACAAGAGTTAACTATTTTCCTATGCAAATTCGGAATGTCATTAGTGATACTTTGTAGAGCACATCTCATGACAATTTATAGAGTAATAATGATCAACTCATAGACAACAGAAAAAGAAAAATTATACTCCTTCTTGACTCTTCTAGTTTGATACATCATCGAGGGGCTCCAAAGATATGATAACAAAAATCAAAATACAACAATTGAATATTCAAGTTTAATGTGATAAACCCCTAATTCAGAACAAACATCATCCATTTGAAGTTTTCTTTTGGTTTGATTGATTTTGCTATTTTGATTTCGATAGTGATGTGTTACTAATTGTGATTGAATCTATTGGTTCAAGCTCAAAGTTTATTATCCCCATTGAGTTCAGAATTTTTCCCCCAGTCTAGTGCGAGACATGACCATGATGCCAAGATATGTACATGAATATTTTATGATCATAGGAAGATAGATGGAAAAAGTGAATGGTGAAAGTGAATGGCTGGCATGATCAAATAGATAGAAAAGCTAACCTATCACAAATAGTCCATGTTGCTAGGTTTTCACTACTTGTTTTTATTGCACTTTTTCAAATTTTTATGATTTTTTGATCTTTTTGATTTTTCACTTTTTTTTTCTATTTTTCTCCTTTTTTGATTTCTTTTGGATTTTTGATCATTTTTTTTATTTTTTTGTCTTTTTTCTGATTTTTTTTTTTTTGTTTTTGTTACCAAGATGCTTGTTTGCTAGGTTTCTATCAAGGCAACCATATTTTTAGGACATTTTCTTAATGTTTTTGGTATTTTTCTAGGACTTTTTCTAATGCACTAGATGATTCATGTGCATAAATTCTTGAGATGTAGGATATTATGGGGTCATCAAAAAAATCCCCTTTTGGTGTGGAAAACTGATATGCTTCTGATCCAAAGGATGATACAATAAAAAAGGGACCTAGCTAGTTGGGTTCAAATTTCCCATTCTTCTCTCAATCCTGCTAATTATGGGGATTCTCTTTTAGGACTAAGTCACCAACCTAAAATGTTCTAGGCTTCAATTTTTTATTGTAGCTTCTAGATATTCTCTATTGATATGCTTTCAGGTGATTCACTGCAAGTTGACAATGATAATCCAAGAGTTCCAATTCCTATAACCTAGACACTCTAGAATCCACATTTGAAATGATCCATTTTACTAACACACAAAGTGATGGTAGGTCAACCTCAATAGGTAGAATGGATTCTGATCCATAGACTAGAGCATAGGGTGTAGCCCATGTTGAGGTACAAATTCTAGTTTGATAAACCCATAGAGCAGGATTTAGTTGCACATGCCAGTCACATCTAGAATCATTGATGATCTTCTTCAAGATTTTTAGGATATTCTTGTTTGAGGCCTCTTCTTGGCCATTTCCTTGAGGATAATATGGTGTAGAAAAATGATGTTGGATGTGAAATCTCTCACAAATTTCTTCAACGTCTTGATTTTTGAAAGGTCTTCCATTGTCAGTGATGATTCATTGAAGGATACCATACTAAAAGATGATGTAGTTTAGGATGAATGGTATGATGGTGGTTAGAGGGAAAATTCAATCCACTTCGTGAGATGCTCTGTGGTTGTGATAATGAACTTGTGTCCATTTGATGAAGATGGATGAATTTTCCCTATGAGATCCAGTCCCCACTAAAAAAAGGGCCATGTTGATGCAAATGGTTGAAGTTCCTATGCTGGTACATGGATGAGATATCCATGAATCTAACACTTTTGGAAATTCTTGATGAATTGAAAAGAGTCCCTCTCCATAGTCGACTAGTAATATCCCAAATGAAGAAGTTTCTTGGCTAAGGTTAAACCACTCGAATGAGTTCCACAAACACCTTCATGTACTTCCCATTAAGTCATTTCAGACTCATCACATTCTAGAAATCAAGGAGAGTTCCATCAGGCTCTCATCGATAAAGGACATCTGTGATAAGGGTATGTTGGGTGGTTTGACGAATGAAGTTTCTTTTTTATTATGAGAGAGATTAGGTGGGAGGGTGTTAAATTTTAGGTATGTATAGATTTTCCCATAGAGGGAAGTGTCAACCTTAGCTAGATGATAGATAACTTGGGATTTAGGGTTTTCATAGGATGGGTTGTATAGTTGTTCCACCATGAACTTGTGGCAGGCTCATTTCTCTAGAATCTGCAAGAGAGAAGTGATGGTCACCATGGCATCAGTGGCTTTGTTTTCACTTCGAGGAATTTGCTAAAATATTATTTCCACTAATTACTTTTTGAATTCAACAACCATTATTTTGTAGGGCATTAACTTTTTTTCCTTTGTTTGATAGTCATCATTTACCTAATTAATGACTAGTTGTGAATCTCCATAGACATGTAACTATGTTATCTTCCACTCAACTGCTACTTTGATTCCAATGATCAAGGCTTCATATTCGGCTATGTTATTGGTACAAGGGAACATCAGTCTATAGGATTTGGGAATGGTATGTCCTTGTGGTGAGATAAATTATATTTTAGCTTCTGATCCATGTTGTGTATAATAACCATGAAAGTACAAGACCCATTGTTGTGTGGACACTATTAGGACATCATCTAGAAACTCAATGTTCATTAGATAATTTTCTTACAATGGTGCTTTAGCTAACTGATCTATGATTGCTTGTCCTTTGATTGCCTTCCTATCAACATATTGGACCATGTCAAATTCACTTAGAATCATGACCCACTTAGCTAGTTGTCCTATTAGATTAGCTTGCTAAGAAGGTATTCTAGTGGATCTATCTTGGCTATTAACTTGATGTTATGGGTTAGCATGTAATGTTGCAATTGTTGGGTAGAAAACACTACTACCAGACAAGACTTTTCAATGAAGGTGTAATTGATCTCATAGCCATTTAAGGTCCTATTAATATAATAGATTACCCTTTCTTTTCCTTTTGAATCCTCTTGTGCTAATAGGGATCCCAATAATATTTTAGTTGTTGCTATGTATAATAAAAGTGACTTCCCTTCTATTGGTGGTACTAAGATGAGTGGACTCATCAAATTTTATTTTAATTCATTTAAGGATCCTTCACATTTTTAATCCCATCAAAAAGATGCATTCTTATGTTACAAGTGAATGAAAGGATGGGTCTTGCTCTCTAGTTAGAGATAAATCTTCAAATTTATTGGAATCTCCCTTGCAGAGATTGTAGATGACTCATGTTCTTGGGTGGTGACATTTACATTATGGCTTTGACCTTTGTTTGATCTACCTCAATGCCATTTTCTAAATCTATGTATCTAAAAAATTTGGCTAAAGTCACCCTAAATACACATTTCTTTGGGTTTAGTCATACACTAAACTTTTTGCAGCCTGGTAAAGATTTTATCTAAGATCTCTAGGTGTCCTTCTCTAGTGTAGTATTTGGCTAAAAAATCGTCCACATTTTTTTCCATGAAGGTGTGTATCATATCATGAAAATTGTTGTCATAACGCACTGATAAGTGGCTCTTGCATTCTTTAAGCTGAAAGGCATGACGTTCCAACAAAATTTCCCCCATGGGCATGTAATAGTTGTCTTTTCTTGATCCTCTAGAGCTATTTTGATTTTATTATAGCTAGAAAAAACATCCATGAGTGACAACATGCCATGTCTTGCTGTTAGGTCTACAATGATGTCAGTGTTCGGCAGGGGAAAATCATTTTTTGGAAAAGCCTTGTTGAGATCCTTCAAATCTATGTAGACTCTAATTTTTTTTTCTAGTTTGGAAACATGTACAATGTTGGAAATCCACTCAACATAGTCAATCAGTGTAATGAATATAGTATCCAATAACTTCTTTAGTTGTACTTTTACAAATATGTCAATATGTGGATGTGTTTTCCTTAATGTTTGCTTGAATGGTTTTACTCTTATTGGTAGTGATAAGTCCAGTGCATGATGAGTTTTGTATCAATCCCTGGCATGTACGCATATGACTAGGAAAAATTGACTTTTCTTTCTATGAATAATTTTATGAAGTTAATTTTTTCTTGATTTGTCAAGGATTCTGCTAGATGGACAATCTTCACTTTTTCTTAATTGCCAATATTGATAGACTAGGTGAATTCAACCAATACTTTAGATATTTCTTGAAAGTGTTTAGGGAGTGTGTCATATCTTCCATTTTTTAGTGCCTTGGAGAGGTTTTCACTGTTGGATATGCTCTTTGTTTTTATTTTTTCTAGATCTAATAATGCCATTGAATGGTTTTCAAAATCAGTTATTTTTCTTATATTATTCATTTTGCAATTGTATATTTTGACACTCTCCTATTTGGAAGCTTCCTTATGATGTTCAATGGTGGAATCTATTTTGATATTGGTGGAATGGATGAAATTGACAATGGCTTCATCATTTGGAAAGATAGGGATATCAAATGACTGAGTTTGTTCCCAATCTATGAGTTTGGGATGCACTAAGGGTAATGAATCATTGGATTGGCTAAAGTCAAAGGTAGTAATTGTCCTAATGGTAATATTTTGAAAATTTCCAATAAAAAAATCAATTTCTATAAGGTAACTCTCCTCTGAATTATCAGTTTCACTCCAATTCTGATCATCTTCACTAGAATCATCAATATATTGTGATCCTATTTAGAGTGGTCTATAACCTGAACTTTGACCCTCCACATGTATGGGTGTATAATTTTGGACTACATCAATTTCCTTATCATGAAAAGACTCTTCAGATAGTGAATTCCACTCATATTCATTTGAATTAGTTTCATGATCATCACTACTTGGTAGTTGTAGGATTATTTCAACTTGTTTCTTCTCTTGATTCTTCTCTATACCCTAGTCTTGTTTTATCCCTCACTTACATTCTGATATGTTTTATCAGTTCTATGATGCCTTATTTCCTTTTACCTATAGGACCTTTTCCCTCATATCCCATATTTTCAAGGATTGTCTTTCCTTTTCCATACTCCTTTGTTTCTACACTTGAGGTGGATGCTTGTGATGATTATTTTTCTTTATATAACTAGTTTAAAACCTCTTCATCATCTGATTCATCGACTAATATTCCTTCTCTCACAAAGGTTCCATAAAAGAGTGTATTGGGTTCTGATGATTGTTGTCTTGATGTTGATGGCTATCCATATGACTTTGGAGAAGATGAAAGTTCTAATAAACATAAGGAATGATAAAATGAGTATTCTCCCATACCTTTTTCTTTCAATCGGATCTTGGTAACTTTTTTTGACAAGAACTCAAGTTTACTTTCATTTTTTAGTGGTGTAGAATTATTCATACCCTTTTCTTTTGATTGATCCTTTATCTTGGGCTGGTTTGACAAAAAAACTTGATGTACTTTCTTTGTTTGAGGGATTGGCATCACCAATATCCTTATCCTTTGGTTGGTCCTTTTTCTCAATCCACTTTGGCAAGGAATTTAGTTGTTTCCCATCATCTGATGAACCCTGAGTTGGAGCTTACCTATTGTGTGGTACAAAATCATCTTGGGTTGTCTTAAGGGTGTTGCAATATTGGGGGGTTTTTTAGTTAGCTACAATAGTTATTTCATGTCCATTGAAAGGGAACTTTAAACATTGGTAATATTTGGACGGTACTACTTGCATGTCATGAATTATTATTAAATCAACACAAACCTTAATGAAATGAATTATATCAAACATTTGAATAAAGTCAACTACTCTATTTTACAGATAAACAAATCTTTTAAGATCATTTCATTGTTCTATATTCTCAAGGATTTATTAAACCATATTTTTTGGATTTTTGTATACGCACTTATGGTTGTTAAAAAGACAACTTGAGAAATGAGATTTATATACAACATGAAAGCCAATTAAGTTACTACATGAAAATATATGAGGTAGATAATATGGTGTGGAGCTAGGATGATTCTACATATGCTCATATTCTAATCTAAAATGCAACTATGATGCAAAGTAAGACATTAAATTCAACAATGATGCAAAGTGTTATTCTAATTATATGTAACTATGATCCAAAACATGATATGAAATGTAGCTATAAGAAACAAAAATTTTCCAATGCTCAAATGATATCCTTGCATGATAACTCTACTCAAATGTGGATGCAAAATACAATGGAAAAGGGTTGTATTTATAGGATTTTTCAAGCACCTTGTGATGTTGTAACAGTCAATGGTCCAGATTTAAGCAAGAAGGATGAATGGTAGAGATGGAGAGAATCAAGAAGGTGTCCCCTTGACCAAGGAAAACATACCAAATGGATGGAGGAATCTCTTCACCAAAAGGAAACATGCCAAATGGATGGAAGAATAAAGTGTGGGAAGAAAAAACCATGTGTTTGAAAATTGGTTGAAGAAGTGTGTGAGGAATAAGCCATGCATTTAAAATTGGTTGAAGATAATTCTAATTTAAAAATTAGAATTATTTAATTTCATGTGACCTTGGTGAGGTGCCATAAATTTTTTTAGACATGTGCTTGAATTCCTAATCAGGATTAGTGAAACTTAATTAAATAAAACAAACTTATGAAACTTTTTTATTTAATTAATGTAGAAGAATATGATTTTAGATTTGGAGAAATAAAGAATATGAACAATATAAATAAATTGAAAATTGATTTGTGAGTGGTTGGACGGGTGCAACCTCACCAATATTGGGTGAGGTGGTAGGATCACTAGGAGATAAGTGGGAGTTGAGGGTGGATTGGGATGATTGATGGTGTTCGATGGGTGTCTTCCCTCGAGCTAGGTGGTGAAAATTAAGGTTAAGTTGGAGGTGGCCAATTTTTGGCAAAAGGCTCTAGAGGATGTTCTCTTCATCATTACACACTGACATTAGGGACTCTTGACATCCTTTAGAGGACGTCTCACCAATTTCTCTAGCATAATGGGGATGCACATGTGTAGCCTCATTTAAGCAACATGTCCTTTTTTTTTTGCATCATAGGCTTGAATGAAAATGAGTATATTTATCTTATTGGTCTTCGGTAAGGATTTGGAGATGAAGGGAATGGTGACTTCAGTTGAATTGAAGGGCTCAAAGAGGAATATTTCTTTTGAAGGGAATATTTCCATGCTTTTCCTTTAGTGCCTCATTCATCATCCAAATTATTTAGTATTAGCTACTATCACTTTCATTTCTAGGAAGAACTTTATGGTGGATGTTGAGCTTTATAGGCTCAACTTGGATATTTCTTCCAGGGTGCTGGCTGGACTGCTAGATGTTGGGGTTTCTAAGGGTAATGCAAGGGTTATTATGCAGAGGCTATTCAAGAAAGACCTATTAGTGGGATTGGATAGGGAATTGGCTACTGCATGTATTGGGAAGGGCATTCTGTGCCCCTGAGACCTATATTTTCTCAAAAATATGGATGCCTTGGTCAATTATTACCCCTTTCTACTAGATGTTAATGGGCTTGAATTGATGGAGCACATAAGGTTGGAAAATGATGGTACAAATTTCTTGAAGAAAAATATTATTTCGCTCACACGGTGGATTCACCCTAGAAATAGGAGTTTTGAAGTTTTGCTCAACAAAATATTTGGTGATTTGGGTTCTAGGGTTGTTCTATTTTGTTGGTTTTTCATTTCTCAAGTTTTTGGAAAATAATATTTTTCCTTTACTCTAGTTTGTCTCTGTTTGTGTTTAGTAGCATGGTATGCACACTGGTAGGTTTCCTTTTTTTGTTTTTGGGCATGTAGCCTCCAAGGTTTAATGGATTCCTCTTGGCTTTGGTCAACTAGTTCGTCTATGGTAGTTGCTCTGGCCAATATGGTTCTTTGTATGGGTAGGTAAAGTTTAGTTTTGGTGTATACACTTGTAGGGGTTCTTTGAGCTTGGCTACCTGCATTGAAAATGTGTGTACCTTTTGGGTTTGTGCAGGATCATGATGGGCCAAAAAGTGGTGATATCATGGGTATGTGGCTGATGACTTTTTGTTACCCAAAATTTATGAAATGAAAAGGGTTTTTAAAGGAGATTCTAAACTTTCCACCAATATAAACTATGCTTTACTTTGAATTTAATAAATAATTATTATTCATTTTCTATTTGAATTATGACTAAAGTCCTGATTAATACGCTAACTAAAAAACATCTATAACTTTCAAATGGTATCACATTTTTTGAATCCAAAACATGCATCACATTATATGCTTTGCATACTATAATATTAAAAAAAATTGAATTTCATGAATTTTTGACCAAGTTAAGGTGGTCAGACATATGAGTTTTATATTTTTTAAATTTGTAATAAAAATTCATAATTAATTATTTACTTAGAAAAAATTACAAAAAAATATGCATCACATTGGGACATGAGTCCTCTACTTATATGTAAAATATTATAAAAAAATATTATCATTTTATTATGGTTAGGGTGGTTAGATAGACACCTACTTCTTCATTTTTCCTTAAAATTTAAGTACTTTTGTATCGAATTTCAAATTTTCACCAAAAACATTTTTTTTTCTTTAAAAAAACCTAGTAGTTTAGAAACTACATTCAATTTTTTGTAGATTCTATTCTTACATATTTTTGAAATAATATAAATAAATTATTCAAATTTTTACGTCAAGTTGCCTAACTTTGATTTTTTTGAATTTTTTGCAACTTAAGGGCCTATTTTTTCCATGATGATCTTGCACACACCCTTTTTTAAATTTCAATATAAAATATAAACTCTCTTACTAAACAAGAAAAAAAAATTGAGAATTGATTTATACGTAGTTGAATATTAATTAAATAACTAGTATTTAATGAATTAAATGTCATGACCAATTTTAGGTGTATACAAAAGAGAACATGGTCTAATATTCTTCTTTTAGTGTTTTTGATAAAGATGTACAAGTTGTAAAAAATCCCACACACAATAAACTCATCATTTTATAAGGGGAAACCCTCATACATGGGATGTGAGAATATAAAATATAGAGAATCTAGAACTTGTTGATTGTGAATGTTTTATTTATCTATCTAAATAATTTTCCATGATTCATAAGATACTTAATTGGAATAACAAGGTGTTGAGGGTCAAATATTTAATCATGGAATTTGAGAATAAAGATAATAAGGTTCAATAAAAAAATATAATTATATTTACTTATAATAATATTTTCACAATTTGATTATTGTGTAATAGAATGAATCAAAGCTACATACCTATTTCTCTTATTGTTTGATATGTTTCTTTCTGATTTTCCAGAACTTGCATTTAAAAATTGTTGAAGTCAAAATACTTTATACTATTTTGTGGCAGACCTGCATACATTATCCACCAATGTATTCAATGGTGCTATCAATTTTTTATTAGACTTATTAAATAGGTTGTCATACATATGAATTTTTTTTGCATCTAATTTCAAAAATATAGATATCTACACATAGGGAAAATTAAATGGCACATAACAAAAGAAGAAAAACAACATAAACTATAGAACATTAATTATTTTATTGTGTTGCAACCATTGCCACAAAATGCAGGCCATAAATGAAACAAAATTGTTTACAATAGTGGATAAGATGAAAAAACATACAAAACATAAAAATTCTCTGTAATGAACCCATAAAAAATGATTGCTACACAACACAAACCAAGAAAGAAGATACATTAGCTACCATTGTCACCAATGGTGAAATCAATGTTTCTTATTGCACTTAATATAGTTTGGCAAGCCAATACAGAAAGTTTGTGAAATTAAAATGGTAGTTGTCATCAACATTAATTGTTGTATGGTTTCTATGTAGTAGCAATGGTTGAAAATTATGAGAATATTTCATGTTGTTCTCAATAATGCATTCATGGTTGCTGACCTGTGACTTTAGAAATACTACTCCTCCATGCATATATGTATAAAAATACATTATAGACACATATATCTACACACGTTTTTATAAACATGTTGTATGCACTCATAAAATTCAATGGAATGCATATATGTTTATGTATAAGCATATGTAGATTTATACATGCAAATAACCATGTGCACATGTATATATAAAAAACAAATACAAATACTAATACATGTGTTGAATAGGGCGATAAAAATTGTACCTTTAGAAAATCTCACCATCTTCACTTACAACTCTAATAGTAGGCAAAGCCACAGAGGAACACCCAACAATGCCTTATTGAAAATTGCATAGACTTTCACTATGTTTTCTAAGGTTTAAAATGGTAGGTGTTATTACAACCATCACCACTACATGGAAACCATACAAAAAATTAATGTTAATGCCACAATGGTGAGCTTCTGTAAAGGTGCAAGTTCAATCACCCATTGTCAAGCTTCTTTGAAGGTGGTTGGAGGTTATTTTGTGTTCTTTGCATGGGGTGATGGTTGCAAAAGAAATACAAAATTCTTATATCTAATAATTTTTTCCCTAAAATGTGAAACAAAACAAAAGAAGGGTTGCTCTCCAACCTACCATATTATGTCATGGAGCTTGATAGGCTATCACCAAACACCTGACCAAGTACATACATTCTCCACCATTGTGATCATTAGTAAAATCAATGTTCCTTATTACACTTAGTATACAAATAATTTACACCACACACAAACCATAAATGAAAATATATTGACTTCAACAGTGTAGTAGACAATAGTGGAATTCATAGTAAATCACCAAAAAATATGAACCATAAATGATACAATATTGGTTTCAATAGTGACCGAGATGGAAAGACCACACAAAACTAAAGAATTGACAGTAACTAACCCATGCACTTGGAATTTTTTTTTTTTTTCAAAAGTACCTTATAAAAAATGAAATAATATAGCCAAAGCTAGAGAACAATAATCAACAATGCCATATGGAAAACAACACAAACTGTATAACATTAACTATTTTATTGTATTGTAGCCATTACCACAAAACAAAATTTACATACATATTTGCTTATAGGGAATGATAGGATGTATTATAATGTTATATGGAACATTAATCTCACCATTGATCGCTGTGATGAACAATGCCTTGTTTTGTTGTGTTTCACTTTATTTCCCCTATGAGCAAATATGTATCTATGTCTTAGTAGATGAAAAAAATATTGATACATACAGAGACATTCTTGGAATGATAAGCTATATTTTAAGTGTTATATGGAACACTGATGCCACCATTGATCGCAGTGACAAACAATGTATTTCCCCTATGTGCAAATATGTATGTATGTCATGGTATATTCAAACAACATTGATACATACTAATCGTTATGTTTATTTTGTTGGGACATTCTTGAAATGATAAGTTTCATTTTAAGTGTTATATGGAACATTAATGCCACCATTGCTCCCATTCATGGACAATGTATATTCTTGGTTAGTTATTTTGCAAGAAAATAGACTATTTTTGATATGATCTACAAAGGTTTTTCCAAACATGTGCCTCTTCCTGCTTGCTTTCTTTCAACTTCCTTCTTTGTCCAGCCACTGCAAAATTCCAAAAAAAATGTTTTAGAGGAAAAAAACCATAAAATAGAAGAATTCACAGTAAGAAACCCATGAAAAAAAAACAAAACATGAGTTGCATGCTGCATATGAATATTGTTTGTATATGATAATTGTTTTTGCATCTAATTTCACATATGTAGATATTTGCACATAGGAAAAATAAAATGAGTGGAAAGAGAAAATGACACTCTATCTTGCTATAGTTTGGTGAGAGCCTATGATGCTCTATGACCCAATATGGCAAGGTGGATAGCATGCCTTGTTTTTGTTTGTTTCATTTTATTTTCCTATGTGTAGATATGTATGTATGTCAAAGTTAATGTGAACAACATTCATATATTGTACGCTATGTTTATTCTTTTGGGAAAGTAGTTATTTTTTTGACCCTTAATAGGGTATTCTTGGAATGATAAACTATATATTAAGTGTTATGTGACATGTTGAATCCTTTTTTTTATTATTTGTTTTCCCTCATATTGTTAATGTCTCTATAGAAAATTTGAAGCATAAAAAATTTGAAACAAAAAATTGGGAATAGAGCTCGTTAGCCTTTGTTGCTTTAATTAAACATTCAACCTTTTTTTTGTGGCAGAATAGAGCTATTGTCAACAATTGAAATTGCATCTCTAAAATTTTTAAAGAGCAGCCCCAATAATTTCGATGGAATCTAGCTCTCCCCGGGCTGCTAGACAACCCTCAAGCACCAATCTTGTAAGTTTGTTCCTTGTTTCCTTTTTGCTTCTTAGAATTGTATTGGCTCTTTTCTGTGTGCATCTAGTGAACTATGAAAAATTATTTGTTTCAATTATTGGTCCTTATAATATATAGTCTAACTTATATATGTGTCCTTTACCTTTTCTTTTGCTAGCCATTTGGGAGTAGCCTATGTGTTAGGGAAAAAATGGTTCCAATTTTGTGATGTGTCAAAATTGTTATGTTCTTCCTTGTTTATATTCAACAAAAATCTAATTTTGTTTTCTTCTTGCTTGACCCTGACCTCCTTTCACATGCATCTATTATATGCACCTTTGAAGTCGGTGCAATCTCGTAACCATGTATAGTTATATATGTGCCTACATATCGGATGCCAATAATTGTTTTGTTTTGTGCTACCTCTTTCCCCTACTTTTTCTTCTAGATTCATGTTTTCCTTTTGGATTTGTGCCATAGTCTTCATCATCTCATTGCTTTGGCTTAGCTGAGTAAAAGTACTAGTGAAAATAAAAGAATTGTAGGTGACACAGTTGATAACATACTGAGCATTCATTGCACCAGAAGACTTGTATTGTAACATATAAGTTGTTTTGATGGCATTTGTGATAAGATTTTTCCAGCCTCATCAAAAGTAGTATCCCAAATCTCACCTATGTGGAATTTCATCTTTAGCTGTAACAAATATCAATATTTATAATCAACCGTGGTTTTCTATCATTTGGGGAAGTACTATATATTTTTTACAAATTCTTCACACTTTTTATTGCATTGTCTGCCATTGGCCTACAAGGGACATGTAGCACAAAAAAATGAATCAATTTAAATATATTTCACTATTTCCTTAACAATAGTTTTTTGAGTGCATACAACATCTTGATATAGATTTGTGCAAATATAGTGTTTGTAATGAATTTGTATGCATATGTGCATGC
Organism: Sequoia sempervirens; assembly: GCA_007258455.2. Lineage (NCBI taxonomy): Eukaryota > Viridiplantae > Streptophyta > Pinopsida > Cupressales > Cupressaceae > Sequoia > Sequoia sempervirens. The sequence goes on from VDFB02000008.1 coordinate 70,867,592, forward strand.
ATATTTGATAGGTAATATGTATGCGTCAGTGTGTATGTGTGTTTATGCATTTTCCACATGTCTCTATGAGGTCATGTGTTTATCTATATATAAATATGTCCAGTTTTAAATATCAATATAGTTGTTTGATTCTTCTCTGTTTCAATTGCTACATGCTTTTATCTATACTTTAATCTTCTAATGTTGGTTGAATGTTGAATATACGGGTCCTAACTCTCCATTCATAAATCCATGTGACATATATATGTATCTAAATGAAGATTCATTGACAAGTATAGGTGTGCATAACTATGTATGTTGTGTACCTCAAGCTAAAACTTAGCAATGAATAATTCCTTATTGAAAATATCACAAATTGCTCAATTACTTTCCTAAGTTTTGAATGCAACCTATCATTGCAACCAACACTTATATATTCAGCCCATACATGAAGTATTGTTGTTGTCACAATATGTGCCAAGTGATGTTAATTTCCTTGTCTTAGGAAACAAACATATATATCTAGATTTAAAATTTTATATTAAATTTCTTGCATCTATTGACAATCTTCATAGTACCTAAAGCTACAGACCAACAATCAAGAATTCATTATTGAAAATAACATAAATTATTTTATTTCTTTGGTAACTTTATAATGCTAAATATTATTGTGGATGTATATGAGGACCATTTTTTTGCTTATTGTGGCTTTATATGTGGACTATTTTATTGCTTTGCAACTATCACCATTACATGGAAACCATAAAGGAAATAATATTTTTCAACCTATTCAACAAAAAATCAACAATGTGTATATATGTGCATCTATATATATTAGTGTAGATTTTATTTAGTAGTTGCATATATATGGATTACATGTTTTGGATGCACATGTTGGGATATATCGATTGGAAATATATAAACACAAAAGTATGTGTTTCTTTCATTGTGTTTCATTTCTCTTTTACTATGTGCATATATATATGTATGTGAAATTAGATGTATAAAAAATTCATATATACTACTCACCATGTTCATTATTTTGGGAATTTGAAGTTAAATGCACCTTTTTAGTTATTATTTCTTTTAGCCTCAAAAATAAGTTGTTAGAATAATAGGCTATATATTAAGTTTAATAGGGAACATTGATTTCACCACTGATTAGAGTGGTGGATGATGTATATTCTTCCTTAGGGGTTTGGTGTGAGCCCATGAAGCTCCATGACCTAATATGGTAGGTTGGAGAGAAAGCCTCTTTTTGTTGTGTTTCATTTTATATTTACTATGTATAGATTTGTATGTTTCTGACATTAGATGCAAACAACATTCATATGTTTGAAGTCCACCTATGGATATTTATGTGTGTTTTCTACATATAACTTTAGATGCATATATATCTATATGGATCTTCCTTTGTAAGTGTATATGTAGACTCTTTTATTGCTTTCCAAACATTGTCGATACATTGAATCATAAACGAGATAATATTTTTGGAGCTATTTAACAACAATCAACAGTGCATATATATGTGCATTTAACTTAGAATACATATATATCAATGTAGATTTTTTTTTACAATTGCAAAAATATGTATTTCATGTGTTGGATGCATATGTAGGAACCTTTTATTGAAAATATACACACACACAAAACTATGTCTCTTTTGATGTGTTTCATTTTTCTTTTTTGTGTTAAGATATGTATGTATGTGAAATTAGATGTAGATAACATTCATGTATATACTCCTCCCCATGTTTATTGTTTTGGGAAGATAATTTCTATTTGTTTTGTCCTCAAAGAGACATCCTTACAATAATAGGCTTTATATTAAGCTTAATAAGAAACACTAGTTTCACCATTGATCATAGTGGTGGACAATGTATGTTCTTGCTCAGGGGTTTGGTGAGAGCCTATGGGGATCCATGACCCAATAAGGTAGAGTGAGGAGTGTGCCTTATTTTTTTGTTCATTTCACTTTCCCTAGGTGAAAATATGTATGTTTTTGAAATTAGAGATTGGAAACATTCATTCATATGTGCAGATATGTATATATGTGAAATAAAATGCAAAAAACATTCATATATAATCGTTCCTATGTTTATTATTTTGATAAGAGAGTGTAGGAGATGGGGATTTTCTACTCATGAGTTCTCGTCATTCAGAGAGCCAAACAGGGAGAACTTCCCTAATCTACCTCAAGGAATAATGACATGAGTTTTAGAATCTGAAAGATTAGGTCACAAAGATTTTATAGAAAAACTAACAAGCTCTCAGAAAAAGTACATTAGTGCAAAATATAGATGGTATCATGACATGCTAGCATCCTAGAGGTATGCTAGCATCTTGTATGGAATAGAATGTGAGTTTATCATAGAAATTTCCTAAATAACTACTTCTACTCTTATTGCTAAAAAATTACAAAATGTGGAGTAATAGAATGTAATGAAACTAAAATATAATGAAATAGAAATGGTAAAGCTAAGAAGAAGAAAGGAAGTAAGATACTCACAATGATCCAAGTAATGAATCCTCCCACTAGTAGATATCTTTAGTTCTGACAAGTGTAATATCTGGAAAAATTATTGGGGCTATATAGGGGTTTTCCTTAGTCAAACCCCCATTTTTGTGTTCCCACCTCCACAAACAACCAAGAAATTAGAGAAAGAGAGAAACAACCAAAGCATGTGGTGAAAGAAAACCTTGCTCAAGAGTAGAACCTGCACCATAAAGTAAGAGTGATAAAAGAAAAATCTAGATGAGGAGGAGAACCTGTATTAGAAAAGAGGTGATAAAAGGAATCCTCACTCAAGGAGGAGAACCCGTATCAAAAATTAAAAATGCAATAGGAAGGGCATATGGAATCCCAAGATGCACACAAGCATAAGGCAAGGGAGATAGATATGAGATCCAAGGAGGCTATGAAGAGTATTGCTAATAAAGCTTGAGAGAGATTAAAGTTGCTACAAGTTGTGTAAGGAAGTGATGGAGTGAAGTTAAAAGCTAGAATGAAGCTAGAGAAGTTATAGCAAGGATTGGAAGAAGTTAGAGGATGAAGAGCATGAAAATGAGGTGAAAATATGACATTTAAGGAGAGAGAAGAAGCTTCTTGAGTCATTTTTGGGTATTCCCAACTGTTACCACTAACAAAACTCACTAACAAGTGGAAAACATGCACATAAATAGTTGTTTGAATGTTGAAATATGATAGAATGCTAGCACGCCACATGGATGTTTGTGTGTTATGCTAGTGTTTGAACATGTCACACTATAAAATGATAAAAATGGGAAAGGGAAAAAATTCAATGTAAAGCTGACATGCAGGGTGGCTACTGAAATAGTGTGTTGGAGCATCTTGAGAAGGGAAAAAGTTTGATATAGGGGATAAAATGAGCCTACTCAAGATGCTAAGGGAGTAGACACTAAATCAGACACAAGAATGTATGCAAAATTGTGAGGGGTGCAATTTTACTACTATATAGATAGTTACTATTTTATTTGTAGGCATATACTTAAAATTCTCCACAAAAAAATATTTTTTCTTGGCATCGCTTGGCCCTGTGTCCATTCATCAAAAACTTTTGCAACAATTGACAAAAGAATGGGTACATATGTTTCAATTGATGGTTGTAGTTTCCCTATTTAGGAGCAACATAGTTCATTTATTGAAATTGTTCTTGTTTGTCAAAGTAATAAAATATTTTATGTTATTCTCCATAAAGATATTGTTAATTTTTATTTTGTGGCCCCAAATAAATTATTTGATATATGGTTCCTGTGCAGTGGGAATGGTTGCAAAGTAATAAAAGAGTTTATGTTCTTCTTGATAAGGCATTGTTGGTTATTTTTGTATGGATTCAAGGATATTTATTATTTGTCTAGGCCTCAATAATGATTTCACAAATATTTCATCAAAGACTTGATATACAACGTCCCATTGTAACAAAATCCTTATTGAGGTGTAGAAAACTAACAACTATCCTTCAAGAAGAACATGGACTGTTTTATTATTTTGCAAACATTGTCACCATAGAGAAACCATACAACAATTAATGCTGATGAAAATTGAAATTTAATTTTGTTGGCCTTTTCTATTGATGCACCAAATGCTTTTAATTAAAAATAAAAAAATACGCCACATTTTCCCCAACTAGAATCTGAGTGTTGGAAGGGTTAAAAAATGGGAAGTCTAACGAAAATTGTTGCAAAAGTTCACACAATAGGGGAAAATCAAACAACTACAAGTTTCCATAATTTTGTTATTTGATTTTTGCAATTTTAATCTTCTTGTGTTGGCTGAGTGTAGAGTATATTGTTGCTACATGTGAGTTCCTAAATTTATGGTCCATATGTCTATCTTCAATATTGATATGGTTGCATAATTTAGAATCATAGGATCTATATTAAGTGTAATAATAGACCCTTTGTAGAGAAAATGGAAAAACCCACAAAGCAAAAAAATTACAGTAACAAACCCATGCAAAAGGGTGAAGCCACAATAGTGGTTTACAATTTGATGGAGGAAGGAAAATTGAGAAAAAATGACTCCATGGCAAAAAAATTGGCTTTAGGGGTTCGCATGAACCTACATGTTCGACCAAACCATAAACGGGTTTGACTGAACTAGGGTTCGAGCGAACCCATTAACTATTGGGCCCACATTTCCTGCCCAAAATATAAAGGGAAAATGCATATTAGTGGGGGTTCGAATGAATCCTAGTTCACTTGAACCCTTGGGGGTTCGCTAGAACCCCCTGGTTCTAGCGAACCCCCTTTTTCCCTAATTTTTTAATTTGTTCACACAAAAAAACTAAAATTTTAATCTTTCAAGCTCTGGTTGAGGATGAAAATGGGGGAATATTTAGAAACCAAACTTGGAATTGAGTAGCCTTCAGAACGAGCTATCCAATGAATATAATTTTAGTATGTTTTGTTTTTATTATCTATCTATTTTTAAGTTTTATTAAATATAGGTTTTTCATCAAAAACAAAACTCTCTGTTCTGCACAAGTGGAAAAATAGAAGATTATAAAAAAAATTAAAAATATGAGTACACCAGATATTGAAGTCCTTGATCCAACAAAAAAAAAAAGAAGAATTTTGATACATATAGTAAAAGTTATGTGTTATACGGTCGCACTATGTCTAAATTGTCATTTGATTGACTTCGAAACTTGATTAAAGAAAAAATATTCAATAAACAACTATCTAACCAAGTGGAAGCACTAGATATCAAAGTTAGAAATCTAAATTTGAAAGAATTGGAATTTTATCCTTCATGGAAAAAAAGTTATGCGTTATACAGTGTGTGTCATTTTTTAAAAATGCTATTTTTTGAAAAAAACCAATTTTTGTGGGAGATGGAAAAAGAAGTGCAATCTGATTCCAAAAAAAATGAAAAAAATATTTTTAAAATCTGCAAACAAAATATGACAAGACTCTAGTTTGCATCATCTTCAAATTCCTTACAGTTTAATCGCTATAGGTGCCCAAATGTGGAGATTGTGTTAAAAAAATATGGTCTAGTTTGGCCAAAAATTGTAAACCACTATTGTGGGATCACCCAAAAATATAGTCTTTTCTCAACAGTACCTTATCAAAAATTAAAATATAGCATTTTCAACGTTACCTTATCGAAAATGAAAATTATACTCTAAGCTAGACAACAACAATCAAAAATTCCTTATGGAATCAATGTTGTTTGCATCTACTATGGCATACATACATATTTGCATAGAGGGGACATTTATTGTCCGTCACTTCAATCAATTCAATTACCAAGACTTTTTTATTACTTTTGGAACCATTTCCCAATGCAAAAAACATAAAACAACCTACAACCACCTTCACAGAAACTTCACAATGGATGATCGGACTTGCACCTTCACAGAAGCTTACCCTCTTGGCATTGACATTAATTTTTGTATGGATTCCATGTAGTGGTGATGGTTGTAATAACACCTCACATTTAAAACCTCGGAAGAGGCTGTAAAAGTCTTCAACATTTTCAAGAAGGCATTGTTGGGAATTCTTCTATGGATTTACCTATTGTCAGAATTGTGAGTTAGGATTGTGAACTTCTCTAAAGGTTGAAGTTTGATCACCCTATTCATCACATGTATTAGTACGAACATATATCTATAAGTTTCCATTCATCTATATGTATATTTTCTACATCTAATGCCACATACATACATTTATACACATAATTTTTTAGTGTGTATATTTCTAAGTAGTTGATTCTTACATATCCATCTAATGCATGATGCCAGTTGCTAGGGCTTGGATAATATTTATTTCAGCCTCAAAAAGGAACTATTAGAAAGATAGGCTATATATTAGGTGTAATAAGAAACATTGGTTTTACCATTGATCATAGTGGTGGACAATGTATGTTCTTGATAAGGGGTTTGGTGGGAGCCCATGAGGCTCCATGGCCCAATATGGCAGGGTGGAGAGGGGGCTTTATTTTGGTGTCTTTCATATTATTTTATGTATGTGAAGTTATGTATGTGAGATTATATGAACATAATATTCATATGTATGGTAGGTTGTACATTAAGTGTAATATTAAACATTGATCTATGTATTTATTAGAGTGGTAGACATTATACCTATTCTCTATATATAATTCCACATACATACATTCCCACACATTCTTTTTGTGTATATATATATCTACATAATAAATTCCTACATAATTCTACCACTCTGATAAAATATATATTCTCTTTCTACATAATTGATCTATGTTTCATTTTATATTTCCTATCTACTCTTTAGGTGCATTATTTCTCTTTCAATTGTTGTTTGTAAGCACTTTATTCTCTTTGTCATATTATGGTTCTAGGCTCTTCAAACATATGCAATTTCCAATCATACATCAAGTGTGGAAATTGAAAGCCAATAAAATGCCGAAAAACCCAACTCTATTATGCATAGCATACAAACTACATCTAGATGAAAATTGTTGGCACAAATAATTGCAACTAACACCCACACTAGCTTTTCCTTCCTCCACTAACTTTTAGAATCATAGCCTGTATAGTGAATGACATGTCAATTTATTCATAAAAATGAAACTCTTTTTCCTTGATAATCATATTGCCTTTGTAGATAGAAATCTACATAATTGTAATCATGGGATATGTAGTTCATTAGTTAATTATTTCAGAAAAATATGTTGCATTTAAGATTGTGAGGATGAAGATACACAAGAGTTCTCTTGGCCTATAGAGAATGCACCAAAATGCTATAATTCATGGAATTTGTCATGAATTAGAAATTTATGGAATTTTCCAATAAATTACAAGTCATGCTATTTTCCATAAATTTTGTAGCATTTTTGGCTACATGCATTATAGGGAGACATTATTTTGATGTGTCTTACTTGGATTTATCACATGATGATTATGTGCATTACATGTTGCATATTCATCTACATCAGCACAACTTCTCCATAATACATGTACATCACTCCCAATAAACATATTCGATGAGCCAATTGTGAATGTTAAATATGGTAGGGTGGAGAGTAGGCCTTCTTTTCAAAAAAAATTGATATGTATAATAGGTTGTATCTAAATATAATATCAAATATTAATCTCAACATTGATTATAGTGGTAGAAAATTTATGTTCTTGCTTGGGGGTTTGTTGGGAGTTTTTCCTTGTTTCCTCTTTACTGTTGAGAATTGTATTGGTTGTATGTCATATCCATGACTACTTTTTTAATCAATTACATAGAATCTTACATGTACAAATTTGTTTTTACACTTTATAGCATTGTTTCATATGTATATGTATATGCATATGCTTATGCATATATGCATATGCATATGTATATGTATGCATATATCTATATACATATCGATATGCATATGTATATACATGTATATATGTATATGTATATGTATATGTATATGTATATATACATATGCAACCAAAAAAGTGAAGTTATTTTAGATGGGGAGTGAAACGAAGGAAGGAGTGATGCATAAGCATAAGTAGTAGGAACATTACAGTATCCTTAAAAAATGTATTGTACCTTCCATTCATTACATTCTCTATCAAAAAAACATTTCATATGCATAGATACATATACATATACATATGCATATATGTATGCTTTGGTTTTTCTCCATAAGGCACAATTAGAAAAAGAATGTGTGTGCATGCTAGTTTTTTTTTTTGTTGCACATGGTTTTGTTACTATAAATTCTTTTGTTTTGTGAATTTTCCATCTGGGGCATTGTTGAAACCAGTATTGTTTCATTTATGGATTCCATTTTGTGTCAGTGGTTGCAACACAGTAAAATAGTTAATGCTATAGATTTCATGTTGTTTTATATAGGGCATTGTTGAGTGTTGTTCTCTACCTTTGGCTATATTGTTTAATATTTAATTCACTTAAACTCTTTAGTTATGCCATTGTTCTTTAAGTTGGTGTTTGCAAAATTTTTATTATTTTCCTCATATTATGGTTGTATGCTACTCAACCTTGTTCAAGTTCTAGTCCTACATCAAGTGTTGACCCAAAAAAGTAGAAAAATGCCAAATAAACTAAATCTATTTGTGTCATAGAGAAAATGACCCTTTGCTTGACATGGGATTAGTTGGACTTAATGAGGACTTTATTTAGGTTTTGTGAGGCTTTTATGCATCCACACTAGGTCTTGGACCCTTGCAAATTAAATAGCATGCTTCTAATGATATCTTGTATAGGAATTCCATGCTTTTCTAGACTTAATTAACTTATTTCTCCCTAATTCAATATTATCAAATGTGTTTAATAACATTATTACATCAATCTAGAATATTCATAATTTGAACTTAATGATAAACTAGTTCTCTAGTGTGGTTTACACATTCACATTGGTTTTTGTGTCATTTTAGGCTATGTGGACTTAATTTTAATGTTGTAAAGTGTATTTAATCATATTTTCACATTGATTTATGTGTCACAAGTCCTATTCAACATTTACATCATCACTAATAAGTCATAATTGACCCATATCATACATCCCAAGGCTTTAATTGATGAAATATTCAACCAAGTTGCAATTTAAACCTTATTTCCTGATTCCTTGGCTTCATAAGTGTCAGAATGGCCCCTATAGGACCCATTTTCCATGCATGGAAAATGAGTCCCTAGCAGGTGGGACCCATTTTCCATGTGTGGCAAATGAGTCCCATTTGGCCCCCATTTTGACCCTTGAGTGGGAAAAAATGAAATTTAGAGTTTATTTTTGTTACATGTTGGCTTATGATGAGGTGTAATCAAGCACTAAGGAACAATTGACTATAAATAAGTGTATTTATCCTCATTTTACATCCATAGACTCAATTTTACAACTAACAACTCAATTGATATCCATTCTTCATTATTCACCCATTAATCTTTCACTCCAAGTCAAGCAAGCTAAGTTTTCTCCATTAGAAGTTATCAAGTCAGATTTCTAAAGAGTTCAAGGTCTGAATCTTCATCTATTTCTCCAAACTTTCAAGATCAAATCATCATGACAAGGTAGTCACTTCTATTTTAAATGCTTTATTCCTTTATTCCATCATTTTGGTTTAATTACCTAAATGTGGTTTGACCAAGGAAAACCCCCATACCCTAACCTTCAACATATCTCTATCTTGTCTTGTTTTATTGAAAATTTAGAACTCTTGAAGGATTAGGAATTAGTGAAGGTTGCATTTCAAATTCATTAAATTCATATCTTCAACATTCAAGTCAAAATCATTAACAAAAAGACACTATTAGACTTAGATTTGAGAATTTTAGAAGCGAAGACCTATAGGAGAGAAAAGTGCATATCTAACTCCACATAATCATCCTCTAATTTTCCAAAACTTTTTAGGTAGACTGATTCACCACCCATGGTGAATGAGTCCCATCTGTAGGCTTGAAAAGTTAATTTCTCATATTTCAGCTCTCGACAGTCAGAGATAGGTTTATGGAAGATTTTAGCAGAAGTTTCTAATATATTCCAAAATCTTCCAGTGATATCAATCTACCTCTAGGTGCACTTTGTTTAATCTCATTCATTTATGTTTTCATTTACTTAAGTTTCTAGTTCATTGTTGCATAATGAAATGTGTTTCCAAAAAAGTCTTGTTGTTTAGATTTTTCATAGTCAATCAATCAATTTCATAGCTCAATTAAACTTAGATCATTCCATTTACATCATATCACATCAAACACATCCTAAATTGAGTGAAAAACTTGGGAATTTTGGCCTCACCTTTCTCCTAGGTGAAAAACCATAAGACAGCTAAGAAGTGAAGTGGGAGGATAAATATATGTTTCATTTTGGTGAACCTATAGTTTGAATCCCTTCTTTTCTGATTTTGGAGTCCCTTAGTTCATCCTAGACTAGCTTACATTACATTTTGCATTAGTTAGCTTGCATTCTAGGGTTTCATTTTTGCATGTGTAAAAGTGAATCTTAGGTTTCCTTTGTCCATATTTAATAATTGAATAGCTCTAAATTTTTTCATTTTCATTTATACCTATATCATAGCATTCTGAAAACATAAATATTAGTCACAGTGTCCTGAAAATCTTGAAAAAAGTCCATACTGGAACTAATTCACCACCCTTGGCGAATCGGTCTCTTCTGACCCCTAAAACAACATTATCTAGAATTCATAATATTGTTTTTAGGATTTTTTTTGGTTGCATTTCATACCTATATCAGTTATTTTTATTTTTGTAGCATGCTTTGCATAAAATTTAACCTTAAATATTTCATTTCACGCAAAGTTTCATTTTCAAGTTTTCATTCCCATAGCATAATCAATCCATTATTATTTGAAAATTTCATTTTATTTCAGCCTTTTACATTGCATTTTTTAGTTAGTATGGTTTTTTCTTTCAAATCATTTGAAGAGAAAAAGTTAGTTCATAAGCATGGTCATCATTCATTCAATGCATGTCCTAGTTATGAGAGTCTCTTAGTGTAAGAGAGGAAAAATGAAAATGTTAACCTTAACCTCATACCCTCTCCTATCTTTCCTCTTTGTGTGGATGATGTGATAGAAGTGGATACATACATCGAGAACCATGATTATCATATTTTTAATCTCCCAATACCTCTCCTTTTAGTTACAAAGGTATCTTGGGAAAAGAAGATACAATCATTAAGCATCATGCAAAATTGTTTGTCCTTTTCCTCATCCCCTTTGGAAAGATACTATAGCACACGAGAATGAGATTATAAATCATGAGGATGATAGATTGGTATTAAATAAGAAAATATTTAAGGTCTATAACAACCCTCTTTATGATCCTTCCCCTACATATCCTATTTTTCATGATATTAGGGAAAAAATCAATGAAATCATAGATTATAATGATACTCCCATTTTTGATCTCCTAGTATCTCCCCTAGTTGTGACGAAGATAATTTGTTAGAAACCATAATCAATGCGATTCATGAGAATATTAGTTGTCTCCTTTAACTTACAAAACACTTTATCAAGCAAATCTTTAAGACCTATGACAACCCTCTTTATGATCCTTCCCCTACCTCTTCTCTTGTGGAAAATATTTGGGAAGAAAACAATGAAGTCATAAACGATCATCATACCCACATTTTTTCATCTCCTAGTATATTTCCTAATTGTGACAAAGATACTTTGTTAGAAACTATAACCAATGAGATTCATGAGAATTTTAGTTGCCTCCTTTCACTTACAAACAACTTTCCTAAGAAAATAAATTTAATCCATGATTCTCCTCATACTTGTGATGAAGATACCTTTCCAATTTCAACCTTAGATGCACATACTACAAGATCTCCTAGTATGGTGGATATGGAACAAGAGAACGTGACCCTAGAAACAACCAACAATCAAAAACAACCTTCCCCTAACCCCCCCACTATCAGTAATCAAATAAATTCAACTATTAATTCCTCCCTTAGTGGCAATGAAGTTATTTTGGATGAACCAAACCTTAATTTTTATGAGCATGTAGTTTGTTGTTCTCCTGGGAAGTCTTCTTCCAGGGAGGATATTATGACCCAATAAAAAGATAATATCCCCTTCAAATACAATGAATAATCTCACTTGTTATGGGATGTTAACAATTTTCAACCTCACTACACTAAACCTAGACTTACCCTTTACCCACCTTCGTATCCGCTTCATCCTTCCACTAAACCTAAAATTACTCTTTACCCACCTTTGCATCTAGTGCATCCTTCTAATAAACCTAAAATTACCCTTTACCCACCTTTGCATCCCCTTCATCCCTCTAATGTATCGGTAAAATCTAGTGATGATATTGTTGCTCATACATATAACACACAAAATAACAAATAACCAACACAACCAATTACACCATAATTACCTTTACCTAATATACCTAGTGCTCCTCGCTACACTCCAAAAAAAAAAGGAATATGATCTTGTTGAATAATTAAAGAATAATCCTACCAAAATATCCCTTTTGGATTTACTTCAGACCTCACCACATTACAACAATATTCTTTAAACAACATTACAACAAATTATTGTTCCTACTGGTGAAACTCTGAATGATGTGACAACTCTCATCCAAAAACATAATCTTCACATTAATTTTCATCAACATGAGCTCCCTCCTTTTAGTTACAAAAATAACATGATGGCTTTATGATAATTGCTTAATTCCATAGCATAGGTATCAAACCCATTCTCATAGATAATGGTTCTACCCTTAATGTGTGTGGTGTGAGTCTCGATCAATTAGAAGTTGACAGATCACAAATCATACCTGATTCTATTTCCATTCAAGGATTTTATAATACAACAAAGCATCTTCTTGGTGTAATCACTTTACCTATTATGGTTGGGGCGGTTACTTTGCAAACTCCTATTCATGTCATGCCTTATGATATTTCATACAACCTTCTTCTAGGAAGACCATAGATTCAAGAGATAAATGCAATGCCTTCAAGCCTTCATCGAATAATGAAATATGTCTATAATAGTAAAATTTATTAGGTTGAAGAAGATCCCAAGCCTAAAAGTTTCTTGAATCTTGAAAAAGGAGCTATGAGTCCTCTAAACACATTTATTCCCACTTTGAACATAGAAATTGAACACAACAATGAGGAATTTCCATCTAAAATATTTGGTGACAATTGGGTATCCTTAGACTTCACACCCTCATTTATGGGAAAATACATACTCACTCAAAAGAAAGATGAGACACAATAACAACCAACCATCATCTCAATGAAAAATTGAGATAACCTTTCAAAAGAATATGGGTCAACCAATTTAGAAAATGCCACAAACTCTATAATAACCCTTAACGAACACAAGAATGAACAAAAATTTGATTCTAAAACACTGAAAAAGCTTTATGGAAAAGGGTATGACTTCATGAAATAATTTTGGTATAAAGGAAAAGGCTATGGTTCTCAAGAGAGAGCTATCCACAACCCTATAGAACTTAACACACAACAAAAAACTTGTGGTCTTGGTTATTCTCCTTCATTAAACATTAATACTATCACACAAGACTCTTCCAAGCCTCTATCTTATTCACATAAATAACCTTAGTTGTTGCTCCTTGCCATGTAATAGTTGTAGGATAATCAAATTCTCACTATTGCATATCTTGCATCCATCACAATGAGCAACATACTATCATCCACTTTAAGCTCACTTTTGTCCTGCACTAAGTGGGGGCAAGGTATTTTATAGCCTTATCCCCATATATCACTTGTCATTGTCTATTTTGACTAATCGTTAACATTTCATGAACATATAAAGAGCAAGCTTGGGATGTGGATGACATGTCTAAATATTGACTCACATGTGCCATACTTCCTTTAAATGACACAACTTATAGATAAAATATGACTTGGTATAGGGCTTCACATATAAGCTCTTGTGTTCTTCTCTTCCACTTTAAAGCAATTGCTCACAACAATAGTGTTAGAAACCACTTTAAAGTGAGGGGCATACAATACCATAATTTATTTACATTTTCAGTTTATAGTGTAGCCTTGTCATTTATGTGATGTGGATGACATTGGGTGTGATTTCATTCATAAGTGTGGTCTTCCTTAGCATATTACATTGCTCTTGGTGGTTGGTGAGACACACTGCATCCCCTAAGTCATGAATTTACTATCCTTTGATTGGTCCTCTCTTGGAGACCCTAGACACAATGTTCCCTAAGTGATTGACCTTACATAAATTGAAAAAGACTCCTTTGAACAATATTTTATGTTACATTTTTAAAATTTTACACTTTCATTCAGTCACCTTGCATAACACAACTTGCATTCCTATGGAGCTTTCTTATTTGTTTGGCCACCTTGCATAACACAACTTGCATGCCTTTGGTGCCATCCTATTTTGTTCGTGAGTTCTAAGCATATATAATTTTTCTTGTCTCATGATGTTTAAACTGACATTTACATTTCCTTTTTCTTTGTGACACCTTGTTAAAATTATCAGGAGGTAGAACTTTGGCATGGTTGAGTGGGAAGCCCAACTAGCAACATGACTTTCCCTTTAGTCACTTTTGTATTTTTAAGTGCATTCCAACTAGCGTATATATCTCTTTTTAGGATTTCTCACCCTACAGATGACTAGAAGTTTCGTGGCCCTAGAGTGAGTATACAGTTTGGCCTTTCTCACATGGAAGACAACCAAGAAGTACCATTAACCCAAAGTGAGTACATCTTTTTCACCTCATCTTTCACTTTTTTCATTGCATGATTTTGTATCTTGGGGGCTTGATGTACATGTTGATATCTCTTGAATATCTACTCTAGTGTGACTTAGAAGTAAATTCATCCTTAAAGAAGTTGAAAGACCAACTTCATAGTCCCAAAGAATCACTTGCATTCAATCACATATCACATGCAACAAATATTCAAAATAAAAAAGAAGAGATGTTCTATAAACCCTTAGAAAAAAATATGTGCAAAATATTATTATTCAGGAATTCATAATTACCTGAGATGATTTTATTTATAAAATAAAAATATGCATAACCCTAATCTTATCTTGAGAAACAAGATAGATCAACAAGATAAGGATGATAATAATTAGCCTAGTAATTAAAATATTACCTAAGTAAAGTTATGCAAGTGTAATTAAATATTAATTACACTAACACCCCCCCATAAGTGCAACTTAGGGAGACTAAAAAAGAATGCACCTAAAACTAAGATGAATGCAAGAAAGCATGAATGGGTCTCGACAACAATGCCTAATTAGGTATCCATGTACAAATGCAATAATGAGGTAGAGAAGGAAAACCCAGTGTGACAAAACCCCCTACAATGAGATGACTATTGTAAAGAAGCACTAGAAGAAAGCTATGGAGTAACACTGGAACCATAATCTGTCAAGCAAGGAAAGATACTTTTGTCTACAAGAAACCAAATGAGAGTCATTGATGACTCAGGTGGAATCATAATAATGCAACAGCAGACCCGATGCTATGAAACACTAGAAAACTCACAAACTGGAACAACACTAGAATTTATGAAGCAATAGTAGATGATATGATGAAAAAATATGGAAACCGTGTATCTCAATTCTGATGCCAAACTAAGACTAAAAATATTCCATGGGAACAAGTACCATAAAGAATCTAGAACATTAACCATAAAAACATGACCCTCAAACTAAGAAGGATCTGAAAGAATGCAGATCAATAACCATGGGCTCTCAATCTAAAGTTTGAACCGATGTGAATCTGATATGTGTCAAGCTAGAGCAATATTTGGCCAAAAGAAACTAAGAAACTAGATATAAACCATACGATTTTCCATCAAAACAAGATGAAGATCAAAGTGTATGCACACTCTAATCAAATTATTATGCAAGAAATACCCCTAATGGAACTTTTTCTCAGCTGATTTATTACAATAACCCAATGATTGTAAAAGGAGAGAATGCTAAATGTGCATAAACAAAAAATATGATGATGTACTGAAATCAAGTATAAATATTCAAGTTTCACCCTTCTAACTACCAAAACATCCATTGGGACAAATCTAGAATAATGATAAACCTAGGCTAGATACATAAAAAGTGCATGGACAAAAAAATAAAGCTCGTCAATACCTTTCCAACATTGCAAAGAAGAACAAAATCAGAGATCCTGGGAAAAATTTATGAGCTCTACTACCATATAGAAGTTGAAAAACTAACTTCACAATCCCCAAGAATCACTTGCATACAATCACCTATCTCCTCTCACTAAAGTGGAGGCTAAATGTGTAATAGAAAAAAGGACCCTTTGCTTTACATGGGATTAGTTGGACTTAATGAGGCATTGATTCAGGTGTTTTGAGGCATTTTATGTGTCCACACTAAGTCTTGGACCCTTGCAAATCAAATAGCATGCTTCTAATGACGTCTTGTAAAGGTTTTGTAAAGTCTTGTAAAGGACTTTAATGATTTTCTAGACTTAATGAACTTATTTTTCCCTAATTGAAAATTATAAAATGTGTTTACTAACATTATTACATCAATTCATAATATTCTTAATGTGAACTTAATGATAAACTAGTGTTGTAGTGTTATTTACACATTCACATTGGTTTTTGTATCATTTTAGGCTATGTGGAACTAACTTTAGTGTTGTAAAGTGTATTTAATCATGGTTTCACATTGATTTATGTGTCTCAAACCCTATTCAACATTTATATCAACACTAATAAATCCTAATTGGCCAATATTGTGCATCCCAAGGCTTTAATTGATCAAATATCCGACAAAGTTGCAATTTAAACCTTACTTCCTGATTCCTTGGCTTCAAAGGTGTCAGAATGGATCATGTGGGACCCATTATCCATGAATTGAGAAGGATTCCACATCCAGGTGGGACCCATTCACCATGTGTGGTGAATGAGTCCTAACTAGCCCCCATTTTGACCCTTGAGCAGGAAAAAGTGAAATTTAGAGTTTATTTTCACTACATGTCAGCCTATGATGCATTATAATCGAGTACTAAGGAACAATTGACTATAAATAAGTTTTTTTTATCCTCACATTACATCCATTAACTCAATTTTACAACTACAATTCATATCCATTCTTCATTATTCATCCATCAATCTTTCACTCCAAGTCAAGCAAGCTAAGGTTTCTCAATTAAAAGTCATCAAGTTAGCTTTCTAAAGCATACAAGGGATAAATCTTTAGGTATTGTTGAATAGTTTCAAGATGAAATAATCATGAAAAGGTAATCACATCTATTTTACATGCTTCATTCCTTTATTTCATCATTTTGGTTTAATTACCTAAACGGGGTTTGACCAAGGCAAAACCCCATGCCCTAACCTTCAACATATATCTCTCTTGTATTGTTTGTTTGTATATTTAGAAATATTGAAGGATTAGGGATCATTTAATATTGCATTTCAAAGTCATTCAATTCATCTCTTCAACATTCAATTCAAAATCATCAACAAAAAGGCATTAATAGACTCAGATTTGACAATTTCAAAAGCGAAGGCCTATAGGAGATAGAAATGCATATCTAACTCCACAAAATATTTCTATGATATTCCAAATTTTTGTAGGTGGACTAACTTGCCACCCATGGAAAATGATTCCCATTTGTAGCCCTGAAAAGTGAATTTCTTGTATTTCAGCTCCTGACAGTCAGAAACAAGTTTTTAGAAGATTTTAGCAAAAGCAGGACTAATTCGGCATGCATTGTGAATGAGTCCTAGATCTCATAAAAATGAGTTTCTAAGACATTCCAAAATATTCTACTGATATAAATCTACCTCTAGGTGTCCTTTTTTCAGTCTCATTCATTTTTGTTTTCACTTACTTAAGTTTCTAGTTCATTCTTGCATACCACAATTTTTTTTCAAACAAGTCTTATTTTTCAGGTTCTACATAGTCAATCAATCAATTCCATAGCTCAATTTCACCTATATCATTCCATTTACATCATATCATATGACACATCTTAAATTGAGTGAAACACTAGGACATTTTGGCCTCACCTTTCTCCTTCTAGGTGAAAAACCATAGGATCTTCAAAGCTGGAAAGCAAATTGGGAGCTAAAATATGTGTTTCACTATTATGTATGGCATAGAGACCATATTTTTGCAAGTAATTCATACAAATACTTGCAGCAAAGAGCCCCCATATTTCATCCTTGCTTGGAACTGCCCGATCAAGTGGCTACACCACAATTATTGTCAAGCTCAATGGAAGAACATGCTTTCTCCTACAGTCCCTCACCCCCCATCTCTTTATAGCTCTCACACAACCTTCCTAATGAAGGTTCCTTAATGATGGGTGGCTATAGATCTCAACATACCCTTTCCAGGTATGGATTTCCATCCACGCCATCATTCCACCACCACTTTAATAACATGTTTGGAGATTCTTTACACATTGTAATGGAGTCCTTCGATTGACACATTGATGCTTTGTTTAATTTGAAAGTTTGTAGTGTTTGAAAGGAAAGCTATGCTAGTATTAAGTTTGAGCATCCAATGCGAGCATTTTTTTTTGTGTTGTGCTTCTAAAAAGGGCATCCACAGATTCAATTTAGTGAACAAGATGGATCCAAGATCACAACCTCTTGTCCTTTCAAATCTTACTCAAGTTGAAGAAATGCTTATAACTAGAGTTACTCTAGTTTTGCAAGTGACCCTTGCTAGAGGAGGCCAATACAAATATATTGGCCATCCTATAAGCTTCTCTCTAGACATCATGGCCATTGCAACCTTTTTACCACGTCCCCTACATGATGTTGAAGTGGTGATTGCTTGATGAACAAGCATTTAGAGGAAAAACTATGATTGCTATGTTGACAAACATAATGTCATGGCTGCATTAATATACAAATTTGAGAATGATCCATACTATAGTGATGCTACAATTGATTGTAATGCTTTAAATTTGTTTCCTACTACAAGTACTAACATCTATGATCTTCTACACACAATGAAAGAACCATTACATAACATAGTTGAACCAATCGTGACTCCAAAAAGTGTTGTTGACGAGGAAGCCAAGCTTGAGGAATCATCATTAGTTATTCCATTAATTCCCAACCCTCCTTGGGAATTGCAAAAAATTAGAGATACCTTGCAGATTGAAGAAATTATTCAAGATACTTTTCCTTTTCCTAAGATAAGTTCTAACCCTATCAATGAATACAATACAAAAGATTTATTAAGCATGACTTTTCCAACATTATTCCCCACTAGAATAGTGATTCCCCTACAATCAAGAAGCATACATACTCACATACATGAATATACATTGTGCTTGATGAGACACTATGATAATAGATTTGGGAGGCATGTCATATTTAGATATTACCTTTACGATTTAATAATAAGTTATTGAAGCCAATAGCAACCTTTCATTTTCATGAAAAAAGACATGGAATAAATGATCCAAAAGTCTATGGTTGCTTTGTGATAATTTCTTAAGGATGCGCCAAACACCTAGATAGAAAACTGACTTCTTCACTTTAGTGCATCTTTCAAAGGATGCACACATATTGGGGGAAGTGTAGGAAAGAGCTCACGGTAATGATGATCCACTAGCTTGGCACACTGACTCTATTCTTCACTATGAGCTTTGTAGATACAATGTGGCTTGATTTGTACAAGGTACTTGATCATGGTGCCTAACCGCATATTCCATACTCTTGAAGATGCTTCACAAACAATGTTATCCATAAACCAAACGTACCAGCCTTGTACATGCACTTGTGGTTCAAAATTTTCTATGAAGAGCTTATTGTGAGGATTTTCCATAGAAATCATTACTAGTATAGTTATGAGTGGCAACACCATGGATTAGCACATGTGCATGTTCTCTTGTGGCTTCTAGGTGCCCCAAATATGGACATTCTTGATTGGTTGAACCCACATGAAATTTAGTAAGAAAAAAATTCTTTAATCGCTATGTTTCAACATGGAATCCCCATTCCCTAGAACAACTAATACCAAGCATCCACCACTCTTCTTTTGATGACCTGTATTTTCTTGATAGTACAAAAATTTCTTGCATGGATCAAATGGTGGATTACAAATAGTTGGTGAACATGGTGTAGCAGTATACCAAATGTACTTAGTACACTTTTCTTAGGAGAAAATGCCACTAATTACAATGTTGCTACAAAGCTCCATGGAATGCACAACCATCATCAAAATTTGAAATTGATAGGGAATCAAAAAAATCCTATAAGCCAACAATAAATGATGAGCGTGCTAGTATCAAAAACCTTGAGATGCTTGCAATCCAGCAAGAAAAAGTTGATTTATAGCCAGTCTTTTCTAGACAAATTGTGCTAAACTATATTTCCAAATATGTGTTAAAGTCTAATTTTTTTTTTCAAAGCTATATTGATATCTTGAAGATGCTTGCAAATAAAAATTCATTTGGGCATAAAGAATTTATTTCCTATGAAAAATTCATGATGAACTTGGTTTCAAATCGTGACAATATGCCAAATAAATATGCCATATGATACAAAAGTTTCCCCTTGTCATCTCAAGCTGACATTTCATGTCTTTGAACATGAATAGGAAAATATTCCACCCTTTGAAAGTAGTTTGTAATGGTGAAAATATTGAAAGTTTTTATATTCATTTTCACATGAAAAGACTATTTGAAATGGACATAGTATCCCTTATTCAATTTGCACAATTTTATACATATTGGAAAAATCATAAAGGTCGGGGTTGGAATTTGTGGCCACACCCTACTATCATCATTGTTTACTCGCTATTCAAGTCTACCCCCTCAGAGAATAGTGATACCTTAGAAACATTTTTTTGGTTAGAATTGCTATAATGCAAGCCTTTCCAAAATGTCAAATCAGACATAGGCCTCACTAGAGATTGTATAACATAGAACTGGAGGATATTTCATGCTATTGGCTATCACCCTTAGCATTTTAATATATTTATTGCTTCCCTCACCAATGAAGAGGAAGGTGATAGTTATACCGACCACACCCAACCTCTTCCTCCCACAAATGAATATGAATGGGAGTTGCTTTCTTTCCTTGTTTTTATAAACAATGTTTTCTTTGACTAGATACAACTATTAGGTAGATGACACTTCAATTTAAACCACATGTGGGTCACACATCATGTTCATGAGAATCTTCATAATGTTGTTGTAGAGTTCATCTTAACAAGAAAATTACATATAGCTGAAGATACTCTTTTCTCACCGGCTACACCTACACTTTGTCACTAGCTATCTCCTAAGAAAAATATTACTCTAGATACCATTGAACAACACCATCTTGGTCCATCTTCATCATTACCATTTTGTATTATTATTCAAGGTATTGCTGTTATAGGCAAATCATTTCTTATAAACAACATCCAAAGAGCACTAAATACATCGCCAAATCAGACAATGAATCCTTTGCTTGCTTATCCTTATTCTAGCCATTCACTTAAATCTCCTCTAAAAAAGGATACCTTTAACCCTAATTAATAATTAATTCATCCATTCATTCATCATTCATCCATGTTGTCAAATAAAGCAAGCTAGGGTTAGGTTATTCAAAGAGTATTCAAGACCACTTCTAAGGCATTCAAGAGAAAGAATCTTCAACAATTGTTGTAGAAATGCAAGTTCAATCATCATGAAAAGGTATTAATTCCTTCATTTCATGTTTATGATTCAACTAATTTCTTCATTTGGTTAAAGTACCTCAAGGGGGTTTGACCAATGAAAAACCACTATTCCTAACATTCAACATTTCTCTTTCTTTCTTTGTCTATTTGTAGATTTAGGTGCTCGGATGGCTTGGACATGATTGAAGAATATGTTCCCAATTTTTTGAATTCATCTTCCTATTGGACATGTCAAAATCTACATAAAAGGTCATTTACAATCTCATAAATAAAGGTTTTAGAAGTAAATAGTAGGAGGAAAAAAAAGATCATACCAAGGGCTATAGATTCCACTTTTTTCATTTCAAAAAATCCAAAGTGGGCTAAGTTGCCAACAGTGGTGACATAGTTCCACAATACTTTTTTTTTTTAAAAAAATTGTAGATTTGGATAACCATTAAGCTAAAACAGGTTTCAGAGCAGTTTCCCTAATTTGGGTCTAAGTCACCCAACTTGGCATAAGTGTCCCACCAGGCTTAAAAATAGAATTTTCAAAATTTCAAAGGCATTTTCAATCTTCATTATGTCCATCATTTTCCAGGTATAAAATTTTAGTTTAAAATATTTATCTTATTCTTTATTGCATTCATTTTGTCATTCTACATATCACAATGTGTTTTCAAACAACTTACATTTCTTAGATATCACATTAGTAAGTTATTCATTTTATGAATCTATTGCATTTATACATCATATCTAGGCATAATTCATCCATTCTTGCATTGATTTTGAGTGTAGACATTACACATTTTGGGTCCATTTCTCTCCTTTTAGGTGGAAAACCCTAGAAGTGTTAGAGAACCCTTGGATACCAAAATTGGTGTCCACATGTTGTAGCACCCACAAGATTTCCTTCTAGTGCAATATCCAAGGAAGATACCTTCATTAGATCTTGCATCAAATTTTCATAAGTTTCTTCATATTTTCTAATATAAAATTTTCTTCCAAATGTTGTAAAGTACTTGACATTAGGGATCCTTCCATACCATAGATCATTGGGAGTCTTTGTGTTGTTTATTGTTTCTTGAACTCTGTTAAGTATATAAACAAAATTATGAATTTCTTCTCTCCAATAAACTTTCGATAGATTTGATTCTTCCATCATTTTCTTTGTAGCTTCTTGAATAGTATTATTCTTTCTTTCAACCACTCCATTCTAATAAGGAGTCCTAGGGAAAATAACTTCCTCTTTATTACATGATTCTCACAAAAGATATTGAATTCATTAGAGGTGAATTCTCCACCACTTTCAGACCTCAAAAATTTTGCTCTCATATCCATTTCATTTTCAACCATAACTTTCCATGCTTTAAACTTATCTAGATCTTCTACTTTTTTTTGATAAAATTAGCCTATGCCATTCTAGAATAATCATCATTAAATAGCATGAAATACATATCACCTTGAATATTTCTTACTCTAGTAGGAACAATATTATCTATATGCACCAATTCGAATAGTCTAGTAGAATTTTTTTCTTTGAATTTGAAATTTTTTCTTGTTTTCTGTCCAACTTGACATTCCTTCCAGACAACATTAGTAGGCTTTGCAATCTTTGGCAGATCTCTCACAACTTAAACTGAAATTCTTCTCAGTAGGCTATAAAAATTGATGTGATACATTCTTCTATTCCATAGTCAACTCTCATTGATTGACTCATGAAATAGTAACAATCAACACCTTTGAGTTGATAGAAATTTCCATCCATCCATCCTCTAGTAGCAATCACAACTTCAAATCCTTTTTTAATCTCACAATCATCATCCTGAAAAATAATATTGTATCATTTTCTACACATTTATCCAATACAAAATAGGTTATGTTTCAAACCCTTAACATAATGAACATCATGAGTGTTATACTTTCCATAAAAAATGATTGAAATTTTTCCATATATCTTAACAGATGTATCATTAGCAAACCTAAAAAGTCCTCCTTCATATTTATCAAGTTTAACAAAATTACTTTTTTCACTAGTCATATGATTACAGCACCCATTGTTAATGATCCAATAGTTCTTCTTGTGTCTAGCACAAAAATCAGACACCAAATTGCCTTTTGTTTT
The DNA here is from genome assembly GCA_007258455.2 of Sequoia sempervirens. NCBI lineage: Eukaryota > Viridiplantae > Streptophyta > Pinopsida > Cupressales > Cupressaceae > Sequoia > Sequoia sempervirens. The sequence goes on from VDFB02000008.1 coordinate 70,891,277, forward strand.
AGCATTTACTTCTGGAGCACTTTCCTTCACACATCTCTCAAAGTTAGTAGAATTAGTTTCATCTTTTAAATCCATGAACAAGCATTCACCATTATCATCATCTCCATAATTAGATTCATCATCAAATATACTTGCATATTCTATAACATAATAACTTTTTTTAATCATATTACCTTTGTTTTCCCTCTAATGGCCTATCTTTCCACAACTAAATTTTTTGAAAGGAAACTTACCTTTGTAAATTTTAGTACCCCTTTTCATTCTTCTTAAAAATTTATCTTTCACATCATCAAGATCACCTTGATCTAATTCTACATTCTTTCCCAATTTTCTAGCCTTAAAAGTAGTCTCAACTTTTGCACTACTTAGTCCAAATTCTCTCATCTCAAATTTTTTTGAAGAACACTACAATTGATCTTTGGTATATTGATTCAAAATTTTTAATTCCTAAATAATAGAAAATTTATGACTAAGCTTTAGGAATAGTTTTTGAATACCTTCTTTACCACATCTTCTCCTTTAAGTTCTCCAGCAATACTTTTGATTCCATTTAAAACTTCATTCACCTTATGCAAGTAGCTTGTGATGTTTTCATCTTTATACATTTGGAGGGTTTCAAACATGATCTTTGTATTCTTCATCTTAGCTTGCTAGATTCTTTCATCTCCTTCTTAGATAGTTTCTAACTCAAGCATAGGAAAATATATAGTGTGGTTTTTATTACAGTTAAATGAGAGTTCAATAAAATGATAACAAACACAATTAATTTTCACTATTTGATTAAAAAATGTAACACATAGAATGAAAATCTTAGAATAAATAGAACCAAATATCAAAATGTAGATTTAGAAGTGATAAAATGATGTGTACCTATTACAGAAAGGGTTTTCTCAGTCCTCATTAAGGACTCATTCAACCTATGGTGAATGGGGCCTAGCTAGGGCTCCTATAAATTCCTTTGTATGTTCTAATATTAAATGTTTGAACTCCCATATTCTCTTTGAGCACTATCAGAAATCCAAAAATAAAACTTGTAGCTCAATTTTTAGTATTTGATAACTTTCTTAGCAACTTTGATAATTTTTCATTTTTCTTCAATCTTTCTCTTAAATGGATATTCAACCTAAATCTACAAATCACAAATCAAAGAGAGAGAAATTTTTTGTATGTTTGGGAATGGGGTTGGCCTTGGTCAAACCCCATTTTGGTAATTAAACTCTAAAATGAAATAATGAATGAACAACAATGTGAAACAACTCACCAAACGTTATATGAAACCTTGGAATACAAATCTAAAATAAGCATGAAGCAGCCTCAAATGATGTGGATCTTGATAATAAAACTTCATAAGAGATGATTCCTTTGAACACTTGAATGGATCTTGAACACTACATCGACATGTTGGCTCAAACAACATGCATGGCTTTTACATGATAATGGATTCTTGAATGTTTTAATAATCTTCAATAATCTACCCATGCATTCCTTTAAAATACTCTTGAATTCTCGTGATATCATAAAATTTCTATTATGACTTGGAAACTTGAAAATATTAGATGAAACTTAGTTAAACAACCCCTTATTTATACATATCTTAACATTGATTCTTGAAATTCAAATATCACAAGCCGACATTGAATTATGGATTTGAAATCATTAAAATACCACAAAAGAATATCCCAAGGAGGGATCCTAGGTCTATGAGGACCCATGTGCCATAGGGTGAATGGGTCCTAGGTCACTTACCTAGGACACAAATTTCTAGGTGTTAAACATCATGTAAAAATGGGGTCTTGAAACTAGGTGAGGACCCATTCACCTTATGGAAAATGGGTCATAGGTAACTCACCTAGGACACACACTTTCCAAAGTTTTGTGCAATGGAATTGATGAATTTTATGTTTTTTGTAGAAATTTACATTTAATTAAGCATACATGTATTTTAATTAAAGGGACCAATTAAGGCCAATTAACCTCAATTAATTAATGAATCCCTAGATCAATGTAAAAGTGTATAGATACACCTTACAACATCAAAAATAAGGTACAATTAAGTCCATTTTATCTAAAAGAACCCTAAAATTAATGTGAAAATGAAAAACATGTTGCATCTCTATGCTAAGGCATAATTAAGCATATTTTATTATTAATTATTCCCAAATTAGGTGTGGAAAAAGGGACACTTTTTTTGACACTACACTAACTTTACCCAAATTTCTCTAACAATTTTTAGATTTATAACTTTCACCAATTCAAAATTAGCATGATCATTTAAGAGAGAATACCTTCCCTTACCATTAATATCATAAGCCTTTGTTTCATCATCATTCTTATACCATTAGCAAGAATGGTATATCCTTTCAATTGACTTCCAAACTTAAAATCTAAGAGAAACTAGAAAACCTTCCATCCTTGTTTTCTAAAATCCATAATATGATCCATAAAACATAGTAACATATTTCTTTTGAACCATCCTAGATCTACCTCAAATGGTTAAACTTTCTTCCAAGGAACCATGCTCTAATGCCGATTTTTGAACGCATAATACAATTGGGACGGGGGTGAATTAGTTGTACCTTAAAATTAAAAAAATGTCACAAACATTCAAATTTTCATTAATTTAATTAACTCTTAAACTATTAAGATTATTTATCATGAAAGAAGATAATAGAAAAAAATCAAAATAATACAATACATGATGAAACACCAGATATGTGTAAAACAAAAAATGGAAAAAACCGCAGTGAGTCCATTAGCTCACAATATAAAGTAATATTAACCTTTATTACAAAGAGATTCAAAGGGATCACTTCTAAAATATTGTGTGGTGAATGAAAAATTGGGTTTGAATTTTATCATATGACTTATGACATAGAGCATACCCACTTACCACCAATAGACTACATTCAAGGGTAACCCTAGAGATCTCAATACAAACCTTGAGAAAGTGATCATGCAATAGGGTTGTCCTAGTGGATGATTGTAAGCCAATAAAGGGTTCACCACCATGTAATAACTAGGAAAGAAAAATGCAATGTAATTTGAAATGAAGGATGAAATGAAAAACCCTAATTCAATGCAAAGCTTCACTAAATGACTTAGAAATGCACATGAAACAAAATAGAAAGATACAAAAATGAATGTGTGCACCTAGAAATATAGAGATGGTTGGGTGAAGGTCTGAAACATCAAAAAATATGATTTTAATGCTATGTGGGACTCATTCACCAAGCTAGGAGAGTTAGTCCAAATTTTGCGTTTCTATGCGAGAACAAGAATCTACCAAATGGGTATCCAAATTTGTAAAAATATAAATTTTGACTAAAACTAGGACTCATTCACCAAAAGTAGTGAATCATTATAGTTAGGGTTTTATAAAGCTTCAAATTTTGATCCCACTATTCTCTATTTTCTCTATCCTTCCTAATTGATTTCTAATTTGAAACCCCTATTTGCAACCTATAGGTGTTCTCCAATGTTCTCCAATGCTTGATGACAAGTTTGACAACTTTGAATGATTTTAAAACTTTTCTCCAATATTGCTCCATATGAATTTTACAACCTACACTTGAAATTCATGCACAAAGGTGAGGGGAAAATGTTGTTGGGTTAGTGGATAGGGGTTTTCCTTGCCATTTTGGTAATCAAACCTTGAAACATAATGAAATAGGAATGGAGATTGATGAATGAACAAAATATGATGTTGCAACTCACCAAACCCTATCAATGAAGAGTTGTAAACATGTATGCAATGGTTCTAATTAAATTAGATCTTGAATCTTTCTTGAAGGTGATAGATGTTTAGTGAAATGCTTGCTTGAATCATAAAACCCTACATCACAATTATTTACTCCAAAAAAAACATGATTCATGAAATCTTTAACATGATCCTTGATGCTTGAATTTTGTTCTAATATTCTTGATAATTTTCCCTTGAATTCTCATGTAGACACTTGAATGAACTTGTGAACTCAAAATTTCTAGAAGATAAATACTTGAATGGTTGGGGTGAAAATGAGTGAAAGAACCATGGATTTATACTCAATTATGCAAAAATTCCCAAAATTACAACACTACAAGCCAACATCAGATCTAGGAGGATAAAATATCACCAAAATTTTGAATTAAGTTTTTTTCTAGGTCACATGAGACTCATTCGTCCAATGTGGTGAATGAGTTCCACCATGCATAATTTTTTGGGATGATTTTTAAAAATGCTTAGTAAGGTGTGAAGCCAAGCTTGGGACACAAAAACCTGGGTAGGACTCATTGGTTCCATTGGACCTAAAACACCTGAATTATGATTGGATATTGATTTGTGTTTGAATTATCTTGGAAAATATGCATTAAATGAGGCTTGTGGATGTAAAATAAGGCCATTTAAGGAATAAGGAAGCCTAATTATTAATGGCAACCCTAGAAAACTGTGAAAGTTTGTTACAACACTTTACAACACTTTAAATATGACATGATTGAGGTTAAAAATATATTTATTAGCTGTAGTTAATTAATAAAACGTTAGAAAAGTGTGAAAGTGTGTTACAACACTTCACAACACTTTAGAAAGGTAATATTCACATTCGTCAGTTCACAAGGGCACAAGACCTAATGTGAATGTATCCAACACATTACACCACTAAATCAAGGCACCTTTAAGCTCAATTCACAAGGAGGGCCCAAACAAGCAATGGAAAGGAGAGGGGATACTTCTTTCATTACAAAATTTAGCCCCCACTTTAGTGTGAGGGTGAGTTTGCTTCAAAATCACACTAAAGTAGACAATCACACATCAAGAGGGGTCCAAATACACCAATGTTGGTAAGATAGGATGACAATGATCAAAAGGTGTGATCAAGCCCCCAAGATCAAGATCCCATAGCAAAACAAAATAGGGTCAAAATAACACACATGAAAATGATATAAAGAGAATAAAAAAATAATAAGCATGTATTTTAAAGGACACAAAAAAAAAATTAAAAAGAAAGTGGAAAATAAAGCTTCGACCATTTTTCCATCATGATGTGGATCAGGTCTAGGTTTTTTGTCTGAAAAAATGCATACTCACTCTAAGGAAATGAAACTTTAAGTTGTCCATTGGGTGAGAAATCCAAGAAGGTGAGACACATACACTCATGCCGATATGCTCTCTCTCACACACACTCATGAGTGGCTAAGGGAAAGTTATGCCCTCATTCAACTTCTCATGAAACCAAACCAAAGTTATACCTCTAGATAAATTTGATAAGGAACAATTGAAAATGATTTTCGAGCTTCATGAGACAAGAAAATATTTGTATGCTTAGAACTTATAAACAAACAAGATGGCACCACATGCATGCTAGGTGTTTTATTGAAGGTGTCCATATAACAATTGTTGTAAATTAAAAATAGTGTAAGGTATGTTCAAAGGGATTTTTCTTAGTTCATGCAGGGTCTCTTCTTAAGGAACATTGTGCCTAATGTCTCCAAGAGAGGATGATTCAAAGAAGTATCATGCTCTTGGAGGAAATCAAGCCCCATGACACCACAAAGGAAAGGGTGCATCGAAAGATGAAAAAAATCACATATTGAAACATGAGTTTCAATGTATTTCCCCACTTTAAAGTAGTTTCTAGCACCATTAATCTAAAAAAAATCTTTAAATTAGAAGAGGACATGAGAGCCTATTTAGAAAGCCCTCTGCTAGGTCATATGTTTTTGAATCAAACTACATCATGAATAATTATTTCATATTCAAGTGAACTTAAGGCATGTCATCCACATCCCAATATTTATCTTATATGTATGGGAAAATTAGTCAACTAGCCAAAGGATAAAATGATAAATGACATATGAGGATAAGGCTAACTAACCCCTTGCCCCCACTTAGTCCATGACAAGGGTAAGCTAGTGAGAAACATGCTAGAGTGAAAATTAGTATCAACTAGAGGAATTATGTGATTCAACACAAGGAAGAGCACCACAATCCTTAATATGTTGAATTTATCATTTAAATCCTTATATTCATTAGAAGAATAACCATGAACTCTATGGTATGCACAAAATGAATTCTTGTAGTAAAATTTCTTTCATGTTCTTGGAGGAAGGGAAGTCAAAAGATCTTGGGGGAGTCTCAACAAGATACTCTCTTGATCAATAATAGAATATGTTCCTTTATTTGTTCAAGATATCATACATAGACTAATTGGTAAGGCCTTATATGAAAAAGGAGATAAAGGAAGTAAACCTAGATCTTTCTTGAAAGATTATGGTATGTTAGTTTGCTTCATGTGTTAATTCTATATATGAGTAGGAGAAATATTATATCCAATACCATAGCAATATTTCAATTTAGATGAAGTGGTTTTATGCTTCTAAGAAGGATTAGTTCCTTCATGGGAACATAAATAGTTTTTAAAGTTATGCATCATCCCCTCATGATAGATGGAAATTACATATCCCCTATCACCACCATAGGGTAATGTTGTAGAAACAAGTTGAAAAAATGAAACACAAGATTGTTTTGATTTACATTTTGAAATTGTGCACTCTCATATAAATGAAGGTGTAAAACTCCAATCATCACTATAACTTGTATCTAAAAATAAATCATTTGTATATGACTCTTTAGATTTTTATTGTGATATTTTTGATACTTTATTAAAAGGAGGCATAAAATATAACAAACCCAAGTTATCACTAAAGTGTTTAAGGTTGATATCAAATTTTATAGGTTTAAATTTAAATTTTGGAATGAAAGTACTCAGGGAGTTGGAAATGTTGCAATCATATGATTCATATCTTTTTCCATCCACTTCAACCTTATATATCTTGTTGTTGTATTCAAATATAATTGCATAGTGAAGAGTGGATGGGTTCCTTTCATAGCATGAATCCATGGTCTCCCTAGGATAAGGTTATATGAAAGGTATCCTGGAATGATATGGATAGGGGTAGGAAACACTACAAGTCCAACCTCAATAGGTAATGTGATCATTCGTAATGGTTTCCTATTAACATTGTCAAATCCATGAATATGATCATTATTAATTTGAATGAGCCTTTTGTCCATGGAAATTTTTTCTAGGAGGTCAAGGATATAAACATTAATACTTGCTCCATTTTCTATGAGAGTGTGCCTAACTGTAGTTTCATTAATGATCACGTTTCTGGCTATGTGCAGGATCATGATGGGCCAAAAAGTAGCAATATGATGGGTATGTGGGTGAAGAATTTTTTTTACCCAAAATTGATGAAACAAAAAGGGTTTTTAAAATATATTATCAAATTTCCACCAATATAAATTATGCTTTACTTTGAATTGAATAAATAGGTATTATTCCTTTTCTATTTGAATTATTACTAAAGTCCTGATTGATAGGCTGATTGAAAAACATCTATAGGTTTCAAATGGTCTCACATTTTTTGAATCCAACAAAATGTGCCACATTCTATGCTTTGCATACTATAGGACTTAAAAAATCAAACAAATTTCATGAATTTTTGACCAATTTAAGGTGGTTGGACATATGATTTTATATATTTTTTAAAGGTTGTAATAAAAAAATCATAATTAATTATTTACTTGGAAAAAAATTACAAAAAAATATGCATCAAATTGGGACATGAATCCTCTACTTATATCTAAAGTCTTATAAGAAAATATTATCATTTTATTGTGGTTAAGGTGGTCAGACAAACACCTACTTCTTATTTTTTCCCTAAAATTTAAGTACTATTGCATTGAAATTTCAAGTTTTCACCAAATAGATCTATTTTTTAAATAAACCTAATAGTTTAGAAACTACATTCAATTTGCTACAAATTATATTCTTACATATTTTTGAAATAATATAGATAACTTATTCAAATTTTTATGTCAATTTTCCTAACTCTGATTTTTCTCAATTTTTTGCCACTTAAGGGTCTATTTTTTCCATGATCTTGCACTATGTACCCTTGTCATAAAGGCTCATATTTTTTTCACATCTCAAGTGAGGGTGATTAATGTTTAGGGAGTGTGATTTATGAATATGTGACTTGCATGGGATGAATGGAGGATGTGACATTATTCAATTTCATATAAGATTATATCTCCTCCTACTTTATTTGTAATATTTATTGAAATAGTCACTTGTATGTAGGTGATAGTTGAATGAGTTTCCAAACACATATATTAGTGGGAGTATTTTTAAGGCCTTCAACACTAGGAAAAAAATGTTGAGGAAAAGGTAATGGAGTGGGAGTGATTTTTGGTTTTCTATATATTTGAGAAACTAAGTTATAACTTAGTTGTTGCAAAACACTGTTACTATTAGATTGCATCATAGATTTCAAGAAAAATCTTATTTTCTTATGTGATTCACCAACAGGAGGTGGCTTAGGATGCTTGCTAAGTAAAGGAGATATAATTAATGTCATCATAACCTCAACAAGTTTATCTTTATTTTCATGATCTCTTAGTGAAGAAGAGTGTAATGTCACTTCATCATCTTCACCTAAGGAAACCTCATCACATGTGTCAATGTTTAGATTTTCTTGCACCATGATATCCTCCCTAGGAGGATAGTTGTTAGGAGAACTAAAAACTAAATTTTCTTGACATTCAAGGATTGGTTCTTCCAAATTGACTTCATCACAAGTAGGGGAGTGATCAATGGTTTAATTTTATTGCTCAATAAGGGTTTCCCTAGGTGGAGAGGGACAACTAAGATGCTCATGACTTTCATTGGTAAAAGTATCTTCTTCACAACTAGGAGAGATACTAACAAAAGAATAACCATGATTTTCATTATCATTTATGATTTCATTCCATTGTTCCCTAATATCTTCCAAAATAGGATGAGTAGGGGAAGTATCATAAAGAGGTTTGTTATAGAATTTAAAGGTTTGATCATCTAACAAAAACATATCCACATCATTTACAATCTCATCCTCTTCCACTAAATCATTGTCACAAACAAAAGGGGAATGGAAATTAGGTAAGGTAATGTTTAAAAATGTGTGTATGATTTCATTCTCTTGTGCTATAATATATTCCAATGTAAGAGAGTTTACAGAAGGGGAGATTTCAAGAATACTTCTCAATGAGTGCATCTTCTAACACTGAAATACCTTTTTCACAAGTAGGAGAGGTATTAGGAGAAGAGCAACTATGATCATTAGGATTATCTATATTTTTATTTTGTTCTTTCACATCCTTCCCACAAATAGGAGAGATAAGAGGGGGTGTAGGTTTAAGGCAAGCATCAAAATTTTCACTCTCTTGCACTAAGAGACTCTCATAGCTAGGGAATACATTGAATGAATACCTAGCATGCTTATTGACTAACTTTTTATTTAGAAACTTGGAAAATACACATTCTACCATTTTGTGAAATGTAATACAATGACCTATAATGAAATGTCTAAATGTAATTTTCAAATTATAAACAAGGTAATTTACTGATTATGCTATGTAATGACCTAAAAATGAAATGTTTTCAATGAAAATTTAGAATTAAGAAATACATGAAATGGACTAATTGAAGCTAGATTTATTGAATTGCATGTAACAAAAACATAACAAATTAAAATAGCTAACTAATGGTAGTAAATAAAAGTCTAAAAATAAGGTTTTTAACTCTATAAAAGGAAGTTTTAGATGTGAATTGACATTAATTTTCCTAGAGGGGTGAATGATTCCTAGTAAGTGTTTTTTCAAAAAAATTAGAGATTTTTAAGTGGTTTTTATGATTTTTAGTTTAAACAATTAACTAATGGAAAAAACCAAAAGTCCAGAAATAAGGATTTTTATTTTGTAAAAGAAAATTTCAGATGTGCAATGGGATTGATTTTCTCAGGAGGGCAATTGAGTCCTAGTAATGTTTTTTAATTTTAAATTCAATGATTTTTAGGTGATTTTTATGCTTTTTAGTTTGTATGATCTAAATACTAAATGAAACTGCAAAATTTATATGATTTTGAATGATTTTAGATGAAAAAATGCATCCTATATGCACTTTCACTAATGTAAAAATTATAAACCCTAGAATGCCAATTAACTAATGCAAACCCTAATGGAAATTTAATGCAAGTTGCATCTAGGATGATGATGCTCTCATCAAAAAGTAAAATGTTCTAAATGAAGCTTAACAAATAATTTGTACATGATAATGGGTTTAAATGATATCATATGACTTAGGGCATAGAGCATACCCATTTTCCACCTACTATAATCAAGGGTAACCCTAGAGATCTCAATGCAAAGGAGACAGAGATCTTGCAATAGAGTTATCCTAGCGGCTTATTATAAACTAATAAGAATTTCAAAACCAATTAAGAACTTGGAAAGATAAATGCAATGCAAGTTGAAATGAAATATGAAATGAAAAACCCTAATTCAATGTGAAGCTTCACAAAATGATCTAAAAATCCACATGAAATAAAATAGAAAGCTACAAAAAATAATATGTGCACTTGTAACTCTGGAGATGGCTAGATGGAGGTATGAAACATTAGAAAATATGATTTTAATGTTGAGTTAGACTCATTTTCCAAGATGGGAGAATCAATAGAGATTTTGGGTTTCTATCTGAGAACAAGAATCTACCAAATTAGTATCTGAATCTACAAAAAATGAATTTTGACTTGTTGCAAAGATAGCTATCATTGCACCAAAAGATCATCCTATTAATGCCCGATAAAACCATTGGATTTATACAAGAGCAAGATCCAAAAGAGGTAGTTAAACCATGTCATAAAGCCCAAACACTATGTTGGACTAAGCCTACCATAAGAAGAGGATCCAAGGGTCACACCTTGCAACAATCCCCCCAACACAAGTGTAGGTTTTGAACCTATGACCTTGGTTCTGATACCAATTGTTGCAAAGATGGTTTTCATTGCACCAAAAGATCAACCTATTAATGCCTGATATATCCGCTAGATTTATAGAAGATTAAGATCCACTGGAGGTGGTTAAACCATGAAGCAAATCCCAAGTTTCACGTTGGACTATGTCTACCACAGGAAGAGGAGACCAACAGTCACACCATACAACATGACTAAAACTCAAAATCATTCACTAGATGTGTCGAATCAGTCCAATTAGGGTTTTCTATAGCTTTAAAGTTTGATACTACTCTTCTTTGTCTGCTTTGTCCTTCTTAATTGATTTTTGGATCTAAAACCCTGATTTGCAACATGTAGGTGTTATCCAATGTTCTCTAAGGCTTGATGACAACTTTGACAACTTTGAATGATTTGAAAACTTTTCTCCAATATTGCTCCTTAGGAAATTTACAACCTAGACCTACAAGTCACACACAAACGAGAGGGAAAAATATTATGGGGTTAGTGGATATGGAGTTTTCCTTGGTCAATTTTTTTTTCTAATCAAACCTTGAAATGTAATGAAATAGGAATGGAGAATTATGAAAGAACAAAATATGATATTGCAACTCACCAAACCCTACCAATTAAGTGATATGAACATAAATATAATGATGCAGATCTTGACTTTTTCTTGAAGGTGATAGATCTTGAATGAAATGATTGCTTGAATCATAAAACCCTACATCGCAATTATTCACTCTAAAACAAACATGATGCATGAAATCCATGACATGCTGCTTGATGCTTGAATGTTGTTCTAAAATGCTTGATAATATTCTCTTGAATGCTCTTTTAGACACATGAATGTAGTTGAGAACTCAAACATGCTATAAGGATGAATACTTGAATGTTTGGGGGAAAAATGAGTGAAAGAACCTTGTATTTATACTTAATTATGCAAAAATTATTGAAGTTACAACACTACAAGCCAACATTAGATGTATGAAGATAAAATATCAGCAAAAATTTAAATTAATTTTGATTTTGGGCCACATGAGACTCATTCACCCAAGGTGGTGAATGAGTCCCACTAGACATAATTTTGGGACCATTTTTTAAAATGCTTGGAAAGGTGTCAAACCAAGTTTGTGACCCAAAAACCTAGGTGGGATTCATTAGCCTCAGATGGAAAATGAGTCCCAGATCACTAAATTTGGGGTCATTGAACCTAAAACAACTGAATTATAATTGGGTATTGATTTGTGTTGGGATTATCCTCAAAAAGATGTGTTAAATGCAGCTTGTGGATGGAAAATAAGGCCAATTAAACCATAAAGAAGGCTAATTATTAATGACAACCCTAGAAAAGTTTGAAAACTTGTTACAACACTTTAGATAACGCATGATTAAGGTTAAAAATAGATTTTTTAGGTGTAGTTAATTAATAAAAACTTAGAAAAGTGTGAAAGAGTGTCACAATACTTCACAACACTTTAGCAAGGTACCATTCATGTTCATTAGTTCACAAGGGCCCTAGACCTAAGCTGAATATATCAAATACATTACACCACATTTCACAAGGAGGGCCCAAATAAGAAAGAGGAAGTAGAAGGGATACTTTTTTTCGTTACCACAAAAAGAAAGACTCATTGTCAAAATAAAAAATAATTTTAATATAAGATTTCAATAACATTTAGTATCAATTATAAAGTTGACTATAACATAATTATGTAATAAGTATTATTTTATATGTTATTGTATTATATAATTATAGTATGTATATAGTAAATAATAGAATGTATAGTATAAATATAATAATTATATATAATATATACTAATACTTATATGTTATCATATTATATAATAGTATGTATATAGTGAATAATAGAATGAATAATATAAATATAAACATTATAAATAATATAAATATGTAGGCTAATTTAATTTATATTATATACAATATATTAATATTAATTATAATAATTTTACATAGATATAATGGAATATAATTTAATAGGTCAATTTAATTTCTATTATATAAAAAATACATTAATTATAAAAAAAATAAAAATAAATAAACAGTACAAATTAAACACACACACTACTAGACGCTTTATAGCACACTTCTGGTTCCTCTCAGCCGCCTACCCTGAGGCAATAACATTATTTCATTTAAAAGTAACATTGTTTTTTTCTTCCAATAACTTTAAAAAAATAGAAATTCAGTCTCCATAAAATCCAGGTATAAATGTTCTTCAACCGAGCTCGATAAAGTGCGGCGTTTGGAAACGCTTCAATAGAAATTCGATTTAAAACAAACCAAAAAAAATCCAAAATTCTGCCACAATTGTACAGGAAAGAAATTAATCGTAATCCGTAGTTATGAAAAGGTCGAAATGCAAACACGAAGGGAAGAAAGCAGGATTCGCCAAATATTTAATCATATGTTTGAAATGGTATAGTAATGAAACAGGTACGGATATTTTAAATTTCTATTGTGGTAACCCATATGATGTCAAGATCCGGAAACTTTCGTTGCTGGTTAACAGAAATCCACTTCTCAGAGGAATCCGCTCCCGGTTTATACCAAAAAAATTCTGGAGACTCTGAAAGGCTGGAAGCATCAGAACATACGCAAAATAAAATTCTATCGCCCCACACTGTGGCACGTGCAACGAAAAGTTGTCTCGGGAGGGAATCCATTTCTCTCCACGCATTTTGTTCCCAATCATAATGCTCTATTCCATTCCCTTTAAACGCAATTAATTGTCCAAACGCATATAGAACATGGGCCCACAATAAACCATTTAAAGACATATTTACTATTGTCGTCCATTCTCCTGTGTTGGGATCAAATCTTTGAGTTCTATTATCCAAATTACTAATGACATAAAACATTCCTTCAATAAAAACACCCTTACAGAAGCCAACTTCTTGGTTCATCTCAGGAAGAATCTCCCACTTGTCTTCATCTGCTTTGTAAACTGCTGCTTCACGGAGTTCATTATCAAAATTATATCTGTCAATTCCTCCTGCAATGTAAATTAATCCTTCTGGGGAAGCACAACATGCAAACGGGGATACATCTCTCGCCGTTGGCATTTCAGCGCCTTGCTTCCATGTACGAGACAATAAATCATATATCAGAATCCTTATAGGATCGTCATAATGTTGCACGCCCACTAGAAAAATCTTATGATTAAGACACAGAATCTGAGTAAACAATACGACTTCAAATCCGGTGGGAATTGGAGCAAGCAGTTCGCATGACTGATCGTCGGGGTCGTATATAGCTATCCCAGAAAGGTAGAGGAAACATATATATTTCTGGGACGTTCCAAAGTCAATTCTATCTTGATAAAACTGGAATGATTCCATCGTCTCCTTGAAAGGTTTCAACAACTGCTTAACCTTTGGTTGAGATTTGTATGGCACTCTTAGTAAGATGTCTAGAGTTATTTGTTCCGGGAGTTCCTTAAAGAAATCCATTATCAACTCTTTCTTCTTAAATAATATATGATGCTCTCTCTTTCACAACAAGTCAAGAGTGTTCAGAAATTCGAAAAAATATATGCATTTGTTTGGTAAAGGACGTTTACGCTGTAGGCGTTGCTTTATACTTGCAAATGTTTATCCAGAGTCAATAGCCACGCCCTTATGGAATGCCCTTAGGATGCATAAACGAGACTAAATCAATTAAGGGTAAAAGTACATATGCAGGTTATTTCTATAAATAACCATAACTTATAGCATAAATATTATAGATATAACAAGTGAGCAAGCCTAATGTTCTATTGAATTAGAATAACCTAAAATTTCTTTTAGTTTATTTAAATTAACAATTGTAATATATATTTTGAAATTTTCAGAGAAGAATATATTTTTCTGTGGAAAATGATTAGTTAAGCTCTAGAAAAATAAGACCTTTTAAATATGAACATCAGATTTTGTTTACATAATTTTACTAGGAACTAAAATTTGTAATCTAATTATGTGTAGCCATATTTTAAGATTTATCTTTCGAAATTCAATGTTTTATCTATAGTAAAACATAATTGAAATTTTAGCAAAACTATGTCTTATGAAAAATAAAAATTTGATAAAATAATCATATTATATAGAATAATAGAAAAATATTAAACTCATTTTTTTCTAGTATATTTGTACAAATAATTTATGTCTATAGAGGATCATCATAAAAATTATTTCATAGTAAAGTTGTAGGGAATTAAATTATCTCAATCTTTGCAAGTTTTAAGCAGTTTAATTATTTATTTTTTTAATTTTCATATTTTAAAGTGTCAAATGAAAAGTGATACATCCTACTTTGAGTTGGGACTTGATGTGCCATGTGTCAAATATATTCAATTGTAAAACGTAATTATATAAGAACATTTTGAGGAGATGTAAGATGCCATAGATATTATGGGATCCTCTTATCATAAATTTTATGATAGATGTTATAATGTGTTAAATAGTAAAGTCAAATGGAGTTACAATGAAATCTTAGTCTTGATTATGAGACATGTCATAAGAATCTTTTGAGGAGATTATGGTGTTAAAATGGAGTGTTTAAAGGTCACACAATCTACTAAGAGAGGGGGGTAAATCAGTAGATCAAATGTATTTAAAATTGTTAAATTCAACACATATATATTTAGTCACTGGTCACCTTATCTTCAGTTACTAGTCACCTTATCTTCAATTATAAGTAGCATTATACATTTGCATAAATATATGATGCTTCTATACATGTAATTACATGAATACTCCTCCATGTTGTTCAGTGATCCACAATTGACCAGGATGATATAAGATGGACCTAAATTGAAATTATATAAATTGTGTAATAGGTCCATCCTAAATTAAATTTTTTTACCACCAAAATATTGTGATGTCATGTGATGTCACAATAACCTTAACCTAGACCTGTCTTGACACTCCTCACTTGCTCCAGGTACTACATATTACTATCCATTGCCATGCAAGTTTTGAACACCAACTAGTTAACATACATGCAAATAGAACCTTCTATAACTTCAGACTTTTTGCATGCTAAACATATCTTTCAAAAACACAATAATATGATGAAACATGTGTAATTATAGTTTCCTTTAAAACTAAAGAGAAAAACTCGTATTAATAAGCAAATACAAAGTAAGACTATATTGCTAAAGAACACACTCTACTCTCAAAAATTGACCTCCAAAATTATGGTACAAACTTCTATATTACTTCTATCATAGTGATTATGTGCATGATATTGCAAGCACAATCTAGCCAAAATGATTCACACACATATTTTGGCTATTCCACATCCTTTATTCACTTCCCATCCACTTGCTAGTTTTTTTTTATGTCAATGGAGGATATTTTGGGTAGGATGCTAGCGAGATGCATGGATATCTCCACAACATGCTATCATCTTGATATGATTCATGCCTATGGAATCTAAAGAGGCATTACAACTCTCCATTGGCGACGAAGACTAATGTCTCTGCTCCCTTGACCGACCTCAAATGACTCCTTCGCCTCCAATTTCATCTTTAAATTGTTATCTCATTTATTCATATCATCTGAATCTTGGTATACTTCTTGATAATTCACACACTTGAGACTATTCTCTTCACTCTTTTCACAACACTTTCACTATCTTTAAAGATGGAAGTTAATATTTTGGTGCACTCACTCTCCTCATTGTTGCAACAACATTGATCTTTGGTAGCTTCTGAGCTCACTCCTTCTCCCATTGTCCTTATGTGCATGTGGTTAAATGTGATCTATGATTCCATCTTCTATTTATTTTGAATTATCATAATTTCTTCATAGCATATTGTTGTTCAAAATATTTCTCGCTAATTTTCTTTCAATATATTTATCTCATTTCTCCTATAGTTGCTATATTAGTTGTTCATGGAGTTGGGAACACCAAACTGAGGGAATGATGTTGATAGTCCTCTATACACAACCCTAACAATTTTTCATCTTGTGTGTAGGCTATTTGTTGAGTGAAGACCTTGAAGATATAAACTCATGGGTATGAAGGTGCACTTTCCTCACCCTTATTTCCTCACTTCATAGATTATATCAAGTTAAACTATTCCTCTTATTATTCTATTATTTAGTTCTTTTATATTTCTATTATTTTATTAAATCACATCAGTTAGGTCATTAGTAGGTTTTTCTCAGGGTTTGACTATACTTTATGCTCTCTATCCATATAAACACTAGGACCCCACTAAGATGCTAATGTTTGGGGATGTCATTCATTTTGTGTGATGTAGTCCTCTGGCAGTGAGTTGCCTAACTCAGTCCAAACTCTAGAAATCTACTCATCTAACTTCCTAAAACACTCGAGCTTGTTAAAGGACAACAACTTCATTTTTCTTCCTTTCATCCTCTAAACTCTAAATTATCCTAAAGCTTCCTCTTAGTTTGAGATAGATAAGGGTAGCCTATTGATCTAGGCCCTCCTATAACCTGGGGTCCTAAGCAGTTGCTACCCATCCTCTACATTTTTTTGAACCTGATGTGAACTATTTTTTGTTTTATGTCATGGTTTTGTGAATGTCTTCTCTTGTATTCCAGGTGTATTGTATTTTTGTGTGTTGCAAGGCACATAGCCTTGTAACCCATCCTATGACCATTAGTGGCATAGTTAGAAAAATATCTAAATATTGTAAAGTGAAATATAAATAGGTCACTATTTCATTGTCAAACCTTTGGAATTCTCTAAGAAATTCCTTTTTTGGTGTATGTACAAGATGGCTTCTTTTATTCATCTTCCTATCATATCTATGTAACTTGTCAATGGGTCTCCTACTATAACCTTTGCATCATAGGATCTACCAATGAATGTGAATAAAGAACCCTCTTCTTTGTACATTCCCACTTATATAAATGGGGACATGATGACATGCATTCTCATTGATCCTACATGTTGATTTAATGTCATTATAGAAGAGCTTATGCTAATAAATGTATTACATAGAGATGTATATGATAAGTCTAAAAGTAAAATACATACACATGAAGGACTTTCCATTCTTCCCGTAAGTTCTATTAGCCTTTAAGTCCTTGTGGGACATAGGATGATAAATTCCCTCTTTTATATTATCCCAGGGTTTGACTTGTTTAGAGTGAAGCTAGGCATTCCTTGGCTATTTTTCATGAATGTGGTCCCTTCGATGATCCCTAAATTGTTTAAGTTAACTCATGAGAGTGTAGTGCATGTTGTGTACGACACTAGATATCAACCGATGGTAGCATGTGAGGGATATTCACTAGATCATTTTTCCATTCCCTTATTAGTCCATTCCCTCCAAGGATGAACTTATTGTATCATGGCTTTCTCATGATTCCTTAAAACAAGCAACAAAGGAAGGCTCTAGCTATTGAGTAGGATTCTTTGCGGAAGGAAGAAGTGGAGATGGTAGCACTGTTTCACAGTTTTTTTCTCTTTCCTCCTCTTTTTCCCCTTCTACTTTGGTTCTTGCCACCTCAAGCTTTCTTTTGGGTCCCCCAACTAAGGATCATGATCCTCACTTGAAGAGGGATCAAGTGTTCATCACTCCTTCCATCAAGCCTCCTCTCTTGATATCTACCTTTCCCTAAGCTCATGCATATGCCAAATACCTCGGTGGTGTCCACTATTGTTTTCTTTGATTCTTCCTCTATGCAGATATTGCATCCTTTGATGAAGTGAAATTTTGAGGAGGACCTTGCTTCTAATGGGGGTCGAAAGAAGGGATCACCTTCTTCAGAAGCTAGTTTTATCTTGGCTTGTGTCATCATATTGATGAAGGTAACCCCATTGTGCCCTAAGCTTGTCACTGCCCTTTAGTCTTTTGGTGAGGTTGGTAGTGGGTCTCAAGTGCCTCCTTATTCACCTACTAAGTAGACACATGGAACTCACATCAAGTGCATGTTCAATTTAGTGGACAATGTCCTAACTCTGTCAGTGATTTTTTTGCAAATTCAATTACACTTACCTTAGAAGAGTTGAGTGAAGAAGACTTGAAGAGGCCCTCTTCCTTGGCTCCTATCGTAAGAGGGTCAGAGGGTGCTCCCCTTGCTATACCACCTTTTTACGCTCATCCACCCTCCCCTTATAATGATCTAGATTGAGAGAATGATGACCTCTTGGTTAATGAGGACTAGGAGGTTACCTCTTCTTTAATTGTAGACTAGATTTGTGTGTGTGTTTGGTTCCCTCTTGCTTGTTTAATGTATTTCTAGAGGAACCTTTTCACCCTTTTAGGTGCTTGGATACAAGAGTTTTTGTATCATAAACTTCTTCTAATTGTTACAATATTCTTCTCTTTATTGTTCCTTGAATTTCGATAATTAGGGATGATGCAAAGTGTTGGGTGCATTTATGCCTCCCTTCCATGTTGACCAAATTTTTTATTTTCATTTTATTTTAACATACTCTTCACAATATGATATAGTAAGGGATTGATGATAGTTCATATTTATAATATATTATATCTATCTATTTATATCTATGAGCAGTATGACCCCAAAATATCATACGCCATTGTCTCTTAGTTTCTTTATCTTTTCTTATGTTTCCTTTCCATCTTTCTTTCTTCTTGTCTTGCTTCATGATGTTGTGGTGCCTACGTTTTGTCCCTCATATTTGTGACAATATTTCCACGCTTATATCTTGTCATGTATCTTGGGCCACAACATGAATCTCTTCTCTTTCCTTAGGATTTAATGTGCTTTTGTGTTTAACATGTAGCATTCTAGGGGGATATCATATTGATCCAATTTTAAAAAGGTGTATTCGGTGGCCAACAAAGTCCTCCCTAAAAATACCTTATTTTTCAAAAAAATGTATTCTTCAACATGGAACCCCTAGTGGAATTCTTATTTTGAAACAAATTCATAGAGAAATAATTTGAAATATTTCCTTTGATGAGTGAGCAACTTTTTCTAATGGGTATGTGCAGGATCATCATGGACAAAATAGGCCCTTAAGTGGCAAAAAATTTAGAAAAATCAGAGTTAGGCAACTTGCTGTAAAAATTTGAATAAGTTATCTATATTATTTCAAAAATATGTAAGAATAGAATTTGTAGCAAATTGAATTTAGTTTCTAAACTACTAGGTTTATTTAAAAAAATCTATTTGGTGAAAATTTGAAATTTCAATGTAGTAGTACTTAAATTCTAGGGAAAAATAAGAAGTAGGTGTCTGTCTTACCACCCTAACCACAATAAAATGATAATATTATTTTATAATATTTTATATATAAGTAGATAACTCATGTTCCGATGTGATACATATTTTTTTGTAATTTTTTTCCAAGTAAATAATTAATTATGATTTTTTTATTACAACTTTTAAAAGTTAAAAAAACTCATATGTCTAACCACCTTAACTTGGTAAAAACTTCATGAAATTCATTTCTTTATTTTTTAATCCTATATTATGTGAGGAATAGAATGTGACACATGTTTTGGATTCAAAAAATGTTATACCATTTGAAAGATATAAATGTTTTTCAATCAACCTATCAATTAGGACTTTAGTTGTAATTCAAATAGAAAATAAACAATAATAATTTACTAAATTCAAAGTAAAGCATAATTAATATTGGTGGAAACATGAGAATCTCCTTTAAAAACCCTTTTTGTTTCATCAATTTTGGGTAAAAAAAAGTCGTCAGCCACATACCCTACAAAAACACATCATATCGCCACTTTATGGCCCATCATGATCCTACACAGACCCTAATGACGAAGTTTGAAAACTTGCCCTTCCAGAAGAGTATTCTTCCTTTCAAATTCCTTGATAAAAAGAGATCTTTCAAAAGGATTCCTTGATGCTAGAATCATTTGTGAAAAATATCATCGCCCTTCAACCAAAGTGTTCCTTGATTAGACCTATTTTTATTTTGAAGGGTTCCCAAGCGACCCTTTTGAAATATTCTCCTTTAATTGATGATTGTTTTCATGATTGTATGTCTTCTTGCATGGATTTTTTTCTATATAACATGTCTTCTTGCATGGATTAAAATTTTTCTTTGCAGGTTTAACACATCTGAAGATGCTTTTTAATCAAGCTTGAAGGACCGAGCACCTTGAGCTTTCCTTGCAAGATTGAGCACCTATAAGAGCCTATTAGAATCTACAGAGCCTTTCACATCTTGCCTCCCTCAGGACTGATCACCTATGGTGCCTCCTCTATAGGACTGAGCACCTACAAGACCTTATGCTCACCTTTCGTAGGCCCGAGGGCATGTTGCAAATTTGTTCAACTCTCCTCAGGACCAAGTAACTATGGAGCAATATATCTCTTTCTTGCACTCGAGTTCACCATATTTTGATATGTTTCCTTGATAGTTCAGGTATACATTTATTACCTTTCACTCTACTTTAGTATGCATTCACTAACAGTTATGCTCAATAAATTTGGGTAAACATGTAATGGCATAAATCTACACCCCTTGCACATTCCACCTTTATGTACCTCCTATCTTAGAGAATCAAATCCGATAATGCTATTCCACATCCTTTATTCACTTCCCATTCACTTTGTCATTTTTTTTTGTGTTAGTGGAGTATATTCTATCTGGGATGCTAGTGTGATGTATGAATGCCTATGTGTCGTGTTGTCATCCTGATATGATTCTTGCTAATGGAATCCATAGAGGTTTTATAATTTTTCATTGGTGATGAAGAGTAACATCTCTCCTCCCTTGACCAACCTCAAATGACTCATCTTCATTTTATAGAATTAGTGTGATAATATACTCTTTAAATTCATAACAAAAACATATGCAGTTTTTAAAAGAAAAACTCAAATATAAATTATGGAGCAAAAGGTATGGCACTATGAAATTCTTACAAATAGCCTTAACAAGCTTTATAATTCTTGGTAAACCTAACATGCCTTGAACAACACTAATCCTTACCAAGTTATCAAAATCTGTGTGACACATGTAGACACCGAAATCTGGTTTAAGCCTGTGACTTCAATATTCTTCATAATTCTTATTCTTCATGGTCATGATTAAATAATCTTAATTATTTAATTATTATCTATAGTCTTCAATTCTTATATTGATTAAATAATTTTAATTACTTAATTAATTCATCTTAACATTAATTCTTCTATTGATTAAATAATCTTAATTATTTAATTAATTCACCTTAACATTAATTCTTCTATTGATTAAATAATCTTAATTATTTAATTAATTCACCTTAACATTAATTCTTCTATTGATTAAATAATCTTAATTATTTAATTAATTCACCTTAACATTAATTCTTCTATTGATTAAATAATCTTAATTATTTAATTAATTCATCTTAACATTAATTCTTCTATTGATTAAATGATCTTAATTATTAAATTAATTCATAGTTTTCTTTATTCTATCTAATTAATTAAATAAACACTTTTTATTTAATTATGTTACTAATTAAGCTTTTCTTTTCAAATTAAATAAATCATTATTTAATTTACCTTTATCATACTTCAACTATAATTAAATAAATTCTTTATTTATTTAATTATTCATTTAAAATCCCTTCATCACTTAATTAAATAAATATTATTTATTTAATTATTCTCCAAATATCGAGTCTTGAATTAAATGAATTATTTAATTCATTAATTATATTTTAACACATTCTTCTATATTTTAGATAATTATGTGAGTTATCTAAGTATTCACTTTTACTCGACTCGACATCTATTTTAATCGTTCAGTTAACTATTGATTTGATGTCTGAGTGGCTGTCTCGAGTAATCTCTTCGTCAAATCATTCAATCGTCCAATTCTAACTTATTTTCCTGTACATGCAGATTAATTAAATATTCTTATTTAATTAATTAAACCTTGTGCGTGCATTCGAACAAAGAGTCGTTATAATCAATCTTCATCTTTGTCATGCAAAGATATTTCTTATGTTTTCGAATGTCGAATTGAAGATTAAATCATTTATTTAATCTTTAATCCTATTTCTAATTTATATTACTCATTTCACTACTGACAGTTATCAGAATGCATGTCTAATCTGTCGATCTCAACCGTCAGTTGATCTTTCAATTTTGACCTGTCATTCGAATAATCAATTTTCTATAATTGATTTGTCATTCTTCATTCCAATCTCTCTTGCTCATGAGATCTTATGACTTTTGAGAGCACTTTGTCTTGAATCTTCGATATTTTGTTAATCATTATCTTAGGCTATACTTGCATGAACTTATGTAAATCTAAGGGCAATTATACTACACAAGAAAAATGGAGAAGGGAAATCGAGATGAATCATGGAAATACGTTCAAAATTGGTGAGATTGTTCTAGTTTTGTTTACGTTTCTGACTTTCATATGTTCTTTGTTGCTTAACATTTAGATTTGCATTCTAAATTTATTATTGCATGCATGTTTGCTTCTAATCTTTCTCTTGTTTTCTATTGTGCAATTTTCTATGGTGTTACATTTGGTGAACCCGACATGAAGACACCATCTTCGTAGATTCGTAGATCTTTTATTTTTGGTTTTTGCAGGTTTTTCGTATGGGACGACGCATCTGAATTTTCCTGAACCATAATTGACTTCCTACACCGCATTTGACAGAGAAAATGACGCATATGTATTTTCTTGAACAGTAATTGAATTCCTGAGCCGCAATTGAAGAAGAAACGATGCATTTGACTGGTAATACAGTGACACAATTGACTAGTAAAACTTTATTTCTGTTTTTGGAAATCTAAAATTTTCAATTGATTTGGGTGTTACTAATATCTTATTTTCAGCATATGGCCTTTTGGAGTTAAGAAGCTTTTGCAGGATGATTGACGAAGATAATATTGCAAACTACTAATGAGTTTTTCTGCAGAACACTTGTCGAAGACCCTAGTTATTTTTTTTTGAAACAAATTGTTTGGTAGCTTAGCAAATCTTTCGTTTGGTTAAAATTAACAAGTGTCTACTCTGTTTGGTGCAAAAGCACAAGTTTGGTCACCCTTATGACTTGGTACATTGAAGTATCCTCTCCCCTTGCGCATTCGTGCGATCCTGGGTGTAAGAGAAATGGTTAGCAACTCTAGAACTTGGGCCTGTTCTGGTGGGAAAAAGTACTCACCCCAGGATGATTCAGACTAGTAGCACCTTGAACCTGAGGGACTTCCAACCAGTATATAAAAGTGGGTTCTTGGGGAAACCCCAAGAATCATGAGTGTGGTTCTGACGAGATGGATCTAAAAGGGGACTCGTACCCTATGGATCACACCCCACAAAGGAAATGCCCATACTAAATACCCTTTGTTTTAGAGACCAACCTATTTATGGTCGTTGCTTGGTATAGTGCAGCGTATAGTATCATGCCCGAAGATTACTCACTACTGATCCCCTTGAGTAGAGATAGCAGTTCTTGGGAGGTCATTGCCCAAAGAATTTGAAATTGGTGTGCTTGAAAGATGTTAATGAGCCATGGAGGGGAGCCAATTCCACCAAATCTCTAAGCTATCCACTCTCGAGAAGGAAAGGTGTTCATCACCAATCTGGGGTATTTCGATGGGATATACCAAGTATACAAACCCTAGGCCTTTGGCCTATTAGGATGTGCTTGTTTGTTATCAACTTAAAGGTTCTTTGAGTCCAAAATTGAAACTGAAAATACTTTGTCTTAGGATTGTCTTTGATTGTCATAATTTGATCACGAAAAATGGAGTCAGTTTAAATTTCATGTCACTAAAAATTTATAGAGAGTCGTAACTATTCACCAGAAGGTTACAATTGAGTTTTCAAGTCGCATCTATTAATTTTTGAGTCGCAACTATAATTTTGAGTCGCATCTGTTAATTTATGAGTCACATCTATGAGTTTGGCTCGCATTTGTTTTGGAAAAATTGCATGTGTTATATTTTGAGTCACATCTGTCAGTTAGAGTCGCATCTGTCAGTTAGACCACAATTGTTAATTTTGGACTACATCTGTTAAATCCTGAGATGCATCTGTCTGATTATCAAAAAACTAGAATCCATAGTCACTGTCCAGTCAACACATCTTCACCAGTTTCAATTGTCTTCACACAAACAGTCTTTGAAATGGAAACCTGAAACAATTTGCTCAGTTTTGCATCCTTTAGGGTCATTTAGTTATTAACATAGTTGTCTTCAGTTAGATTTTAGCTTCACCTTAGGGTACATATCCCCTTGAATTAGACTTCTAGAAAGGTCACTTTTACAAACTTTAGGAGTAGTCCACCATCTATACTCTAGAAAAGTCATAATGTCAACAAAATTTGTCATTGAACCTAGTCTTATCATCTTATACTTTGTGCTACAAAGAGTCCTCCTAGCTCATCAGTCTAGTTAGGAAACTCAACTTGTCTTTGATCCTTGTCCTACATTGGTTCCTTGACTTAACTAAATTGACACCTATGTTTGACTTTAGGTAGTTGGTCCCTTCATCTTGGGTTTATAGAACTAATCACTTTAGGGTCTTGCTTAGAATTTTGCATCTTTAGAGTCTAGACTAGTGTCATCCTAGGACATCCCTTATTTTACATATGAAAATCCCAAAAACATAGACTAGGGTCATACTGTTCATAGATATAGTCTTACATTTCCCGCATATTGAGGTTGTCTTAAATGGTTGAAACTAGGTCTAAGAGAAGAGAGAGAGAAAACATGTCAAACCCAAACGAGTTCATCAATCCATTTTCTTCAAGACCTCATAAGACCCTATTAGACAAATTCACCACTAGAAACACTCAAGGACATATTGCAACAAAAGATAGAGGCTGCCGCACAGGACCCTGAATTTGCCTCTTTGTAGATGAGTACCTAGCAAATGATCGACAACAATATTTAGCCAAATTGCTAGCTGAAGGTGCTACCTTACCTCTAGGATTTGGCATTAGCACTTTACAAACTCAACCTACACAAGGGACAAACAAGATGACTACTAGTACTACTATACCTCAGATAAGCACAACTATGTCATCTAGCACATCTACACAGAGTACGACAGTCCATATGTCTCCATTTGGCATGTCTAGCATGACATCGGGATTTAATTTCACTATAGGGGCATCATCATCCACTCCCTCTGGTCCTCTTGCTGGGAGTAAAAGACCTAAAACCTTGGCCCATACATCATATTTCGGTGTCACAAGTGCACAATCAACAACCATACCTACTGCTAGTATCATGGGTACCTTACCACAGTTGATGGCTATACCTAGTGCTCAAATCACTAGTACTATACCAAGGATTACACAAACAGGGGGCATTCCCTCCTTCCAATATGGCAATCAACATCCATTCTCCCAGACTAGCAGTCAGAATCCACTTACATCGATTCTGAATCAGAATCCCTTTTCACAGATTGGTAGTCAGAATCCATCAACAAAGATTCCAAGTCAAAACCAATTTACATCGATTCTGAATTAGAATCCTTTTTCACAGATTGGTAGTCAGAATCCATCCACATAGATTCCAAGTCAAAACCAATTCACATCGATTCCAAATTAGAACCCCTTTTCATAGAGTGGTACTCAGAATCTGTTTACATAGAACCCAGGTCAACACCAATTTATGCAGATACTAGACCAGAACACATTTACCAACATTCTGAATCCAAATCCACCTCAGATGCCAATGTTCAATCAAAACCCCTCATGAGACTTTGGATTTCAGAACACATACATGGATCCGCATAATCCTCCTAGCACATCTGTGACCCAAGTTGACATCCTACAAACACAAATGCAGGCATTACAAACACAAATGGATAACATGTCGGTGTCAACTAAGAAATCATTTTCAACAAAGGACATATGCCCATTCCCCTTTAATAGATCATTGTACATGACACCTTTCCCTCACGAATATGTCATACCAAATCTTCCTAAGTACAATGGCAAACGAAATCCAATTGAACATATCAGGGAATTTTCTACCGTATGCATAGATGTCGCTTATGACCCCACATATCATATGAGGCTATTTCCAAGAAGTCTTGTAGTAATTGCACTAGAGTGGTTTTCGAGTCTAGATTCTAGCATTAGATCTTGGGGGGAATTAGTTGAGAAATTTGTGGAGCAATTCTCCTTCAACATTGACCACAAGATAAATATAGCTACCTTGTGCCACACAACACAAGACGAAGGTGAAACATTCATTCGTTTCTTCCAGAGATAGAGAACTATTGCTAGTAGGTGTCCTGTCGAGATACCCGAAAAACAAAAGTTTACAATGTTTCAAGAAAACCTTCATCCAAAACTTAGGAGTAACTTAATGGTACATTGTTGCACATCTTTTTCGGAACTAGTGGAAAAAGAGGTGATAATAGAGAAGGATCTCATTGAAAAGGGGGAAATCAAGACAACAACATCCAATCGAAACCCGATCGTACAAAATACCCCCACGGATAGAAACAGATTTTGGTCTCGCAACAAAAATGTCACCAATGATGGGGTGGTTGATGCTAAAATGCTACAAGCGGGACCCCTCCTCATGTTACAAGGACCTCATACTTTTGCCAACATGCTTAATGCTATAAGTCAACCCCCTAATGTGGTCCAAACACTCAACATCCACAACAAAGGAGATTTCAGAAACGTGAGTTCACTCCCTTAGGGGAACCCATTGAGTCGATGTTCAAACAATTGTTACAACATAACCTCATATAGCTGCAAGAACAAATACAATACGATCCAGGATAGTTTAAACCAACTTGGTGGGATGACAATGCCTTTTTTGATTATCATAGGACTAAGGGACATAACCTACAAAACTGTTGACAACTGAAGAATACCATATAGGATCTTGTTGAAAGGAGAATTATTGAAGTTAGTGGACAAAAACAAAAGACATTGAATACTAATCATCAAGTCTTTTCAGACCCACTACATGACCATGGGAAAGGAACTGTCCCCAGTTCAAGTACTAAGACCAATATGTCAGCCAACTATGCGAGTATCAAACATGATTATGATAGTGGAAAAATCATTCATTTCCTTCATGCCACTAATGAAAACATCAATACCATTACTATCAATGCTAATCCTGAGTGTGCAGTCAATACTCATCATACTAAGTTCACTATCCAGGGTCCTCCATCGCAGCAAACACCAGAATCTTCCAAGTTACAATATAACCTACTTGACCAATTGGGGAAGACCCCAGCCCAAATTTCAATCTTGGAATTGTTGCGTATTTCCGCTAAGCATCGATCCATCCTCGATAAGGCTTTACATAACACCACAATCCCTAATGACCTTGATATCAATTGTTTCCAGGAAATGGTGGGCTACTTGACCAATAATCACCATGCCACGTTTTCTAAACAAGACTATGCAACAAAAAAGACAAACCACAATGACCCTTTACATCTAGAAGTCCTTGTTGATGATACCAAAGTTAGACGAGTTTTGGTAGATGGAGGAGTAGGGTTAAATCTTTGCACATTAAAATTAATTAAGGCTCTAGGTATCTCAGAAGCATGCATAGACAGGATCAAGAGTATTGTCATTAAAGCTTATGATGATGAGGAACGAAAATCAAAGGGAGTGGTAACACTTCCTATCAGAATTGGTCCTACCGTGATGGAGACAAAGTTCCAGGTCTTGGATCTCACCCTCCCTTATAACCTTCTGCTAGGTAGACCATGGATTCATTCCATGAAGGAAGTCCCTTCCATGTATCATCAGTGTCTTAAATTCCCTTACGATGGCACCGAAATAACTATAGATGGTGATCCTGATCCTTTCCAGTATTGCACCAATCTAAAGGAGATCCCTCAACGCCAAGTGCCATTCAACCAAGAGGCCTCACCGTCTAATCCATCTTCTTATGTTGACCCTTCCACACTCACTCAAACATCTATTTCACCCTCACTTCCTACCACTCCTAGGGTTGAGATCCAACACAAGGGTTGTGGATAGTATTACATGAATACTTCTTATTGTGTTAGCCATTTGGTTCCTCCTAAGTCATATGGTTTACCTATAATAGGAAGGGTACAGTCTATGATCACTATACATGTTCCCCCCACAACAACTTTCACTAAATGGGGTGAATTAAGCAAAGAGGTTGTAGATACAGAAGATGTCACTTCCTGGTTGTATAAGGAAGATAATCAGGAACCCCTTTTACTGGATCATATTCCTACAAATCTATATGGAAAGGGTTTCAAAATCATGCAAAGCAAAGGATATGATGGACATAGTGGTTTAGGCTTAAACCAAGATGGCAAAATTGAACCAATATTTGTTTCTCAATGGCCAAAAGGAGTAGGGCTAGGGTTTCAACCGATCCAGATTAGAATTCCTAGTACCCCATTACCCTTACTTGAGGAAGTATGTGCTTTAGAAGATATTAAGACATCTCACAAACCAGTAGACCAATATCATTGTGACTCCCCCAATTCTAACGATTATAAGTGGGAATCACTATCCTCTACTTCTCCCATGGACCTTGACAAGTTATTTGGAGAACTTGACTTGATGTTAAGTTCCTCACCAAACCCCTTAAATTCTTGTCCACCAAAGAAAATGGCAAAAAAGGAATGGTTTAAACACTAATTTTGGGAATCACTTGATCCTATATCTTTGCAACCTGAGCCACTTGTTTCCGATAGTCAAACCTTGGCATTAGGCCCACCTATTCATCCACCTAGACCCAAACCCAAGAGTAAAATAGGCCTGGTACAAGATTTTTGTAATCACATGAATAATTCAATCTTTACCTTGACCCCATTAGACTTTGATAACTCTGATGATGACATGCCCTTAGTTTATCCCTAACTCATTGATTGGGAACAACAAGACACACTTGTCTTAGACACTTTTGAGAACGATGAAGCAATTGATGAGTTCCTGGGATTACATGAAGGCATACCTAACAGGGATCATAAAGCTAGTTTTACCATTGACTTGGACAACAAAGCATATTTTCGGGAATCTATTCAACCCTTCAGTCGTAAAAATGAGAAAAAGAATAAACAAGATAAAAAGGGTGAGTCTCTAGGTGAAAACTGAAAGGCACCTTTAGACAATGAAAAAGTAAAAAGAAAGGATGCATCTGAAAGTGAAAACCTCTCTGAGGCACCTAAGGATGGAGGTTTGAACATTCTCCCCATTGCACAGGAAAAGTCACCCATGCTTGTTGAAGAAACTGTAGAGGTCAACATAGGCACAAAAGAGAATCCTCGACTAGTTCATTTTGTAGCATCATTGACAACAGAAGAGAAGCCTGAGTTCCATGACTTCTTTGCACAGAGACAAATAAATTTTGCTTGGTCATATGCGGACATGCCAAGGTTGGACCTTGAACTTGTTCTACATCATTTTCCCTTACAACCAGGTGCCAAACCAGTGAAACAGAAGTTGAGAAAAATGCATCCACAAATTGCTTTATTAGTCAAGGCAGAACTCAAGAAACTATTAGACGTTGGTTTAATAAGATCAATCGACTATGCCGATTGGATCTCCAATCTTGTACCAGTCACTAAACCTACTGGGGGCATCCACCTCTACACTAATTTTAGAGATATCAACAAAGCTTGTCCAAAGGATGACTTCCCTTTGCCTAACATAGACATGATAGTTGACATGATAGTCGGATATGAGATGTTATCCCTTATGGATGGATTTTAGGGATATAACCAGATCAGAATTGCAACTAAAGATCAACATAAGATGGCTTTTACTTGTCCTTGGGGAACGTGTTGCTGGAATGTTATGCCCTTCAGACTCAAGAATGCAGGAGCAACCTATCAACGTGCCATGACTACTATCTTTCATGATCTAGTACACACTTGTATGGAGGATTATGTCGATGACCTTATTGTAAAATACAAAACAAGGGCAGAACATTTACAAGTTTTAGACAAGATATTTTAGAGGCTAAAAAAGTATAAAGTGAGACTTAATGCAAAGAAATGTGTGTTTGGAGTCAAGTCAGGAAAGCTGTTAGGTTTTATCATTTCTAGACGAGGCATTGAAGTGGATCCTACTAAGGTAAAAGCAATTATGGATATGCCTCCTCCCACTAATCTTAGTCAACTAAGGACACTACAGGGAAGGTTGCAATCTATCAGAAGATTTATAGTACAGTTAGCAGACAAGACACATCCTTTTCAACATCTTCTTAGGAAAAGGAGTACCATTTGTATGGACAACTAGGTGTGAAGAGGCTTTTCAACTAATTGAAGAGTATTTACTCACACCACCTGTCTTAATGCCACCTGTTAAAGGAAGACCATTGATTCTTTATATTACAACAACCCATTTATCACTTGGAGCATTGCTTGCACAAAATGATGATGAAGGTCATGAAAGGGCAGTCTATTATATCAGCCAGACTTTGGTCAGTTATGAGCTCAACTATAGTAACATTGAACGTTCCTGACTTGCAGTAGTATTTGCTACCCAAAAGTTGAGGCACTATATGCTAAACCATCAAACAATGTTGATTGCTAAAATAGACCCTCTTAAATATCTTCTCAACAAGGCAGCATTAACAGGGCAACTAGCCAAATGGGTTAAGATACTTAGTGAGTATGATATCTAGTATGTAGAAAGAAAAGCTATTAAAGGACAAGTCATTGCTGATCAGTTAGCTGACGCACCCATAGAGGAAGATCACGCATTAGTTGTAGACTTTCCTAATGAGTTCATATTCACATTTGACACAAACATAACCTGGAAACTGTACTTTGATGGCTCACATACAAATCATGGTTCAGGGGTTGGCATACTGTTTATCACACCACAGGGTGATTCCATCGCTAAGTCATTCAGGATTGCATTTCCATGTACTAACAACATGGCAGAATATGAAGCTCTAGTGACAGGTTTACGCATGGCAGTCAAGTGGAAAATCAAGAGCCTATAGGTATATGGCGATTCCCAATTGGTAATGAGACAGATAAATGATGATTATGAGACTAAGGATGAGAAGCTTGCTCCATACAAGCGCATGGCTGATAGCTTTAAAGAGTAATTTGACAAAGTCAAATTTCATTAGATACCTCATTTTTTAAACAAGGCAACAGATGCTATGGCTACAATTGCATCACTTCTTGACATTCCTAACAACATGCCTAACTTTGAGTTCTTGATGGAACAACTTTTGGTCCCAGCCTACGATATCCTAGATTCTGAAATGGTGTGTGATATTGTTGGTCCTAATTCCCCATGGTACAAAGAAATCTATTATTACCTTCATGCCAAAGTCATACCCACTAGCCTATCAAATAACCAACGTAGAACATTCCTCCGCAAGTCAGCCAAATACACTATCATCGGAGATACCCTATATAGACGTGCCTTAGATAATACCCTATTGAGATGCCTTGATTCTACTGAAGCACAAGAAACCTTGCATGGGCTACATGAGGGTATAAGTGGTTCCCACTCTAGCGGTCCTACCTTAGCCAAAAAGATTATGAGGCTGGGTTATTACTGGCCTACTATGGAAAAAGACTCATATGTCTTTGTAACGAAATGCTGCAAATGTCAAGTTCTTGGAGATTTGATACATGCCCCAGCACAGGAGCTCCATCCTATCATGTCACCATGGCCCTTTGCCCAATGGGGACTCAACCTCATAGGTAAGATCCACCCCACATCATCTAATGGACACAAGCTCATTATCACTACCACTGAGTACTTTACAAAGTGGATTGAAGCCATTCCTATGACATACATTACCGGCACACAAATTTCTAGATTTATCCTGAACTATATCATCTGTCGCTATGGTGTTCCTTAGTCCCTAATCACTGATAATGGCCGTCCATTTAAGAATCAAGAAGTCCACCACCTGTGTGATGAATTTCATATGCAACATCACTTCTCCACTCCATACTAACCATAAGGCAATGGCCAAGTAGAGGCATCTAATAAGACCATCATTAGAATCCTCAAGAAGACTGTCAATGATGTTGTTCATGACTGGCATTTACAGCTTAACCCCGTTTTATGGGCTTATCGCACAAGTATCCATACTCCCACTAGTGCTACCCCATATTCTCTTATTTTTGGGTCTAAATCCATTTTTCCTGTTGAGGTCGAGATTCCTTCCCTAAGGGTATCCCTGAAAGGCCACATTAATGATGAAGAGTACTGAGTGTCGAGACTCCATGAGCTAGAATTCCTAGATGAGTGAAGACAGAAGGCACTAGACCATCTCCAAGCATATCAGAATCACCTTCCTCATAGCTATAATAGGAAGGTCTTGAATAGAAACTGACATTGGTGACCTAGTTTTAATGGAGAACCCAAAGAATCAAGAAGAAAGAGACAAACCAAGAAAGTTTGAACCTAACTGGTTAGGACCTTATATTGTTACAAAAGCTTTTGGATCAGGAGCAAACCAACTCTCTACTCCTGAAGGGGAACCATTGGCCTCACCAATCAATAGTATGCATCTGAAGAAGTTCTACGCATAGCTTATACAAGCCTTTTTCTTAATTAGCAAAATACAAAAAAATTAGAAAATCACAAAAAAATCGTTATCAAGGTAAAAACCTAGCAAACAGACGTCTTGGTAACACAAAAAATTTAGATAATATAGAAAATAGTAAAGACAAATCATTTGTCCAATGGTGAAAACCACTTCAGTGGTGCTTTGGATAGGTACCATGGTGAAAACCTGGCAAACAGGTGCCATGTGTACTCAACTCTACTCCTTTGTCTACTATTATTCTAATCTACCCTGTACATAGTCCACTACCCTGTACATAGTCCTTATCCCTGTACATAGTCCACTACCCTGTACATAGTACACTCTCCTGTACATAGTCCACTACTTTCCACATAGTTCTTATCCCTGTACATACTACCTATCCCTATACATATCTTTTATCTTTCCTATCCATCGCTTGTATATACCATTCGTAATAAGTGGTAGTCTTTCTCATAATCTAGAACAATTGACATCGAGAGCATTTCATATCCCTCGTTTTACCCTATTTTTTAATCAATTGGTCTTATACTCAACTAGGGGAAAACACATGATGTGCATCATATTGGTTCTTACATTGGCTATGTGGAAGACGTAAAACCATAGCAAAGTTCACAAACATCACAAAATGACCTGAGAAAACACAAAAAAATTAGAAAACTTCAAAAAGACAAAAAAATATCAAAACATTTCAAAAATCCAAAAATAGAGTCAGAGTCAGTCGCACTTGTCAGTCTTTGTTATTTGTTGAACTATGTTGCATTTGTGACTAGACATAGGCAAGGTCATCTGCTGATGTGCCCCCGAGGCATTAGGTCAGTCCCTTTAGGTTTGTATATATAAAGTCATGAGTCAATCCATATGCCTATATGACAAGGTCATTGGTTGTATCGAACTACGTTGCCTCTACGACTAGACGTAGGCAAGGCCATTAATCGATAAGCCCTCAAGGCCGCACTAGGTCAGTCCATTAGGGTTTGTTGCATTCACTTTCACACATGTCTTCTATTTGTAGTCAATCTTGTCAGTCCAAGTCAAGTTGAACTATGAGGTCTTTGTGTGTACAACATAGGCAAGGCCATCAATCGATGAGCCCCCGAGTCTGCACTAGGTCAGTCCTTTAGGGTTTTGTCGTCACACACAGTCAATTTTCAATGCATCATCTCAAGTCATGCATCAATCTAGTGAACAAGTCAGCAATGTCTCTGAGTCAAATCAAACACCTTGCCAAACAAAACAGTCAAAACAGATAAGCAAATGTGTGCTACAGGATGTGTCCTGCTTGGAAACAGACATCATCATCAATGGAAATCAACCTATATCGTGTTCAAGATGAGTCCTTCCTAAATACTGATATCAGCAAAACAACCTATGTCTTATATAGGATGAGTCCTTCCTACATAATCGACAAGGTCAAACAATCAAACATAGCCTACACGGGTTATCACATCAACGACATCTGACTCAATGTCTTACACAATACATGTCTTTCTGAAACTAGGCTTTGCCATGCCTTATACAGATAGTCATAACATCAAAACCAGACTTACAGTCTTATCTGGTATGTGTATCTCCTACAATCAGGCTCTATCAATCAACAAATCAAACAAACAAGATCATGTTTTGGCAAATATTTTATTGGCTTTTTGACTTTATGGCTTATTTATCTTATCATTTATCTTGAATTGATGACTGGGATTCATGTTACTAGCTTTCTCAAGGATGCCCCATGAAGGATTTAGAGAAGCAACGATGTATCAAAATTCTATTTTCTTTTACTGATGTTTGTCGACTGTCTTTTAAATTTGATTTTGAGTCATGTTACTAGTTTCCTCAAGGATGTCCCATGAAGGATTTAGAGGAGCGATGACATTTCATGACCCATCTTTTCTTTTATTTGTTGTCTATGGTTTGTCTTGACAAAAATACTGGGGCAACTTGTGTCTTTAATATGAGTTAATGACAATCCTTGTCTGTGACTATCTGTTATTAGCAAGTGGATGACCTTGCACACCTTGATCTATGTCATATCATGGTGTTTTTCTCCATTTGTATTAGTCCCACCCAATGATGATAAAGTGCAATTCCTTTTGTGATACAACAAAAATATCGAAGATTGCTAATACTAACATCTATCTCATGTCTTTCATTCTTTCTCGATCTTTCTTTCCACACTAACAGTTCTTCTTTCTTGCATTATGATGGAGTCCTATGACACAAAACATTATCCATCATCCTGCATCAACATACATGTTAGAAACATACATACATATAGGCATATTTCACATCTAGATCATCATGGCATAATAGGCAATCATCATCAAATAGTAAATATCATAAGCATTTCATGTACAAAGCAACTGTAAATACATGCATCACATTACATTTGTATAACATCACATGTCATTTGCATCATACATATAACATCATATTGCATATCATAATCATATAGGATCAACATCATATATAATCATACATCACATAGAATCAACATTATCTCATTAATGGTATAAACATCATAAAATACATATACTCATCCATGACATAGGCATATCATATAAACATCACATGTATAAATAAATATTGCCCACAGGCTATAAGATCAAAATACAATGTCTCAAATGAATCTCAAGCTCTATCTCTATCCTGAGCTACCACTGCCATCATGGCGGGAGTGTGTGGGAGAATGGTGATGGGACCCTAATGATCTTTGAACTGAGGGAGGTCTGTCATATGGCCCTACTCTACATGGCTGATCCACCCCCTCTGTGCTGACTGTCCGAGTGTGGGTCTTGGTCTGGGACCTACTACTATGTGCTGCTGAAAAACTAGGAGCTCGTCTCTTTGGTGTAATCTCTGCCTCGTAGAGATCCTGATAGAACCTCTCCCTCTCTCTAGCTCTGACTAGCTCTCTGCCAAATGTAGCTGATGGTCTTGTGCACAATGCCCTAAGCTCTATGAATCTCTGCTCAGTCTCTTGCTGACAGGCTATAGCCTAATCCCTGTCCATCAAGGCTTTGTCCCTCTCCATCCGATAGGCATCCCTCTCGGCCATCAACACTCTCATCTGCTCCTCCAAGGAGGCAACTTGGGCTCGCAATGTATCCATGTCTGGATCCTCTACCCCTGTATCATCCTATCTGGTCCTGTCTATCCCATCCTCCTCATCCAGCTCCTCCAGGATCTGATCTCAGATCTCTCTCTCGTGATCATCATCTTCATCATCGTCCTCCTAGTAGGCACCTAGCAACCCCAGAGCATCAACCTTTGCCTCCTCTCCACTTGCCTCCTCGGCACCTCCCTCCTCTCTACCTGCCTCCTCGACACCTACCTCTATCAGCTGTGCCTCCTCTCCACCTTTGGACACATCCTCCTCTCCACCTCTGGCCACATTTAGCATAGCCACATCCTCCTCTCCTCCTCCCTCCTCATGGATCAGTGACAAGGCTGGTCCTCATCCCCTCCGACCATGTCTCCCTCTCCTGCCTCCACGCTATCCACCTCTACCATCATCCCCTCCATCACCATGACCTCCTCAGCCTCCTCAGCCTCTCCCTTTACCTCGTCTACCTCGTGGACCTTCCCACGCCGCTCTACCAGCACTGGCTACTCTAGATCTATCAAGGGGATCAGCCTGTGTGCTTCCCACCACTGATGATACGCTGGAGTGGTCCCTGGGTTTGCTGGTCCATCCCTCCATCCCCATGGAAGTGCCTATAGTCCATCAATATCTACCTCTGCCATGGCCACTGGAATCTCTGGCCCCCATAGCGGGACCTCCTATGAGGATCTGGCAAACTCTCCTCTCCCTCGAGGTACATCCTGTACCTCTCCAAGTTGTCTCAAGACTCGGTCTAGCAACTACCACTCTATAATATGCACATGAGACACTGTCCATCCCACCAAGTACTGGGCCTATCTACAAAATGGCAAGTGCTGATCCTCATCTGACCACACCTCACATCCTAGGTATGGTCTCCATGTGAACTACTGCATCATGTCTATAGCATGTCTGAAGTAGCTCGTGTCTCCAATATGATGCTGTGTGGTCGCCCCTACATAACAAAAGGCGTATGGAGCTCCATGAGGTAGATCTACTATAACAGGTGGTCTGAAAATAGTTATATGCTCCCATGCCCATATCATCAGGAGCATGGTACTGCAGCTCATCGACTGTGCCTCTCGATAGGCAATATCATGCAAGTGGAAGTACAACATCCCTAGCACACAAGAACCCCAGGTATATACAACTCATCGCTTGAGCATGCCCACTAACATCTCCCCCCATCCCACAGGAAATGCATGACCTCGATGGTCAGGCAGTACTATACTGCCTATCAATGTAGCCAATAGATAGTCTAACTATCTATATCTCTGGGCCAACACCCGCCACCTAATCTCATAGTCATTGAACCCTAGCTGTCTAATGTCAGCATGGGGGTAATACCTACACATCTCGGTAGCACCCCTCTGAGTATCATATGCTATCTGTGTGGCTCTAATTGGTAGTCTAAGGATCCTATATACA
The DNA here is from genome assembly GCA_007258455.2 of Sequoia sempervirens. Taxonomy (NCBI): domain Eukaryota; kingdom Viridiplantae; phylum Streptophyta; class Pinopsida; order Cupressales; family Cupressaceae; genus Sequoia; species Sequoia sempervirens. The sequence goes on from VDFB02000008.1 coordinate 70,929,039, forward strand.
TCCTCTAATGTCATCGTGGCCTCTCTAGTTGGTAGGTGGAAGGATGATGTCTCTGAGTGCCATCTCTCACATAACGCTATCAATAGTCCCTGATTTTCCTGAATCTGGGGCATATCGGTCACATGCAACAAACCCAAATGCCATAGAGTCCGTCGCTCAGCCGGTCGCAAGCTATCTCTCAATCGAAATGTCGTGGGTCTCAACTCCCGTGTATAAATAGGGTCTAATACAACCTACAATGGCATTATACATGCCTCATGTCAGCCTCAATCATCTATTCTAGTGCAAACTGACTATACTACATAAAATGCAAATGCATCGTTATTTTGCACATGCGTCATTCTTTTTCACATGCGTCGCTTTTTAACATATGCGGTTCATAAATTTCATATGCGTCATTATTAAGCAAATGTGGCTAATAATAATCAAATGCGTCACAAAACAGCCATTTGTGTTGCAAAATATCAAATGCGTTTGTAAATATACATATGCAGCTATAAATATGCAAATGTGTTTCACAAAGTCAAATGCGTATCAGAAATAAACACTTGCAATGAACTGCTAAATCCTATTCAAGATGACCGACGTAAAAATTCAAATACGGTTTTCCGCATACATATGCATTGTTTATGCATGCATATGCAATTCAAAATTAAAATGACTCATATGTAAAAAATGCATTAAATGCCTAAAAATGTGCGCAAATTAAAAAATTTCAGAAGGCAAGTTTTAGGTCCATACCAGGGGGTCTGCGCCAGTTGGTCTCTAATATGTCTGGATCCTATATGCACGATGGTGAGTGGCTGGAACTGGAGACATCCTCGCTAGAAAGTCAGAGCAAAATCTCAATTTCTCAACTAGGTGGGAGGAAATGAATAGGTTTTTTTACCCCTATTCCTATATATACCTAGGGCTTAGGTGGCATTTCTATCCTACTGGCCATGTTAACTTCCATTTTCTATCACCCCGTACCCGTCCCTCCCATTTCCAATCCCAATTTTGTCAACTGCACTACAATTTTCCCTATCCAATGTCCTAATCGGGAGCATTTCCAAATTTTTCCTAAACTTTTCAGAAATTTGTCAATTTTCCTGAGGGGGCATACCTTCACCTGTTCTAATCTGGGGCATGACTGGGGCATGTTTTTATCCATTTTCTTTGACACAATGCCTAAATGACATTGTATCAAAGAGGGGCAAATGTAGACATTGAAATATGGTTTAAGCCTGCGAATTCAATATTCTTCATAATTCTTATTCTTCATGGTCATGATTAAATAATGTTAATTACTTAATTAATTCATCTTAACATTAATTCTTCTATTGATTAAATAATGTTAATTAATTAATTAATTCACCTTAACATTAATTCTTCTATTGATTAAATAATCTTAATTATTTAATTAATTCACCTTAACATTAATTCTTTTATTGATTAAATAATCTTAATTATTTAATTAATTCATCTTCTGTTAATTCTTCTATAATTAAATAATCTTATATATTTAATTAATTCACACTTTTCTTTATTCTATCTGATTAATTAAATAAACGCTTTTTATTTAATTATGTTACTAATTAACCTTCTTGTCAAATTAAATAAATCATTATTTAATTTACCTTTATCATATTTCAACTATAGTTAAATAAATTCTTTATTTATTTAATTATTCATTTAAAATACCTTCATCACTTAATTAAATAAATATTATTTATTTAATTATTCTTCAAATATCGATTCTTGAATTAAATGAATTATTTAATTCATTAATTCTATTTTAACACATTCTTCTATATTTTAGATAATTATGTGAGTTATCTAAGTATTCACTTTTACTCGACTCGACATCTATTTTAATCATTCAGTTAACTATTGATTTGATGTCTGAGTGGTTGTCTCAAGTAATCTCTTCGTCAAATCATTCAATCGTCTAGTTCTAACTTATTTGCATGTACATGCGGATTAATTAAATATTATTATTTAATTAATTAAACCTTGTGCATGCATTCGAATAGAGAGTCGTTATAATCAATCTTCATCTTTGTCATGCAGAGATATATTTTATGTTTTCGAATGCCCAATTGAAGATTAAATCATTTATTTAATCTTTAATCCTATTTATAATTTATATCACTCATGTCACTACTGACAGTTATCAGAATGCATGTCTAATCTGTCGATCTCAACCATTTGTTGATCTTTCAATTTTGACCTGTCGTTCGAATAATCAATTTTCTATAATTGATTTGTCATTCTTCATTCCAATCTCTCTCTCTCTCTCTCTCTCGTGAGATCTTATGACTTTTGAGAGCACTTTGTCTTGAATCTTTGATATTTTGCTAATCATTATCTTAGGCTATACTTACATGAACTCTTGAAAATATGAGGGCAATTATACTGCACAAGCAAAATGGAGAAGGGAAATCGAGATGAATCATGGAAATACATTCGAAATTGGTGAGATTGTTCTAGTTTTGTTTACATTTTTAACTTTCCTATGTTCTTTGTTGCTTAACATTTACATTTGCATTCTAGATTTAGTATTACATGCATGTTTGCTTCTAATCTTCTTTTTTGCCTTTGTGCAATTTTCTATGGCCTTACAACACATTATATTATGCCATAACCAACTTTCATTTATCTAAGTCAGAAAGCATTGTCCATCAACACCCTTAAGTTGATAAATATTCCCTTCATATTTCTTTCCTGTAGCAATCAATGTTCTGGATCCTTTTTGGATCTCACATTTCTCATCCTTAAACACAAGATCATATCCTTTTTTGCACATTTTACCAATGCTCAATAGGTTATGCCCTAAACCCTTAACATAGAAAACATCATTTGTATGATACATGCAATGAAAAATTACTAAACCTATCCCAGAAATTTTAGCACTAGTATCATTTCCAAACATAACCAATCCCCCATCATATTTATTGTGTTTAACAAACTTAATCTTATCACCACTCATGTGATGTGAACAACCACTATCAACTACCCAAAAATTATTTTCTTGTTTAACATGTATGGTAGAGATAATTGTACGTTCAATTTTCTCCTCCTTCTTCAAAGGGTTTTCCTTTACCTATTTTTTCTAATTAATAGAAGTAGGTTCATCCTCAATTTCCAAGAATAAACATTCATTGTCATTTGGATCTTCCTATTTTGAATCTTCATCTAAAATAATAGCATTATCATTCACATAGTAAGCTTTGTTGTTCTTCTTTCCTTTCTTTTCTTTCTCATATCTTTTTTTCTTCCTTTTATCTTTTTTTGGAAACTTTGCAACATAATGACCTATTTCTCCACAACTAAATAATTTAAAGGGAAACTTACCTTCATACTTACTCGAGCCTTTCCTTATTCTTCTTACAAAGTTAGCTTCTATCTCATCAAAATTTCTTTATCTAGATCATCATCTTTTGTAGCTTTAAAGGTAGTCTCTAATTTTCCTTTGCTTCTTAAACTCAAGTTCCTCATCTCATAAGATGTCAAAAATCCCAATAGAAGATCCTTAGTACATGTCTTATAGTCTATATTATTATAAGATGTCAAAAATCCTAATAGTAGATCCTTAGTTTCATCTATAGTAGCGCCAAGTGATTGTATTCCAGCCACTACCTCATCAAATATCTATATATAAGATTTAACATTTTCATCTTTAGACATAAGTATAAGATCAAACTGTGTTTCTCAATTCTATAATTTTTCCTCTTTAACATTTTCATCACCATCACATGATCTTTATAAATCTTCCCATACTTCCTTAGTTGTCTTCGAATTCTAAACCTTAATCAACTCAAACTGTATGAGACTATTCTTCAAGATGAACTTTTCCTTATTGTTCACTTCATGTGCTTTGATCTCTTTAGGTGTACTCGTACTATTAGTAGGAGGAGTATAGGGATTATCGCAAGCTTTCTCTACATATATTTGTAATACTCCATATATTCTTCCATCAATAATTTCTAGATACCATAATTAGTTCCATCAAACCTCAGAAAATTAAAGACCATTTTGCTAGCCATCATAGACCTTCCTAAAGTGGTTAATATCTTCACCAAGGAACCAAGCTTTGATACCAATTATTTAATAAGACAACTAAGAGGGGGGGTCAATCAGTTGTTAAAAATGTTAACCCTCAATTCAATTACCAGAACTAATACTTAAAACTATGTAAATGATTAATCATCAAATGCCAATGTAGAAACTCAAATCCAATACATAAACATAATAACACTAGATTAACATCGAAAAATCAATGAGAGAAAAACCAAGGCGAGGATTAACTCACACTATAGAAAATATCAAAAATGATTACAAAAGGCTCACCGCCTAAAAAAATTCCCACTACCTGAGATAAGGACTCACTATTAAAAACAATGACTCACTATCCATCAAGCCTACAACCCAGAGGGCTCACTACCATAGAGATACAAAGAAGACAACAAAGAATTTTTATAGAGAGACTACAATACCAATGCAACAAAGGATTCCACCATAGTTACTTGATCAACTTGAATGAATGATAGAGTTCACCTTCTACTCACTACATCTAAAAACTCAACATTAAGCTTCACATTGATCAACCAAACACAACTCATACACACTTTTTGAATATCAAAAATGTCACATCTACTCTTTTACTTATCTTCCATGTTTTTCTCTTGTATATTTTTTATTATTAGCTCATCCTATATTTATACTATCTCCAACCTTGAAAAAGATACAAAGTCCACCATCCAACTTCAAATGCAAATTAGGTCAGTGCCAAAACATCCTAGGGTTGAATTAGAAAGAGATTGACCCAACCTCATGCTTCAACGAGACCCAAAGTAGATCCAACATGATTCATTAACTTTGAAGATAGTGCTTAAGATGAGGTCGAACAAACCAATGTAAAATACATAGAATAATTAAGCTTGAAACTTCTAGAAACTAAAAATACCTTCAATGCAATCAAAACATCTTACCTTTAGAACCCCAAGTCAAAAGACTTTGTCAAAGAGAAATCCTGACCAACAACTTTTCTCCTGGACCTCAACAAGAATACAAAAAATATAGTTCACAACAGGTGAACACAACAAAAACTTCACAAAAAACAAATAGCCAAAAATATGGATATAGCAACCTTGAACAACTGTGAACAACATATCTGAACCATAAGAACATACAAGAAAATAGTAGATCATCATCCAAAGGAACAACTAAATTCCTATAAATTTTATTTAATACAATTTTCTCAATATCCTCAACATATACAACCAACAATTAGTAGATAACTAGTTGACTAGTTGACATCAATGAAAACACCTTCATTCCTTTCTCCATTCTTGCAACATATACCATGATCATCTTATCTCCTATTATATGATATTTAGAATGATTCTTCTAAATATACTATATTAGATTCTTTATGACAATATTCCCATAGTCAAATTTTTTGTCTTCACCACTTTTTCGGATTGGATCATCATCATCTATTACTTTTGTAATACTAGTATAATATATTGTATCATGAACTCTAATTTTGGTACTTTCCACAATCCTCTTTAGCATTTTTTTGTAACATTTATATACTATGCTTGTCATAGAGTAACAAATAAAAATACCTTGATCAAATCTACAATCAAACTTACCCAATTGTTCTTCATATCTTTTGATATAGCATTTTATTCAAAATATCCTAATATTCTTGATGGAAGTCGATCTTCCTCTCCACAACTCATACGGTGTTTTAGTAGGCGTTGATGAGATTTGAGCTTCATTTGGTATATATAGTAGTCTTGACTGCTTCTCTCCAATATATATATGGTAAGATTTTGTGACCTAACATTTGTTTTGGCCATCTCTTATACAACCTATTTCTTTGTCTCAATAATTCCATTCTACTGCAGATTCATAGGAGAAGAAAATTTTGTTCATAATCCATATTCCTATTATAATTTACCATACTGACCAAAAGTGAATTATCCACCTCTATAGATCTCAAAAACTTGATTCTTCTTCCAATTTCATTATCAACTAGTCCTCCACCTCTACTAATGTAATCCAAGTCATTGTAGTCTAATCATCAATGAGCATCATAAAATACCTATCACCTTGTAGAATCTATCCTAATTGGTTTGTAAAAATCCATATGGATAAAATCCAATGGCTTTATTGTAGAATATTCCTTTGTAATAAATTTGGTCTTTAGCTATTTTCTTTCTTGAAATTAATTTTTATTATGGTAAACCTAGGTTTTCATGGGGCCTTGAAACCCAATACTAATAGGTTTTACAAGGACTTGAATCCTAAACAAAGAGAAAGTTGAATAAAATAAATGTAGATTATCAGTAGCCTAAGAAAAGGCATCCGTAAGGAGAAGATAAAACCAAACAAGATGCACAAAATAGGTTTCAAAGGGACATTAAACCCTTTTACAATAAGGTTCTGAGCAATACCTTGAACCCTTGGGTTAGTGCAAGATCATAGGGAGCCAAACTATGCCCCTAAGTGGCGATAAAAATTCTGAAGGAGAGTTATGCAACTTGACATAAAAAATTGAATAGGCTATTAACATAATTTGAAAATTCTGCAAAAACAAAATTTGTAGCCAATTGAACTTTAGTCAATCTTTATAACAAAATAGATCTATTTGGTGAAAAAATGAAATTTCAATGTAGTAGTACTAAATTTTAAGGAAAAAAGTAATGGAGGTATTTTCCAACAACCCTAATGGGGAAAAAATAAATATTTTATTCTAAATATTTCAACAAAAGTAGAGGACACCTTATTCAATGTGACACATTTTTTTGTAATTTATTTGCAAGTAAATAATTAGTTATTAATTTTCTAGAAGGAATTTTTAAACTATAGTTTGTGAAGAATAGTGTCTGATGCATCTTTTGGACTCAAAAAAATGTTTAACTGTTTTAAAATTATAGATGTTTTTCAATTAGCATATCAATAAGGACTTTAGTTAGAATGTATATTAAAAATCAATAATAATTATCTATTTAATTCAAAATAATGCATATCTTGTATGTTTGGAAAGCTAGGAAATTTCTCTATAAACCCTTTTTATTTAATCAAATTTGGATAATAAAAAAGTCATCAACCATTTTTATGTCATATTGCCACTATTTGGCCCTCATCATCCTACACTGACCACCTTAAATGAACTTAATCATAGCCTAATTCAACTAGGAATAAACAAATCAACCACTCAGAAAAACCAAATCTAGGCCCAAGAAAATAGTGAACATAATGGTGTAAAACAACCAACAATACCTTATTTCTCACCAAAACTATTAACTCCAAACACCCCACCTCAATAGGGGTTTTTTGGGAACACAAAAAAAAAATACAATACATTAGACTCCCTACAACACCATCCTACCTAGTATACCAACCCAATCTCCACCTCTAGAGGACAGGCCTCCCCTCTATAGGAGAGGATGAAACGAAACCCCTTGCTACCAAAACTAGATCTCTCCTACTTTCCCTAGCTCCATGTCAATAGAAATGGTTCCACCTCAAAAGGAACAACGTCCCCCTCTATAAGAGATACTAGTTAAAGATCTCGATAGGAAGTGACTTTAGTAGGAAGGGCTCACACAACAACCTTGGAATCACAAGATTTAGGTACTAGTAGGAAGCAACAAAAAAGTCCCTAAATAATATGTATAATTGGGTCCAAAAATTAAAAAATAAGTATAACCCAACCAACAACAAACAATCATGAGCCTCAAGAGATTCGATTAATCTAACAAGGGTAAACATCACCGCAAAGAAGAACACTAGCTCCTTCAACCAATAAAACAAATTAACCCCCCTTAACCATAAAAACATTAAAGACCAAAGGAGAGTTGAAACAATAATCCTATAAAACTAGGTCAACAAAGTGATAAACACAAATCAAAAGGTCCACAAAGCACCAACAAGGGACCCAAATAACACCAAGAAGAGCTCTTCTAAAAATAAAAAACCTATAAACACATAGAAAGAAGCTGCAAAAGAGGCCAATAAAGCCTCAACCCACCCCAAACTATGAGAGGAACCTCTTAGAGACCACAAAAGGACTCATAGGAAAACCACCCAAAAAATAAAAAAATCAAGGATGTCTAAAGGAAGTACCACCAGCCACCAAGAAGGTACAAACTACTACAACATACATGAGCAATGGATACCAATGTATAAAAGAGCCTTCGAGAAAAGTAGAAAAAACATAGAGTAGTAGTACTTAACCCTATGATGACTTGAAGAAGAAAAAATGACACATCCCAAGTGGATGACAACAACCTCTCCATAGCACCTCTATCTAACTAGATAATGACAACAACTAGCAACAAGCCACTGCAACCCAACAACTCAGCATCAATAATCTATTCAGCCAAAAGTCTCCACCCACAAGTGATCCATTGTCCTCCTTTGAATTATCCCCTTCTCCACCTATATAATCTCCAAAATTCAAATTTCCCCTCTACATCTCTTCCCTCTCCTCCTCTCCATTGTTAACTAGTAGAGTGAGGTTTCTTGATCTTTGGCATGTTTGATCATTCCCTTTGATTTGATCTTCACAATGACATCAAAATTGATATGTCCCAAAATTTTGTGTTAGATCTGACTCTCTTCTCTCTATATAGAAAAATAATTTCATCCATTCAGCTCATTAAGATGATATATGTAACCTTTAGCCCTGCTTCCATCATAATCAACTCCCTAATACTATATCTCTTAATTTCACAACCTTTATCACACATTTGAGTTACACTTAAGAGATTATGCTTGAGTCATTCAACATATAGAATATTAGGATTTTTTGTCCTACCACCATGAGGACATAGAGTACCCCTACTAGCAATCTTGGAAATAGAATTGTTTATGAGATTTAAATATCCTTCATTAAATTTATTGAAATGCATGAACTCACTTTTGTCACTGGTCATGTGACTTGAGCATCTACTATTGATGATGCATAGATTATTCTCCTTTTGAGCATGTAGTGTTGTCTGAACTACCATGGATTTCTCTAAATTTTTCTCTTCCTATTTATTCTTCAAGATTCTATTTGATTCAAAAATCTAACTTTTTGATCCATTTCTTCTTCTTTTCATTAGAGAACTCACAAAATTACATCTATAATTTCTAGAAATGTGTCCAAAATTGTTAAATTTATGAAAATAATATTGAAATTGTAAAAAGGTTCAAATGTATTACTACTAATGAAGTTATTTCTTCTTAAGATAACCATTTTACAACCCAAAACCTTACGACCAAAATGATTATAGTAAAAACAATAACCATAAGAGAAATTATTGAACATTGTATTGTACTATTGTCTCCTTGAGGTTAGTCTTCTAAATGTTCTATTATTCCTCTCTACTTGAATGAAACAATCATTTTACATTCTATCATCATTAATTTAAGTATTTTATTTAGACTTTGTACTTCAAAAACTAATTCCTTCTAGATTCTCTTTAGTAGGTGTGGAGCTAATTTTTCCTTCAAACATTTTTGTTTTTGGTCCTTACTTCCTTTTTAGTTTGGGATGGATCCATGGCTAAAGGGTAAAGAGTACTCTTTCATAAAGGAAAAAACTACACCACATGGTGGTTGTGTGGCTTTTTATATATCATTTTCCTTTTGGGACCAAATTAGTAGATGTTCTTATTAAGTGGGGATTTCTTCAAATTCGTTCTCATAAAATTTTAAATCATCTACCCACTTGTGTATTCTCATACTCAACATTATTATTTGAGCATGGGAACTAGAAACATAAAGCTTTGAGGGAATTTTATCTTGTTGTGGATATTAATAGGATACCTACTCCAGAACTAACCTTTCATTTGGCATCATCAAAATATAATGTCCATAGATTGTTTTTGCTTGGACCACTAGGCTCTTCCTATTATTTTACCAATTTTTTGAAGGCTTGGTCATCGTCGATGATCACATAAGTGCCTAATTTGGTAGAATGGAAGTTTCTGAATAGGTTAGAATTAATAAACTAGTTGAGGAGGACCTCCTCTTTGGGGGTTAGATCACATATGTCCTCCTCATCTTCTAACATTTATACACAATATGTCTCCCATTTTTAGGAGGTATGCACTACTTCAAAGCTTAGGACCGCATTGTCCACTATATATTCTAGGTGCAAGGATTTGGAGAGGATCTTCATATTTTCCCCATACTTTGTCTGGAATATTAGATGAGACCAATTGAGTGCTAAATATGCACAAAAATTTGATGTAAAGTCCCTCAAGAGGCATATCCCAAATACTAGGAGGATTTCTATCACAACTACTTGTGTGATTTTTTGGGTTAGACATGAGGAGAGGGTTAAAGATAGACCCATTATGTGACCTATGATTTGAACCTTCTTACTTTCTAATTGCATAATCCCTTTCTCAAGAGGCTCATACTTGAGTCTTAGGGAATCATCCATTTGTTTAGGCATGATCATAGTGCTAGATTTGGAATCATTCTTGTTATTATAGTGTAAAATCCTATCTCCCATAATAAGTGCTAAAAGGTAAGGTGTGGGATTTGGCGTGCTTACCTCTTTCACCTTTGTGTTGTTTAGAATGTTCATGTATGTCGTGGCTCTCAAAGATTGAGGGTCCGATGCAAGATCTTATTCTTTAACTATTGATTAGGACAATTGAGATGAGGGGGTGAAACAATTGTCATAGAAATTAAATTGTTAATTACAATTACAAAAACTAATTCTTAATACTACTTAAATGATAAACCGTTAAATGGTAATTTAAAAATTCAATTCAAACACATCAACACAATAACACTAAATTTATGTGGAAAACCTAATAGGGGAAAAATTATAGTGAGGATTACCTCACACTATAGAGAATTAAAAACTGATTACAAAAAGGCTCACTACCTAAATAAGGACTAATTGTGTAGACTCACTATCAATATTAAGGACTCACTGTCCAATAGTTCTACAAACTTGGAGGGCTCATGACCATAGAGATATTGTTGGCTACTATCGATGTGTTGCTGATATGTGGTTGTCAATGATTTTAACACTACTAGCATTTGGTGTATTAGAGACTGTATATGTTGAGGATATTGAGAAAGTTGTAAGAGAAAGTGTTCTAGGTTATCGATGGAGCTATGCAGGTCATGAAGGTGTCTTATTCTCTACATTGAATATTATCTACTATGGATTAAAGGGTTTTTTGTTGAGTGTATCTAGATCATATTCCATAAGTTTTAGAGGTTCATGCACATACTTGATTGGGTTATGATCTAACAGTGTTTCTATGGTCTCTGTCAATGTTCCTGAGTGAAGATTGTATGATTTTGATAATATGAGTTCCTATGGACACTTATCCATTGTTTGTTGATGTCTTTGGATGTCTCTACATCATTCTATATCTTTGTGGTATGTCCACATTAATTGGTTGAGCATATTTTCTTGCACATGTTCAGTTTTTCATGTTCCTAGCCGACATGTTGGTGGTAGTACGTTGTGGATCTTTAAACTAAAATTAATTAAATTATTTCTATGGTGGAGATGTCAATTCGGGTGCCCACTATTTTGTTTCTAACCTTTTTGGATTCACATTAGAAATTTATTTGTAAATTTGGGCCAAAATTACAAATATGTTCTATTTTTCTGGCTGACTAAGTTATGATGATATCTCATGTAGAAGATATATATGTGTGATAGTTTCATTAGTACTTCATGTGTATTTTATTCTCCTATGTGTGTATGTGTGAATATTATTTAGATCAAGAGAATATAGAAGATTGAGCAAATTCTAAAGAATATTTTTTGAGCTTAATTGGAACTGTAATCAGGCTTGTGTAGAAGCTATTTTCTCAATTCATACCCTCTAGATTTTAATCCTATCCTATATTGTTGGGAAGTGAGCTCTAGGCTGTGTGCCTAAATGCATGTGCATTCCCCTTATTATTTTCATTATACTTTTAACATGGTACAATCTTGTTGACTAACATCCGCCATGATTTTCCCCTAATAGGATTTCCACGAAAGAAAATCTTGGTGTTCTCTATATCTCTAATGTGTTAATTTCTACTTGTTAATTCCTTGTTCATCAAATCTAAGATTAATTTAAGTAAAGTTATAAAATTTTAAGTTTTTTGTAACAATTGATTCACCCCCTCTCTGATTTGTCTGTCCTCATTTTGCTAACAATTGGTATCAGAGCATGTTCCTATAAAGAAGTTTAAAATCTTGAGGCAATCTGAGATGAAAAATTTCAAGAAGGACTTGGTCCATGATTCTATTGAAGTAACTACTTACTATGGAAAGTCGGGATCTAGTGTCATCTAAGATGGAGTGGTGATGCCTACTGGAAGATTACAAAATGTCCATATGTTATTCCTCAAAATGGTCCCTCCACTACTGATGAGATCAAAGATGTTGAAAGTAATACCAGGGATATTGAAGCTTCAGTGAGTGCTTTGACAAATTCAGAGATGGCTAATGTGATACGACTGCATAGAACTCATGAGATTTGGATGAAGTTGGAAAATTTGTATGAAGGATATTCACAAGTGAAGATGGATAAGCTATATAGTTTGAAAGGAAAGTATGATAATTTGAAGATGGGTGAAGATGAAAAAATCACTTCTTTTATGAAAAGAGTAAATGAAATAGTGATGGGTATTAAATGTGTGAATGGATTTGTGGATGAGGATGAAATTGTGACTAAGGTACTCAGATCTCTTCCTCCCTCCTACAAAATGAAGGTCCATTCTATTGAAGAGTTTAGATTAGTAAACAATATGAGAAGAGACAAATTGATTGGAAAGCTTGTTGCCTTTGAAATAAGTGAATTTGGTGAATCTACACCGAAGAATGAATCTACATTTAAGGCTACTATATCTAGAAGTAACAGGAAAATATGTAGTCTGGGAGAGAGTTCTAGAAAGATATCCAATTATGACAAAGAATTGAAACATCTTGAAGATAAAGAAAGAGAGGTAGAAGAACTAGAAGCACTAATTGCAAGACAAAAAGGAAAAGGAAAAGGTAAGTATGAAGATGTATTACATATTAAATATTTTTCTTGTAGTAAAATAGGTCATTTTGCATCAAGATGTCTTGAAAGAGTTCCTAGATCTAAGCCTAAAAATTCTAGACTCTAAAAGAGATGTTACTTTGTTGAAGAAGCAGTGACTGATGATGAGTTTGATAAAGATAATGTAAATGAAGATGAATGGGTTTTCATTGCTACCATTGAAGATAATCCTTTGGCTACTGAATCTACCGAAGATGAAAAATCCCTTGTAGCCTGAGTTGAAGAAAAATATGAATGGGTAATTGATAATGGATGATCACATCATATGATTAGTGATAAAAGAAAATATGTAAGTTTTGAAAAATATGACAGTGGAGTTGTAATATTTGGAGACAATAATGCTGGTGTGATTTGTGGTAGAGGATCTATTTGTGTTGGTGGTGAGGATAACACTGATGATGTTATTTATGTTGAAGCCTTGAAAAATAGCTTGTTAAGTGTTGGACAAAAGGTGGACAAGGGCTATGACCTTCAGTTCAAAAATGAAAGATGCAAGATACATGAAAGTTCTGGGAATATGATTGCTACAGGTAGATAGACAAATGGTAATATCTTTCACCTAAATAATTATAATGGAAGTTGTCTAATAGCTCAAGTAGATTAATGTTGGTTGTGGCATAGAAGGCAGTGTCATGTAAATTTTGACAACATTATTAAGATAAGTTCCACTCAAGTAGTAAGAGATCTACCTAAGTTAGTGAAGCCTGCTAATACAATCTGCAAGGAATGTCAGATGGGAAAAAAAACTAGAGTCTCTTTCCGGAGGAAACAATTTCATTCAAATAATTTTTTGGAGCTACTAAATACTGACCTTTGTGGTCTCTCCAGAGTTAGAAGAATTCACAGAGAAAGGTATTCTATGTTGATTACTGATGATTACTCTAGAATGATATGGGTAACTTCTTTCTTAAGAGAAAAAAAAGAAGCATTGAAAAAGTTCAATAATTTCAAGGCTATGGCAGAGAATGAGAAAGGTCTGAAATTCAAGTTCTTGAGATTTGACAGAGATGGTGAGTTCACTTCCAAGGAGTTCAACTCTTATTGTGAAGAGCATAGAATTAAAGGATAGTTTTTGAAAAGGAAAAAATAGGTTTTACAGGGACCTGAAACCACAAAGTTAAAACAAACAAAGATAGAGCATAAAAAGTCCAAACAAATATACAGCTATCCGAAAAAGGAAACAATAGCAAAAAGAGACAACAAGGTCCAAAAAAAGGACCGAAAAAAGCCAGAAACGACCACAACAACACTACTCCAAGGTGTTCATCAACTCCTCCTAGAATTAAAAGATAGTTATCTGCTCCCTGAACCCTTCAACATACTGGAGTTCCAAAAAGAAACAACATAACAATTTTGGATGTTTCCAAAATAATGATGATAGAAATAAATGTGTCTTAGATGTATTGGAGTGAAGTAGTAAGCATTGTTGTGTATATTTTCAACTAAGTAAATGTTAATGGTAATTTTGGTAAGACCCCTTTTTAGTTATGGCTTGGTTAGAAGCCTATTGTCAAATATTTCAAGATCTTTGGAAGCAAGTGTTATATCAAAATAGATGATGATATGGGAAAGTTTGAGGCAATAAGAAATGAAGGGATCTTCCTAGGTTACTCCACTAAAAGAAAGGCCTACTGGTGCTACAACAAAAGGCTAAAAAAGATGGTTGAAATTGAAAATGTCAGAGTTGATGAGGACTCTGTCAAATCATCTAGATATTGGGGTTATAATTTAGATAAAGACAATACAAGCCAAGGGAAGAATTCTTAGGCACAAAATATACTTCAAATCATTCCATATGTTCTAGTTAAGCAATGTCAATTTATTTTGTTAAATTAAGTCATCCAGGAAGCACAGACAAGTGCAAGTATAGAAGAAATATTAGAAGAAACAAAAGTTCAAGAATGTCCCAAAGCTCCAAGGTATGTAAAGCTAAATCATTCTACAAGTCAAATCATAGGTGACAAGAATAAAGGAGTGCAAAATAGAAGAAATATTGTAGAAGAATATTGTCTGATTTCAAAGATTGAACCTAAAAATTTCACTGAAGAATGTCAAGATGAACACTAGTTAGAATCTATGAAGGAAGAGTTGACACAGATTGAAAAGAATGACACATGGACACTAGTTCCCAGGCTTAAAGAAAAAAATGTGATTGGAACTAAATGGGTGTTTAGGAACAAGCTAAATGAATAAGGTGAAGTGCTCCAGAATAAAGCAAGATTGGTATGTAAAGGTTATTCTCAAATGGAAGGTGTTGATTTTGAAGAAACCTTTTCTCCTATTGCTAGAGTTGAAGCTGTGAGATTATTTCTTGCTTATGCTACATATAAGAACTATAAATTCTGTCAAATGGATGTGAAGTCATAATTTTCGAATGGAGAACTAGAAGAAGAAGTATACATTGAACAAATGGATGAATTTCAACTAATTGACAAAAAATATATGGTATGCAGATTAAAGAAAGCTTTGTATGGACTTAAGCAAGCCCCTAGAGCCTTGTATGCTAGATTGAACAAATATTTATTGAAGCTTTGATTCACTAAAGGTACTGTTGATAGCAACTTATATTTCAAATTAGATCATGATAAGGATTTAATTATAGATTTTTTTATTGATGACATCATTTTTGGAGGTAATGACAATCTGTGTATGAATTTTGCTGATGAGATGAAGGATGAATTCGAAATGAGTATGATTGGAGAGATGAAATTATTTTTAGGATTGCAAGTTACTCAGTTATACAAGGGAATTTTCATATTCCAGTCCAAATATGTGAAAGAGCTACTAAAGAAATTTGGGATGGAAGAATCTAAACCTGCTGGTACTCCCATGGTGATCAGATGTAAGTTAGCACAAAATGATGATTCTCCTAAGGAAAATCAAACTCGATACAGGTCAATGATTGATGGATTACTTTACTTGACCCATACTAGACTAGACATTATGAATTTTGTATGCATGGTTGCTAGATTTCAGGCTAATCCAAAAGAATCACATGTGACTAATATCAAGAGAATCTTCAAATATCTGAAAGGAAAATTTGAATTTGGACTTTGGAATCCAAAGGACGATGATCTCACTTTGTGTGCATCTACTGATGTGGATGGGGATGAAGATGTAGATGATAGGAAAAGTACTAGTGGTGGTGCTTTCTTCCTAGGGAAGAAGTTGTTGTCCTAGTTGAGTAAAAAGCATAATTCCATTTCTCTATCTACTTCTGAAGCAAAATACATTGCTACTACAAATAATTGTACTCAAGTGATATGGGTGAAACAAATGCTGAAAGATATTAGGGTGGTATATGAAGATCCTATTGCCATATATTGTGACAATTCAAGCACAATAAATATTTCAAGGAATTTTGTGCTACATTCTAATACTAAGCATATATCAATCAAGTTTCATTTCTTAAGAGAGAAAGTGAATGAGAAAGAAGCCAAATTGGAATATGTACCTACCAAAGAACATATTGCAGATATATTTACTAAGCCATTTCCAAAGGATACTTTTGAGTATCTCAGAGGAATGCTAGGGGTGATTACCCATCCAAATAAGAACTAAAAGATGCATTTACTTGCATAAATCCATGAGCTATATTGCTATATTTTGATCCAAATTGATATTTTTGTGGCTGCTACTTAGGGGAAGTAGTCAGATGTGTAGATATGTGGTTCAAAGCGTGTATTTGGGAAGGTCTGGTTAGCTTTTCCATTGATGTTAAAGGGGGAGAAATGCAATGTGAAAAAAATTTCCGAGAAGAGTAGTTGAGAATAAGTCAATGTGTTAGATTGATGGTTTTTTTCACATTATGTGGTTGTCATTGATGTGAACACTATTAAAATTTGGTGTATCAGAGACTATATATTTAGGATATTAAGAAAATTGTAAGACAAATTGTTCTAGGTTCTCAATGGAATGACGCAGGTCATGAAGGCATCTTATTCTCTACATTGAAGATTAGCTGGTGTGGATTAAATGGTTTTTCTTAATGTATCTAGATCATTGAAAGGAAGTTTTAGAGGTCCGCACATAGACTTGATTGTGTTATGATCTGAAAATGTTTTTGTAGTCTCTATCAGTGTTCTTGAATGAAGATTGTGTGATTCTAATAATATCAACTGTTGTGGATGCTTCTCTATTTTTCCTTGATGTCTTTGGATGTCTCTAGACCATTTTCTATCTTTGTGGTACATCCAAATTAATTGGTGTGCTCATGGTTGAAATTTTTTTCTTGTCCATGTTCAGTTTTTCATGTTCCTAGCTGACATGTTGGTGGTAGCGTGTTGTGGATCTTTGAGGTGAAATTAATTAAAGTACTTTTTTGTTGGAGATTTCCATTTGGGTCTCCACTATGTTGAGGTTGACCTTGGTAGATTCACATTAGAAATTTATTTGTAAATTTGGGCTGACATTGCAAATATATTCTATTTTTCTAGTTGACTAAGTTGTGAAGAAATCTAATATAGTTGATATATATGTATGATTGTTTCATCACTACTTCATGTGCATGATGTGCTCCTGTTTGTTTATGTGTGAATATCATTCAAAGGGAAAGTGTAAAGAAGATTGAGTGAAGTGTGAAGAATATTTATTGAGCTTAATTGTAATTGTAATTAGGCTTGTCAAGAAGCTATTTGCTTAGTTCATACCCTCCAAATTTTAATCCTATTCTATATTGTTGGGAAGTGAACCCTTCTTGTATTTGCAAAGTGAGCTCTATGTAATGTGCCTGAATGCATGTGCATTCCCATTATTATTTTCATTAAACTTTTAACAAGGTATAATCTTGTGGACTAACATCCACTGGTCATGGTTTTTCCCCTAATAGGGTTTCCATGAAAAAAAATCTTGGTGTTCTCTATCTATCTGATGTATTAATTGATAGTTGTTAATTGCTTGTTCAATAGATCTGAGATTAATTTAAGTAGAGTTAGAAAATTTTAGGTTTTTGTGATAATTGATTCACCCCCCTCTTAGTTTTTTGTCCTCATTTTGCCAACAGATACAAAGAAGACAAAGAATATTTCCACAAAGAGACAATTACAATGCAATAGAGGATTCAACCACAACCACTTATATACATGAATGATAGAGTTAACCTTCAGTTGACTATATCTGGAAACTTAGCATTAAGCTTCATACTGATCTTCCATAGTCGCATCACACACACATTTTGAGTTGAATCAATGTTGCATCAGACTACACTTTATCTATTCCCTTATTCCTTGCACTTGTACCAATCACTCTCTCTCCTTCACAAACTCATCTTAGATTTATACTATCTTCAACTTTGAAACATATGCAAAGTTGACCATCTAAATTCAAATTAAGTTGGTGCCAAAAAGGTGGGATTAGAATGAGGGTGACCCAAACAAATGCTTGATGTAGACCCAAAAATATCCAACATGATTCACCAACTTTGAAAGTAGTGTTCAAAACATGGTCGGCCAAAAAATTGTAAAACACATAGAACCTTTAAGCGCAAATCCTCCAAATACAAAATTTATCTTCAATAGAATTAGGGAAACTCATCTTTAGAGCTATAATTATGAACCAAGAACTTTTCTCTCAAAAATCAACTAAGAAATATAATAGCATCTTCTAGTAATTATGAACAACATATTTTATCCACACAACCTCAGGAGAAAATCCAGATCTAAACACAGAGCCAACAGAAAAGTATCTTCATTACAATTTTCTCAATATCCTTGACATATGTAGCAACAACAACTGCTAATAACCAGTTGACATCAAGACTAGTTGACATCAAGACAAGGTTGACATCAATGACAACACCTTTAGTCATGTATCAATGATAACACCTTCAATACTACATCATTGATCTTCCATTCTTGCATGGTCAATATCACCCTTTTCCATTGATGGAAACACATGATGTGAAAAACTATCAAAGACAACATACAAGCTCTAAGTGTAATTTTTTTCTCCCCCTTGGAAGATAATTTATTTGAGCTCCTTTTCTTTTTTCTTTTCATCCTTCTTCTTTCATTTTCACATTCTTGACATCAATGGAAAAGGCATAACAATAGTGTTCATTGATTTCTCCTTTGACATGATAAATAACACCTGAAACTATCTACTCCCCCTGAGAGGTAGTCACAAAAAAATTAGTATAGATGAAAGATATATCCATAGATCCACCAAAGTAATGCATCTCCATATGCATCTAGTTCAATAACATGGATGGGTAATAACTGCTAGCTTCTATTGGAGATAATCAAAAGTATCTTTTGGAAGAGCATGTTGCAAGAATGGAATATTATTTCATTTATGTAAATCTAAAGGTTTCTTAATTGATGTGAACTTGGTATTGATGTCAATTGGTCTTGATGTTAACCAGTTATAAACTATTTTTTTGTTGCATATATGTTGAGGATATTGAGAAAAATATGTTAAAGGTACTTCTGTGTTGGCTTTGGGTTTGGTCTAGATTTGATGCCAAGGTGGTGTGGATACGATATGTCTTGGTTGTGTTCTAGAAGAAACATTCCTAGTTTGGAATCATCTTATAGTTGAGTTGCCCTAATTTCTTTGAAGAAAACTCTGGCATTTGGAATATCTATGCTTAAATTTTTTGTGTTTTATAATGGTTTGGTAGAACATGTGTTGAACAATACTTTCAATGTTTTTGAAGCATGTTGGATATATTTGGGTCCACATCAAGTGTATTTTTGGGTCGCCCTCATTCTAATTCCAGCTTAAAATGTTTTGACACTTTCCTAATTTAAATTTGAATTTGGATGGTTGACTTTGGATGTTTCAAAGTTGAAGATGGTATAAGTCTAGGATTAGTTTGTGAAGGAAAGAGATTGTGGTACGAGTGTGAAGAAGGGAATAGAGAAAGTGTAGTTTGATGTGACATTGGTTCAAATCATAACGTGTGTGTGAGGTGAGTGTGGAAGATCAGCTCCAAGTGTAATGATAAGTTTCCAAATGTAGTGAGGAAAAGGTTAACTCTATCATTCATGTCAAAAAGTGGCTATGGTGGAACTATTTGTTGCATTGGGATTGTAGTATCTCCATGACAATCATATTTTTCTATTTTGTATCTCTATGGTAGTGAACCCTCTAGATTTGTAGACCCTAGGACAGTGAGTCCTTAATGTGGACAGTGAGTCCAAATAGTGAGTCCTTATTCACACAGTGTGCCCATTGCAATCAATTTTCTTTATTCTCATTAGTGTAAGTTAATCATCACTATGGTTTTCCCTTTATTGGTTTTCCACATAAATATGGTGTTGTGTTAATGTGTTTGATTTAAATTTTTGCATTGGTTTTTGATGATTAATCTTTTAAGCAATGTTTGGTTCCACTAATTGCAATGAAAGATTTAATTTGGTGACAACTGATTCACCCCCTCCATGAGTTGTCATGTTCAATAATGGGTATCAGAGTGGTTCCTTGGAGAAGAGCTTAACCACTTTAGGAAGATCTGGGATGGTTGGAAAAATTATTCATGAGTATCTAAGGTTCGATGGAATGAACTATGCTTCCCAAAAAATATTAATGCAAGAATATTTGGAGTATTGTGGATTTGATGTGGAAAAAGTTTAGAAGATTTTATGTTCCTTTGGTGAATTGTTTGATTAATATTGATAAGATCAAGGAAAATGAAGTAAACAATAAGGATAAACATATTTTGAATATTAGCTTTGTACACATAGAGTTGATTAAAGTGAAAAATCTAAAGACTGCAAAAGAAGTCTAGGATACTTTGGAAAGAGCACGTGAATATGATGAAAGAGTTAAAGAGGAAAAAATATAGAATTTAAAGACAATTTGAGCTGCTATGCTTGTCAAAGGATGATAATTTCAAATCATATGTACAAAGACTTGATGAAATTGTATTTGGAATGAGAGGACTAGGTGCTATTTTAGATGAAACTAGAATTGTAAAGAAAATTATCAGAAGTTTACCTAATACTTATAGTGCAAAGGTGTGTGTTATTGAATAGAGAATAGATTATAAAACCTACAATAAAGATGTGTTGTTAAGATATTTTACATTCTATGAAATGAGGAAGCCAAACTTGAAAAATGGATGTAAAACAGAGACTACTTTCAAGGAAAAAAAAGTTGAAGATCTAGATGAAGAAAGTCTTGATGAAACTAAAGCAAACTTTGTAAGAAAGATGAAGAAAGGCTCTCAAAAGTATGAAGGTAAGTTACCATTTAAATGTTTTAGTTATGGAGAAATTGGTCATTATGCTACAAGATGTCCAGAAAGAGCTAAGAGAAATAGATTAATGTGAGAAAAAGAAAGAAAAGATAAGAATATTAACAAAGACTACTATGTGAATGAGAATGCTAGTATATTTCATAAAGATTCAAAGTATGAAGATCGAAATAATAATGAATGCTTGTTTTTCGATATAAAGGATGAACTTACTTCTGCTAAATCTTAGAAACAAACAAAGGAAACCCCTTTGGAAAAGGAGAAGAATGAAGGTATTGTAATCTACGCTTTGCATGCTAAATAGGAAAATAATTTTTGGGTAGTTGAAAATTGTTGTTCACATCATATGAATGGTGATAAGAATATGTTTACTAAACTTGAGAAATGTGATGAAGGTTTGGTTATGTTTGGAGATGATACTGGTTTTAAGATTTGTGGAATTGGTTTAGTTAGTTTTGATGGAAAGCATAAGAATGATGATGTATACTATGTTAAGGGAGTAAGGTATAATATTTTGAGTGTTTATCATATGTGCAATAAAGGATATGATCTTATATTAAAGGATGAAAGATATTAGATCTAGAAAGGATCAAGAATAGTTATTGCTATAGGAAAAAAATTTGAAGGGAGTATCTATCAACTAAAGGGTGCTAACGGATGATTCTTTATGACTCAGATTAATGATAGTTGGCTATGGAATAGAAGAATATATCACATAACCCCTAATAAATTGGTAAGGATTAGTGTTGTTCAACCCATAATAGATTTACCAACAATTACAAATCTTGTGAATGTTATGTCTAGAAATTATCAGTTTGAGAAGTAAGCAAGAATACATTATAGATCAAAGAAAATAATGTTGGAAATAAGAAACACTAAGAGGGGTGGTGAAACACTCTTGTGCAAAAATTCAATTTTATTGTTCTATCTTTTAACTTACTTGACCATTCAACAAAAGAAATATGCATCAACTAAAAATAATCACAACACCATACCACCAAAAATTCTGTGGAAACACTGTTAGGGGAGAAACCATGGTGGATGGCCAATCCGTAATATAATATGAGTATACCAAAAATAAAAAGTACAAAATGGGAATGCACTTACATTCAAGCTCACTACCTAGAGCTCACTGATCAAAATAGATGGGCTCACTACCCTACAATGATTTGGAATATATCCAAAAGAGTGAACTAATGAAATATGATCTCTTATGCCTAATTATAGTTCCTATTAAGCTCTGTGGATAATATTATTTCCTTTTGACTTATCCAACAATTCTACTCTTCTCTACACAACTCACACTACAAAAATAATAATGCACAAGTGAAACTATGCATAATAGCCTAATCACCCTTTTGATGTTCACTACCCACTACCACACTTCTCTTTTTACTACACAAAATGATATATCAATTTTTTTATATTATCCATATCTATAAATTAAGTTGCTATAGGTTGGCCTTCATAGAACTTGGAAATATTATCAACTATCAGCCCAAATCATGAACAATTTTGATGCGCAGTGATAAAAGTTGGCTAGACTATAGCTAGGACCCATAATTAAATGTTTGAACATAAAAATAATTTAAATAATTACTCTCTACACATCCACAACATGCCACATTCACTGAGTTGGCCACAATCAGAAAACATCTTGCTAGACCTCCAAGCTCATACAACAACTAATGCAACACCACAAAATTTAGTAATAAGATAACATACATGCTTAACAAGCAATCCTAGGGATCCACAACTCAAAATGGTGATCTGATGAAGTAGATAGATTAACTAAATTTCCAGATACCTTGTTCTTTAGGTATTCTGCCAGTAACACATAGTATTAAGTGATCCCATAAAGCTGGTTTACAATTTCTTGGAGATTCTGATTTTTGCTAAAATCACATATTTTTATAAAATATAATGATTTAAGCCTTCAAAATTTCCATTTAAAGCATTTCAATTTTAGAGGGTTTGAACAAACTACCTTAAATCAAACCCCCTTGGATAGAACCCCACTAGTTTTAAATAATACCTATAATAGAGTCTCCTTTACACCTATCAAAATGCTCATAAAAAACCACTTTTGATTTACCTTTTGGGGGATCAAATGAATTCATTTAAAATTTATTTTTTCTAAGTATGTAGTCCTTATTATAAGCTTCCCAAAAAATTTAATTTTAAATAAATTTAATTTTATTACTATATTTATTTTTTATTTCTTGTGAATGCAGGTTTTTCACCGAAAATCAAGCTCTTTGTTCTGCACATGTGGAAAAATAGAAAATTATCAACAATTTTTTTTAAAAAAATATGAGTGCACTAAATATTGAAGTTTTTTATCCAACAAAAAGGTAAAATTTGAATTTTGATACATAAAAAAAAATTACGCGTTATACAATCACACTATGTCTGAATTGTAATTGGTTTTACTTAAAACTTGATTAAAGAAAAAATATTCAATAAAATACTATCTAACCAAGTGGAAGCACTAGATATCAGAGTTACAAATCTAAATTCAAAATAATTAGAATTTTATCCTTCATGGAAAAAAGGTTATGTGTTATACATTGAGAATCACTTTTTAAAAATGTTGTTTTCTGAAAAAAAATGGTTTTTGAGGGAGATAGAAAAAGAAGTGCAATCTGATTCCAAAAATTTTGAAAAAAATATATTTAGAATATATAGAAAAAATTTCACAAAATTCTAGTTTGCATCATCTTCAAATTCCTCACGGTTTAGACGCTATAGGTCCCCAAAAGTGAAGATTTAGTTAAAAAAAATTATTTCAGTGTCTAGTTTGGCCAAAAATTGTAAACCACTATTGTGGGATCACCCATGATTACAATTTATCAATTGTTATGACTAGATACTAATATTTGGACCATGGAAATGACTTCATTTTCCATCAATGACAACACCAAAAGCCATATGCAAACAATATCCCCATTTGGCATTGATGGCAACACTTATTGAAAAATGACTAAGTGTCAAAGCTGGTAAGTGCACTACCAAAATTCAAAATAAAACTCCCCCTAAGAATGTTAGGGCATTTTTCACTACACTCTCTCCCCCTTTCACATCAATGAAAAAATTGGGGAATCCAAAATTTCAAAACTATACAAATATAACCTGAGACATACAAAAATTTGAAGACATTTACAAAGTCATTCTTGAGTCCACTTAAGTTGGAGTCCCAAAAACTTCTCAAACTCTCAAAAAATTGTATATGACTACAAAGAAGGTATGACAAAGTTTCTACTACTTCAAGATATACCAAATCTAGAGCAGCCATAGCATATTTAACCTCTTTCAAAGCATTCACCATTATCTCAATATTTGTACTTATTAGTCCCCCTGAGTTCACATACTCTCCCAATAATTCTCTCATTTTAAAGTTTCAAACTCTTTATTTTGTTGAAAAAAGACATTACTTGACTTTCTTGTTTACCAACATTACTAGCTAATGGGTCAAAAGTATTGAAAATAGTGACCAACTATTGTTCAATGTCTTTCACATTCTCATTTGCTTTAGTAAATTTTGACAAGACCAAGCAAGACTTGTACACTTTTCCTCCTTCAAACATAGTACCTTGAATATTTTTCATGCAAGTGCCTAACAAATCTTTGTCTTTAGAAATCAATTCATTTAGGCTACCATCTCTCTTTTCCTTGAACTCCTTTTTCACTATAACCAAAACTGATTTCTCAAAAGATTTAAAATGAGAATTTATAGAATTTATTAGCTTCTTTAACTCATCAAAGGAGGAACCTGATGGGTCCATAAAATAAGTATGCATTAATTTTTGTAAAACTCTAGATGCAAGATTTAGCAGTTCACTATCTTCTATGTGAGATTTGAGTATCCTCTCATTTGCTTTCGCTTGAGAAATTTTAGTGACCTTCACCATCTAAATTGGAAACAGAGTGGATAGGTTAATGGATCTTTCATCCAACTCAGTATCTGACTCTTCCTATTTCTCCAGTAGAAATATCTTCACTTCCTCTATTATGATTTCTTGATCCTTTTCTTTTTCAACCTTGGATTCTAATTCAAGATTGACTTTAGGAAATTCAACTTCTTCAATATGCACTTCCTTTTTGTCAGCTAACACCTCAATAGGGACCTTAGATACCACAGGTGTCTCTACATTTTCCTTATTAGGAGAAGCCAAAATATCCTCAAATTATGGAGGATTAGATACATTCATGTTCTCCTCATTCTCATTCTCTTCTTTATCTACATTTACCTCCACATTCACTTCTTCATTTTCTTGAACATTTTTCAGTATTGATCTCCTTAATGTTAATCTTATCCCTTGACAAAAACTCTTCCATAATTTCTCTATTTTCACTGAAAACAACATCAATTTCACCAATCATGAGTTTATTTACCCTTGTATTGATCTTAAATTCCCTTTTAGCTTTTTCAAGGAATAAATCCATCTCTTCAATTGTCATTTCTGCGCACAAATATGCAAGAAATCTCTTCCTCAAATTTTCTTCTTCTAATCTGGCACTCAGCCTCCTAAATTCCAAAGCATCATACATACTTGTAGGAAAACCAAACATGATTTCAACAAGAGCTTTATTAAAAAAAATTGAATGCTTTATTGTAGCTTCTTCAAGAATTGTCTTACTAGATTCATCAAAGGTCTCATACCAATCATAGAGTGGCTTGAGATTTCCATCTTTCACCACTGCATTCTCAACTTCCTCAATAGTCATACTGGGCTTGTCAACTTTGGCCTTTTTCTTTGGTTCTTCTCCTTTTCTGAACAATTTTGTCTTGTTCAATTTGACAGCCTGAGTTCTAGTAGCTTTTATCTCTCTTACTACTTCTAAATCAATTTCTTCCACTTCATATGTAGATGCAACTTTGTAAGATCTTGTGCTTTTATTTTTCTTCCCTTTTCTAGAAGCCTTGGCTTGATTTGACTGAACTGGAGGGGAAATCCTGGTAGATCTAGTGTGGGAAGGAGATGTTCCTAGACCAGCTAATTTTGCCTTTTCTTTCTTTTTAGCCGCTTCAGATTCATATCTTTTCCTTCTCACTTCTTTCAGTTTCTACACAATAATGCCCATAGTTTCTACAAAAGATTGTCTCTTTTCTTACACTTTTGACTATCATGGGCTTTTTCAATTCCAAATGAACCCACAATATTTTCTCTACATAGGTTCCAAACCTTTCTTCTCCTTGATCTAGTGGTGAATTCAACAAGTGTTCTACATACATCTTCAGAATGTTCTCATCTACTTCATAACCCATAGGAATGATCTGAACTATCCTAGGATTAGTAGTTTCCATATGACACTAGTCAATGTCTACTATGAAGCAAATAGTGTCTTTGTACTATTCCACTATTGTTGTAGGAATTCTCTCTCTAGCATGCATCAAATTATGAATTTTTTTAAAGTAACCCCATAATATTGTATTGTGGGTCTTTCGATCACCTAGTCCAAATAACATTTTTCTTATCTAAACAACTACTAGCACATCATTATGCCATTAAGATTTACTAACTCCAAAAACCTCACCCAAGAAGTAGAAAAATAGATATATCGGCAGGTTATGGTATTTGAATATGTTCTTATCCTTCTTCATTTTTCCCAAATTCTCCAATAACTGGCTTCTAAGCAGTTCACACAAGTCATAGTTTGCATTTTGTTTAACCATCTCATATGTTGCATAGATAGTTGTGTTAGATACTAAATTCTCTTGGCTTGAGTGATAAATCTTATAGCTAATAACCATTGATGTAAATTTTACATCCACTATGAAAATATAATCTATTTTCATTGCTATTTTATCCCATTATGAGCCTGTCGCATCGATAACCTTATCATTCTTCATAGACTTCAAAACTAGAAGTTTGCCAATGGAATTTAGACTTATGACTGCACATATAGCTTCTTTTTTTATTTTCAATGGCACATCCAGCCACATGAATTCATCATGGACACAACTCAACACTTATCAAACCCATTCATCAACTTCAAATGTGCGAAATTTCACAAATTACACAAATTTCTTATCTTCTAGGGTTTTAAATTCCAGTTTCACTAGAAAATATTCTTGAATTATGTGATGAGAATACAAATGAGAGCTTCCCAAATATTCAATATTCACATGCACATAAGCCCTGATATCCTCAATATGCAAGACTGTGTATGACACCAATGAAAATGTACCTAAGGGCTCTATATCTATGGACTTATACATATTCCATTTAAATTTTGGACATGACCTATCCTTAACTTTGACTACCAGTGGAGTGTACATGATTGTAATCACATAAGTTTACAGGTTTTTCAATAAATACCTTTTGGAGAAAAAACAAAATTTGATCGCAGACTTCCTTTATGCTTGAATATCTCTATAGTTTGGCAATGATCACTTCAGAGCTCTCGAAACTTGTTTTCTCCAAATGCAATATGAAAAATGAGGGTTGAAGCCATTCTTTCATTGTCCACATACCTAACTCCTTTAGTTTACAATAAATTCCCTTGCCCTAACTCATCTAGTTTCCTTTCTTTTAGGCACTGAGATAGACAACTCTTGTTTGTATCTCCAATATTCTTGACTAATGCTTTTAATTTATTTCTCAACATCTAAAAAGTATCAATTCTCCTACTTGAATCATGTGGATTCTAGTACCAATCACTTGAAAAATGGGGTTTAGGATTTTTTCTTGATAGCTCCCCTAGTCTAGAGGACTAAAATTGCTCGAGGAATTACTAGAAGTTGCTTCTGGTGGTGGTGCATTTCCTTCTACAGATGGATTATTCTTCACCCATTTCTTTTGAATTTTCTTTCTGATCACATTAGTAGTGACTTTTCATTTTCCTTTGACATCCTATTGCATGTTTTGTTTTACCAAACCTCTTATGTTCCAATAGAATCTAGCAATGTCACCAAATTTGTTGTAGTTGTAGCACACATCAATTCTCTGTCTAGGCCAACTATTCCACATAATTTTTCTTGATCTAAATTGGTTAGAAATATGTCCAAATCTATTGAATGCATAACATTTGACATCTTTATGAGATTTATTTATCACAATCCTACATTCACTGGACTTGTGATCATACTTATGTAAATTAAAACACTGTCTTGAGAATGATGGTCTACCAGTATTCATTCTACTCCTACACTAAGAAGAAATATGACCAAATTTTTTTCAAACATAACAATAGCCATTGAATCTTTGAGCATTTGGTTTCCTTATTGGATTTATTCCGGCTCCTTTCATCTAATTTCCTCATCTAACTCTTCCTTGTCTAGAATTACTTTGTTTAGATCTAGAAATTTCTCCTTCTTCATATCCAAGACCTCGTCTATCACCATCAGTCCTTTGTCCTTTGATTAGTTCATCAAGTTTGGCTGAGCTTGTTTTGAATTTCTCCTTATACTCATTTTTAGTAGCAAGTTCATCTATGAGATTATCAAGCTACTTTTCAAGAACTTCTTCATTGTTCTTGGATTTCTCCAATTCATTATCTAGTTGGCTACACTATTTCAATTTTTCTTTCAAAGACTATGAAAGCTTTTCTTCATTCTTCTTTCTATCTTCACACTTTAAGGCAACATTCTCTTTGGAGAACTTTTCACATTCTTTTATTTTCTCTTTCAAAGCTAGACTGATTTTTTCATCTTCCATGCTTTTATTCTTCTATTTGAGCTAACCACATAGTTCCTTTCTTTTCTCCCTTGATTCATTTATTTTGTCTTTCAATGACTAAATGAACTTTTCTACATTCTCAAATTTTATCTAATCAAGATCATCTAGGGCCGCCATAAGTTATTGTTGAATACTGCATGTATCCATTGAGAAATACTTTTGAAGATCTCCTCAAGCTATAAAACTTCTTTTGAGGAACTATCTTTGATACCAAATTTTGGAAACAAGAAACGTTCAGGAATGGATGAATTAGTGTTGTGGAAAAATTCAATTTTATTGATCTATCTTTTAACTTACTTGACCATTCAACAAAATAAAAATGCATCAATAAAAAATAATCACAACACCATAACACTATAATTTGTACATGGAAACATTGTTAGGGGGAAAAAAATAGTGGATGGCCAATCCACAATATAATATGAGTATACCCAAAATGAAAAGTATAAAATGGGAATGCATTAGTATTCAGGCTCACTACCTAGAGATCACTACTCAAAATAGATGGGCTCACTGCCCTACAATGATTTGGAATAAATACAAAAGAGTGAACTGATGAAATAGTATCTACTATGCCTGATTAAAGTTCTTGTTAAGCTCTGCGGATAATCTTCTATCCTTCTGATAGATCTAACAATTTTTCTATGCTTTGCACAACTTGCACTGTAAAAATATTAATGCACAAGTGAAATTGTGCTTAATCACCTAATCACCCTTCTGATGTTCACTACCCACTACCACACTTCTATTTTTCATACACCAAATGATATATCAAATCTCTTATATATATCCACATCTAGAAATTAAGTTGCTATAGGTCAGCCTTAATAGAGCTTGGAAATATTATCAATTGTTGGCCCAAATCATGAACAATTTTGATGCACACCCATATAAGTCAGCTAGAATATAGCTGGGACCCATAATTAAATTTTTTAATATAAAAATAATTTAAATAATTACTCTCTACACATCCACAATAGGCCACATTCACTGAGTTGGCCACAATGAGCAAATAATCAGAAAACATCCTTCTAGACCTTCAAGCTTGTAAAACAGATAATGCAACACCACAAAATTCAGTAATAAGATAGCATACATGCTCAACAAGAAATCACAAGGATACACAACTCAAAATGATGGTCTAGTGAAGTAGACAGATTAACTGACTAACTGGGTACCATGTTCTTCAAGTATTCTACTGGTAAATAGTATTAAAATTTATCTGTTAGTATGACTAGATATTGATCTGTAGACCATGGAAATGACTTCAATTACCATCAATGAAAGCATCAAAACCCATATGCCAACACATAATCTACTACTAGATTATTGGATTTTTTTCACACTTATCTATGTTGTCCTACAAGAGTGAGAAGTTGGAAAGGTGAAAGGTAATTTATGGTTTTTATTGATGATTATTCAAGATATGCTTGGGTTACATTTCTTAGAGAGAAATCAAATTCCTTAGATTCAAAATGTTCAAAGCTATGGTTGAAATGAAGTGAATTTGAGGATTAAATGTCTAAGATCTAACAGAGGTGGTGAGTTTACTTCCCATGAGTTCAATATGTTTTTTGAAACGAATGGAATAAGAAGAAAACTATCTACCCTAATAACCCCTTAGAAAAATAGAGTTGTTGAAAGAAAGAACAAAACTATTCAAGAGGCAGCTAGGTCAATGATTATTTAGTCTAGTCTACTAGAAGTTTATTGGAAAGAAGCTATTCACATTATTGTTTATGTGTTCAATCAAGTTCAAGCGAGAGAAAACAATACAAGGAATCCCTATGAGTTATGGTATGGAGGAATTCCTACTTTCAAATATTTTAAGGTATTTGGAAGAAAATGTTATGTCAGAAGAGATGAAGAAAATTTGGGAAAATTTGATGCATGAAGTGATGAAGGTTTTTTTTTTATATTTTACTCAAAGAAGAAATTATAGACATTTTAACAGAAGGCTAATAAAAATTATGGAGAGTACAAATGTCAAGGTTGATGAAACAATGAAGAATTTAATGGACATTGGTGGATATGAATCTAATGAACCCAAGAATGAAATATTTGAAGAAAATGTGGAAGAACAAAAGGAAGATGTGCAAAATATGCAAAATGAAGAAGATGAAAGGGAAGAAGAAGCCTTGATGGTTACCCTTAAGATGCCCAGATATGTGCACATGAATCATTCAGAGAACTAGATCATTGGAGAAAAAATGAAAGGTTTATTGACAAGAAGCAAAGCTACTGCTGATGAAGTAAATTTGTCTCTATTATTTGAAATAGAACCAAAGACTGCAAGTGAAGCATGAAAAGATGAAAATTGGTTGGAAGTTATGAAAGAAGAACTATTGCAAATTGAGAAGAATCAGAATTGGAAATCAGTCGCAAGACCGACATACAAGAATGTTATTCAATAAAAGTGGGTATTTAAGAATAAGATAAATGAGAATGGGGAAGTGGTTAGAAACAAATAAAGGCTTGTGTGTAAAGGCTATTCACAAGTAGAAGGCATAGATTTTTAGGATACTTTTTATTCGATGGCAAGAATGGAAGCTATCAAAATGTTCTCAGCATTTGCTACTTATAAATATTTCAAAGTCTATCAGATGGATGTCAGCATTTCTAAATGGTGAGTTAGAAGAGGAAATTTATATGGAACAACCATAAGGATTTAGCTATCAGATCAACTAGATATTATATGCATATTAAAGAAAGCTTTATATAGATTTATGCAAGCTCCTAGAGCTTCGTATGCAAGGTTAGAAAAATACTTGACTCAACAAGGTTTCAATAAAGGTACAATAGATAGCAATTTTATACTTCAAATTTGAAAATGGAAAAATATTGATTGTAGTTGTGTATTTTGATGATATTATCTTTGGAGGAAATGAGACAATGTGCAAAGCATTTGTGGAAAAGATGCAAAAAGAATTTTAAATGTCCATGTTTGGTGACATGGACTTCTTTCTCAAGCTATAAATCAATCAAACATATAAAGTAAGTTTTATTTCATAGTCTAAATATACAAAAGAGATGTTAAGGAAGTTTGTGATGGAAGATTACAAACTACTATGCACTCCTATGTTAACTAGTTGCAAACTGGGAAAAGATGCTTATTCACCTAAGGCTAATCAAAGAAAGTATAGATCTATGATTGATAGACTACTTTATTTTATTGCTACTAGATCAGATATAATGCACACAGTTTTTCTTGTGGCTAGATTTCAAGAAGAACCAAAGGAAACACATGTTTTTTTAAAAGTATATTGAAATACTTTAATGGAACTCTTGAATATGGCTTATGGTATCCTAAAGATACTAACTTCACATAAGTGGTTATATAGATGAAAATTGGCCTACATGTATAGATTATAGAAAAAGTACAAGTGGTGGTGCATTCATTCTTGGTTGTATATTGGTTGCTTGGTTAAGTAAGAAGAAAGATTTAGTTTCTTTATCTTTCATTGAAGCTGAGTATATTTCTACTGCATCTTGTTGTACACAAGTGATGTGGATGAAAGAGACATTGAAGGACATCATAGTGGTTTATTATGATCCCATTTATGTCTTTTGTGATAATACAAGTGCAATTAATATTTCAAATAATCCTATAATACACTCAAGGAAAGAGCATATATTTATAAGATATATTTTCTTTAGAGAGAAGGTCATGGAGGATGAAGTGAAGCTTTGGTATGGTTCAACAAAGGATCAATTTTATGACATTTTCATGAAGGCTCTTCCCAAATATACTTTTGTGTATCTCTGGGATAAGTTAGGGGTTATTTCCCATCCATTACTGAACTAGATGCATATAAAGATGCATCAGTTTGGTGGATCTATGGATTTTTCTTTCTTCTAGAATGATGTTTTGGTGGCTACCTCTTAGGGGGAGCAAGTAGTTTTTTATGTGTTGCTTATCATGTCAAAGGAGAAATCAATGTAAAATATTATTTTACCTTTGCCATTGATGTCAAAGGGAGAGAAGAAGCATCAAAATAAATTATTTGAATGAGAGAAGAAGCATGAAAATAAATTATCTTCTAGGGAGGTGAAATTAAAAAGTACATTCAAAGCTTATATGTTGTATTTGATGGTTTTTCACATCATGTGTTACTATCAATATCAAAGGGGGAGATTACTACAATAATGGAATGTTCTATCATTGATGCATATTTGAAGCTGTTGTCATTGATGTCAACCTGGTCTTGATGTCAACTAGTCTTGATGTTAACCATTTATTAACTATTATTGTTGTTGCATATTTTGAGGATATTGAGAAATTTGTATCTTAAAGCACCTTTTGTGTTGGCTCCGAGTTTGGTCTATATTTTCTCTTGAGGTTGTGTGGATCAGATATGTCTTGGTTGTGTTCTACAAGAAACACTCTTGGTTTAGAATCCTCTTACAATTGAGTTACCCTAATTTTACTAAAGATAACTATGGCATTTGGAAGACCTATGCTTAAAATTCCTATATTTACACTGGTTTAGTTGACCTTGTGTTCAACACTACTTTCAAAGTTGGTGAAGCATGTTAGATCTATCTGGTTCCACATCAAGCATAAGTTTGGGTTTCTCTCATTCGAATTCCACCTTAGAATGCTTTTGCACCAACATAATTTGAATTTGAATTTGGATGGAAAACTTTGGATATGTTTCAAAGTTCAAGATGGTATAAATCCAAGATGAGCTTGTGAAGGAAAGAGAGTTTGGTATAACTGAAAAGAGGAAGGGAATAGAGAAAGTGTAGTTTGATGTGACATTGATTCAAATCAAAATGTGTATGTGAGGCAAGTGTGGAAGATCGGTGTGAAGCCTAATGCTAAGTTACTAGATGTAGTGAGAAAAAGGTTAAATCTATCATTCATGTTAGAAAAAGGTTATGGTGGAACTCTTTGTTGCATTGGGATTGGATTCTCTCTATGAAAATCTTCTTTGTCAACTTTGTATCTCTATGGAAGTGAGCCCTCAAGGTTTCTAGACCCTTGGAAAGTGAGTCCTTAATATGGATAATGAGGCTAGACAATGAGTCCTTGTTCAGGAAATGAGCCTTTTGTATTTGGTTTTTTTTATTCTCTTTAGTGTGAGTTAACCCTCACCATGCTTTTTTGCTTATTGGGTTTTCCACATAGATATAGTCTTGATATGTTAATTTGTTTGATTTAAGTTTTTACATTGGTGTATGATGATTAATATTTTAGGCAATTTTTGGTTTTGGTAATTGAAATTAAAGATATAATTTGGTGACAACTAATTCACCCCCTCTTAGTTTTCATGTTCAGTATATCCTTCATGAAAATATCAACAACTTGATCCTTTGTTGAAACATAATCAAGCTTTGCTTCATTTTTCATGACTTTCTCTCTCAAGAAATGATACATTATAGATATATGATTTTTCCTTGAGTTCATTAGAAGATTTTTAAAATATTTTTTTCACTTGTATTATCACAAAATATAGAAATGGGATAATCATATACCACTGTGATATCCTTCAATGTCTATTTCATCTACAACACCTATGTAGAACAAGATGTAGTAGTAATATACTCATATTTAGTAGTAGACATATAAACTAAATCTTGCTTCTTGCTTAACCATGCCACCAATCTACAACCAATAAAAAATGCACCACCACTTGTACTCTTTTTTTCATCTATACATCTATCCCAATATACATTTGTATAAGCATTTAGTGTAAATTCAATATCTTTAGGATACCATAAAACATAGTTAGAAGTTCCATTCAAGTATCTAAATATCCTTTTAATATAACTAACATGTTTTTCCTTTAGTTTTTCTTGAAATATAGCCATAAGACAAACTGCATATATTATATCTAGTCTAGTAGTAGTCAAATAAATTAGCCCACCAATCATAGATCTATACTTGCTTTGATCAACCTTAGGTGAATCATCATCTTTTTCTGAATTTACAACTAGTCACGATAGGAGTGCATACCAATTTGGAACTGGCCATCCCAAACTTCCTTAACATCTCTTTTGCATACTCAGACTGTGGAATAAAAATCCCTTTCTTTGTTTGATTTATTTGCATCCCAAGAAAGAAGTTCATCTTTCCAAAAATAGACATTTCAAATTCTTTTTGCATCTCTTCCACAAATTCTTTGCACATTGTCCCATTTCCTCTAAAGATAGTTTCATCTTTTGGTATATGGATCATGTGGACGTAGTTTTTTGGTTCCTGTGTTGTCATTGATTGCAACTATAGTCATCATTTTGGTCCATAGTTATGCATTTAGTCACACCAGCAGTTAAAGTGGAAAATTGTGTGTTAGCAGTAGAATAGGGTATCTAGTCTAATAGCTTCATCAGATCATCACTTCTTATTGTGGATCATTGAGATTTTTTATCAAGCATGTGGAACACCTTATCATTGAATTCAATATTGTTGTCTTTTTGGCTACATGGTTTTAGAGGTCCGATAGGATATGTTCAATTTTTTTTTTATTGGATCTGACTCACTGCAAAGGGTGTAAAACGGTTGTATAAAGTTAAATTATCTTTATTGGATGTTTAATTATGGGTCATATCTATTGTGTAGTTGACTTTCCTAGATACACATTGAAATTATTTATATTCTTTTTGGGCCAACTAATTGAAAATATTATTAAATTTTGTTGAGCCGACCTATGGTGGTTAATTCCCAGTGAGCGGATATATTTAGATGTTCAGACACATCATTTTGTGTGATGAAGAAGATGTGTGTGTGTGTGTGTGTGTGTGTTGCAAATATCTAAGGTGTATTTGAGTGATATCATGCGCAGTTTCACTTACGCATAGAGATTTTGTGTGTGAACTTGAGTAGAACAAAGTAGAAGTTCATTACTAGTCATCAGGACTATAAGTTTGACATCAAAGCTAAAATGGAACTACAATCAAGCATTGGTAGATGCTATTTATTTAGTTCACTTTCTTTTGGATCCATTCCAAACTATTGTAAGGGCAGTGAGCCTAAATACAAGTGCTTTCTCATTTTCTAATACTTCTTTTTAGTATACTTAGAACATATTATGGATTGGCCATCTACCATGGTTTTTCCCCTTATATGGTTTCCACGTGAAAAATCCTTGTGTTATGGTTGTGTGGTTTATTTTTTTTTATTTCTACATATTGATATTGGTTAAGTGTGTTTAGTGTAATAAAGATCAGAATAAAAGGATTAAAATTTGCACATCACTAATTCACCCCCCCTCTCAGTGTTGCTTTTTTCCAACAATCATCAACATACACAACTATTATCAATACTTTTCCATTTTCAAATTTGAAGTAAAAATTACTATTTTTTGTACCCTTATTGAAAACATGCTAAAACAAGTATCTTTCTATCCTTACATACCAAGCTCTAGGAGCTTTCTTCAGTCCATATAAATCTTTCTTCAATCTGCATACCATATCCAATTGATATAATAATTAAAATCCTTTTGGTTGTTCCATGTAGACTTCTTTAATCTTACCATTCATAAATGTAGACTTGGCATCCATCTAATAGACTTTGAAATACTTATAAGGAACAAAAGCTAAGAACATTCTAATAGCTTCCATTCTTTCCACTAGAGGAAAAGTCTCCTAAAAATCTATTCCTTCTAGTTTTGAATAGCCTTTACACATAATCTTTGGTTTGTTTCTAACCACTTCTCTATTTTTATTCATCTTATTCCTTAATACCCACTTTGGTCCAATAATTTTCTTGTCTGTGAGTCTTGGGACTAATTCCCATGTATAATTCTTCTCAATTTTCATAAGTTCTTCTTTCATAGCTTCCAACCATTGTTCATCTTTGCATGCTTCAATTGTAGTTTTCAGTTCAATTTTAGATAGTAGACAAAAAATTACTTCATCAGTAGGAGCTCTACTTCTTGTCAATACACCTTTTGTTTTGTCTCCAATGATCTGATTCTCTAAATGATTCATGTGCACATATTTGGGTGTCTTGGGGGATACAACTGAATATTCTTCCTCTCTTTCATCTTCTTTATTTTGTATGTCTTGTACATCTTCCTTTTGTTCTTTCACAATTTCTTCAAATCTTGTATACTCAGTTCATTAGATTCATAGACACCAATGTCTATTGGATTCTTCATTGTTTCAACAACCTTGATATTTGCATTTTCTATAATTTTTCTTAGCAACATCACTTCTTGCATCAAATTTTCCTAAATTTTCTTCATCTCTTCTAATATAACATTTTCTTCCAAACACCTTGAAATATTTGATTGTAGGAAATATTCCATGCAATAACTCATAGGTTTTTTGTACTATTTATTCTTTCTTGAACTTGGTTGAACACATAAACATAATTGTCAATAGCTTATCACTAGTAGACTTCCCATAAATTAGCTTCAATAATAATTGATTTAGCAGCCTCTTGAATAGTTTTGTTCTTTCTCTCAACAACTCCATTTTGTTGAGGCATTCTCAAGGTAGACAATTGTCTTCTTATTCCATTTATTTCATGAAATATATTGAATTCCTAGGTGGTGAATTCACCATCTTTATGAAATATTAGACCTTTCATCATCAAATTCACTTCATTTTCAACCATAGCCTTGAATGTTTTGAATATATCTAATGCATCAGATTTCTATAAGAAATGTAACACATCTATATCTAGAATAATCATCAATCAAAAGAATAAAGTAACTTTCACCTTGTAGACTTCTCACTCTTGTAGGAAAAAAGAGATTAGTGTGAACTAAATCTAGTAGTATGGTAATACATTGTTCCTTTGATTTGTAATGTTTCGTTGCTTGCTTCCTAAACTAACAATTTCTACACATAGTGTTCACATGCTTTGTAATTCTTGGTAAATCTCTCATGACTTGAACAAAACTAATCATTTCCAAATTATCAAAGTTCATGTTACACATTCTCTGATGCAATACCCAACTATTATTAATCTAATTCATAAAGCATCATCTGTCAACGCTTTTCAATTGATAGATTTTTCGTTCATATTTCTTTCTTCTAGCAATAA
Organism: Sequoia sempervirens; assembly: GCA_007258455.2. Classification (NCBI taxonomy): domain Eukaryota; kingdom Viridiplantae; phylum Streptophyta; class Pinopsida; order Cupressales; family Cupressaceae; genus Sequoia; species Sequoia sempervirens. Next base: position 70,966,971 of record VDFB02000008.1, read on the forward strand.
CTATTTTGAATCCTTTTTGGATCACACATGTTTCATCCTTGAATATAAGATCATATTCTTTATTTCATATTATGCCTCAATCCATGGACATATTACATATCATCAGTGTTATTCTTTCCATCAAAACTAACAGAACCAATTCCACAAATCTTAGCACCCGTATCATCTCCAAGAATAACCAAACCTCCATCATATTTGTCAAGCTTAGAAAACTTATTCTTCTCACCAGTTATGTGATGTGAACAACCACTATCAACTACCCAATAATTATTTTCTTGTTTAGTGTGTAGGGAAGTGATAATAGCACCTTCATTCTTCTATTTTCTATAGGGTATTCCTTTACCTATTTCTCAAATTTAGCAGAAGTAGGTTCATCATTTATAGCCAACAAGAAGCATGTATTGTCATCTAGATCTTCATACTCTAAATCTTCATTATATGTACTATCATTTTCATTTATATAGTATGCTCTATTGATCTTCTTACCTTTTATTTCTTTTTCACACCTTAATTTATTTCTCTTACCTCTTTCTATACATCTTGCAACATAATAACCTATTTCTTCACAACTAAAGCATTTCAATGGTAAGTTACTTTTTGTATCACCAAAAAATGTATAGTTGACATTTTTATGCTCACTTGAGTCCCTCTTACGAACTTTGGCTTGATTTTTCCTAGATTTAATGTTGTATTGTGGCTAACATGTTCACATTAGGTCTTGGACCCTTGCGAATCATTAAGACTTCTAGGATGTCTTGTAAAGATATTATGAAGTGTTGTAACTCACTTTCACACTTTTCGAAGACTCTTTCACCATAATTCACCTAATAAATTCCTTTCTTATCACCTACCAAGTCTTATTTCAAATCTTTGTAACCCACTTTAATGCTTTTCTAGAATTTTCATCACTAATCCAACCCTTTCTCATGTTTAAGTGTCCCTTAATACACTTTCTAGTCTAGCTTGAGTGTATTTTTGAGGATATTCCTATTGGAAAACATTTAATGCACTTTAATTTCTGACACCCACTTAATTTTCTTAATTGGTACTAAGTCACCAATAAGGGTGACTTAGTCCTTTGTGGCACAAAAATCAAAATTATTTCAATTTTTTGGTGGTTTTTCATCCTCTAACCCTTTAGGTTGGCCTGTGATGTGTTATATTCAAGAAAAATTGTAAGAACAACTATAAATAATGGTTTTTCCTCTCATTTATCCCCCATTCATTCAAAAATTCACTCAAACAATTTACTTAATCATTCTCAAACATTCAAGCAATCTAAGCATTATCAAGTCATCCATTGGAGCACTTCATTACATATCTTCAAATTTATAAATCAAGGGTTTGGTAAGTTTATGACATTGAATTTTGTTTATTCATAATTCTCTTTCCACTTCATTTCATTTCATAGGGTTTGATTACCAAAGTGGGGTTTGACCAAGGCAAACCCCTATACTCCAACCCTTAACCATTTTTTAATCTTTACATGTGTGTTTGCAAACTTTGTAGGTAGATTTTTCAAAGAAATAAGTGTTGAAAAGTTGTCAAGAATTCATCAAAGTAATTCAACTCAACATAACCCTAATTCAAGCTTGGAGATAGTTTTTATCTCATTTTTTGTAGAATCAGGAGCAAACACCTATTAAAAAAACAAGTGCAGACCCGAAGCTAAAGGATTATGTCCTAAAATTACTAAAATATGTAGGTGGAATAAGTCACCACCAATGGTGAATTAGTCTCACTACCAGACTTGAAAAGTGGTTTATGCATTTTTGGATACCCATTTGGCAGATTCTTGTTCTGACAAATTCTCCCTAAAACTTGGAGTAAGTCACCCAACTTGGCAAAAGTGCCCCAATCAACATTTTTTGTCAATTTTTTAAGATTCCAAAATCTCTCCACATGAATCTTTAGATTCCAGGTGCATATCTCTAGTCTTGTTTAGTTATTTCATTATTTAGTTGCATTTTTTAGGTATTTTTGCATATCACAGTGTGTTTTCCAGCACTTTGCATTTCCTACATTTTGCCTGATTAAATCATTTCCTTTCCAGATCAGTGCATTATTAAATCATCATTAGATACATTACATCTCATTTACATTAATCTTGACTCTAGATATTTGCATTTTGGACCCCATCATTTCTCCTTTTAGGTGAAGACCCTAGAAGGAGCTTAAAGGAGTTGGGTAATCCAAAATGATTGTCCACATTTTGGTGAACCTAACTTTTGAAAATATTTAATTATGATTTCAAGTGCATCCTAGGTTCCATATACATTAACATTGCATTAGGTATTGAATTTTTTAGACTATATGCTAAGGTTTTCAAAATTGCATTAGTGAAAAGCTCAAATAGCTTACATTTTGCATATTTTTTGCATTGGAAAACAACAAACATTGTACATTTAATACTGTAATTTCGTCTATGCATCTAAAATACATAAAATTGTATTCAATTTTTTTTGAAAAGTATCAAAAAAATCGTAACTAGGACTAATTCGTGACACTGGGTGACATAGTCCTCTTGCACATTTTGCACTATAATTTCTAGTATTTTCTAGGCATTTTCTGCATTTCTATTTTTTGGTATTGCATTCCTATTTAAGTGTATAGAATTGCTATTATTTACATTTTATTAGTCCTATATTGCATTGCATTTGCATCCACCCCACCTCTTGTAGTATTTTTATGAGTGTTTGGTGCCCTATTGATAATACATTAGTAAAAAGAAGTTCCTGACTCATGGCATCACATGATAACACACTTGTTGTGGACCGTGGGTTGTCTTGACCTCCTATTCCTAGTATTAAAAATGGTGCATTAGGCATGGATACTACCACTATTACACCTTTACCCTCACATACAATGCATGTTGACACACAAATTAATTCCATTCCATAAGATAAAGTCATTAACATTCATGAGGATTAAGCACATTTGAAGAAAAACTTATGTCTTGAAAAAATTTCAACCATAGTTACAATTCCTACTATAGACAACATCCATCAAATGCTTGAAAGTGATGAGGGCTTAAATTTTATGAAGAAAATTGTTGAGATATAGAAACAACATTCTTCTTTCACTTCTAGCATACCAAACACTTTGGTTAGCCAAGGAGGATCTCACCTTCCTCCTCCTTCCACCATAGAATCTATACCTACCTATACCACTCCTAAAGTGACAACAACCATGCATCAACTTAGTCATGTCACTCCTTTTGCTATTCCAACTAACATTCCTAGCTCTTTTGTGGCATAAAATGCTCCATCATCCACCACCTTCACCACTATTAGTGTCCCCTTCGCTTGTCCCAACATTACATACACTTCATCACCATTCTCTCTTCCACCTCATACCACTTACACTGACCCTCTCATTACACAAATCTTCCAAACTATATCTTCCATGCAATAACAAATATCTACCATAAACTAACAACAAACCACACCACCCACCTACTTTCCCCATAGTAGCCCATTATCTTTGGAAATCTTAAGAACACCAATGCCACAAGGAATGAGATGCCTAGGTTTGAAAAGTATGGAGGTAACGAAGACCCTACTAATCATTTCAATGCCTATACAACATTATGTAGTGATTTTTTCCTTGATGATAAACTATTAGTTGAACTATTTCCTAGGACCTTAAAAAAAACTTCCTTGGAGTGGTTTTCAAATTTATCCAATCATTCAATTAGATCATTTAATGAACTTTTTTATGCCTTTATAAGTCACTTCCAATTCCATATGACTCAAAAAAAGACAATGGTTGATCTAATGAGATGTAAAAAAAATGCAAATGAAAACCTAACTAATTTCATTTCATGCTATCGTCATTATATGCTCAAGTAGATGTCAAGATTCTTGATTCACATCTCCAAAATATGTTTATAAAAAACTTGCAAACTCACATTCAGGATAAACTGAGCATGATGAAATTTCCCTCTTTCATGCATTTATGCATAACCCTCTGTAGTGGTTACTATTCGTGATGAAAAATCCACTTCTATCCAAGTTAAGAATTTTGAACAAAGCAACCAAAATAACTCAAAAATTTAGAAAACCAAACAAATGATTTTTAGGATTCAATCCCCCTCCTCAACATTCAACTCAACCAGTCAACAACCAAGTAGTAGCTATTAAAACGGTGATACCTTATAGTTGTGGAGATCCAAAACGACAATTTACACTATTACCAGACAACACCATGAACCAACTTATATAGAAAAAAATGATCTCTTTAACTCCTACAAAACCATTAGATACAACGAAAAAAAATTCCTCCAACCTTCCAACCTAATGCTTATTGCCATTATCAGAGAGAAAATAGACATGACACAAACCAATGTAAGCATCTTAAACACATAGTGCAATACTTGATCGATTATGGTCATCTATCCATTTCAAATTTTAATGCAAAAGGTAATGCGTATGTTGCCCCACCCAATCAAAATTTGCAATTTTTTACCTAACCCAAGCCCAAACATAATGTGTCATTCATCAAATCTAGTGAAACATAAAACAATGATGTGATGATTATTCATAAAGAGACTAAACATCATGATGTTATTCCACATACACCCTCTATTAATCCTATGGATTAAATGGTAGGAGTGATAGAAATTATCCCTCATAAGGGCCAAACTAAGAAGAATCTTGATATTACTCTCTCTTCTAAGGATATTCTTCTAAATTTTCCTGATATTCCTCTCTACATAGCTAGACGTATTTATGATAAGCCCACTAATGGGATACTCATAGATCCTAGCTATGGAAAGAATGTGATCATTAAGGAATTTTTCGTCTTACAGGATCTTTATCAAGATAAATATGACAAACTAAGAGCATGGATCAAAACACATAAAGGTTTTATGAGCCCTACGATTGAATCGATCATATTTTTGTTACAAATAGGACCTAAGATAGTGGATGCTAAATTCTCTATTATTCCACAATCTGATCAATTTTGTCTATGACTACACTATCAATGTCTTTACTTTATGAAATTTATTCCTTCAGTCATACACAAATGTTTAAAGTTTCTACATGATAATGACATATTCACTATCCACCATAGTGGCTTTAACCCTTTTTCTTCTAGACTAAATTCCACCTTATAAGCCTTTTGGATAGAGCCCATGGAGCACATAATATCTCACAAAGACTTTTCTTCCACTGCTTATCAAAATTTTAAAGAAAAATAAATTGTCGACTTGTCCCTCCGTAATCAATCCTCATTCACTTTAATTATCCCAATCCTTAAGGATATAATACTTCAACCTAAACTTGAAACTAAAAAATTAGATTAACCAACACTAAACACTTCCCCTTCTTCATCCAAGCATCAACAAGATAATGAAACTAGCCTCGCTATGCCTCCTTGCAATAAACATGTTTATAAAGCAAAGAGAAAGTGATTCACTCATCTCCTTTGGCTCCTTTCATTCCTACTATTCAGGAAGAAAAGTAGCCTATGGTGGATCAACCCAATCTTATGCCCACACAACTTCAAAATAGAATGGAACAAAACCATGGTGCCAACGAGCGTAGGCATTTTTGTCATCTTCTTGCTTGTCAATTACAAATAAAAGTGAACAAATAAAATCAACCTTCACCTTTGATAGAAGCAATATCCAACCACCTTCCTCCTTTTGACTTGCCACAAGATAGTATGATACCACCATCACAACAAAACTATCTGATACAACAACCCGAACTCCTGATACACCCTTCATTGGAAATTACAATCTGGTCCCCCATTGTGATTAATCTTGATGATGATGATGATGAGGAGATCTCTAAAATAGATGAAGAGGTGAATAATTATTTTATTTTTTTATTTTCCTCTTCTATGAGCTTAAATTATAAATCTCACACCAAGTGAAAATCTTAGCATTTCCCCTAGTTCAACACTTACAATTCTCCCTTTGGATAATCAATCACCTTCGCAATACACTAAACATGACTAGGAGGTAGATCACCTATTAGATGGTTTATTTTCATTCACCTCACTAGCCTTTTACATTTTTCTTTCATTTCCTTTTTCTTATTGTGCATATGATGTTCCCCTATGATGTCATGTTTGATGTTCTCCCTCCCTTTGTCATATTCTTCTATTTGTTCCTATATTATTCTATATGTTGTACTCGCCTTTTCTTTTTCACTTTTTTCTTGTGTTTTCCTTTTCAAGATGATGCAAAGCATTGTGATGCCCTATGTCTTTTCCATGTTGACCCAAACAATCATTTTTCCTTTTTCCTTTTTTTATTCTTTTCACTTGTTTTTCTCCTTTTGGGGACGATGTGAAGCCTTGAGACCATAATGTCTATTCCATGTTGACGCAAAATGGACTTTTTTATCTTTTGTTTTTACTCTCTTTGTGTCATTATTCTAGTTCTATGAATTTGAGGAATATCAAGAGTTTTGAGCTCTTTAATAAAAAAAATTACATAAAAAAACATACTAACCCCAAATCCATAAATCCCTTGTGTTTGGTGTGTTCCTTTTTGGGGTAACCCGTCTTCTTTTGTTCCTTTTTCATTCACATGAAGGAGCCTTACTTGGAAACATATGACTTGTCATAGGGGCTTTCCAAGTTGGCTCTCATGTCTCGTTTCTATTTGTATTTTTTTTCATTTGCTACTTTAAAGTAATTGCTTACATAATGATGTGTAGCAATTCCTTTAAAGTGGGGGCATACATTGGAATATTCATTTGCATTTTTCTTTTTCTTGGTTCTTAGTGTATCCTTGTTACTTCATACGATGTGTTTGTCACTTTTTGGATGACATTGGGTGTGATGTCCTTCATAAGCATAATCCATCTTAGCATATTACATTCCTCTTGGTGGCCTGATGTTACACACTACATCCCTTAAGTTTTGAATTTTCTATCCTTTAATTGGTCCCCTCTTGGAGACATTAGACACAATGTTCCCTAAGTTATAGACCTTGCAATATCTTAACAAGAATCATTTGAGCATTTCTTTTTCATGTTACATTTTGAAATTACATGGCCACCTTGCATAACACAGATTGCATGTCTATGGCACCATTATATTGTTTCATGAGTTCCAAGCATATGAGGTTTTGCTTGTCTCATGAAGCACAAAATGAAATTGTCTTTGTGGCAACTTATTAAATTTATTAGGATGTATAACTTTGATATGGTTGAGTGAGAAACCCATTCTATGACATTACTTTCCCCATATCCACCTCTTGGGATTTCTCATCCTATGGACAACAAGAAGTTTTGTGGGCCCAAAGTGAGTATGTTGTGGATTTCTCACCCCGCAGACAACCAAAAGTTTTGTGGCCCTAGAGTGAGTAAACTTGGACTTTCACACATGGTGGACAACCATAATTCTTGTTGTCCTAGAGCGAGTAAAAATTTATTTTTCCTAAAAAACAACCTAGATTTGATCCACAATGGGCTAGAAAAATGATTGAAGCTTTCATTCCTTTTCATCATTTTCATGTGTGTTCATTTGTGCTTATGTTTAGTTTTCCTTGGGATCATGATCTTGGGGGCTTGATCATCCCTCTCGATTATTGTTTTCTTATCTTACCAACATGTGTGCATTAGGATCCCTCTCGATGTGCATGTTGGGCTACTTTAGTGAGAGTTTAAAGCAAGTTCATCCTCTTACTAAAGTGGGGGATTAATGTGTCAGCCAAAAATATATTGTTTACAATTTTATGCTAACATCAGTCCCTCTTATGGACTTTGGCTTGATTTTTCCTAGATTTAATGTTGTAATGTGGCCAACATGTTCACATTAGGTCTTGTACCCTTGTGAATCATTAACACTTCTAGGATGTCTTGTAAAGTTGTTGTGAAGTATTGTAACTCACTTTCACTCTTTTCTAGGACTATTTCATCATAATTCACCTAATAAACCCCTTTTTATCACTTACCAAGTATTATTTCAAAGTGTTGTAAAGTGTTGTAACCCACTTTCACACTTTTCTAGATTTTTCATCACTAATCCAATCCTTTCTAATCTTTAAGTGACCCATTAATACAGTTTTCAGCCCCCTTTAAGTGTTTTTTTGAGGATATTCCCATTGGAAAACATTTAATTCCCTATAATTCTTGACACCCACTTATTTTTCTTAAGTGGGACTAAGTCTAGAATAGGGGTGACTTAGTCCTTTTTTAGAAAAGCTCAAAATCATTTCAAATTTCTTGTGGGATTTCATCCTCTAACCCTTAAGGTCAGCCTGATGTGTTATTTTTAGAAAATTTAGTAAGAACAAGTATAAATAAGGGTTTTTACTCTCATTTTCCTCCCATTCATTCAAGAATGCACTCACAATTTACTTAATCATTCTCCAGTATTCAAGTAATCTAAGCATTATCAAGTCATCCATTGGAGTACTTCATTACATATATTTAGATTTCTACATCAAGGGTTTGGTAATATCATGACACTACATGTTTCTTATTTATCATTCTCTTTCCACTTCATTTCATTTCATAGGGTTTGATTACCAAAGTGGGTTTTGACCAAGGCAAACCCCTATACTCTAACCCTTAACTATTTTTCTCTCTTTGCATGTGCGTTTGCAAACTTTGTAGGAATATTTATCAAAGAAATAGGTGTTCAAAAGTGGTCCAGAAGTAATCAAAGTAATTCAAGTCAACATAACCCTAATTCAAGCTTGGAGAAATTTTTTATTCCATTTTCTACAAAATCAAAAGCAGACACCTCTCAGAAAAGCAAGTTCAGACTCGAAGCTACAATATCCATCCCAAAATTACTAAAATCCATAGGTGGACTAAGTCATGACTAGTGGAAAATTAGTCCCACTGCCAGGCCTAAAAAGTGATTTTTGCATTTTTGGATACCCATTTCGCAGATTCCTATTAAGGCAAGTTTTCCCTGAAACTTGGACTAAGTTGCCCAACTCTGCGTAAGTTTACCAATAAACATTCTCATTTTATTTTTTAGGATTCCAGAATCCCTCCACATTAAATTTTATATTTCAGGTCCACCTCTCTACTCTTGCTCAATTATTTTCATCATTTACTTGCATTTTTAGGTGTTTTTGCATATCATAGTGTGTTTTCCAGCACTTTGCATTTCTTAGGTTTTTCCTCATTAAATAATTTCCATTTAATATTAGTTAATTAGGAAATCATCATTAGATACATTACATTTAATTTACATTAATATTGAGTGTAGAAATTTTCATTTTGGAAAACATTTCTTTCTTCTCTTAGGTTAAAAACCCTAGAAGGAGCTTAAAGCAATTAGGCAATTCAAAATCATTGTTGACACCTTCATACTTGGAAAATCCTTTTTTTATGTTTCTTAAAAAAAATTCTTTAGCTTCATTAATAATGTCTTCATTTGGATCTTCAACTTTTGCAGCCTTGAAAGAATTCTTTGTTTCACATCCATTTTTCAAGTTCAACTTCCTCATTTTATAGGATGCTAAATATCCTAACACCACATATTTATTGCATGCCTTATAATCTATTCTCTATTCGATAGTGGACACCTTTTCATTGTAAGTATCAAGTAGAGTCCTTCAAATCTTCTTTACAATTCTACTTTCATCTATAGTAGCACCTATTCCTCTCATTCTAGCTACAATTTCATCGAATCTCTATCCATATTCTTTAACATTCTCATCCTCTGACATGTGTTGAAGATCAAACTTTATCTCAAAATTTTATATTTTTTCCTCTTTGATTCTTTCATCACCTTCATGTGGTCTTTCCAAAGCATCCAATAATTATTTTGCAGTCTTTAGATTTTGCACTTTAATCAACTCTGAGTGTACAAAGATGCTCTTCAAAATGCATTTATCCTTATTGTTCACTTCATGTGCCTTGATCTCGTCAATAGTACTTGAACCATTCACCAAAGGAACACAAATATTTTTGTAAGCTTCATCCACATCAAATCTGAAATACTCTAGATATTTTTCCATCAATATTTTCCAGGTAGCATAGTTCATTCCATCGATCTTCTACTCATAAATAGTTATTCCACCCATCTCTGATCTTCCTTAAGTGGTTAAACTCTTCTCCAAGGAACAAAGCTCTGATACCGATTATTTTATAGGAAAATTGATTGGGGGTGAATCAATTGTCATAGAAATTAAATCTTTAATTGAAATCACTAGAACAAATTCTTAATACTACTTAAATGATTAACAATTAAATGGCAATGCAAAAAGTCAATTCAAAAACATCAACACAATAACACCTGTATTTATGTGCAAAACCCAATAAGGCAAAAAACATAATGAGGATTAAATCACACTATAGAGAATAACAAAACCAATTATGAAAAGGCTCAGTATTTCGACTCACTGTCCAATGGGTCTACAAAGCTAGAGGGCTCACTGCCATAGAGAAATAATGACAAAGAGGATTTTCACATAGAGACTAAAATCTGGATGCATAAAAGGATTCCACCAAAATAACTTATAAACATGAATGATAGACTTAACCTTCATCTCACTGCATCTAGAAACTAAACATTAAGCATCACACACACATTCTAATTTGAATCAATGTCATATCAAACTACACTTTCTCCATTCCCTTCTTCTTTACACTTGTTCCACTCACTCCCTCTCCTTGAAAAACTCATCCTAGATTTATACCATCTTAAAATTTAAATCATATCCAAATTCATCCATCCAAATTCAAATTTAAATTAGGTCTACGCCAAAACATCCTAAGGTAGAATTAGAATGAGGGTGATCAAACCACATTGTTTATGTGGACCCACATTGATCTAACATGCTTCAACAAATTTGAAAGTATTATTTGACACAAGCTTGACATAACAAGTGTAAAACACATAGAAAATCTAAGCATAAATATTCCAAATTCCATAGTTATCTTCAATAGAATCAGGGCAACTCATCTTTAGAACTCTAAGAAAATTTCAGACCAAGAATGTTTCTCCCAAAACTCAACCAAAACATATAATAACATCTTCTAGTAATTATGAACAACATATCTAATCCACACAACCTTAGGAGAAAATCTCTAGATCCAAACCCAAAGCCAACATAGAAGTACCTTCATTACAATTCTCTCAATATTATTGACATTTGCAATAACAAAAATAGTTAGTAACTAGATTACATCAAGCCTAGTTGACATCAAAACTAGGTTGACATAAATGACAACACCTTTAGTCATATATCAATGATATAACCTACAATCTTACATAATTGATCTTCTATTGGGTATGTGCAAAATCATCATGGAAAAAATAGGCCCTTACGTGGCAAAAAATTCAGAAAAATCAGCGTTAGGAAAATTGACGTAAAAATTTGAATAATTTATCTATATTATTTCAAAAATATGTGAGAATATAATCTGTAGAAAATTTAATGTAGTTTCTAAACTACTAGGTTTGTTTAAAAATAAATAAATCTATTTGGTGAAATTTTGAAATTTCGATGGAGTGGTACTTAAATTTCAGGGAAAAAATAAGAAATAGGTGTCTGTCTGTCCACCCTAACCACAATAAAATGACAATATTTTCTTATAATATTTTAGATATAAGTAGAGGATTCATGCTCCAATGTGATGCATATTTTTTTGTAATTTTTTTCTAAGTAAATAATTATTTATGATTTTTTTGTTAAATTTTTTTAAGAATATAAAAACTCATATGTCTGACCACCTTAACTTGGTCAAAATTTCATGAAATTCAATTTTTCTTTTTTTAATCCTATATTATGTGAAGCATAGAATGCGATGTATGTTTTAGATTCAAAAAATGTGATACTGTTCAAAAGCTATAGATGTTTTTCAATCAGCCTATCAATCAGGACTTTAGTTGTAATTTGAATAGAAAATGGATAATAAATACTTATTAAATTCAAAGTAAAGGATAATTTATATTGGTGGAAAGCTGAGAATCTTCTTTAAAAACCATTTTTCGTTTCATCAATTTTGGGTAAAAAAATAGTTGTCAGCCACATACCCATCATTATGCCACTTTTTGGCTCATCATGATCCTGCACATACCCTATTATTGCAACATTAACTTGACCACAAAGGGGAATTGCATCAATCTGTGATAATTTTTCTTCCTTATTTAATGCTTCTTGGAGTAACTTTTTTTTTCTAGAATCGATATAACATTCCAAAGAGATATGTTAGTAGGTACCTTCTACAACTGCTCAACCACATTAAGTGTTTTGATTGGTGAGACCTTGGATTTAAAAAATAGTATCTATTTAGCCTTTCAGAGAGATTGATCCATCATGGGTGGGCGTGATACTTTGTACATCTCTTTCATTGGAAATCACAGAGCTTGCGACTTGTAAATGGGTTGGGCCTATGTGGCTTGCTTTCCTTATGATTGTGGGTCTTATTACATGTACTCTCTAGTTAGCTTTCTTTCGGATCTTATATTATATTTTGGTTGTACTTGTGGGCACTAGTCATCGAAGCATCATTAGAAAAATGCTGCATCTTCTTCTTCCATCCAAGAGAAGATCACTTGGTTTGGTGTTATATCCAACTCCTATTCTAAAGACATTCCTCCTTTTTTCACTCTAAAGCAAGAATTCTCTATTTCAAGAGACTAGTATTCTTCCGTGCTTCAGAACATGCCTTGGTTTCTTTGCTCTGCTATCTTCTTCTATAGATTTCCACTTGGACAAATCTAAGGCATATGTCTATCATTACATGAGAAGCACCATGAGTTGTCATCTTCCCCCAAGTTGTTTTAGATTAGGAATAAGTATTTTCTTGGACTATTTCTAACATTCTGAAGTAGCATGGTAACCAAGATTGTCTAGTTTGACAGCTTAGATTGCTAAATTCCTCCTTTTGAGGCTCCTTGATATGCATTTTGTTGATAAGATGGTCTTCCTCCTTGATAATTCTATGTGGGAGGCTTTGTAGGTGCTTCTTTTTATTACCAAATGAGGACTAGCACATTCACAAAGGAATGAATGAGATTCTTTCTATCATTAACACTTGTTTCTCATGAAGAGGAGACCAATGTTCTTGGTTGAACACCAGGGTATACGTACATGGATAGTGGTAGAGAAAATGTGGTTTCTTGTGAAGCGAAGGAATTCAAATGGCTTCTTCCTAGGGGCCATTAGAGATTTCTATAAACATGGGAATTAGTGGATGTGGTGGAAGCTTACTAGCATCGATCATATACATTGGGAAGAATATCTCCTCTCATAGACTACACGATGACAATGATATCCAAATAAAAATCCTTAAGTAAAACATGAACATGATAGTGACTAGAGGCTTGAAGGTCAAATGAATTTTTTGTCAGGTTTTGTGAAACTTGGTGTTGAAATCATTCATGGCCTCTTCCAGGGCCCTTTTGATGATTAATTGTTGCAACAAAGAGGAACGATCTCCATTTTCAAAGAAGCACTTGAAAAACTTCTCTACGAGCTAGTCTAATGATCAGGTAAAATTGAAAGCCAAAAACATATACCATTCCTGATCTTTACCCTTGAAAGATTCAACCAACAACCTTAGAGAAACATTCTCTTCTGCTACATTATCTACTCTACATACCTCCACTATATCTTGGAGATGTTTAGAGGGAATATTGAAATCCTCCCCAGAAAAAATTGGGATATGCTTGAGAGCATTGGAAGGTATGAAGGGCCATATGTCTTTGGGAATAGGTTCTTGTAGCAGACTATCACTATCCTAGGTTACTAAATTTCTAAGAGTGAGGGTACCTAGATGAGCCTTTGAAAATAGATTCATATGGATAGGGTTAGGGGTATTTTGATTTTGAAAGTTTTTCCTCCTAGTGGAGTAGATAAAGCTCTAGATTACAGGCTAATATTTCTTAACTGGTTTCTTCTTATAGGTGATATAGAACCTATATGTCTTCTTCTCCTTGATATCAAGGCAAGTGACTAGGAGTATTTGAAATGGCATCTTGAAGACACTCTTGTTTGGATTTTAGACGTGAAATTTCTAGCCTCTTTTCTTTGTTTGATTTAAGAAATAGTTTTGAATTCCAACTAGATATTCAAAAAACTTTGGTCCCATTGGGTGTGTAACAAAAATAATTGTTGATCTTCAAATCTTACACTTCTTTAATAGCCTTATGGGAAATGGGTATGTGTAGGATCATCATGGGCCAAAAAGTGGCAATATGGTGGGTATTTGTAGGGTATTTGGCTGATGACTTTTTTTTACCCAAAATTAATGAAATGAAAAGGGTTTTTAAAGGAGATTCTAAAATTTCCACCAATATAAATTATGCTTTACTTTTAATTTAATAAATAATTTTTATTTATTTTTTATTTGAATTATGACTAAAGTGTTGATTGATAGGTTGATTGAAAAACATCTATAGCTTTCAAATGGTATCACATTTTTTGAATCCAAAACATGCATCACATTCTATGCTTTGCAATAATATAGGATTAAAAAATAAAAATTGAATTTCATGAAGTTTTGACCAAGTTAAGGTGGTTAGACATATGATTTTTATATATTTTAAAAGTTTTAATAAAAATTAATAATTAATTATTTACTTGGAAATAAATTATAAAAAATATGCATCACATCAGACTTGAGTTGTCTACTTATGTCTAAATATTATAAAAAATATTATTATTATTGTGGTTAGCCAGTTAGATAGAAACCTACTTCTTATTTTTTCAAATTTAAGTACTATTGCATTGAAATTTCAAATTTTAATAGATTTTTTTCAAAAAAAAAAACTTAGTAGTTTAGAAACTACATTCAATTTTCTACAAATTCTATTCTTACATATTTTTGAAATAATATAGATAACTTATTCAAATTTTTACATCAAGTTGGCTAACTCTGATTTTTCTAATTTTTTTGCCACTTAAGGGCCTATTTTTTCCATGATGATATTGCACGTACCCAAATTTAGTTAATGGGGGACCAATTTGTGCCTAATTGAATGACCTTTGAGATTTTTATAGAAAGCTAAATATTCATTATGTTTTAGGGGAAAGGGTAGAAAAAAAATAAAATAAAACATAAAAATTGTGATGTGACAAAGCTTTTACAACATTTCAAACCTTAAGTATTTCCTATAATTGATATAATTGATACATAATGATGCAGACCCTTCATTGTTGGGAAGAGAATGAGCAACAAAGGCTTAGTGAAAGCACAATGCAATATTTCAAATCTCCATGTGGGAAGCACCCACTAAGGTCCAATTAGACATAAGGAAACTCTAAATATTAACAAAAATATACAGAAACTCACATAAACCTTTCTCCCTTCACAACATAATATGAAAAATGGTAAACTTTTTATGGAATGTGGAAAATTTCAACATATATAATTTAATTTTTGAAAGATAGCATTCAAAATAGAAGCTTAACAACATGAAAATTAGCTATCTGAACTATCAAAGCAGACTTAAAACACAATGCTTTTAACATGGATGAGATAAAATGAAACTTGAAAAATGCCATAGCATGCACAATTTCTAAGATTTCTCTAAAATAGATCAAACTTCAATAGTAGATGAACTAAAAAACAAAGGTAGGATGCCAATTTGATGATAGGTCAAAATAAAATATAACATTCTAGAGAGAAGAAAAATATTATGCAAAACCTTGTACTTCTAAAAATATAAACTCCTTAATAGATCCATATCCTTATAAAATACTTTCAAAGTAATTTTTCTAACTTTTTGACTTATGTTGCTGCCCCTATTTATAACTAGAAGAAAAGAGCACCACCATAAACATTTTAGAAGTAGAAAATTCCAAATGCCTTATCATGATAACTCACAAATTGATCTTATATCTTGATTAGATCATAACAATCTTTGCTCATTAAGTCCCAACTGCTTCATTAATGGATTTAGATATTTTAGGAAAGATAACTATCAGAAAATAATCATATTTTAACAAAGCCTGGAGAAAATCTAATTGATCAACCAAAGAGATTGATGACATTGACTAGAAGGTTCCAATCTAAAAGTAGGACACCCACCACATTTTGAAAAACTCCACTTGAAGAGATTTCTCTACAAAAAAAATAAGCTACCCAAAGTGAATAGATGAATAGTCAATCAAGTAGGTAATATCAGATTTGCAAGATTATCATTGAAGAAAATCCCCCGCAAGCTGATATGTGAGCTAGATTGTGCCTGAAAGGAAAAAATAATGTAAAAGTCATGCAACCACCACATGGAATATTGCATACAATTGGGAGTAGTCTTCACTATCTAAGTGCAGATTTATCCCAAATCCAAAAAAGAGTAAGGACAAAACCCAAAAATATTAAAGGAAAATTTTCTTTACAATTATTTCACATGTTATTGTCTTTTATGTTTGATGCTATCTTTGAGAAATTAAATCACATTCAATATACTCTTTCATTTTTTGTAAAGTTGCACTATTTTTCATCATAAATGTTAGCTTACAAACAAACATGATGCATGTAGACTTTGACATTATTCTTGGCTAAAATTACAAGGTTGTGTCACACTTTTATAAACAAAATAGCCAACACATCCAAATTTTAAACTTCAATCATTGAAAAGTGATATATATGTTTTTTAATTTTGAAATGATGTAAAATAATAAAACCTTTACTTTTTAGTATATGGGTATGTGCAGGATCATCATGGAAGAAACAAGCCTTTAAGTGGTGAAAATTTCAAAAAAATCAAAGTTCTAGGAAACTTGACGTAAAAATTTGAATAATTTATCTATATTATGTCAAAAATATTTAAGAATACAATTTGTCAGAAATTCAATGTAGTTTTTAAACTACTAGGTTTATTTTTTTTTAAATATATCTATTTGGTGAAAATTTGAAATTTCAATGCAATAACTTAAATTTCAAGGAAAAAATAAGAAGTAGGTGTCTGTCTGATCACCCTAACCACAATAAAATAATAATTATTTTTATAGGATTTTAGATATAAGTAGAGGGACCATGTCCTAAATGATGCATATTATTTTGTAATTTTTTCCAAGTAAATAATTAATTATGAATTTTTATTACAACTTTTAAAAAAATAGAAACTGTGATAAGTCTAACCACCTAACTGGCCAAAAATTCATGAAATTCATTTTTTTAATCCCATAGTATGTGAAGCATAGACCTGCGGACACATGTTTTGGATCTTGTCGTAATACCACTTGAAAGCTATATGTTTTTCAATTAGCCTATCAATCAGGACTTTAGTCATAATTCAAATAGAAAATAAATAATAATAATTTATTAAATTCAAAGGAAAGCATAATTTATATTGATCAAAAGTTCAGAATTTTGTTTAAAAACCCTTTGCATTTCATCAATTTTGGGTAAAAAAAAGTGATCAACCACATACCCTACACATAACCATCATATTGCCACTTTTTGGCTCATCATGATCCTACACATACTATAAGAATTGGCTATGAAGGTAGCCACCCAAGATCTAGAGGCCTACTAGAAAGCAAAAGCATAAGAGAGATAGAAACAAGATGACAAGAATAAACTGTATTCTACCAATAATGCAAATATGATATGATGGAATGAGTTATACATAGGAGACCCCTTGGTTACATAGCCAGGGTGAGAACATAGAAGGGCATAAGATTATGACAAATGTCATAATCTTATGA
>VDFB02000008.1:70984657-71012663 GCA_007258455.2 Sequoia sempervirens
AACATATTGTGGATTGGCCATCCACCATGCTTTTTCCCCTTATAGGGTTTCCACGTGAAAAATCCTTGTGTTATGGTTGTGTGGTTTATTGTTTTTTGTTTCTACATATTGATTTTGGTTAAGTGTTTTTAGTGTAATAAAGATCAGAATAAAAGGATTAAAATTTGCACATCACTAATTCACCCCCCCTCTCAGTGTTGCTTGTTTCAAACAATCATCAACATACACAACTATAATCAATACTTTTCCATTTTCAAATTTGAAGTAAAAATTACTATTTTTTGTACCCTTATTGAAAACATGCTAAAACAAGTATCTTTCTATCCTTACATACCAAGCTCTAGGAGCTTTCTTCAGTCCATATAAATCTTTCTTCAATCTACAAACCACATCCAATTGATATAATAATTAAAATCCTTTTGGTTGTTCCATGTAGACTTCTTCTTTAATCTTACCATTCATAAATGTAGACTTGGCATCCATCTGATAGACTTTGAAATACTTATAAGGAACAAATGCTAAGAACATTCTAATAGCTTCCATTCTTTCCACTAGAGGAAAAGTCTCCTAAAAATCTATTCCTTCTAGTTTTGAATAGCCTTTACACATAAGCCTTGGTTTGTTTCTGACCACTTCTTTATTTTTATTCATCTTATTCCTTAATACCCACTTTGATCCAATAATTTTCTTGTCCATGAGTCTTGGGACTAATTCCCATGTATAATTCTTCTCAATTTTCATAAGTTCTTCTTTCATAGCTTCCAACCATTGTTCATCTTTGCATGCTTCACTTGTAGTTTTAGGTTCAATTTTAGATAGTAGACAAAAAATTACTTCATCAGTAGGAGCTCTACTTCTTGTCAATACAACTTTTGTTTTGTATCCAATGATCTGATTCTCTAAATGATTCATGTACACATATCTGGGTGTCTTGGGGGATACAACCAAGTATTCTTCCTCTCTTTCATCTCTTTATTTTGTATGTCTTATACATCTTCCTTTTGTTCTTTCACAATTTCTTCAAATCTTTTATACTCAAATTCATCAGATTCATATACACCAATGTCTATTGGATTCTTCATTGTTTCAACAACCTTGATATTTGCATTTTCTATAATTTTTCTTAGCATCATCACTTCTTGCATCAAATTTTCTTAAATTTTCTTCATCTCTTCTAATATAACATTTTCTTCCAAATACCTTGAAATATTTGATTGTAGGAAATATTCCATGCCATAACTCATAGGTTTTTTGTACTCTTTATTCTTGGTTGAACTCGGTTGAACACATAAACATAATTGTCAATAGCTTATCACTAGTAGACTTCCCATAAATTAGCTTCAATAATCATTGATCTAGTAGCCTCTTGAATAGTTTTGTTCTTTCTCTCAACAACTCCATTTTGTTGAGGCATTCTCAAGGTAGACAGTTGTCTTCTTATTCCATTTATTTCATGAAATATATTGAATTCCTAGGAGGTGAATTCACCATCTCTATGAAATCTTAGACATTTCATCATCAAATTCACTTCATTTTCAACCATAGCCTTGAATGTTTTGAATATATCTAATGTGTCAGATTTCTCTAAGAAATGTAATGCATCTATATCTAGAATAATCATCAATCAAAAGAATAAAGTAACTTTCACCTTGTAAACTTCTCACTTTTGTAGGACAAAAGAGATTAGTGTGAACTAAATCTAGTAGTCTGGTAGTACATTGTTCCTTTGATTTGTAATGTTTCCTTGCTTGCTTCCCAAACTAACAATTTCTACACATAGTGTTCACATGCTTTGTAATTCTTGGTAAATCTCTCATGACCTGAACAACACTAATCATTTCCAAATTATCAAATTTCATGTTACACATTCTCTGATGCAATACCCAACTATTATTAATCTAATTCATAAAGCATCATCTGTCAATTCCTTTCAATTGATAGATTTTTTGTTCATATTTCTTTCTTCTAGCAATAACTATTTTGAATCCTCTTTGGATCACACATATTTCATCCTTAAATATAAGATCATATTCTTTACTACACATTTGACCAAGAATCAAAATATTATGCCTCAATCCATTGACATATTACATATCATCAGTGTTATGCTTTCCATCAAAACTAACAGAACCAATTCCACAAATCTTAGCACAAGTATCATCTCCAAGGATAACCAAACCTCCATCATATTTCTCAAGTTTAGAAAACTTATTCTTCTCACCAGTTATGTGATGTGAAAACCCACTATTAACTACCCAATAATTATTTTCTTGTTTAGTGTGTAGGGAAGTGATAATAGTACCTTCATTCTTCTATTTTTCTATAGGGTATTCCTTTACCTATTTCTCAAATTTAGCAGAAGTAGGTTCATCCTTTATAGCCAACAAGAAGCATGTATTGTCATCTACATCTTCATACTTTAAATCTTCATTATATGTACTATCATTTTCATTCACATAGTATGCTCTATTTATCTTCTTACCTTTTATTTCTTTTTCACACCTTAATTTATTTCTCTTAGCTCTTTCTATACATCTTGCAACATAATAACCTATTTCTTCACAACTAAAGCATTTAAATGGTAAGCTACTTTTTGTATCACCAAAAAATGTATAGTTGACATTTTTATGCTCACTTGAGTCCCTCTTACAAACTTTGGCTTGATTTTTCCTAGATTTAATGTTGTAATGTGTCTAACATGTTCACATTAGGTCTTGGACCCTTGTGAATCATTAAGACTTCTAGGATGTCTTGTAAAGATATTGTGAAGTGTTGTAACTCACTTTCACACTTTTCCAAGACTCTTTCACCATAATTCACCTAATAAATTCCTTTTTTATCACCTACCAAGTCTTATTCCAAAGTTTTATAACCCACTTTCATGCTTTTCTAGACTTGTCATCACTAATCCAACCCTTTCTCATGTTTAAGTGTACCTTAATACACTTTCCAGTCTAGCTTGAGAATATTTTTGAGGATATTCCTATTGGAAAACATTCAATGCGCCTTAATTCCTGACACCCTCTTAATTTTCTTAATTGGTACTAAGTCACCAATAAGGGTGACTTAGTCCTTTGTGGCACAAAAATCAAAATTATTTCAAAATTTTGATGGTTTTTCATCCTCTAACCCTTTAGGTTGGCCTGTGATGTGTTATATTCAAGAAATTTAGTAAGAACAACTATAAATAATGGTTTTTCCTTTCATTTATCCCCCATTTATTCAAAAATTCACTCAAGCAATTTACTTAATCATTCTCAAGCATTCAAGCAATCTAAGCATTATCAAGTCATCCATTGGAGCACTTCATTTCAAATTTCTAAATCAAGGGTTTGGTAAGTTTATGACATTGAATTTTGTTTATTCATAATTCTCTTTCCACTTCATTTCATTTCATAGGGTCTGATTACCAAAGTGGGGTTTGACCAAGGCAAACCCCTATACTCCAACCCTTAACCATTTTTCAATCTTTACATGTGTGTTTGCAAACTTTGTAGGTAGATTTGTCAAAGAAATAAGTGTTGAAAAGTTGTCAAGAATTCATCAAAGTAATTCAACTCAACATAACCCTAATTCAAGCTTGGAGACACTTTTTATCCCATTTTTTGTAGAATCAGGAGCAAACACCTATTAAAAAAACAAGTGCAAACCCAAAGCTACAGGATTATGTCCTGAAATTACTAAAATATGTAGGTGGAATAAGTCACCATCAATGGTGAATTAGTCTAACTACCAGAATTGAAAAGTGGTTTGTGCATTTTTGGATACCCATTTGCCAGATTCTTGTTCTAACAAATTCTCCCTAAAACTTGGAGTAAGTCACCCAACTTGGTGAAAGTGCCCCAATCAACATTTTTTGTCAATTTTTTAAGATTCCAAAATCTCTCCACATGAATTTTTAGATTCCAGGTGCACATCTCCAGTCTTGTTTAGTTATTTCATCATTTAGTTGCATTTTTAGGCATTTTTGCATATCATAGTGTGTTTTCCAGCACTTTGCATTTCCTACATTTTTCCTGATTAAATCATTTCCTTTCCAGATCAGTGCATTATTAAATCATCATTAGATACATTACATCTCATTTGCATTAATCTTGATTGTAGACATTTGCATTTTGGACCCCATCGTTTCTCCTTTTAGGTGAAAACCCTAGAAGGAGCTTAAAGGAGTTGGGTAATCCAAAATCATTGTCCACATTTTGGTGAACCCAACTTTTGAACATATTTAATTATGATTTCAAGTGCATCGTACGTTCCATATACATTAACATTGCATTAGGTATTGAATTTTTTAAACTATATCCTAAGGTTTTCAAAATTGCATTAGTGAAAAGCTCAAATAGCCTGCATTTTGCATATTTTTTGCATTGAAAAACAACAAACATTCTACATTTCATACTGTAATTTCATCTATGCATCTAAAATACCTAAAATTGTATTCAATTTTTTTTGAAAAGTATCAAAAAAATCGTAACTAGGACTAATTCGTGACACTGGGTGACTTAGTCCTCTTGCACATTTTGCATTACAATTTCTAGTATTTTCTAGGCATTTTATGCATTTCTATTTTTTGGTATTGCATTCCTATTTAAGTGTATAGAATTTCTATTATTTACATTTTATTAGTCCTATATTGCATTGCATTTGCATCCACCCCACCTCTTGTAGTATTTTTATGAGTGTTTGGTGCCCTATTGATAATACATTAGTAAAAAGAAGTTCTTGACTCATGGCATTGCGTGATAACACACTCATTGTGGACTGTGGGTTATCTTGAGCTCCTATTCCTAGTATTAAAAAATGGTGCATTTGGCATGGATACTACCACTATTACACCTTTACCTTCACATACAATGCATGTTGACACACAAATTAATTCTATTCCATAAGATAAAGTCATTAACATTCTTGAGGATTTAGCACATTTGAAGAAAAACTTGTGTCTTGAAAAAATTTCAACCATAGTTACAATTCCTACTATAGACAACATCCATCAAATGCTTGAAAGTGATGAGGGCTTAGATTTTATGAAGAAAACTATTGAGATATACCATAAACATGCTTCTTTCACCTCTAGCATACCAAACACTTTGGTTAGCCAAGGAGGATCTCACCTTCCTCCTCCTTCCACCATAGAATCTATACCTACCTATACCACTCCTAAAGTGACAACAACCATGCATCAAGTTAGTCATGTCACTCCTTTTTCTATTCCAACTAACATTCCTAGCTCTTTTGTGGCATAAAATGCTCCATCCTCCACCACCTTCACCACTATTAGTGTCCCCTTCACTTGTCCCAACATTACGTACACTTCAGCACCATTATCTCTTCCACCTCATACCACTTACACTGACCCTCTCATTACACAAATCTTCCAAACTATATCTTCCATGCAATAACAAATATCTACCATAAACCAACAAAAAACCACACCACCCACCTACTTTCCCCATAGTAGCCCATTATCTTTGGAAATCTTAAGAACACCAATTCCACAAGGAATGAGATGCCTAGGTCTGAAAAGTATGGAGGTAATGAAGACCCTACTAATCATTTCAATTCCTATACAACCTTATGTAGTGATTTTTTCCTTGATGATAAACTATTAGTTGAACTATTTCCTAGGACCTTAAAAGAAACTTCCTTGGAGTGGTTTTCAAATTTACCCAATCATTCAATTCGATAATTTAATGAACTTTTTTATGCCTTTATAAGTCACTTCCAATTGCATATGACTTGAAAAAAGACAATGGTTGATCTAATGAGATGTAAAAAAATGTAGATGAAAACCTAACTAATTTCATTTTATGCTATCAGTCATTATATGCTCAAGTAGATGTCAAGATTCTTGATTCACATCTCCAAAATATGTTTATAAAAAACTTGCAAACTCACATTCAGGATAAACTAAGCATGATGAAATCTCCCTCTTTCATGCATTTATGCATAACCCTCTATGACTATCACTACTTGGTTACTATTCATGATGAAAAATCCACTTCTATCCAAGTTAAGAATTTTGAACAAAGCAACCAAAATAACTCACAAAAATTTAGAAAACCAAACAAATGGTTTTTAGGATTCAATCCCCCTCCTCAACATTCATCTCAACCTATCAACAACCAAGTAGTAGCTTTTAAAGTGGTGATACCTTACAGTTATGGAGATCCAAAACAACAATTTACACCATTACTAGACAACACCATGAACCAACTTATATAGAAAAAAATGATCTCTTTAACTCCTACAAAACCATTAGATACAACCAAAAAATTTCCTCCAACCTTCCAACCTAATGCTTATTGCCATTATCATAGAGAAAATAGACATGACGCAAACCAATGTAAGCATCTTAAACACATAGTGCAATACCTCATCGATTTTGGTCATCTATCCATTTCAAAATTTAATGCAAAAGGTAATGCGTATGTTGCCCCACCCAATCAAAATTTGCAATTTGTTACCTAACCCAATCCCAAACATAATGTGTCATTCATCAAATCTAGTGAAACATAAAACAATGATGTGATGATTATTCATAAAGAGACTAAACATCATGATGTTATTCCACATACACCCTCTATTAATCCTATGGATTAAATGGTAGGAGCGATATAAATTAGCCCTCATAAGGGAAAAACTAAGAAGAATCTTGATATTACTCTCTCTTCTAAGGATATTCTTCTAAATTTTCCTGATAGTCCTCTCTACATAGCTAGACGTATTTATGATAAGCCCACTAATGGGATACTCATAGATCCCACCTATGGAAAGAATGTGATCACTGAGGAATTTTTCATCTTACACAATCTTTATCAAGATAAATATGACAAACTAAGAGCATGGATCAAAACACATAAAGGTTTCATGTGCCCTACGATTGAACCGATCATCTTTTCATTACAAATAGGACCTAAGATAGTGGATGCTAAATTCTCTATTATTCCACAATCAGATCAATTTTGTCTATGACTAGGCTGTCAATGGCTTTACTTGATGAAATTTATTCCTTCAGTCATACACAAATGTTTAAAGTTTCTGCATGATAATGACATATTCACTATCCACCATAGTGGCTTTAAGCCTTTTTCTTCTAGACTAAATTTCACCTTAGAAGCCTTTTGGATAGAGCCCATGGAGCACATAATAGCTTGCAAAGACTTTTTTTCCACTACTTATCAAAATTTTAAAGAAAAATAAATTGTCAACTTGTCCCTCTGTAATCAATCCTCATTCCCTTTCATTATCCCAATCCTTAAGGATATAATACTTCAACCTAAACTTGAAACTAAAAACTTAGATTAACCAAAACTAAACACTTCCCCTTCTTCATCCAAGCATCAACAAGATAATGAAACCAGCCTCGTTATGCCTCCTTGCATTAAACATGTTTATAAAGCAAAGATAAAAAGATTCACTCATCTCCTTTGGCTCCTTCCATTCCTACTATTCAGGAAGAAAAGTAGCCTATGGTGGATCAACCCACTCTTATGCCCACACAACTTCAAAATAGAATGAAACAAAACCATGGTGCTAGCGAGCGTAGGCATTTTTGTCATCTTCTTGCTTTTCAATTACAAATAAAAGCAAACAAATCAAATCAACCTTCGCCTTTGACAGAAGCAATATCCAACCACATTCCTCCTTTTGACTTGCCACAAGATAGTATTATACCACCATCACAACAAAACTATCTGATACAACAACCCTAACTCCTGGTACACCCTTCATTGGAAATTACAATCCGGTCCCCCATCGTGATTAATCTTGATGATGATGATGATGAGGAGATCTCTAAAATAGATGAAGAGGTGCATAATTATTTTATTTTTTTATTTTCCTCTTCTATGAGCTTAAATTATAAATCTCTCACACCAAGTGAAAATTCTAGCACTTCCCCTAGTTCAACACTTACAATTCTCCCTTTGGATAGTCAATCACCTTCGCAATACACTAAACATGACTAGGATGTAGATCACCTATTAAATGGTTTATTTTCATTCACCTCGCCAGCCTTTTACATATTTCTTTCATTTCCTTTTTCTTATTGTGCATATGATGTTCCCCTATGATGTTGTGTTTGATGTTCTCCCTCCCTTTGTCATATTCTTCTATTTGTTCTTATATTATTCTATATGTTGTACTCACCTTTTCTTTTTCACTTTTTTCTTGTGTTTTCCTTTTCAAGATGATGCAAAGCATTGCAATGCCCTATGTCTCTTCCATGTTGACCCAAACAATCCCTTTTCCTTTTTCCTTTTTGTTTTCTTTTCACTTGTTTTTCTCCTTTTGGGGATGATGTCAAGCCTTGAGACCATAATGTCTATTCCATGTTGATGCAAAATGGACTTTTTATCTTTTGTTTTTACTCTTTTTGTGTCATTCTTCTAGTTCTATTCATTTGAGGAATATTGAGAGTTTTGAGCTCTTTAATAAAAAAATTACATAGAAAAACATACTAACCCCAAATCCATAAATCCCTTATGTGTTTGGTGTGTTCCTTTTTGGGGTAACCCCTCTTCTTTTGTTCCTTTTTCATTCACATGAAGGATCCTTACTTGGAAACATATTACTTGTCATAGGGGCTTTCCAAGTTGGCTCTCATTTCTTGTTTCTATTTTAATTTTTTTCATTTGCTACTTTAAAGTAATTGCTTACATAATGATGTGTAGCAATTCCTTTAAAGTGGGGGAATACATTGGAATATTCATTTGCATTTTTCTTTTTCTTGGTTCTTAGTGCAGCCTTGTTACTTCATATGATGTGTTTGTCACTTTTTGGATGACATTGGGTGCAATGTCCTTCATAAGCGTGATCCATCTTAGCATATTACATTCCTCTTGGTGGCCTGATGTGACACACTACATCCCTTAAGTTGTGAATTTTCTATCCTTTAATTGGTCCCCTCTTGGAGACATTAGACACAATGTTCCCTAAGTTATAGACCTTACAATATCTTAAAAAGAATCATTTGAGAATTTCTTTTTCATGTTACATTTTGAAATTACATGGCCACCTTGCATAACATAGATTGCATGTCTATGGCACCATTATATTTTTTCATGAGTTCCAAGCATATGAGGCTTTGCTTGTCTCATGAAGCACAAAATGAAATTGTCTTTGTGGCACCTTATT
This sequence comes from Sequoia sempervirens, assembly GCA_007258455.2. Taxonomy (NCBI): domain Eukaryota; kingdom Viridiplantae; phylum Streptophyta; class Pinopsida; order Cupressales; family Cupressaceae; genus Sequoia; species Sequoia sempervirens. The sequence goes on from VDFB02000008.1 coordinate 70,993,796, forward strand.
AAATTTATCAGGATGTATAACTTTGATATGGTTGAGTGAGAAACCCATTCTATGACATGACTTTCCCCATAGCCACCTCTTGGGATTTCTCATCCTGTGGACAAGAAGAAGTTTTGTGGGCCCAAAGTGAGTATGTTGTGGATTTCTCACCCTGCAGACAACCAAAATTTTTGTGGCCCTAGAGTGAGTAAACTTGGGCTTTCACACATGGTGGACAACCATAAGTCTTGTTGTCCTAGAGTGAGTAAAAATTTCTTTTTCCTAAAAAACAACCTAGATTTGATCCACAATGGGCTAGAAAAATGATTGAAGCTTTCATTCCTTTTCATCATTTTCATGTGTGTTCGTTTGTGCTTATGTTTAGTTTTCCTTGGGATCATGATCTTGGGGGATTGATCATCCCTCTTGATTATTTTTTTCTTATCTTACCAACATGTGTGCATTAGGATTCCTCTCAATGTGCATGTTGGGCTACTTTAGTGAGAGTTTAAAGCAAGTTCATCAGCTCACTAAAGTGGGGGATTAATGTGTCAGCCAAAAATATATTGTTTACAATTTTATGCTAACATGAGTCCCTCTTATGGACTTTATCTTGATTTTTCCTAGATTTAATGTTGTAATGTGGCCAACATGTTCACATTTGGTCTTGTACCCTTGTGAATCATTAACACTTCTAGGATGTCTTATAAAGGTGTTGTGAAGTATTGTAACTCACTTTCACACTTTTCTAGGACTATTTCATCATAATTCACCTAATAAACCCCTTTTTTATCACTTACCAGGTATTATTTCAAAGTGTTGCAAAGTTTTGTAACCCACTTTCACACTTTTCTAGATTTTTCATCACAAATCCAACCCTTTCTTATCTTTAAGTGACCCATTAATACAGTTTTCGGCCCCCTTTAAGTTTTTTTTTGAGGATATTCCCATTGAAAAACATTTAATTCCTTATAATTCTTGACACCCACTTATTTTTCTTAAGTGGGACTAAGTCAAGAATAGGGGTGACTTGGTCCTTTTTTAGAAAAGCTCAAAATTATTTCAAATTTCTTGTGGGATTTCATCCTCTAACCCTTTAGGTTGGCTTGATGTGTTATTTTTAGGAAATTTAGTAAGAACAAGTATAAATAAGGGTTTTTCCTCTCATTTTCCCCCCATTCATTCAAGAATGCACTCACACAATCTACTTAATCATTCTTAGGGATTCAAGTAATCTAAGCATTATCAAGTCATCCATTGGAGCGCTTCATTACATATCTTTAGATTTCTACATCAAGGGTTTGGTAAGATTATGACACTACATGTTTCTTATTTATCATTCTCTTTCCACTTCATCTCATTTCACAGGGTTTGATTACCAAAGTGGGTTTTGACCAAGTCAAACCCCTATACTCTAACCCTTAAATATTTTTCTCTCTTTGCATGTGCGTTTGCAAACTTTGTAGGAAAATTTATCAAAGAAATAGGTGTTGAAAAGTGGTCAAGAAGTAACCAAAGTCATTCAAGTCAACATAACCCTAATTCAAGCTTGGAAACATTTTTTATTCCATTTTCTACAAAATCAAGAGCAGACACCTGCCAGAAAAGCAAGTTCAAACCCGAAGCTACAATCTCCTATCCCAAAATTCCTAAAATCCATAGGTGGACTAACTCACCACTAGTGTAAAATTAGTCCCACTACTAGGCTTGAAAAGTGATTTTTGCATTTTTGGATACCCATTTGGCAGATTCCTATTAAGGCAAGTTTTCCCCGAAACTGGGACTAAGTTGCCCAACTCTGCGTAAGTTTCCCAATAAACTTTTTCATTTTATTTTTTAGGATTCCAGAATCTCTCCACATCAAATTTTAGATTTCAGGTCCACATGTCCAGTCTTGCTCAATTATTTCATCATTTACTTGCATTTTTAGGTGTTTCTGCATATCATAGTGTGTTTTCCAGCACTTTGCATTTCTTAGGTTTTTCCTCATTAAATAATTTCCATTTAATATTAGTGAATTAGGAAATCATCATTAGATACATTACATTTAATTTACATTAATATTGAGTGTAGAAATTTTCATTTTGGAAAACATTTCTTTCTTCTCTTAGGTCAAAAACCCTAGAAGGAGCTTAAAGCAATTGGGCAATTCAAAATCATTGTCGATGCCTTCATACTTGCAAAATCCTTTTTTTATCTTTCTTAAAAAAAATTCTTTAGCTTCATTAAAAATTTATTCATTTGGATCTTCAACTTTTGCAACAATGAAAGAAGTCTTTGTTTCACATCCATTTTTCAAGTTCAACTTCCTCATTTTATAGGATGTTAAATATCCTAACAACACATCTTTATTGCATGCCTTATAATCTATTCTCTATTCAATAGTGGACACCTTTTCATTGTAAGTATCAAGTAGAGTCCTTCAAATCTTCTTTACAATTCTACTTTCATATATAGTAGCACCTATTCCTCTCATTCTAGCTACAATTTCATTGAATCTCTATCCATATTATTTAACATTCTCATCCTTTGACCTGCTTAGAAGATAAAACTTTATCTCAAAATTTTATATTTTTTCCTCTTTGATTCTTTCATCACCTTCATGTGCTCTTTCCAAAGCATCCCATAATTCTTTTGCACTCTTTAGATTTTGCACTTTAATCAACTCTGAGTGTATGAAGATGCTCTTCAAAATGCATTTAGCCTTATTGTTCACTTCATGTGGCTTGATCTCATCAATAGTACTTGAACCATTCACCAAAGGAACACAAATATTTTTGTAAGCTTCATCCACATCAAATCTGAAATACTCTAGATATTTTTCCATCAATATTTTCCAAGTAGCATAGTTCATTCCATCGATCTTCTACTCATAAATAGTTATTCCACCCATCTCTGATCTTCCTTAAGTGGTTAAGCTCTTCTCCAAGGAACAAAGCTCTAATACCAATTATTGTATAGGAAAATTGATAGGGGGTGAATCAATTGTCATAGAAATTAAATCTTTAATTGAAATCACTAGAACAAATTCTTAATACTACTTAAATGATTAACTATTAAATGGAAATGCAAAAAGTCAATTCAAAAACATCAACACAATAACACCTGTATTTATGTGCAAAATCCAATAAGGGAAAAAAATAGTGAGGATTAAATCACACTATAGAGAATAACAAAACTGATTACGAAAAGGCTCACTTCCTGAATAAGGACTCACTATTTCGACTCATTGTCCAATGGGTCTACAAAGCTAGAGGGCTCACTGCCATAGAGAAATAATGACAAAGAGGATTTTCACATAGAGACTAAAATATGGATGCATAAAAGGATTCCACCAAAATAACTTATAAACATGAATGATAGACTTAACCTTCATCTCACTGCATCTAGAAACTAAACATTAAGCATCACACACACATTCTTATTTGAATCAATGTCATATCAAACTACACTTTCTACATTCCCTTCTTCTTTGCACTTGTTCCACTCACTCTCTCTCTTTGAAAAAATCATCCTAGATTTATTTCATCTTAAAATTTAAATCCTATCCAAATTCATCCATCCAAATTCAAATTTAAATTAGGTCTACGCCAAAACATCCTAATGTAGAATTAGAATGAGGGTGATCAAACCACATTGTTGATGTGGACCCACATTGATCCAACACGATTCATCAACTTTGAAAGTATTATTCAACACAAGCTTGGCATAACAAGTGTAAAACACATAGAAAATTTAAGCATAAATCTTCCAAATTCCATAGTTATCTTCAATAGAATCAGGGCAACACATCTTTAGAACTCTAAGAGAATTTCAGACCAAGAATGTTTCTCCCAGAACTCAACAAAAACATATAATAACATCTTCTAGTAATTATGAACAACATATCTAATCCACACAACCTTAGGATAAAATCTCTAGATTCAAACACAAATCCAACATAGAAGTACCTTCATTACAATTCTCTCAATATTATTGACATTTGCAGTAACAAAAATAATTAGTAATTGGATTACATCAAGACTAGTTGACATCAAAACTAGGTTGACATTAATGACAACAACTTTAGTCATATATCAATGATATAACCTACAATCTTACATAATTGATCTTCTATTGGGTATGTGCAGGATCATCATGGAAAAAAGAAGCCCTTAAGTGGCAAAAAATTCAGAAAAATTAGAGTTAGGAAAATTGACATAAAAATTTGAATAAGTTATCTATATTATTTCAAAAATATAGAATAAATCTATAGAAAATTTAGTATAGTTTCTAAACTACTAGTTTGTTTAAAATAAATAAATCTATTTGGTGAAAATTTGAAATTTCAAAGGTGGTACTTAAATTTAGGGGAAAAAATAAAGTGATTATTATCCTATCTGACCACCTAATACAATAAAATGTGTAATATTTTCTTATAATATTTTGGTCTAAATTAGAGGATTCATGTCTAATGTGATGCATATTTTTTATGAAGATTTTTTTTCTAGAGTAAGTAATTATTTATGAATTTTTTTTGTTAATTTTTTTAAATATACAAACTCATGTGAAACCCACCTTAACTGGTCAAAAGTTAGAAATTCAATTTTATTTTTTTAATCTATGTGAGCTTTAGCATGTGATGCATGTTTTAAATTCAAAAATACTGATACCGTTCAGCTATAAGATGTGTGCACTTTCAATTAAGCCTATCTAGTCAGGACTTTGGTTTAATTTGAATATGTGAAAATGGATAATAAATGCTTGTTGATTCAAATTAAAGGATAATTTATGTTGATTGGAAAGCTAAGAATCTTCTTCATATTTTTTCAGATTTCTGTCAGTTTTGGGTAAATAAATAGTCGTCAGCCACATACCCATCATTATGCCACTTTTTGGCTCATCATGATCCTGCACATACCCTATTATTGCAACATTAACTTGACCACAAAGTGGAATTGCATCCATCTATGATACTTTTTCTTCCTTATTTAATGCTTCTTGGAGTAACTTTTTTTTTGTAGAATCGATATAACATTCTAAAGAGATATGTTAGTAGGTACCTTCTACAACTGCTCAACCACATTAAGTGTTTTGATTGGTGAGACCTTGGGTTTAAATAATAGTATCTATTTATCCTTTCAGAGAGATTGATCCATCATGGGTGGGTGGGATACTTTGTATATCTCTTTCATTGGAAATCATAGAGCTTGCGACTGGTAAATGGGTTGGGCCTCTATGGCTTGCTTTCCTTATGATTGTGGGTCTTATTACATGTACTCTCTAGTGAGCTTTCTTTTGGATCTTATATTATAGTTTGGTTGTACTTGTGGGCACTAGTCATCGAAGCATCATTAGAAAATGTTGCATCTTCTTCTTCCATCCAAGAGAAGATCACTTGGTTTGGTGTTATATCCAACTCCTATTCTAAAGACATTCCTTTTTTTTCACTCTAAAGCAAGAATTCTCTATTTCAAGAGACTGGTATTCTTTCATTCTTGAGAACATGCGTTGGTTTCTTTGCTCTGCTATCTTCTTCTATAGATTTCCACTTGGAAAAATCTAAGGCATATGGCTATCATTACATGAGAAGCACCATGAGTTCTCATCTTCCCCCAAGTTGTTTTAGATTAGGAATAAGTATTTTCTTGGACTATTTCTAACATTTTGAAGTAGCATGGTAACCAAGATTGTCTGGTTTGATGGCCCAGATTGCTAAACTCCTCCTTTTGAGGCTCCTTGATATGCATTTTGTTGATAAGATGGTATTCCTCCTTGACAATTCTATGTGGGAGGCTTTGTAGGTGCTTCTTTTTATTACCAAATGAGGACTAGCACATTCACAAAGGAATGAATGAGATTATTTCTATCATTAACACTTGTTTCTCATGAAGAGGAGACCAATGTTCTTGGTTGAACACCAGGGTATACGTACATGGATAGTGGTAGAGAAAATGTGGTTGCTTGTGAAGCGAAGGCATTCAAATGGCTTCTTCCTAGGGGCCATTAGAGATTTCTATAAACATGGGAATTGGTGTATGTGGTGGAAGCTTACTAGCATCGATCATATACATTGGGAAGAATATCTCCTCTCATAGACTACACGATGACAATGATATCCAAATAAAAATCCTTAGGTAAAACATGAACATGATAGTGACTAGAGGCTTGAAGGTAAAATGAATTTTTTGTCAAGTTTTGTGAAACTTGGTGTTGAAATCATTCATGGCCTCTTCCAGGGCCCTTTTGATGATTAATTGTTGCAACAAAGAGGAATGATCTTCATTTTGAAAGAAGTACTTGAAAAACTTCTCTATGAGCTAGTCTAATGATTAGGTAAAATTGAAAGCCAAAAACCTATACCATTCCTGATCTTTTCCCTTGAAAGATGCAACCAAAAACCTTAGAGAAACATTCTCTTCTACTACATTATCTACTCTACATACTTCCACTATATCTTGGAGATTTTTAGAGGGAATATTGAAATCCTCCCCAAAAAAAATTGGGATATGCTTGAGAGCATTGGAAGGTATGAAGGCCCATATGTCTTTGGGAATAGGTTCTTGTAGTAGACTATCACTATCCCAGGTTACTAAATTTCTAAGAGTGAGGGTACCTAGATGAGCCTTTGAAAATAGATTCCTATGGATAGGGTTAGGGGTATTTTGATTTTGAAAGTTTGGCCTCCTAGTGGAGTAGATAAAGCTCTAGATTACGGGCTAATATTTCTTAACCAATTTCTTCTTATAGGTGATATAGAACCTATATGTCTTCTTCTCCTTGATATCAAGGAAAGTGACTAGGATTATTTGAAATGGCATCTTGAAGACACTCTTGTTTGGATTTTAGGCGTGAAATTTCTAGCCTCTTTTCTTTGTTTGATTTAAGAAATAGCTTTGAATTCCAACTAGATATTCAAAAAACTTTGGTCCCATTGGGTGTGTAATAAAAATAATTGTTGATCTTCAAATCTTAAACTTCTCTAATAACCTTATGGGAAATGGGTATGTTTAGGATCATCATGGGCCAAAAAGTGGCAATATGATGGGTATTTGTAGGGTATATGGCTGACGACTTTGTTTTTACCCAAAATTGATGAAATGAAAAGGGTTTTTAAAGGAGATTCTAAATTTCCACCAATATAAATTATGCTTTACTTTGAATTTAATAATTTTTATTTTATTTTCAATTTGAATTCTGTTGAAGTGTTAGATTGATAGGAAGTTGATTGAAAACATCTATGGCTTTCAAATGGTATGCATTTTTTGAATCCAAACATGGTCACACATTCTGCTTTGCATAATATAGGATTAAAATAAAATTGAATTTCATGAAGTTTTGATAAGTTAAGGTGGTTGAACATCACAGAGTTTTTATATTTTTAAAGAAGTTGCTAAATAAAAAATTCATAATTAATTATTATTTGCTTGGGAAATAAATTACAAAAAATATGCATCACACATCGAACTATGTGTCCTCTGCATATGTCTAAAATATTATAAAAAATATTATTATTTTATTGTGGTTGTTAGCCTAGTTAGTGGAACTGCCTACTTCTTATTTTTTCCACACAGAGAATTTAAGTACTGTGCCATTGAAATTTCAAAATTTACCTAGAAGTAGATTTTTTTTCTTAGTAGTTTAGAAACTACATTCAATTTTCTACAAATTCTATTCTTACATATTTTTGAAATAATATAGATAACTTATTCAAATTTTTACATCAAGTTGGCTAACTCTGATTTTTCTAATTTTTTTGCCACTTAAGGGCCTATTTTTTCCATGATGATTTTGCACGTACCCAAATTTAGTTAATCGGGGACCAATTTGCGCCTGATTGAATGACCTTTGATATTTTTATAGAAAGCTAAATATTCTTTATGTTTTAGGGGAAAGGGTAGAAAAAAATAAAATAAAACATAAAAAATGGTGATGTGCCAAAGCTTTTACAACATTTCAAACCTTAAGTATTTCCTATAATTGATATAATTGATACATAATGATGCAGACCCTTCATTGTTGGGAAGAGAATGAGCAAAAAAGGCTTAGTGCAAGCACAATGCAATATTTCAAATCTCCATGTGGGAAGCACCCACTAAGGTCCAATTAGACATAAGGAAACTCTAAATATTAACAAAAATATATAGAAACTCACATAAACCTTTCTCCCTTCACAACATAATATGAAAAATGGTAATTTTTTTATGGAATGTGGAAAATTTCAACATATATAATTTAATTTATGAAAGCTAGCATTCAAAATAGAAGCTTAACAACATGAAAATTAGCTATCTGAACTATCAAATTAGACTTAAAACACAATGCTTTTAACATGGATGAGATAAAATGAAACTTGAAAAATGCCATAGCATGCACAATTTCTAAGATTTCTCTAAAATAGATCAAACTTCAATAGTAGATGAACTAAAAACAAAGGTAGGATGCCAATTTGATGATAGCTCAAAATAAAATATAACATTCTAGAGAGAAGAAAAATATTATGTAAAACCTTGTACTTCTAAAAATATAAACTCCTTAATAGATCCATATCCTTATAAAATACTTTCAAAGTAATTTTTCTAACTTTTAGACTTATGTTGCTGCCCCTATTTATAACCAGAAGAAAAGAGCACCACCATAAACATTTTAGAAGTAGAAAATTCCAGATGCCTTATCATGATAACTCACAAATTGATCTTATATCTTGATTAGATCATAACAATCTTTGCTCATTAAATCCCAACTGCTTCATTAATGGATTTAGATATTTTAGGAAAGATAACTATCAGAAAATAATCATATTTTAACAAAGCCTAGAAAAAATCTAATTGATCAACCAAAGAGATTGATGGCATTGAGTAGAAGGTTCCAACCTAAAAGTAGGACACCCACCGCATTTTGAAAAACTCCACTTGAAGAGATTTCTCTGCAAAAAAATAAGCTGCCCAAAGTGAATAGATGAATAGTCAATCGAGTACGTAATATCAGATTTGCAAGATTATCTTTGAAGAAAATCCCCTCCAAGCTAATATGTGAGCTAGATTGTGCCTGAAAGGAAAAAAATATGTAAAAGTCATGCAACCACCATGTGGCATATTGCATACCATTGGGAGTAGTCTTCACTATCTGAGTGCAAATTTATCCCAAATCCAAAAAGAGTAAGGAAAAAACCCAAAAATATTAAAGGAAAATTTTCTTTACAATTATTTCACATGTTATTGTCTTTTATGTTTGATGCTATCTTTGAGAAATTAAATCACATTCAACATACTCTTTCATTTTTTCTAAAGTTGCACTATTGTTCATCATAAATGTTAGCTTACAAACACACATGATGCATGAAGACTCTGACATTATTCTTGGCTAAAATTATAAAGTTGTGTCACACTTTTATAAACAAAATAGCCAACACATCCAAATTTTAAACTTCAATCATTGAAAAGTGATATATATGTTTTGAATTTTGAAATGATGTAAAATAATAAAACCTTTAATTTTTAGTATATGGGTATGTGCAGGATCATCATGGAAGAAACAAACCTTTAAGTGGTGAAAAATTCAGAAAAATCAGAGTTAGGAAACTTGATGTAAAAATTCGAATAATTTATCTATATTATGTCAAAAATATGTAAGAATAGAATCTGTCAGAAATTCAATGTTGTTTTTAAACTACTAGGTTTATTTTTTTTAAAATATATCTATTTAGTGAAAATTTGAAATTTCAATGCAATAACTTAAATTTCAAGGAAAAAATAAGTAGGTGTCTGTCTGATCACCCTAACCACAATAAAATAATAATTATTTTGGATAGGATTTTAGATATTAGTAGAGGACTCATGTCCCGATGTGATGCATATTATTTTGTAATTTTTTTCCAAGTAAATAATTAATTATGAATTTTTTATTACAACTTTTAAAAAATAGAAAAATTTGTATGTCTAACCACCTTAACTTGGCCAAAAATTCATGAAATTCATTTTTTTTTAAATCCTATAGTATGTGAAGCATAGACTGTGACACATGTTTTGGATTCAAAAAATGTAATACTACTTGAAAGCTATAGATGTTTTTCAATCAGCCTATCAATCAGGACTTTAGTCGTAATTCAAATAGAAAATGAATAATAATAATTTATTACATTCAAAGGAAAGCATAATTTATATTGATGCAAAGTTCAGAATCTTCTTTAAAAACCCTTTGCATTTCATCAATTTTGGGTAAAAAAAAGTTATCAACCACATACCCTACACATACCCATCATATTGCCACTTTTTGACCCATCATGATCCTACACATACTATAAGAATTGGCTATGAAGGTAGCCACCCAAGACCTAGAGGACTACTAGAAAGCAAAAGCATAAGAGAGATAGAAATAAGATGACAAGAATAAACTATATTCTGCCAATAATGCAAATATGATATGATGGAATGAGCTGTACATAGGAGACCCCTTGGTTATATAGCCAAGGTGAGAACATAGAAGGGCATAAGATTATGACAAATGTTGTAATCTTATGACATGAGAGAACTATGAAGAGCTATCACTCCACCTAAGGTGGAGAGATAATCACATGATGTGTCCACAAAAGGTGGAAGTGATAAAGTAATGACATGTCAAGTCCACCAAAAATGGAAATTCTCCAACAACCTCCTATGTGGTCCCTAAGTAAACTTAACTAAGGTGTAATTATGACCTAGGAAAAGGTCCAACACATTTAATTATACCAACACCCCCCTTTAAGTGCAACTTAGGGAGTGGAAAATTATTATGCAAATGACACAAAGATGCAATGATGGGTCTCGGCTACTAGGCCATGTTAGGCACCCATGTACAAATAATGCAATCAATGCAATCTCTCACAAGTGAGGAAAGGGAGAAAACCTCATTGGAAGAACTCCCCCTCAAAAGAGAGATGGAATACAATAATGATATCCATCACAAATCCAATCAATCTCTATCCATAAGAGAGATCATACAACCCCCCCATAAGAGATAACCTATTGCAAGAAGAAGCACTAAAAGTACACTATGGAGGAATACTAGAATCCTAAATGCGGCAAGGAAAGAAACTTGTGTTTGCTACTGAAACCATATTAGAGTCACTGATTGACTCAAGTCAGAATCATGATAAAGCAACAGCAGACCCGATGCCAAGGAACACTAGAAAACTCACAAACTGGCACAACTCTGGAATCTATGATGCAGCAGTCGATTGAGAGATGCTCTGGAAATATTGATGAAGAAGCCAACCCAAAGAACCCTAAAGCTAAAGACCATGAAGAAAGCCTTCTAGGTGGATGTTGGTAGGAGCAACTGACCCCTGTTGACTACTTGTTGAAGGAGTAAATGGTCCAAAACAAGGCTCGATTGGTAGGAAAAATAATTTCTCCACGTTTGCTTATTATTGCATGATTTGTTTTTAAAAAGAATTAATTCAAAGTTTTTTTAAAAAACATTATTAATTAAAGAAAATATTTATTATTAAAAAAAATAAAGAAAATTGAATTTTTCGATTTTTTATTAAAATAAAGAAAAACATTTGTTTATTTTTTATTTAAAAACTTAATAAAGAATATATATATATTTAAATAATTTAAAAAAATTATTAAAAGAAAAATTAAAAGTTTTTATTTATTAAATAAAAATTAAATAAAATTAAAGAAAAACTTTTACAAAAAGTTTTGTTTAAAATTTTTATTAAAGCTTTTATTTTTCAAAAGTTAAAAAATTAGAGGTCTAAAAACCTTTTTTAAAAATTTCTGGGGGCCGACGGGGAGGTCCACATTTGCTATTAGGCCAAGGGCAGAGTGGCGGGGTGTGATTGCCACCCTCAACCCCTAGAAGAGCACTTGTGGGTGCGTAGGGTTCACAGGCAGTCTTTGCCAGCAGTGCCTGGCCGAGGTACCACCGTCAAGGAATTTTTTTAATTTTTTAATTTTTAATTTTAATTTTGTTAAAAAATGATGATTTTTTGAAGGATTTTTTAAATCCAAATTTTTTATAAGATTTTTAAAAATAAAAAACTACAAGAATTTCTTGAGAAAAATAATATATTTTTTAATAAAATCATACCTCTGTGGTAGATTCGTGGAGTCCTTTTGCTAAATTTTTTGCCTCTAAGAGCAATGTTATCCAAATTTGACAATTTATTATGTCGATTTAGGGGTTTTGGCCCTTCTAAATGCAATGGCGATGTCCTTTTTGGCTGGAAATGCTCTGAGATGGTAGCTAACTCTTGGATTTGGTAACCACCTCCAATCTTCTACTCTTCACAAATTTGGCCTCTAATGTCCAACTGAGACAAAAAAAAAGGAAAATATGACTATCTCAGACACTCTGGATGCAATGGTGAGCTCAAATATGATGCAACAAGCTCCCAAAATACACCGGAAATACAAGGACAAAAATTAAACCCTACAAGAATCTCTCTAAATGAATAACTAAAGGCACTCCAATAGCTCTGATACCATGTAAGAATTGGCTATGAAGGTAGCCACCCGAGATCTAGTGGCCTAATAGAAAGCACAAGCATAAGACAGATAGAAACAAGATGACAGGAATAAACTATATTCTGCCAATAATGCAAATATGATATGATGGAATGAGTTGTACATAGGAGACCCCTTGGTTATATAGCCAAGGTGAGAACATAGAAGGGCATAAGATTATGAAAAAGGTTGCAATCTTATGACATGAGACAACTATGAAGAGCTATCACTCCACCTAAGGTGGAGAGATAATCACATGATGTGTCCACAAAAGGTGGAAGTGATAAAGTAATGACATGTCAAGTCCACCAAAAGTAGAAATTCTCCAACAACCTCCTATGTGGTCCCTAAGTAAACTTAACTAAGGTGTATTTATGACCTAGGACAAGGTACAACACATTTAATTACACCAACACATACCCATATTGTATGTTTGTATTTTTTATAAAAATTAAAAAATTATTTGAATATATTTTTTTTATAAATTAACACTATAATTTAGTTGTTAATAAAATTCTAAAATATGAACTTACACGAGACATCAATATTTATATAGTAACTTTTATTATTTTTCCTTCAATTTTTTTGCATGTATTTATAACTTGAAACTTTAGGTCATGGATATCTTTTTTTTCCCATTTTGATAAAAGAATATTTTCAGATAAATATTAAAATTCCTTTGTATTAAAACATAGTTGTTACTAGTTGATGTCAACATTTATATTAATAATTTATCTAAAATGGAAAAAAATATACCATCTTGATATAGATTCTTATATCGAGGACATCATAATTTTTTCAATATTTTTTAATAAGTATTTCTATTTTTCCTTGACATGGTAATCAGCCTAATGTTTTGTGATGATAACCTAGATTTACTAAAACTAAAAAGCAAAATATAAATAATAATTAAACTATTAATATATATAGTTTTGAAAACTAAACTTATGGATTTACAAAAGGGTATTTTTTATATTTAAAAAAATAAAATTACATGACTAGAAGTTGTTGAAACATCAAATTTTTGATTTTTAATTTTTTTTGGTATTAAATTGGACTCAAAGTGGTGCTAAATATGCACTTAGCCAATAATTTTAGTTAGAAACATTGTGGAAATATATAAAATAGCTAGAATGAATCTTACAAGATCATATGTTTGACCAAAATTATTTTTTAGTTAAAATTACTTAAATTCACTTATGCTGATAAGTTGGATGAAAGTGTAACACAACTTTACTACTCTTCATAATTTTCTATTGAGTGCTCTTGGATGGTCTTGTGAAAGTTATCCTAAACTTTCATGAGAGTCTAGATCTCTTCTTGGCCTTGAAAATGAAAAATAGAAAAATACTCCTCATGTTGTCTTCTTCATCTTGATGATGGATCACAGAGTGTGATTTGAAACATTTGCTAAAGATATTGATAATATCTAATCCAAAAACTTGCAGTGATAATAACCTTGTATTTACACTTTTTTATGCTTAATTTCTCAAAATTAAAAGACTACATATCCACATTTTAAAATTGAAACTAAGAATAATAAAATCCCACTAAGAATTTGAATAAAAATAGATCCTAGGGTAGAGGGGGACCCATATGCCTAGTTGGGCATAGGAGTCCCAAGACCTAAAACTTAGGACATACACTTTGGAAAGTGTGATGTTTAATGTGGAATTCAAATTTCAAGGCCAATACATAGGGAGGACCCATACACACAAATGGGTGTATGAGTCCCAAATCCATAAATTTGGAATACATAGCCAAAAATGTTAAATTATGAAGTTTCATTTATTAAATGTTAGTATTCTCCTTAGAAAAATGTAATTTATTAGGCTTGTGGATAAGAAATATGACCAATTAAGGCATAAATAAGCCAACTTAGACACAAAATAACACACACATGAATCATGTATGAAGCAACAACAAGATAAAAATATACACTATCAATGACATAAAGAAGAAAGAAAAATGGATTTCAATCAAACCTCAACAATCTATCCAACATGATATGGACCTGGTCTAACATTTTTATACAAAAAAATTTACAAGTGGAAGATGAGGTACACTATGCAAACAAAACAAAAATTCACATGGGCTAGTGAAATCTAGTATCTACTAGGTGAGCCACTAAAAAGGTGAGACACACACACACACGATTGGTGTGCCCACACAAACAATTAAGTGACTATGGGAAAGTCATGCCTATCGTCAACTACCATATGTACTAACCATACCAATGTTATACCTAGTTTTGAATTTGATAAGGCACCACACAACATGAACATTATGATTCATGAGGCAATAAAAACTTCATATGCTAGACACCCATGAACAAGGAAAATGGATCTAGAGGTAAGTATAGAGTGTTATGCAATGTGGCCATATAAAAATTATTGTATATGTGAAATAGTGTAAGGTATGTTCAAAGGGGTTTTTCTTAGTTCATGTAGGGTCTCAACTTAGGAAACATCATGCCTAATGTCAAGAAGAGAGGACAAATTGAAGAATAGAACATTTTCCACTCAAGGAATGCACTCTGCTTGGAATTACCACAAAGAGGAATATAATATGCTAAGAGAGATCATTCTCTTGAAGTATTTCACTCCAAATATCATGATGAAGAGAAATACACATCACATGAAGTAAGGACACCACACAATGAAACATTAGTTGTAGTAAAAATGCAAAAGAACAATGCCAATACATGTCCCCACTTTAAAGAAATTTCTAAACACCCTTATCTGAGAAATTACTTTAATGTAAAAAATGATAAATGCTAACAAGACATGATAGTTTATTTAGAAATCCTTATGTATAATATATGTTTCCAATAAGCTTCATCATTAAAAGTGGGTTCTCCCCATTCTGAAATCCCAAAATAATACAAAGGGATCAATGAATTCAACATTAATGTATGTCTTTGCTATAATATTTTTATAGAGTGAAGAGACGTCATCATCCCCCCAATTAACTCATGGAACAAGAATAATGACACAAAGAAAAGCTTTTGGGTAAACATGGAAGAGACCTAAATGTCTCAATTCTTTGCATCATCTCCAAAAAGAAAATAGAATAAAATTGCAAAGAAAAAAGTCTACGACATATAGAAGAATGTAAATATAAATAGAGGAATGAAACAAAGAAGAAGATATATCAAATAGAATAGTATGATAGATCACATGTAATATCAAAAAAATTATCCCTTTTTCCACACTAAATTTTGGAATAATTAATAATAAAATAAGCTTAATTATGCCTTAACTTAGTTTTGTAATGTCATTTTCATGTTCATACTAAGCTTGGGGTCCTTTTAGATAAAATGGACTTAATTGTGTCTTAATTTTTAATTTTATAAGGTGTATCATTACACTTTCACATTAATCTGGGGCTTTATTAATTAATTGAGGTTAATAGTACTTAGTTGGCCCCTTTAGTTCAAATCCAAGCCCAATTCAATACAAAATATGATGGATAAAACTAGACATTCATAAATTCCATTACACAACACTTACCTTTGGAAAGTGTGTGTAGTAGGTAGGTGAGTTAGGACCCATTTTCCATAGGGAAAATTGGTCCTAGTTCTAGGACCCCCTTTTTTGCATAAAATTTCACTTTTCCTGAAGTGTGTCCTAGGTGGGTGACCTAGGATCCATTCACTCTATGGTGAATGGGTCCTCACTTAGACATAAGACCCTTTTGGTGGTATTTTAATGATTTCAAATCCATGATTCAATGTTAGCTCATGATATTTTATTTTCAAGAATTAATCTTAACATATGCATAAATAAGAGGTCAGTTCACTTAGTATCACCTAGCAATTTTATGTCTTCAAGCATCCATAGCAGAGTGAGCATTCAAGAGAATTTTCTAGGGAATTCAAGGATATATTTAGAGAAGAATATTGCAGCAATCAAATATCCTTTATCATTGTAGTGTATAAAAATGAATACAGATGCATTTTCATGCTTGTTTGGGTTCACCTTGCTTTTTTCAAGCTTCTTTATGGCTGAATTGGTCTTATTTTGCATTCACAAGCCCTATGAATTAAATATTTTTTCTAGCTAATCTTGAAAAACATTAATGGATAAATGATTATTTAATGATTTTGGTTGTGTGTTCCTATTTTTTGTGTCAGGACTAAGTTGCCACTTGGGGCATCTTAGTCACCAAAAGGTCTTGGGACCCTAATTTCAAAAGCACCTAAAAGAGGTCCCTTCTTGAATTTTGTGCCATGAGATTTGAGCCTAGGGGCTAAGATGCCCTAGGGGACATCTTAGTCCCCCTTGGCTTAATTTTGGGATTCAATTTCAAATTCTAGCGAGATTTAGCCTCCTTTAATTAATAAATTCATATGTTGGCTTGTTATAGTGTAATTTCGGGATATTAAGCATACATAAGTATAAATACAAATTTCATTCACTCATTTTCACTTAAGAATTTTGTGAGAGAACTCATTATAGCATAATTGAGTTCACAAAATCATTCAAGAGTGGATTTTGTTGGAAACACAAGGGCAAACAACTAAGAGGAGGGATGAATTAGTCATCACAAAAAATTATACTTATTAAACTTATTCTTAGATCTGATAAATAAACATGAAGCTTAAACCATCACCACCACAAAAAAAAACATAAAACCAAGATTTTTTTACATGGAAACCCTGTTAGGGTAAAAACCATGATGGAGGTTAATCCACAAGATTATACTCTATTAAAAGCATTATAAATGGGGAATCCACATGCATTAAGGCACACTGCCTAGAGCACACTACTCAAATAAAAAATTCTTACTACCCAAAGAAAGATTCATTGTCTTATAGTCACATTTAGATTACATCCATAAGATTTTGAACTGAGAAAATAACATCTTCTAATGCCTGATTATAGTTTCAATTAAGCACATAAACACTTTCTTCTGCTCACTCTTCTTCACACTTTACTTCCTCCTTCAAAAGATTAGAAAATTATTCACACACAGTACTCAAAATACATCACACACCATACCTTCAAATGCTATGAACAGCTGATCATATATATTCGCAACTAAGGATAACATCAACTACATGTCATCCTAACAAAATATAAAATGTGTACAAATTGTTAGCCCAAACCAATAAACAATTATCAATGCACACCAAAAACTATTGGTCAGAACATAGTAAGGACCCAAATAAACATATCCCAAACACAAAACACCTTAAACAGTTATGCCTTGAAGATCCGCAACACGCTACAATCACCATGTTGTCCATGATCATGAAAAACATGAACTCACAGAAGAAAATAACCAATCACAAGCACAATGATCAATTTGGACCAACAACACAGATGGAGAATGATCTAGAAACATCCAAAAGAATCATGAATCACCACATAATCATCCCCATTAACTAAAATTACTATAATTACATAATCTTCTTTTAGGAACACCAACTATAACAACAAAACAACTGTCAGAACATAGATACTCATAACTCAATCAAATCTTCATGTGAACCTTTGAAACTTGATGTGAATAAACTATATATACCTATCAAAAAACCCTTTAATCCACAACCTCTTATCATCAATATACAGAGCTAGCCACCATACTGAACTTCACTACATCACTGACAACCTGAAACTTATTTTATTACAATTTTATCATCAATATACAACCTTAAAGGCATTAATGCCAATAATGCTGAAATCAATGACAACCACATATCAGTAATATCCAACAATCTCCTCCTTATGCATTGATGGAAACACATGATGTGAAAAACACCATCAACACTACTTTCTCCTAGCACTTTCTCCCCATTAGATTCTGACTCTTTTCCCCTTAACTCTCACATTTTTTCACATGAATCTTCTCCCCCTTTGACATAAATGAAAAAGATGCACATTATCTTTCTTCAGACAAGCTTTGAATCACATTTCTGAACATTTGAATACTCCCCCTAAGTAGCAGCCACCACAACATCAATTTGGATCACAAGATATGACTATGAAATGCGTGGACTGATGCAAGTCAATGCATCTGAATTCTGATTAGGAGGGGTAATCACCCCTAGCTTCCCTCTGAGATACTCAAAAGTATCCTTAAATCCAAGATTCAAAAAATACTTGTCCAATCTAGCATACCATGCTCTTGAGGCTTGTTTAAGTCCATACAATGCTTTCTTCAATTGGAAAACCATATCTCCCTGATCAGTCAATTGAAATCCATCAGGTTCCTCAATATACACTTCTTCCAGTTCACCATTTAGAAATGCTAACTTGACATCCATCTGATAAACCCTAAAGTTTTTGTAAGAAAAATAAGCAAGAAATAGTCTCACAGCTTCGATCCTAGCAACAAGAGAAATTTTTTCTTCAAATTTGATTCCTTCCATCTAAGAATATCCCTTACACACAATTCTTTCTTTTTTTCTAACT
>VDFB02000008.1:71012763-71036614 GCA_007258455.2 Sequoia sempervirens
CATTTGATCCCCCAAAAGGTAAATCAAAAGTGGTTTTTTATCAGCATTTTGATAGGTGTAAAGGAGACACATTTATTGGTATGGTTTAAAACTAGCGAGGTTCTATCCAAGGGGGTTTGATCTAAGGTGATTTGATCAAACCCTCTTCAATTGGAATCCTTAAAAGGGAAATTTTTAAGGCTTAAATCATTATATTTTCTAAAAATATGTGATTTCAGCTAAAATTCGTTCCTCTCAGGAATTGTAAACCACTATTATGACAGCACCCTTATTCACACAATAACATCTCTCACCATACATCACATACCATACCTTCAAATCATATAAACAATCAAACATATATGCCTACAACTAAGGATAACATCAACTACATGTCGGCCCAACAAAATATAAAACATGTAAAAATTGTTAACCCAAATCAATAAAAATTATCAATGCACACCAAACAATGTTGGCCAAAACATAGCAAGGACCCAAAAAAACATTTCTCAAACACAAAACACCTTAAACAATTATACCTTGAAGATTTACGACATGATACAATCACCCTATCGGCCATGATCGTGAAAAACATGAACTCACAGAACAAAATCACCAATTACGAGCACAATGATCAATGCGGACAAACAACATAGATAGATCATGATATAGAAATATCCACAAGCATCATGAATCACCATAGAAGCATCAGCAATAACTAAAATTACTAGAATCACATCATCTTCTTTTAGGAACACCAACTACATCAAATGAACAACTGTCAGAACACAGATACTCATAACTCAATTAAATCTTCATGGGGACCTCTAAAAATTTATTCAGATAAAATAGGTATACTTTTCAACAAACCCTTTAATCCATAACCTCTTATCATCAATATACCAAACTAGCCAACATACTGAACTTCATTGCATCACCAACAACCTTCAACTTATTTTATTACAATTTTATCATCAATATATAGCCTTAAAGACATTAATGTGAATAGTGTTGACATCAATGACAACCACATATCAGCAATATCCAATAGATTCATCAAGAATTTTGAGCCATCATCAAGATTCAGTCAACATATCAAGAGATTGTTGTATCATGTTTGTTGTTGAGCTAACATTTGTGATCTAGGGTTTTGATTCAAGCAAGCATTTCAAGAAATATCTACCAAGCATTCATGTGATTGAAAAACCACATCCATTGCAGCCAATTAAATCATAATTTTAGCCTCTTGTAACAAGGGTTTTGTGAGTTCTAACATTTCATGTTGTTCATTAACCATTCTATTCCATTATTCTATTTCATTTAAAGATTTGATTATTAGCAAGGGGTTTTTAGACTAAGGGAAACCCCACTTTACTAATAATCAACAAGTTTTTCTCCTATTATGTTCTTGTGTTTGTAGATCTAGGATGAAGTCTTGAAGATCATTTAGAGTGCAAGATTGAAAATTTTCACAATTTGCATTTCAAAGCTGTCATCTTCACAAAAATTCACCTACAAGTTGCATTCGAGAGAGTCAGAACCTGAGATTTGGGAGGTAGAAGGTGTAGACCATGGAGATTAGGACCAGATCTAAAGACTTCATAAACCCTAAAAATTACTACATCACCACCTCAAGCATCTTAGTCCTCCTTGGGGTATTTTTTAGAATTTATTCAATATTTCATTCTAGCATTCAAAGATCCTGAGATCCCCTTCAAAAATAATAGCAGATCTAAGTCACCACCTTGGGAATCTTCATCCTCCATAGAATATTTTTAAATTTTTTTCACATTTCTAGAATCCTTGTGACACCTCCAAATTGTCTAGGTACACACCTCTTAAATTACTATTGCATTATTTCAATATTTGCATTCTTAATTTATCTTGCATTATTAGGTTGTGTGTTGAATGATTGATTGTCTTTTCCAAGATTTTCTTGTTGGTGAACCCTAAGAACCCTAAGAACACCCCATCCTAGGTTTTCCTTTTTGAGAATTGACTCTCCTTGTGAGGTTGATAGTCAATCCAATTAGGGCTCCTAGGACATAATTAAATAAGCCATTTGGAAAGGGAGAGTAGGTGATCCCAAATTTTATTCCTCCTTTTCATTTTAAATCATTTTGGTGAACCTACTCTTGGTAGACACCTCTTTTTTTATTTGGAGTTTATTTAGGCCCTAGATCTAGGTTGCATTCATTCTTTCATTGCATCTTTCATTAGTGAAACTACATCTAGGGTTTTAGATTAGTGAAAGTTCCTATAGGTTACAATTTTTCCCTCTTGCATCATCTTATATCATTGAAAACCTAAAAATTTCATTTTAAATCGTTCTAATTTCATTTAGGGAAATTTTGATAACATTTAAAATTGATAAAAATTGCATTCAACTTTGCATCTAGTTCCTTCAATTTATTCATATTTTCCTACATTGATTAGCATATTTTTTTCTTCCAAACTCCAAGTCCCTATATAGAAATATGAGAACACTGATATTAACCCATAATTGTCTAATTTTCTACCAAACACCCTTATTGGGACTACAATGCGCTTATTGGAATCTTATTGCTTCTATGGTTTCCTATCTTAGATCCCTACATGGCTTGTTTGATCCCTGTTTTAGCCTCTAAAACGTTGAAATTTCACAAGGAGGAACAAGATGCTCTACCTAGTATCTTAGTCCTTATTGAATTTGACTTTGCAGTTTTTAGGGTTTGAATAAGAATTTCTATGTTTTTTTCAATGTATTCAATATTTTGATTAAATTTGTAGAATATTTGTTTCTTTCATTTCAAGTGCATTTTTTCAAATATTGCATAAAGGATATATTATTCAAAAAATGTTGGATATGTATGAAATCTTTAGTGAATGTATCAAGTTGTGGTTTTGGAAATGACCCTAACAACATTGAACTCACTCATGCTCCTTCAAATCCTAATGAATGTTCTCCTCATGATATTTACATCATTGGAGAAGATGATAACAACATGAACAAGTTCTTAAATGATTTCCTTAACAACCTTGAAGCCAATGTATCCTTCTACCCATCAATGAAACAACCAACATCCCCTATAATACCACCACCTGACATGTTTGAATACTTACATCTTGAAACATAGACACAAGAACCTAAGTTCCCTACAATACATGAACCTAGTTCCTCTGAGCAAGTAAGTTATCAACCATTCTATTTAAAAAAAGTGACAAACAATCCCATCAATCTGGAAGAGACATATGGAGAATGATTCACAATATTTAGTAAAAAAGGATGTGATGCAACAAGTGAACATGAAATTCATAAAATCCTAGAACAAATACCAAATACATAAATAAAAGGGGTTAGGATATCAATATCGTCAGCCTAAGTGATCCTAAAAAATACCTAATGCTTATTGAGGATGGTAGGGTTGTCCTAGATTTCCATCCCAATATGAATGTTCTCCTTCCTAAAGAACAACCAAGGGCTCCTAGTGACAATGACAAAGAAAAAGAGATCACAACACCAACTACCCTCATCTCATCTAGAGAAACTGGCGAATTAAGAAAACACAAAAGATCTTAAAAGTTACAAAATTTACAAACCCCTTGTCCACCACCTGAAAGTGAAAGAAAATTACAAATCCTTCTCAACCAATAAATTATATTATTACCACCTATGAATAGGCTAGTACCATACCCTAAATATGCAAAGTTTCCATGTTGTAAATATCATAGAACTCTTGGACATAGTACTGATGAGTGTCATTCATAAAAAATCATATTGAGAAAATACCACTTTGATGGAAATGAGTTCCATTAAGTGATTGGATAATGTCTCTGTCAATCTCCTTATCATGTAATAGTGTATAACATTCTCTTCTTGTTGTTACACGATCTTTCACATCACCTATCTTAGCTCATTACTGTCTAGCATTAAGTGGAGGAAAAAAATTCATAGCCTTGTCCTAGTAATGCACTTGATGTTGTTCCTTTGTTTAGTTTCACACCTTCCATTTATACCGACCGAGATTGGGAGGCAGACAACCTGGTTTAGGTTGACTTTCCTATTCCTTACTAGTCATTTATTTTCTTTTCTGATTGCATGTGCATAATGTGATCCTTTGTGATGTTTTGTTTGATGTTTTCCTCTCAATTTGTGCATTCCTCTATTTGTACCTGCATTCCTCTATGTGAAAAATATTTTCATTGTCTTATTTTTTTCCTTTTGGGGATGACACAAGGTGTTGAGACAACCAATTCTCTTCCATGTTGACTCAAAAGGTTTTCATTTTTTCTTTCACTCTCTTTGTATCATTCTTCTAGTTCTATGTGTATTTGGGGAATGATGAAAATTACTAGCTCTTTAATATCATTGGAGCAAAGATAGATATGGACCCTGAGTCCAAAGATCCCTTATGCACATTTTTGGGGGGAATCCCTCTTTTCCTTTTTCATGTTTTGTCTACATTAAAATAATTTCTCACAACATGGTGTTTAAAAATTCCTTTAAGGTGGGGGCATGCATGGGAATTATTTTTGCATGATTTCATTTGCATTTTTCCCTATTCCTTGATGTGATTTTCTTGATTCTTGTGACATTGGGAGTAATGTCCTTGAAGAGCTTGATTTATCTTGGCATATTACATTCCTCTTAGTGGTGATGTGATGCAGTGCATTTCCTAAGCAGTGAATCCTTTATTCTTTATTTATTCTTCTCTTAGAAATTTTAGAAACAATGTCCCCTAAGATTAAGACCCTATATAAACAAAGAAAAATCTATTTGAACATCTCTCTTTCTTGTTTTGTTGAATTTTTGTCCTTTTCATAGCCATGGAGGTATGAATTTGATTTGGACCTCTTGGGGCTCACCTAGTGGACATTGAGATTCACTAGCTCTTGTGAGCTTGAATTTCTATCCTTATCTTAGTCATGGAGGTATGACTTTGATATGGATTCCTGGGGCTTACCTAGTGAACACCTAGCTTCACTAGCCCTTGTGAGCATGCATTTTGTTTGCATAGTGGAAATGTATTCCACTTATGAACCTTTTGGGACAAATAGCTTAGACCTGGTCCACAACACATTGGACAACTAGTTGAAGCTTGATCCATCACATTTTCTTTTTATTTTTCCTTTTCTTTGATGGTGTGTGCTTGCAATCTGATTATGGCTTCATACATCATCTGCAAGTGTGTTCCTTTGTTCCTATGTTGGTTAGCCATAGTATCTCAATCTTAGGGGCTTGATCATCCCTCTCGATCATTTTCATCCTATCTTACTTGCATTCACACATTTCAACCCCTCTTAATTGTGTGGTTGGATACTTTAGTGTGAGTTTGAAGCAAGTTCATCCTCTCACTAAAGTGGGAGTGAAATATGGTGTAGAAAAATGTGTATCCTTGCATTTTCACACTTTTTTGGGCACGCATTTCTTTGTTTATGCTTATTTATGGCCTAATTGGTCCTATTTTGTATTATAAAGCCCTATGAATTACATATTTTTATGGATAATCCCAGAAAACATTAATGGATCTAGATGATTTTTTAATGATTCTAGTTGTGTCTCTATGATTTTTGGGTTGATACTAACTTGCCACCTAGGGTTTCTTAGTCCCCAAAAGGTCTTCAGACCATAATTTCAAATGCACCTGAGAAAATTCCCTTCTTGGAGTTTGTGCCCCGAGATTTGATCCTTGAAACTAAGATGCCACCTATGGTGTCTTAGTCAGCCTAGGATTAATTTCAGGATTCAATTTCAAATTTTGGTAGTATTTAGCCTCCTTTAATAAATGAATTCATATGTCAGTTTATTGTAGTGTAATTTTTGGATATTAAGCATAGATAAGTATAAATAAAAGGTTCATTCACTCATTTTCAGCTAAGACTTTTGGGACATCATTCATTATAACATAATTGAGTTCACAAGAGAATTCAAGAGTAGATTCATCATGAATTTGGAGTCATCATCAAGATTCAAGAATTATCAACAAGGGGCTTGACCAAGGAAAAACCCCCTTTACAAACAATCAACAAGCTTTTCTCCTCTTTTGTGCTTGTGTTTGTAGATATAGGTTGAAGTCTTGAAGATCATTTGAAGTGTAAGATTGAAATTTCAAAAATTTGCATTACAAAGTTTTCATCTTCATGAAAACTCACCTACAAACCACATTCAAAAGATTCAAAACCTGAGATCCAAGAGGAAGAAGGTATACACCTGGGAGATTAGGACTAGATTTAGAGACTTTAGAAACCCTAAAGGGGACTATGTCACAAACTTTGGCATCTTAGTCCTCGTTGGGGTATTTTTCAGAGTTTCTTAAGGATTCTGTTCTAGCATCCGATGATCCTGAGATCCACATGAAAGGAGCATTGGGACTAAGTCGCCACCTTGGGAGTCTTAGTCCTCCATACCATATTTAATTTTCTTTTTCAAATTTCTAAAATCCTTGTGACATCTTTAGATTGTCGAGGTACACACCTCTTAATTTACTATTGCATTATTTCATTATTTGCATTCTTCATTTAGCTTGCATTATTAGGTTTTATGAGTTGAATGATTGATATTCTTTTCCAAGACTTTCTTGGTGGTGAACCATTCAAACCCTAGAACATCCCCTCCTATATTTTCCTTGATGAGAATTCACTCACCTTGTGAGGTTGATAGTCAATCTAATTAGGGTTCCTAGGACATAATTGAATAAACCATTCGAAAAGGGAGAGTAAGTGATCAAACATCTTATTTCCCATTTTCCTTTCAGTTCATTCATGTCAAATGTCTTGCATGTTGATTGATCTTACATGTTGATGTAGTGTTCAAGATCATTCAAGTGTTCAAAGGAATTATCTCTTATCAACTTTCATGATCAAGATCTACATCATTTGAGGCCACTTCATGCTAATTTTAGATTTACATTCCAAGGTTTTAGACAAGGTTTGTTGAATTATTGCATATTGTTTTTAATTAGTCATTCTATCAAGCTATTTCATTGTTTCAATTCAAGGTTTAATTATTATGGATATAAAATCCCTTGAGCTTCCTTTACGTTGATTATATTTTGTCGATTCCAACCTGCACCCCATATATTTGAATATCTATGTGTCCCTTTCTTGAAGAGCTTCACCCACTTTTTCCACACATTTGTTGCATGCTACTCACAAGGATTTATTCCCTCACTTCTCTTCTAATCCCTACCATGCTTCCATGTGTCAGTAGTTTGAGAATTAAAAGGTTTGCTTCCCTTCACTTCTCAACTGTGTTCTTCCCATGTGTCTGTTGGAATATGTGCCTCAATCCTTACTGATATGGAACTTCTGAAGGGAAAAGTCACTATGACACTATTCATGTCTAGGTGACAAAACTATTCTAAATCTAGCTGATAGGTTCATGTCGCCAAGACAAGGTTCATGTCTTACCAAAAAGACTATCGATGTGACTCTCTGTGTTCGGCATGACCTTGTGTCAAGTGGAGAATACTGGGTGACAGTTTGATCTTATTGGGCTAGCTCACGGGTGTCAGGGAGAAGTCCTAGTGAATGGTGTAAGTCTCACTGATGTCGGGCTAACGCTAGGGCTTCAGTAAGATGTCCCAGCGAGTATTTAATGTCTTGCCGACAAAGGCTACTCTCGGGTGTCAAGGTGAATGTCAAAGTAACACACGAGTCATAGGGAGATGTCTCAGCGATGAAGCTAAGTCTTTCCGACAGATAGTATCCTCATGGTGACTTCATGGTGACAAAAGACTTTGCTAGGATGTCTTAGAAAAATTCATAAGTCACGCCGATAGAAGTCTTCAGGTTAACTTTGGGTGCTCAGAGAAACATCTTGGTGAAGGGCTTAAGTCTTGCCAACTCGGTAAGACATGATGGAGCTCGATGAAATGTCATGATGAAAGTCATGATTCTTGTCGATAGTAAGTCTTCGGTAAGACTTAGGGAACTCTGAGAAAGGTCGTGGAAATAGGCATGAGTCCTGGCGACAGTGTGACTTTTGGTAGAAGTTTTGTTTTGGTATGATGTCTCACTAAAACTGTGGGGGTCTTTCCAATAGGTGAAAGGCTTTGGAGTAGCACAAGGTTGTTGGAAGAAGGTCTTGGCAAAGACGAAGTGTCTTGCCAATGGAATTTCTGATCACTATGACTTATACATTCGATATGAGTCTCATCGATAATGGAATCCTTTGCCAATAGGATCAAAATGGACATCAATGGTTTCATTGTGACTTATACATTCATTATAGCATCTTGCTGACTCATGGAAGCTATAGCGATATCGATATGAGGACTTTGTGGCATTGGGGAGACACTATGAGTGTCTCATCGATATGCCAAAAAAGTGTGAATGTCGTTGACCTTGTGATCATCCTATGTGGCATCCTACTAGACCAATCAGAGGAAGTGGTTTTCAAATTTTTTGATCGTTAGTTTTGTGTAACTGTTGCAGCACTGGAAAAATAGCATGCAGGGAAAAATGAAGGCTTCAATGGAAACTGTCTATGGTTGGCAATGGTGGATAAGGATGTACAATAGGAAAAATCAGAATGTGTTAAATAAAGGCAAATCATTTCTGATTTGTATGAGATGAACAAAGTGAGTTCAATCGACAATGAAGAGATAACATTTTTGTAGCTGGTTGAATAGTGAAAATAAGCTACTGTGACTAACACAAGAAAGTTGTCTTTCTGATTCTATGTAATTTTGTTACTATAATACAAAGAGATATAGCTTGGTGTGGTGGGTTTTTCCCAAATGGGTTTCAATGAACTGGGTGTTTTAGTTGTGTTTGTGTATTTGCTCTATTTCTGTTATTCCTTCATGTGTGTCTTAATTAGACTGTAATTTAAAAATTAAAGTCCTGCATTGCATTCTTCTCTATGGCTTTGACATTAGGAAAGTGTTTTCCACACCTCTGCTTTCCTTACAAGTGGTATCAGAGCCTAGCCAGTTGTGTTGTCCTTCTGAGTGGGTTGGGTTTTTTGTGTTAAATCTTTTTCAGTGGGAGTCTGGTAGAGGTCTATTAATTTGATTACAGATTGAGATGGCAAGGACATCCAGTAGGATGGAAATAGAGAAATTCAATGGTAGCAATCTTGAGCTGTGGAAACTCAAAATGGAAGATATGTTAGTTGATCGAGATCTTTGAACTACTGTGTTTGGAACAATGCCTCAAGGCATGAAGCAAGAGGATTGAACCGCAAATAGAAAGTCTAAGGGGTTGATAAGGCTCTATTTGCTAGACTTTGTTCTTGTGAATGTGCATGAAGAAAAGACTGCTCTTTCTTGTGGAAAAGACTAGAATCCATTTATCAGGGAAAGTCCTTGGTGAAAAAGTTGTTCTTAAGGAAGAAGTTGTACTCTTTGAGGATGCAGGAAGGAGGATCTGTTGCTGATCACTTAAATGCTTTCAAGATTGCTCAGTTGACATCTATTGGTGTAAATATTGAAGATGAAGATCGTTGCATGTTGTTGTTGTGTTCTTTTCCTGATTCTTGGGATCATTTGGTGATGGCTATAGGGAGTACAACATCCACATTCAAAATGGAGGATGTTGTTGCCTCTCTGTTATCAAAAGAAATGAGAAGAAAATATTCTAAGATGGTGAAGGAGGCTTTGGCTGTCAGAGGTAGACCAAAGGAGAAAGGAAAGAAGAAGGACAAGAAGTCCAGATCGAAATTAGAAGGTAGATCAAAGTCTTGGTAAGAAGTCAAAGCGAAGTATTGAACCGGTGGGAAACCCGTCATGTTTGAAAGGATTGCGAGGAGAAAAGAAGAAGAAGAACTCTTCTAGAAATGATTCTTTTCCTTACGAAGTGATGCAAAAACACCTTCATTGTAGCTTTGGCTACACGGACATCAGATGATGTCTGGCTAATTGATTCTCGAGCATCTTTCCACATGACATCTCATAGAGACTAGTTCACGAAGTATGAAGAATACAATGGTGGAAAGGTGTAATTGGAAAGTGATTCATCTTTGAAATTGTTGGTCGGAAGCCGAATTCACCCCTAAATGGAAGAGTGAAGGGAATCAATGATGTGATGCATATACCAGGTCTGGCTCGAAACCTACATTCTATAAGTAAGCTGAATGATATTGGAGTGTAGGTCACATTCTCTGGAAATGGCTACAAGATGACTAGAGGCTCTATGGTGTTGGCTAGGGGTGCTCGAATTGGTACTCTGTACAAGCTAGATGCACAAGCTATTCAATGCAATAGTGTCTCTGCAAAGTCACTTAAGGCTGCTCATGAAGAAAAGAAGGAAAACATTTTTGATGGTGTAAACTCCATGGAGATTAAAATTCCAGTAGAGAATACTATGCTCTAGCATCATAGGCTTGGCCACATTGGTGAGAAAGGTTTAAAAACCTTGAAAAATAAAAACCTGGTAGAAGGGCTTGAAGATTGTAACCTTGAATTTGATTTATGTGAACATTGCATATATAGAAAGCAACACTGTGTTTCATTTTATTCCAGTCCTCATAAAACTTCTAGTTTGCTTGATTACATAAATTCTGATGTGTTTGGTCCAGTGAATGTTCCTTCTTTGTCTAAATAAATATACTATGTGTCATTTATTGATGATTATTCAAGAAGAGCATTTGTATATTTTTTTTGAAAAGTAAATCGAAGTGTTCCGCCGGTTTAAGGAATTTAAAACCTTGTAGAAAATTAGACTGGTAGAAAAATAAAATGTTTAAGGACTAACAATGGCAGTAAGTTCTGTTCAGATGAATTCGAAAGGTACTGTAAAGATCATGGGATCAAAAGACACAAGACTACACCTTACACTCCACAACAAAATGGAGTTGTTGAAAGGTTCAACAAGACAATAATGGAAAGTGCATGAAGTATGCTGAGCAGTGCTAGCTTGGAGGAGAAGTTCAATGGGCAGCCTCTACAACATGTTACTACTTGGTAAATCACTCTCCTAACTCTCATTTGTTTAGAAGATGCCTTTGGGAAGCATGGTCTCGGCGAAGCCCCTCTCTTTAGACATATTCGCGGTCTTTGGCTATGAGGCATATGCATATGTGCCATTTGAAAAAAGAACAAGTTGGAAAACAAAGCTATAAAGTGTATATTTATAGGCTATAGTGCTGGCATAAAAGGATACAAGCTTTGGAACCCTGAGACTGAGAAGGTTTTGCACAGCAGAAGCGTTATATTTCATGAGCTAAAACCTTCTACATTAGATCTACAGTCAGAGAAGAAATCAGAAAATGAAAAGGATGTTGCAACAATTCCTCAAACACCAGATAAAGAGGAATTGAAAAATCAAAATGTACCTGATATTGAGGAGAGCTCGAGCAGTTCTGAAAGTTCTGAAGATGATGAAGAACCACCTCAACCTCAGCCTGTGAGGAGGTCAACTCGTGAAAGAAAGCAACCTGAAAGGTATGGGTTTTCTTTAATAGAGTCTACTTGTGCCTATGCTTTAATTTCTAGCACTGATGAACCTAGGACTGTAAAAGAGGCATTTAAAATGTCCGATTCAAACTCTTGGTTAGCCATGAATGAAGAAATGACATCATTAGAAAAGAATTCCACCTGTGGTTTGGTTCCATTGCCTAAAATTTCAGGAAAATCTCAGAGGGTCGCGAAATGGATATTCAAAAAAAAAATTAGTCTGGATGTCAGTGTAGAAAAATATAAAGCGAGACTGGTTGCAAAAGGTTATTCCTAGGTAGAGGGAATTGACTATGGAGAAATCTTTTCTCCTGTAGCTAAGCTGACGTTTATTAGATTTATTTTGTCACTCAAGACGCGATATGATTTAGAGATTGAAATCGTGATGGATATGAAAACAAATACTCTTCATGGTGATCTTGAAGAAGAAATTTATATGTCCTAACCGAGCACTTCAAAAGGTAAGGAAAGACTGGGTTTGCAAGTTGAAGAAATCTTTGTATGGTTTAAAACAGCCTCTAGAATGTGGTACCAAAAATTTGACACGCTTGTTTTGTCATTGGGATTTGTAAGATCAAAATGTGATCACTATGTTTATTACAAAGCTGAAAGTGATCAAATTCTTATTATTGCGCTATATGTTGATGACATGTTTATAGGAAATAGTAAGCTAATGATTTCTGATCTTAAGTCTCAGCTGTCTGCAAAGTTGAGATGAAAGATCTTGAATCAGAAGGGTACATTCTGGGAATGGAAATAACTAGGGACAGAAAGAACATAAATCTTTAGCTCAGTCAAAGTAAATATGTCATGACTGTTCTAGAGAGATTTTGTATGACTGAATGCAAGCAGTTAGTTGTTCTAGTTACACAAGGAACGAAGCTATCTACTGAGGATTGTCCAAAATCTTCTTCAGAGATGGAGGACATGACCAATGTACCTTATGCAAGTGCAGCTTGGTAGTCTCATGTATGCTATGGCTTGTACAAGGCTGTACATTGCCCAAGCAAAGGGGAGTTCTTAGTCGCTTTTATGAAAATCCTCGAAGAACACATTGGGATGCCGTGGAAGAGAGTGTTTAGACATTTGAAGGAACTCTTTAGATTCATGCTTTGTGTTACCATGGAATCTCTTGGTTGAATCACGTAAGACTCTCGTGATCTGCTGGTTATGTGTGGACTTAATCAAGTGTGGGACATTGAAAGTAGAAGATCCACTAGTGGATATATTTTCATGATGAATGGTGGTGTAGTGAGTTGAAATGGAGAAACAAGCTAAACTTAAGTTCCCTACAATAGGAGAACCTAGTTCCTCTAATCAATTCAAAATTCAACCATCCTATGTTAACAAAGTTACCAACACTCCTATTAGCCTAGAAGAGACATATGAAATAGGATTTACAATCTTAAGCATAAAAGGACATGATACAACAAATTAACACAAAATTCACCAAATTTTAGAGAAAATACCAATTGAAGTTACCAAAGGGTTAGGATATCAAGATACTCCTCCTGACATAAGTACCCTCCTTCCTAAAAAATAACCAATACCTCATAATGATGACAAGGATTATGGGATTATCATAGGTCCTATGCATCAACATTCAATTCAAGAAATTGGTGAATCTAGCAAATGATGAAAGCCTTACAAAATAAAGAAACTACAATTCCCTTGTCCACTATTTACAACTGAAAGTAATTTATAGATACTTCTACACTGAGGACTAATTATATTACCTCACATAGAGAAGATCGAAAAACCAAATCCTAATAATACAAACACATCACATTGTTGATATCATAGAGTTATTGAACATAGTACTAATGAGTGACGTACTTTAAAATGAATATTCCAAAAGCTTGATATCATAGAATTAGTCCCTTAAAGCATATCATTTAGCTCCTTGCCACGTAATAGTTGTAGGATCATAATATTCTCACTATTGCATGCTTGAGATTTATTGCAAGTCATTTCAAAATGCAAGGAACCATTTCCCATCACCCCTCTTGACTCATTCTTGTCTTGCATTGAGTTGTCCAACAAGAATTAGGTAGCCCTGTCCTAGTAGCACATTTGTCATTGTCCCCTTCGCTATTTGTTCCTTTTCCTTTTGTGTGACTGCATGTGTGCAATGTGATCCTTGATAACATTCTGTTTTATGTATTTCTCCCTCTTTGTGACATTGCTCTATGAGTATCTACATTATTCTCTATGTTGTAAATCTTTTTCCTTTATCTTTTCATTTATCTCATGTTTTACTTTTACGCATGACACAAGGAATCGAAACATTCATGTCTCACCCATGTTGACCCATAAGATTTCCCTTTATCTTTTCATTTTTTTTTCCTTTTGGGGATGGTGCAAGGTTTTGAGACATTCACGTATCTTCCATGTTGACCCAAAAAAAATCTTCATTTTTTCTCTATTTGTGTTATTCTTCCTATTCTATGAGTATTTTGGGAATGAAAAGAGTTCCATGCTCTATAAAAACATTGTACAGCAATAACATACTGACCCAAAATCCATGGATCACTCATGTGTTTAGAATTTTATGTTGGGGGAAACCCTCGTTACCTTTGTCATGTCATTGCTTCATTTGGAAGCATATAAATTGGCATAGGGCTTCCCAACTAAGCTCTCATGTCCTTTTATTGTTAGCATTTACCATTTTATACTTGAAAGTAATTTCTCACATCATGGTTTTTAGCGATTTCTTTAAAGTGGGGGCATACATTGGAATTATTCTTTTACATTTTGTGTTCTATTATGTAGTCTTCCCTAAAGAGAATGATTTCTCTTATCATATTATATTCCTCTTAGTGGCTTGATGTAACACATGACATCCCCTAAGTTGTGAATCTTCTATTCTTTGATTGGTCCTCTCTTGGAGACATTAGACACGATGCTCCCTATGTTAGGGCCTCACATGAACTAAGAAAAAACTCCTTTAAATTATATGGCCACCTTGCATAACACATTTTGCTTGGTTGTGTAGACATCTTGTTTGTTCATGATAATTAAGCATACAAAGCTTTTCTTACCTCATAAAGCTTGAATTTCATTGTTGTGTGGTGTCATATCAAAGTTATCAAGAGGTGTAGATTTGGTATTGTTGTATGTATAGGAGTCGAACATAGGCATGAATTTCACATAGCCACTTGCTTGTTTGCATGAGCACCTAAAGTTTGGTTTCCTCAAACTGAGCATGCATTTTTGGACAAAAAACATAGATCTCGTCCATAAAATGTGAGACAAATGGTTGAAGCTTGATCCACTCTTTTTTGTTTTATTATTTCTTTAATTTGTGTCTTTGGAAATGCATGTTTATATCTTGTTACTACTCTCTATATCATTTTACATGTGTTTTCTTTTTGCTTATGTTGGTTTACCATAGGACATTCATCCTATGGGCTTGATCACCCCTCTTTATCATTGCCATCTTATCTTATTAGAATTGGTACAATTTGACCCATCTTAATGTGGGTTCATCTACTTTAGTGTGAGTTTGAAGCAAGTTCATCCTCTCACTAAAGTGGGCTAGGCCTAGATGTAATTACAAAAATGTATCCCTATACATTTTCACATTTGTTTGGGCTCTCCTTGTCAAATTAAGCTTAATGTGGCCTTGATTTACTATTGTAATGTGTTTAACATGTGTAAAATCAAGAAGTTGGTGCATGAAGAGGGGAAGTTTTAGCCAAAAACTAACCTACAAAAAATGCGTACACGCTATTAAAAATGTGTAGTGTTATGCTTTGGTTACTTGAGCCTAAAAATAAATGTATACACTAAAAAATGCATATGCATTCTAATGTGTATGTATTACATAATGGGTATGTATTTTATAACACATGTGTCATTTATTTAAAAAATTAAATAAATTTTAGAAACATTTACATGCTTTGTAACACAAAATGCGTATGCATTTTAAAACACGTTACTAAATTTTTTATTTTTTTTCAAATAATCAAGTAAACAAAGAATGTGTATGACGTGTGTGCATTTTTAAAATTTTGAATCATTAACCCACATGTTGCCTCAGTTTAAGGCTTGAGAAAGGCTTGGTAAGCCAACCCTTAGCCTTTGGCCTACAACTAAAAAACTAAGGCACGTTCAAGAGAAATGTCCAACTTCAACAATATGTTGATCAACTTATTTTTCAAATCAATCTACAAAATTAAAACCCATTAGAGAACATGATGTATAGTTTCCAAATATATATATATTTTTAATACTGGATTACATTTGTTATTTTCTTATTTATTTCTAAGAAAAATAGTCTATAAACTTGAAATATTAGACTTTTTATTTTCTAATAACATTTTTTTGGTAAAATTTCTTGTAAAAAAATTATATGGTATCAAGCTTGAGAAAAATCTCTACACAATGAAAAAAAAATATTAAAAAACTGTTTAGTTTAGGTCCTATTATGCTATCCATACACATTTATTTTAAAAAATGAAAATTAAGGCCAATAAAAATTCAATAACAAACAATTTAGAAAAAATTACAAAAAAATATCCTCATTAATCTTCATGTTCCTAGCTATCTTTCCACAAAAGGAATTAGAAAAATACTTTTATTTGGGTCAAAATGTGTTTTCCATACACATGCATGGTATGGTAAAAAAAACTCTTAAAAAGTGGTTTTTATACATCCCTATCAAAATTCAGTTTCTATCATCTGGGTAGTTGAATAAATTACATATTTAGAAACTAGATTGAAAATTAGAAATTTCATATTACTGATTTTTTTTAAGATTGATTGTGTAAGTGCCTCAAATTTTCAATCCAAGTGTGAAAATTTCTAAAAACAACAAGAACGCTTCCACTTTTTGAGCTTTTTGTGGACCAAAATTCTTGCATCAACTCACATTCACATTAGGTCTTGGGACCTTGTAAACTAAGTGCCCTTAATTGTTCCTTATTCAGGGTTCTGTATAGTGTACCCTTACACTTTCACACTAATCTAGGGTTTTATTATTTATAGGGCTTATTTATGTTGTGATTGGCCTTATTTTGCATCCACAAGCCTTAATTAATACATCTTTCCAAGATTAATCCCAACATAGATCAACACCCAATCATAATTCATGTGTTTTTTGATTGTATGACCCATATTTAGTGATCTGGGACTCATACACCACCTTGGGCATAATGGTCCCACCTAGGTTTTGGGGCCTTAATATGAATTTCACAATAAACTAAGCATTTCATAAGAAAAGTGTCCCAAGATTATCCTAATGGAACTCATATGCCACAACTAATGTATGAGTCCTGCTTAGCATAGTCCCAATTTAAATTCAAATTCTTGGTATTATTTTATTATCCTAGACCTAATGCTGGCTTGTAGCATCATAATTTTAAATTTTTTTACATAATCAAGTATAAATACAAGGTTATTTAATTCATTTTTCATTTAGCAACTTGAGTATTGATGCATTATAGAAAATTTGAGTTCACAAGAGATTTTAATATTTTACAATAGCATTCAATAGCCTTCAAGAGCTGATTATCAAGTGTTTTGGAGCATTATTCAAGTATCAAGCATCATGTCAAAGTCATCATGCATCATGTTTGTTTTTGAGCAATCATTTGTGATGTTTTATGATTCAAGCAATCATTCAATAGAAGATCCATATCATTCAAAAAAGATTCAAGATATACATCCATTGGATCCATTTCATACATGTTTTCAACACTTTATTCCTAGGGTTTGGTGAGTTACAACATATCATTTTCTTCATTCATCACTCTTCCTTACTATTTTATTTCATTTCAAGGTTTGACCAAGGAAAACCCCATTTCACTAAAAAAGAATTTTTTTTACCTCTCTATAGTGTATGATTTGAAAATGTAAGTTGAAGATCCACTAAGGAGAAAGATTGGAGAAATGTTGTCAAGTGTTAAAAGTTGTCAAAGTTGTCATCTTGTTTACATGACCATAAAAAGACATCTACAAAATAGTATTTAACAGTTCAAATTCAAAAATTAGGTTGAGTAGTTAGATTAGAGATTGAAGAATAGATTCACATCTTGATATACAAAAAAAGATTAATAGGAATGATATGGCACTCCTGATGTATGAGTCCTAGTATAGTGACTTTTCTCAATTTCAAGAGTTCCAGACTTGACACTACCAAATTTTTGTTCTCTCCTAGAAACCCTATTCAAGAATGAAATCGCCCAACCCAACATATGTGTCCCAATCTTCATTAAATTCAATATTTCTAGCATTTCATGTCTTCATTCAAGCTGATATAGGATTATAGGTGGACATCTCTGACTTCTCAATTTTTTGTTCTATTTTGCATTCTTTTTTAGGTCATTTATTGTAGTCTTGCATATCATTAAGTTTCATTATTATTTTTTGCATGTTACTTGTCTTTCCAAGCCCTACCTTGGTGGTGAACACATTATTAGCCTTTGATCATACCCTAGGACAAACTTTAGTAGATTTCTCTCTCATTTTATTATTGGATTGAGTTCTCTAGGGTTTCCTTGAATGAAATAATAGTGAAATAGGAACCATATTCTTATGCTCCATCTCCTAAAAGGTGGATCACCCTATTTTTTTTCTATGTACCTATTACAATACTATTCCATTAAAAAAATGGACTAAATTACATAATATTAATAATCACACCTATTATTTTCCATGCATAACTT
Source organism: Sequoia sempervirens (assembly GCA_007258455.2). Classification (NCBI taxonomy): domain Eukaryota; kingdom Viridiplantae; phylum Streptophyta; class Pinopsida; order Cupressales; family Cupressaceae; genus Sequoia; species Sequoia sempervirens. The sequence goes on from VDFB02000008.1 coordinate 71,030,789, forward strand.
GGTATAATCAAAGTATGATGAAAAATATTCTAGTTAGTTAAAAGTGCATAACAAGAAAATAGAGATGAGGATAAATATAATCATGTTTGAGAAATATCTATTGTACAATTTCTTAATGTGATTAATTACCTCAATGTAATTCAATTACTTCATCATAGCAATGTCAAAAAAATCACAAATGTATAAAATCATTTCAAATATAGGTAGAGTTATAGAAAAAAGGCATTGATCTACTACAACATAAGAGACTGATCAAATTTATTGCTTTTCATAAAATTACACTGCATGAACTATATCATTTTAGGTTGAAGTCACTGGAGTTAATAGAAGGAACAAGCATCCCTAAAAATTTATAATACCTTGAAATGCTTATTGATTTCAAGAATAAATTTAAATAAGCTTGAAAAATGTCTAGATTCAATGTAAAAAGAGGCATGTTCACAAAGGGGATCAAATCAGGCATGGTGAAGAATCTCACATGATTGCATGAATTTCATTTTCTATGAAACTCTTGAAAATGGTTAAGATAAATGAAGAATGTCAGAAATTCAACTAGAATAAAACATATAGGGTTGCTTCCCTATTTCCCCAAACAATAGGGGAATACAAAAAACAAATGTGGGATAGACATGGAGACACAAAAACTAGGCATGCAAAATTTCTTCTTGTATTAACCAAAAAATAACATTAAAAAAATGCTTTTAAACTTGAAACTACAATCTATTGATTACAAATGAAACTTGCAACAATCTAGAGCTACACCCATAAACTCAAGAAACTATCACGAGCTTCTCAGAGCTCTCTTTCCTTCAATTCAATTGGATCTATCTGCTACTCCTAGAAAATAATGAGTGATTAGGAGCTTTTAGCAACTAACTGGAAACATGCACAAAATAAAATATAGCTATTGGTGTTTAGGAGCTTCTTTGAATCACATAGAGATCCCACACAAAAAAATAATCCTTTTTTCAGATTGTTGTTGCACAAAAACTAACTGACTACTATCTTCATTCATTAATTTGTTATTCACAAAATTTTAACTCAAAATTTGAATTCACCTACTATTGTTAATTCTCAAAATTCAAATTTTCTTACCACATTAAATTCTTTTTTTTTTCAGGAGCATAATAGGGATGGAGATCCCAAAAAGATAACTACCATTGAAAAGGCTCCTAATAGGTAGATGAGTTGGGGGATGACATAAAGAGGCTAAAAAATTAATATTTCCAACACTCTCTCTTTGACTGAGCAGTCAAACAACTTCAATCTTCATTGAAATCAACAACACCTAAAATTCTTCTTAGGCAGTCGAAGCAATATTTTCTCAATGGTTTGGTGAAAATTTATGCAAGCTGCTACTCAGACCTACAAAATTTCATCTTGATTTCACCCTATTAAGCCAATTATCTAATAAAGTGATACCTTATTTCAATGTGCTTGCTTCTTCCATCAAACATAGGTTTTTTCATAGAAGCTATTGATGAAACATAGCCACAAAATATTAATGTTCCATCCTCTTATTCTTGTCTCAAATCTACTAAGATTTTTCTCAGCCAAATAGCTTGGCATACTGCTACATTTTCTACTATATATTTAGCCTCTACTATAGATAGGGAAACTATTGGTTGTTTCTTGGAAGCCCATGAAATGACTACTGATCCCAAATGAAACATATATCTAGATGTGCTCTTCCTATCATCCACACTTCATGCCCAATCACTATCCATGTATCCAACCAACCCAAATGCATTTTCTACACAAAAGAAAATACCATATCCATTGGTGTCATTCACATACCTCAGGATTCTTTTACTTTCTTTCTGATGGGAATCCCTTGGAGTCTCCATAAATATAGAAATAAGAGTCATTCCATGCATTATATAATTCCTAATTGCAATCAAATACATCAAAATTCAAACCAAACTTTTAAGCATGGTCAGACCCACATTGCTACTGCAATATTCCTTTCTCAACTTTAGACCTACGATTGTTGGAGTTGGGGAAGGCTTGTTTTCAAGCATCTTAAATCTCTTCAAGATTTCATTTGCATATATTTTTCTTGAGAGATAAATATACCATCATGCATTTGTTTTACTTCTATGCCTAGAAAATATATGAAGAGACATAACTATTTCATTTCAAACTCTCTTTTCATGGCATCTTTAAAATAAAAAATGAGGAAATCGTCATCCCCAGTGAAAACTAAATCATCAACATACAAGACAACAATTAAAACCTTACCATCAACTGCCTTGATGTAAAGAGTGGGCTAACCATTGCTTTTGATAAATCCATTGCTCAAAAAAATTTAGTCAATCCTATTGTATGATGCCCATGGAGCTTCATTCAACCCATCAAGAGTTTTCTTTAGTATTAAAACATAGATTTTGGCAACCTAAATGTTGGCTCTTATGCTTCTAGGGTTTTTCACCTAAAAGGAGAGAGATTTAGGTCCAAAATGCTTATGTAACACTAAAATTAGGATGTATGCAATGAGATATGACGTAAAAAAAATTAAATAAATACAATTGATTGACTAAAGTGAACTAAAATAAATGCAAAACTAAAATCTATGTCTTCTTTGAAAACATGATGTGATATGCAAAAGGATTGAAAATGACGAATGAAATGCAATTTTCCACTAAACAGAAGGATATTTCTCAGAATGTGTGCACCTGGAAGACTGTAGAAGACTGAATGAAAATTTGAAAAGCTGATCATATTTGAACTTGGGTTAACTGGGACCCATTCACCACCTTAGGTGAATCAGTCCAAAATAAGACTTTTCTAAATGAAACTTTTTTTCTAACAGCTAGGAATCTAAAAAAACATCTGAATCAATTTTTCACCATAGGTGGGACTTATTTTCCAAGAATGGTGAATCATTCCTCTTTCTGATTTCTGCAAACTCAAAACTTAGATTTGTATCTTGACACCTACACAACAAAATTTTAATGAAAACCCAATTCTAGATCTCAGAAAATTCTTGCAAAAAAGCTTAAAAGATTTGATCTAATGGGGGTTTTTACTTGGTCAAACCCCTATGTAGGTAATCAAACCTTGAATAGAGAAAAATTTAAATAAACCCTACCCTTAGATGTGTCAAAGACTAGGAAATGTTGAATAATGACAATAATCCTATTTTATTACTTTACAATAAAACATGCAAGAATGATTGAAAGGATGCAAGATATCTACCCTTAGAAACCTTACAACACATAAAACATGCATAAGAAATGAAAGACAAATTCTATATAAACACAATGCAAGCCTTAGTTTGAAGATATAGTAACAATGGAAGATTGAATAAATAGGAAACCAAGTCCTTAGGCATGATTTGGTGGCTACTTGCACCTATTCACCCTATATTTATTCATGATTAACCATAGGAATCCATCATCAAACCTTTGCAATGTTGGATCTTGACAAGATTAGTGAACTTCATGACCTACAAGAGCCCTAGTTTGTTGTCCTAAAACTTCAACTTTTTCTTATGAAACTTGTAAAAATGAATTTTTCTCTTGAAATGATAAAAATGATAAAAAAAAAGGTTGTGTAAAATGAATTGAAATGTGTATTTATAGGCAAAAAAATCTTATTTTCCCATTAATTATACCTAATAGGCTGAAATTCAGCCAAAAAAAGAGTTAAAATGATTAAATTCCTATTTAATTTTTAATTTTCCCTCAAAAGGAACTCATTTACCACCCTTGGAAAATGGGTCCCACCAGAGGGGACTAATTCACCCAAGGTGGCGAATGGATTCCACTACTACTGTTTAAAAGTGGGTTATAAGGGTATGATGTTATTAAATGCTATTTGTAGGGTTTTATGTGATTTCACATGGAAACAGGCCTCTAGATCAAAATTAGTATGTCTAAGGGGCATACAAATGTTGTTTTGAAGGGGAAATGATGCGAAGGGATTAAAATGGGTCTGATTATGCATGAAATTGTCTCTATTCTCAAGAGGGTCCAATTTTCTATGGCATATTTAGCCCCCACTTTAGCACCCATATGACTCCTTGTGCATATGAAAGCTAATGAATTCTAAATGATGCACCTTACTACATAAAAGGATACTCATTCAGAAGATGGGAGAATGAAGCCCCCAATTTAGTTCTCTACAAACCACAACATTAGGAGCCACATCCTACAACACACATTCATTAATTTTCTAAAAATCCTTTTATCTAACTCTTAGGAATCCAATTCAAGCGTAGATGTATGTCCCCCCTTTATTTTGCTTGCTTTACGAAGGTGGAATCAAGGTAGCAATCTAGCCATGTCAAAGAAGAAACATCATACCGTAGGGAATTTTCAAGTACCATGCCACATAATTATAGGTTTTATGATGATGTTGGGTGTGGAATCAAGATTCTAATGCATCAAATGGAATTGAAAGGATTACCCGAGCACCCATTATGTTTTGAAAATGAATTACCCTAGTGCTTGCTATATTATAAGTTTCTCAAAAAATATTGTAGCTATACTCACGAGCTCCTATGGTGAGATAGATTATGATGTGCATAGTGGTACTAGTACTCAATCTAGATGGATGAGTGACACACTTGGATGGTGGACTGGTACACTTGGTGCAGGGGATGCATGATCAATAGATAGTCTATGCATGTGGTCCCTAAATTCTTGCACATTTGTACATCGAGAGGTAAACAATATGGTCCATTTTTCACTTCTATAGTTGTAGTTCTTTGAGCTTATCACATGTACTAGGCATGTCAGATATCCATGTACTATAGTGGTAGAGTACCCACGAGCATTCAACTACCCTTTCTAATGGTTATGGAAAAATGGAAATTTAGAGTTTTGGAGCATGAGATTCGAATAGGTAGAGGAGGATGAGATCTTATGGAGGCCATACCTACTTATTCCTCAGTGGCCAGATCCCATCAGGTAGCTATAGAGGATGTAGATGGATAGATATCTAGCAAGGAGAAATGACTATGTTGTACGATCATTTTGTTATGAGCGAATCATGCAAAAGTTTGGATAGGTTCAGACACCACCTAGGGTGTGCCCCTTCATTTGATGATTAGTGCAGAGTGCCCAAAGGCTAGGGGATACTTTTTGACTAACTATATATCATGTTTGTGAGAGTGATTCTGATGATTCAAATAATGACACTAATACATTTTGACTCAAAATCCAACAAAAGTTCATTGGAATTTCGACAAACTTTCATCAGAATTATTTCATCGATTTTCTAATGAACTTTGAAATGTCAACATTCCAACCCAGCTGATGATCCTGGGTCATAATTTCAATGTTTCAAAGTTTGTCAGAAAATCAACGAAATAATTTTGATGAACTTTTTTCAGATTTTGAGTGAAATTTTTTTAGTGCAACTAGCCACCAGCCTCCAAAACTGATGATGTCAGTATCACACATGAGTTTGAGGAGTGGTTGTCATATGCATGACCAAATCCTATGATTCCCATGGATTTCCCCCTAGGTGATGCAGAGGCAGCAACAGATGAGGGTGATGGGCCAGAGGAGAGGGTAGAGGAGGTATGATATAGGCTAGCATTTATTTTTGTAGATGTGATCGATGAGGAGTAGCGGTCCAATGTTGATTGTGAATATGAGGACCAAGATGGAGGAGAGGATGCTGAGGAGGAGGAGTGACCCCTCAATGAGGGTGATGAGGGAGCTATTGAGGATTAGTACGAGTATGGAGAATCATCACATAATTACAAGACCAAATCATGAATAGTAGCTATAGTAGACATCAACATGTATAGTCAAAGGGAGGCTAGCACATCCTCCATTCCTCCCAGAGATGAGGAGGTTGATATTCCTCATGCAT
>VDFB02000008.1:71036714-71055981 GCA_007258455.2 Sequoia sempervirens
CATGTTCCTAGCTATCTTTCCACAAAAGGAACTAGAAAAATACTTTTATTTGGGTCAAAATGTGTTGTCCGTACACATGCATGGTATGGTAAAAAAAGACTCTTAAAAAGTGGTCTTTATACATCCCTATCAAAATTTAGTTTCTATCATCTGGGTAGTTGAATAAATTACATATTTAGAAACTAGATTGAAAATTAAAAATTTCATATTACTATTTTTCTTAAGATTCATTGTGTAAGTGCCTCAAATTTTCAATCCAAGTGTGAAAATTTCTAAAAACAACAAAAACACTTCCACTTTTTGAGCTTTCTATGGACCAAAATTCTTGCCTCAACTCACATTCACATTAGGTCTTGGGACCTTGTAAACTAAGTGCCCTTAATTGTTCCTTATTCAGGGTTTTGTAAAGTGCACCCTTACACTTTCACACTAATCTAGGGTTTTATTATTTATAAGGCTTCTTTATGTTGTGATTGGCCTTATTTTGCATCCACAAGCCTTAATTAATACAACTTTCCAAGATTAATCCCAACATAGATCAACACCCAATCATAATTCATGTGTTTTTTGATTGTATGACCCATATTTAGTGATCTAGGACTCATACACCACCTTGGGCATATGGGTCCCACCTAGGTTTTGGGGCCTTAATATGAATTTCACAATAAACTAAGCATTTCATAAGAAATTTTCCCCAAGATTATCTTAATGGGACTCATATGCCACAACTAGTGTATGAGTCTTGCTTAGCGTAGAACCAATTTATATTCAAATTCTTGGTATTATTTTATTATCCTAGACCTAATGCTGGCTTGTAGCATCATAATTTCAAGAAATTTTACATAATCAAGTATAAATACAAGGTTATTTAATTCATTTTTCATTTAGCAACTTGAGTATTCATGCATTATAGAAAATTTGAGTTCACAAGAGATTTTAATATTTTACAATAGCATTCAATAGCCTTCAAGAGCCGATTATCAAGTTTTTTGGAGCATTATTCAAGTATCAAGCATCATGTCAAAGTCATCATGCATCATGTTTGTTTTTGAGCAATCATTTGTGATGTTTTATGATTCAAGCAATCATTCAATAGAAGATCCATATCATTCAAAAAAGATTCAAGATATACATCCATTGGAGCCATTTCATACATGTTTTCAACACTTTATTCCTAGGATTTGGTGAGTTACAACATATCATTTTCTTCATTCATCACTCTTACTATTTTATTTCATTTCAAGGTTTGACTAAGGAAAACCCCATTTCACTAAAAAAAAACATTTTTAACTCTCTATAGTGTATGATTTGAAAATCTAAGTTGAAGATCCACTAAGGAGAAAGATTGGAGAAATGTTGTCAAGTGTTCAAAGTTGTCAAAGTTGTCATCTTGTTTACAAGACCATAAAAAGACATCTACAAAATAGTATTTAACAGTTCAAATTCAAAAATTAGGTTGAGCAGTTAGATTAGAGATTGAAGAGAAGATTCACATCTTGATATACAAAAAAAGATTAATAGGAATGATATGCCACTCCTGATGTATGAGTCCTAGTATAGTGACTTTTCTCGATTTCAAGACTTCCAAACTTGACACTACCAAATTTTTGTTCTCTCCTAGAAACCCTATTCAAGGATGAAATCGCCCAACCCAACATATGTGTCCTAGTCTTCATTAAATTCAATATTTCTATCATTTCATGTCTTCATTCAAGCTGATATAGGTTTATAGGTGCACATCTCTGACTTCTCAATTTGTTGTTCTATTTTGCATTATTTTTTAGGTCATTTATTGTAGTCTTGCATATCATTAAGTTTCATAATTATTTTTTTCATGTTACTTGTCTTTCCAAGACCTAGCTTGGTGGTGAACACATTCTTAGCCTTTGATCATACCCTACGACAAACTTTAGTAGATTTATCTCTCATTTTATTATTGGACTGAGATCTCTAGGGTTTCCTTGAATGAAATAATAGTGAAATAGGAACCATATTCTTATGCTCCATCTCCTAAAAGGTGGATCACCCTATTTTTTTCTATGTACTTATTACAATACTATTCCATTAAAAAAATGGACTAAATTACATAATATTAATAATCACACCTATTATTTTCCATGCATAACTTGGTACAATCAAAGTATGATGAAAAATATTCTAGTTAGTTAAAAGTGCATAACAAGAAAATAGAGATGAGGATAAATATAATCATGTTTGAGAAATATCTACCATACAATTTCCTAATGTGATTAATTACCTCAATTTAATTCAATTACTTCATCATAGCAATGTCAAAAAAATCACAAATGTATAAAATAATTTCAAATATAGGTAGAGTTATAGAAAAAAGGCATTGATCTACTACAACATAATAGATTGATCAAATTTATTGCTTGACATAAAATTACACTCCATGAGCTAGATCATTTTAGGTTGAAGTCACTGGAGTTAACAGAAGGAACAAACATCCCTAAAAATTTATAATACCTTGAAATGCTTATTGATTTCAAGAATAAATTTAAATAAGCTTGAAAAACATCTAGATTCAATGTAAAATGAGGCATGTTCACAAAGGGGATCAAATCAGGTATGGTGAAGAATCTCACATGATTGCATGAATTTCATTTTCTATTAAACTCTTGAAAATGGTTAAGATAAATGAAGAATGTTAGAAATTCAACTAGAATAAAACATATAGGGTTGCTTCCCTATTTCCCCAAACAATAGGGGAATACAAAAAACAAATGCAGGATAGACATGGAGACACAAAAACTGGGCATACAAGATTTCTTCTTGTATTAACCAAAAAATAACATTTAAAAAATGCTTTTAAACTTGAAACTACAATCTATTGATTACAAATGAAACTTTTAACAATCTAGAGCTACACCCATAAACTCAAGAAACTATCGCGAGCTTCTCAGAGCTCTCTTTCCTTCTATTCAATTGGATCTATCTGCTACTCCTAGAAAATAATGAGTGATTAGGAGCTTTTAGCAACTAACTAGAAACATGCACAAAACAAAATATAGCTACTGGTGTTTAGGAGCTTCTTTGAATCACATAAAGATCCCACACAACAAAAAAATATCCTTTTTTCAGATTGTTGTTGCACAAAAACTAACTAACTACTATCTTCATTCATTAATGTTGTATTCACAAAATTCTAACTCAAAATTTTAATTCACCTACCGTAGTTAATTCTCAAAATTCAAATTTTCTTACCACATTAAATTCTAGTTTTTTCAGAAGTAGAATAGGGATGGAGATCCCAAAAAGATAACTACCATTGAAAAGGCTCCTGATAGGTAGATGAGTTGGGGGATGACATAAAGAGGCTCAAAAACTAATATTTCTGACACTCTCTCTTTGACTGAGCCATCAAACAACTTCAATCTTCATTGAAGTCAACAACACCTAAAATTCTTCTTAGGTGGTCGAAGCAATATTTTCTCAATGGTTTGGTCAAATTTTTTGCAAGATGCTGCTCAGACCTACAAAATTTCATCTTGATTTCACCCTATTAAGCCAATTATCTAATAAAGTGATACCTTATTTCAATTTTCTTTCTTCTTCCATCAAACATAGGATTTTTCATAGAAGCTATTGATGAAACATAGCCATAAAATATTGATTTTCCATCCTCTTATTCTTGTCTCAAATCTACTAAGATTTTTCTCAGCCAAATAGCTTGGCATGCTGCTACATTTGCTACTATATATTTAGCCTCTACTATAAATAGGGAAACTATTAGTTGTTTCTTGGAAGCCCATGAAATGACTACTGATCCCAAATGAAACACATATCCAGATGTGCTCTTCCTATCATCCACACATCATACCCAATCACTATCCATGTATCCAAACAACCCAAAAGCATTTTCTACACCAAAGAAAATACCATATCCTTTGGTGTCATTCACATACTTCAGGATTCTTTTACTTTATTTCCGATGGGCATCCCTTGGAGTCTCCATAAATATAGAAATAAGAGTCATTCCATGCATTATATAATTCCTAATTGCAATCAAATACATCAAAATTCAAACAAAAATTTTAAGCATGGTCAGATCCACATTGCTACTACAGTATTCCTTGCTCAACTTTAGACCTGCGATTGTTGGAGTTGGGGAAGGCTTGTTTTCAAGCATCTTAAATCTCTTCAAGATTTCATTTGCATATTTTTCTTGAGAGATAAATATACCATCATGTATTTGTTTTACTTCTATGCCTAGAAAATATATCAAGAGACATAACTATTTCATTTCAAACTCTCTTTTCATGGCCTCTTTAAAATAAAAAATGAGGAAATCATCATCCCCATTGAAAACTAAATCATCAACATACAAGACAACAATTAAAACCTTACCATCAACTGCCTTGATGTAAAGAGTGGGCTAACCATTGCTTTTGATAAATCCATTGCTCAAAAAAATTTAGTCAATCCTATTGTACAATTCCCATGGAGCTTGATTCAACCCATCAAGAGATTTCCTTAGTATTGAAACATAGATTTTGGCAACCGAAATGTTGGCTCTTATGCTTCTAGGGTTTTTCACCTAAAATGAGAGAGATTTAGGTCCAAAATGCTTATGTAACACTAAAATTAGGATGTATGCAATGAGATATGATGTAAAAAAAATTAAATAAATACAATTGATTGACTAAAGTGAACTAAAATAAATGCAAAAATAAAATATGTCTTTTTTGAAAACATGATGTGATATGCAAAAGGATTGAAAATGACGAATGAAATGCAATTTTCCACTAAACAGAAGGATATTTCTCAGAATGTGTGCACTTGGAAAACTTTAGAGGACTGAATGAAAAATTGAAAAGCTGATCATATTTGAACTTGGGTTAACTGGGACCCGTTTGCCACCTTGGGTGAATTAGTCCAAAATCAAGACTTTTGTAAACGAAACTCATTTTCTAACTGCTAGGGATCTAAAAAACACCTGAATAAAATTTTCACCATAGGTGGGACTTATTTTCCAAGAATGGTGAATCATTCCTCTTTCTGATTTCTGCAAACTCAAAACTTAGATTTGTACCTTGACACCTGAACAATAAATTTTTAATGAAAACCCAATTCTAGATCTCAGAAAATTCTTGCAAAATAACTTAAAAGATTTGATCTAATGGGGGTTTTTCCTTGGTCAAACCCCTATGTGGGTAATCAAACCTTGAATAGAGAAAAATATAAATAAACCCTACCCTTAGATGTGTTAAAGACTAGGAAATGTTGAATAATGACAATAATCCTATTTTATTGCCTTAGAATAAAACATGCAAGAATGATTGAAAGGATGCAAGATATCTACCCTTAGAAACCTTACAAAACATAAAAAATGCATAATAAATGAAATACAAATGCTAAATAAACACAATGCGAACCTTAGTTTGAAGATATAGTAACAATGGAAGATGGAATAAATAGGAAACCAAGTCCTTAGGCGTGATTTGGTGGCTACTTGCACCTATTCACCCTATATTTCTTCATGATTCACCATAGGAATCCATCATCATACCTTTGCAATGTTGGATCTTGACAAGATTAGTGAACTTCATGACCTGCAAAAGCTCTAGTTTGTTGTCCTAAAACTTCAATTTTTGCTAATGAAACTTGTTGTAAAAATGACTTTTTCTCTTGAAATGATAAAAATGATAAAAAAAAGGTTGTGTAAAATGAATTGAAATGTGTATTTATAGGCAAAAAAATCTTATTTTCCCATTAATTATACCTAATAGGCCAAAATTCAACAAAAAAAAGAGTTAAAATGATTAAATTCCTCTTTAATTTTTAATTTTCCCTCAAAGGGGACTCATTTACCACCCTTGGAAAATGGGTCCCACTAGAGGGGACTAATTCACCCAAGGTGGCGAATGGATGCCACTACTACTATTTGAAAGTGAGTTATAAGGGTATGATGTTATTAAATGCTATTTGTAGGGTTTTATGTGATTTCACATGGAAAAAGGCCTCTAGATCAAAATTAATAGGTCTAAGGGGCATAAAAATGTTGTTTTGAAGGGGAAATGATGTGAAGGGATTAAAATGGGTCTAATTATGCATGAAATTACTTCTTTTCTCAAGAGGGTCAAATTTTCTATGGCATATTTAGCCCCCAGTTAAGCGCCCATATGACTCCTTGTGCATATGAAAGCTAATGAATTCTAAATGATGCACCTTACTACATAAAAGGATACTCATTTAGAAGATGGGAGAATGAAACCCCCAATGTAGTTCTTTGCAAACCACAACATTAGGAGCCACATCATACAAAACACATTCATTTATTTTCTAAAAATCCTTTTATCTAACTCTTAGGAATTGAATTCAAGGGTAGATGTATATCCCCCCTTGATTTTGCTTGCTTTACGAAGGTGGAATCAAGGTAGCAATCTAGCCATGTCAAAGAAGAAACATCATACCATAGGTAATTTTCAAGTACCATGCCACATAATGATAGGTTTTATGATGATGTTGGGTGTGGAATCAGGATTCTAATGCATCAAATGGATTGAAAACAGATTACCCTAGAACCCAGTATGTTTTGAAAATGAATTACCCTAGTGTTTGCTATATTATAAGTTTATCGAAAAATATTGTAACATTAGGATAAAATGTGAAAGTAAAAAGAGGTGAAAATTAAGTAAACGGAATGGATGAAAGTGGTCTGTCACTTACTACTCATTTTACCTTCATTGTAGCTTGAGAGTGAAAACTAGGAGAAGAATATGCTGAGTAGATGAGATTACACACCTTTGTGGTTGGACAATCTTTGTGAACAAGTAGCACGTAGTGAGCGATATCATGAGGTGAGTCAATTATGTAACTTTCGCCATGTGATTTGATGATATTGTAATTTATTTTAGCCAGGGATAGGTTAATTTAAGGTTCTTGGAAAATTTTCGTAAAGTGTCCCCTTTTTTCGCAAGGTGTCCCATTAGTTCACAAAGTGTCCCTTTTATTTGCAAAGTGTCTCGTTTCTTAGCGAAGTGTCCCATTTCTTTGTGAAGTATCCATGTTTCTTTGAAAAATGCCTAAAAAGGGTTCTAAAGTATCTAGGGCCATTAGAAAAGCACACTAGATTAACTTTATCACACTTACATGGTGAATAATATGCAAATTGAAGATTGTAGGTGAATTTTTAGAACATTTTATGATGATTTTGATAGGTTCCTACCTGGTCATGGTAACGGCTAGGGGGAAGAAAACTGTCATTTTTGAGACATCTATCACTAACACTATTTGTGGCAGAGACAAAGTATATGCACTTAGTGGGTATCTATTGGGAATACATGATGCCACCCATGAGATACCATGATGCTATATTGATGGCTTTGTGTGATCATTGGGATGTAGATACCTATACTTTTCATCTTCCTACCAGGGAAATGCTGATCATACTTGAGGACATACATTGCATTCTTCAAGTTCTTATTTGGGGAGTGTGAGTGTCTTTCTGAGGGAACAATCATTCCATGAAAAGAGAGATATGCAATACTTCTAGGAGTACCAATACATGATGATAGGGTTAGAGAATAGATCAAGCTGCCTATGTAGCTATACTCACGAGCTCCTATGGTGAGATAGATTATGATGTGCACAGTGGTACTAGTACTCAATCTAGATGGATGAGCGACACACTTGGATGGTGGACTGGTACACTTGGTGCAGGGGATGCATGATCAACAAATAGTCTATGCATGTGGTCTCTAAATTCTTGCACATTTGTACATCGAGAGGTAAACAATATGGTCCATCGTACAATTCTATAGGTGTAGTTCTTTGAGCATATCACATGTACTAGGAATGTCAGATATCCATGTACTATAGTGGCAGAGTACCCACAAGCATTCAACGACCCTTTCTGATGGTTATGGCAACATGGAAATTTAGAGTTTTGGAGGGTGAGATTCGAATAGCTAGAGGAGGATGAGATCTTATGGAGGCCATACCTACTTATTCCTTAGTGGCCAGATCCCATCAGGTAGCTACAGAGGATGTAGATGGATAGACATCTACCAAGGAGAAATGACTATGTTGTATGACCATTTTGTTATGAGTGAATCATGCAGAAGTTTGGATAGGTTCAGACACCACCTAGGGTGTGCCCCTTCATTAGATGATCAGTGTAGAGTGCCCAAAGGCTAGGGGATACTTTTTGAATTACTATATATCATGTTTGTGAGAGTGATTATGATGATTCAAATCACGACACTGATAAATTTTGACTCAAAATCTGACAAAAGTTCGTTGGAATTTTGACAAACTTTCGTCATAATTATTTCATCAATTTTCTAACAAAATTTGAAATGTCAAAATTTCAAGCCAGCTGATGATTCTGGGTCATAATTTTGATGTTTCAAAGTTCATCAGAAAATCAACGAAATAATTTTGATAAACTGTTGTCAGATTTTGCGTGAAAATTTTTCAGTGCAACTAGCCACCATCCTCCAAAACTGATGATGTAAGTATCACACATGAGTTTGAGGAGTGGTGGTCATATGCATGACCAAATCATGTGATTCCCATGAATTTCCCCCTAGGTGATGTAGAGGCAGCAACAGATGAGGGTGATGAGCCAGAGGAGAGGGCAGAGGAGGTATGATATAGGCTAGCATTTATTTTTGTAGATGTGATTGATGAGGAGTACTAGTCCAATGTTGATCCTGAATATGAGGACCAAGATGGAGGAGAGGATGCTAAGGAGGAGGAGGATTATTAGGAGGAGTATCATGATGAGGAGGAGTGACCCCTCAATGAGGGTGATGAGGGAGCTATTGAGGATCGGTACAAGTATGGAGAATCATCACATAATTACAAGACCAGATCATGGATAGTAGCTATAGTAGACATCAATGTGTAGAGTCAAAGGGAGGCTAGCACATCCTCCATTCCTCCCAGAGATGAGGAGGTTGATATTCCTCATGCATCTTGAGACATAGGTGATAACATTTGATTTTATGCATGTCCTTTAGTGATTTATGCTTAATTTGTGTGAATATATATATATATATATCATGATTATGTGTTATTGATTGTGTACATGATCTATCTTGTAGGAGTGACAAGAAACTAGTGAGAGTTATATCATCAAGTATCCATAGAGATAATGCCAATATCCATTGAGGAGGACAAGATAGATAATGACTACATGGCCCCATAGATCATGGAGGAGGATCCAAAGTCACTCAAACTATTTGTGAGGCTGCGAGTAGCATACGAGAGTGTGAGGAGGTGACTCTGTTAGGCTGAGAGTGTACTATAGTCATCACAAACCTTGATAGAGGTAGGGATACTATATGTAGAGCTAGCTCAGGCATGAGCAGAGAGAGATCAGATGGAATATGAGTAGCTTGTAGCTGTTGGACAAGTACAAGGTCTTGAGTATGCACTGAGACTCAACAATTTAGGATCTCAGTCACACACAACCATCTCATGACATCTAGGGACTAGATCGTGAGTGCCAAATCTTGAGGAGAATAGCTCTGATAGACCATTATGATGTGATTCTAATATGTATGTATATATATACATATAGACATGCACCTTTGATATTTTGATGATGTATCATTTTGATATGAATTTTAAATGATATGTGATTATTTAAAGGAATTATGGTAAAATTATTTAATTGATGGCTACATCATTTAACAAAATCAATATGGTCTAATGTAAAACATATTTTAGTTTTAGCATAGATACAACATTATTGATTATAAATAGGATATGTTAAATTAAATACACTAATAAGAATCTAACTTAACATAAGAGGAATGAAAATATTATGAAGTCTAAAGAAATTATAAAATGAACACAAATAATTACTTTAGTGTTCAAGACAAACACAAATCTAGTTTTCAGGAATGAAGAAATGTGAAAGCTATTCATAATAACATCAAATAACTCTAAACAAAATTGCTATACCAAGCATACTATTTAAAGAGGATTAGAGATAATACCAAAACAAATGCATGGCATTAATGGGTTCCCTAAGAGGTATCCCATCAATCTAATTTAAAATATAAGCACCAGACCCATAACTAGTATCAACTATACAAGGAACCAAAAAATTAGGGCTAAACTTATCCTTTTCTTTGTTCTCAACACTAAAATTTCATTGATTTTCAATAAGAATAAAATCATCATTAGAAAATGATTAGATAACATCAATATTGGGTTTTCATTGTAATTCTTTTATGTGAGCTTACAGATGTTTGAGAGCATTATTGCATTGTTCATCGAGCATCTCAAGTTGATGTAATCATTGAGCTTTATAAGTATCATCATCAAAAATATCTCGGAGAGAAACTCATAAATTAGGAATTTCTAACTCCAAGGGCATAATCACATCAATACCATAAACAAGGCTATAATGGGTATTTTCAGTGGATGAACAAACATTAGTTCTATAAGCCCAAAGTGCATAAGATAGTTGTGTATTCCAATATTTATGATTATTGCTAATAGTTTTCTTAAGGATTTTTTCAAGGAGTTTATTAGTATTTTCAGTTTGTCTATTGGATTGTGGATAGTGCGGTGTGGAAAATTGATGTTGAATGTTAAAGAGTTGGAGAAATTGTTGAAATTCATTATTACTGAAGGGTGTTCCATTGTCTGAAAAAATTGTGGAAGGATTTCCAAAGTGAGCAATTATGTGTTCTAGGAGGAAACAACAAATTACTTTAGTAGTTGTTAAACGAAGCTAGATAGCTTTGACCCATTTTGTGAAATAATTAGTTGCGGTTATGATAAATCTATGTCCAGTTGAAGGAGGTGAAATTTTTCCAATAAGATCTAACACCCATACTGAAAATGACCAAATTGGAACATTGGCACGTAGCATAGTAGCAGGAGCATGAATCAAATTGCTATGTTCCTGAAATCTGTGACATTGTTTTACATATGTCAAAAAATCCTTCTCCATATGTCTCTAATAATAACCAATGTGAATAAATATTTGTACTAACAAACGTCCTCCAAAATGACCTCCATAGGCACTAGCGTGAGCATGTTCGAGTGCTAAGGGGCTTTCAAAATCATTAAGACAATGTAGTAGGAGACCATTAAAAGATCTTCTATACAATGCATCTACAAGAATCACATACTTAGAAGCAAGTTTCATAAGTCCTTTCAACTATTCATTGTGATAGGTTCGGGAACGGTACCATTCTTTAAGTAATTGTATATTGTATCATACCATTTGCACGAAGGTGCTTGAGTTATCGCTAAAATATCTCCTAATGAAGTATCGATCAAAGGTTTGATGACGGTATGAATAATGAATGTGAAATTAGTAGAAGGATCATGTGGGGTATGAGAAAAGCTACACTAGCCATTGCATTTGCATGTTAGTTGTCTTTATGTGGGATGTTATCAATCGAGAATGAATCAAATTTTTCTAATAAATTCATGATATGGGTATGTGCAGGATCATCATGGAAAAAATAGGCCCTTAAGTGGCAAAAAATTTAGAAAAAATAGAGTTAGGAAACTTGACGTAAAAATTTGAATAAGTTATCTATATTATTTCAAAATTATGTAAGAATAGAATCTATAGAAAATTTAATGTAGTTTCTAAACTACTAGGTTTTAAAAAAGAAAAAAATCTATTCAGTGAAAATTGTAAATTTCAATGCAGTGGTACCTAAATTTCATGGAAAAAATCAGAAGTAGGTGTCTGTCTAAGCACCCTAACCACAATAAAATGATAATATATTTTTATAAGATTTTAGATATACGTAAAGGACTCATGTCCTGATGTGATGCATCTTTTTTTCTATTTTTTTTTGAAGTAAATAATTAATTATGAATTTTTTATTACAGCTTTTAAAAAATATAAAAAACTCATATGTCTAACCACGTTAACTTGGTCAAAACTTCATGAAATTCATTTTTTCTTTTTTTAATCCTATAGTATTCACAACATAGAATGTTATGCATGTTTTGGATTCAAAAAATGTGATATAGTTTGAAAGCTATAGATGTTTTTCAATAAGCCTATCAATCCAGACTTTATTCGTAATTAAAATAGAAAATGAGTAATAATTACTTATTAAATTCAAAGTAAAGCATAATTTATATTGGTGGAAAGTTGAGAATTTCCTTTAAAAACCCTTTTCGTTTCATCAATTTTGGGTAAAGAAAAAGTCGTCAGCCACATACCCATCATATTGCCACATTTTGGCGCATCATGATCCTGCACATACCCATAACGTCTTTGTATTTTACTAATTTTTCATGTTTAGTTTGATATGTGCCATTGATTTGTGTGATGACTAATTGTGAATCACCAAATATCTTTCTATGTTGAGTGTGAAGACATAGAACAACTTGCAATCCTACAATCAATGCTTCATACACAGTTGTATTATTTGTACTTAGGAAATTTAAATGATAGGACAAGGGAATAGGGCTATCGTCGGGTGGAATTAGGACCACTCCAACACCACAACCTATTTGACACTTGGACCCATCAAAGAAAAATTCCCATGGTTTAATACCAATGATTAAAAATGATCATTAGGAAAGTAATGAATGGTAGGTAAAAAAAGGGAAGAAGGAGCATTAACTAAGTGATCAGTTAAGGCTTGAACCTTTATTGATTTTTGTGAAACAAATTTAAGGTCAAACTCAGTTAACAACATCACCCACTTAGCTAGGCATCCAAAGAGATCAGTTTTGTTGAAAAGATATTTAACAGGATCAAACTTTGTGACAACATGTACTTCAACATTTAGTAAACAATGTTACAACTTAATAGTTGTAGACACGTAAAATATACCGATTGATATTGTGCATCTGCTCTTAACTACTAACATTGTTTCATCCTGAATCATCCCTCAGTCTAACCATTTAATCAAATTCCCCTATCTAATTAAATTCATCAATATTCCTCTCTTAAATAAATAAATCATTTTATCTAATCAAGTCAATCTCTTTTGTTAATTAAATCAATCCATCTGATCTAATTATCCCTATTTAATTAAATAATTAATTTTATTTGATTAAATATCTAAAGTCTATCCATTAAATTAAATAAATTAAAACATTATTTGATTTAATCTAATACCATCTCTTTTAATTAAATAAATAAAAATCCTTATTTAATTAATCCCCCATCATATTCCTCCCTTATTTGATTTAAATAAACCCATAAATTTGAGTCAAATAGGTCACATCATCTATTCTCCTATTAAATTAATTAACGCTTGATTAATTTAATTCTAAATCATGTCCCATCCTCTAGATTTTGCAAGTTGTACATGAACATGGATTTAAATTATTTATTAAATCTCCATTTTCCTCACAAGGCATCTTTTAGAATATTCTCCAAATTTGAATTCAAAATTTCCAAGTCAACATGTACATCCAACAAGGAAATAACTTCATCTTACATGTCCTTTGCCTTGAGCCAAGTGGAATTTATTGCAATTTCCCTTCCCTCTTGCAAGTCATTTCAATGAATTTTAATTTCAAAATATGCATTTATTGGCACATTTCTCAAATCTTACACATCCTCCATCCATTCATAGATTGAAAAGTGGCATCATGTCATTGGATGAATATTAGTCTCACATTGCTCAAATTTGGACATTCATCCATATTGGCATTCTATAAATAAAGAGCTCATATCCTCATTTGATCATCCACAAATTATGCAAATTTATGATGCTAAAATATTTAGCTATTCTCATCCATAATCATTGAGTTCTTATCTAGGTTTTTGCAAATTTTGGCTTGGAGCTCTCATCCTTCACCAACAAAATGGATCAATCATCTTCAACATTTCAAGTTTTCATCTTAGGAACTAGGAAAGGGCCAATTTTCACATAAAATTGGCACCAATTCCCCCATGGGATCATGAGTTTGCACATTTAAATTAGGATTCAACCTATTTTCTTGTTTTATTGTGTTCTTCATTGTTTTCTTTCCTATTTTGAATTTGTAAATGGATTTCATGGGGAATTCTTGTTTTAGCTTGCAATCTCTTGTTTAACTTATTTATTCATGTTTTTTTGCAGGTACTAGGACTAGGGTTCACACATTTGGTGTTAGAAGAAGGGCTGGATATCATTCTTTGTCATCTTTTCTTAAAATTTCTGTGTTTTTACTCATACATAGAAAATTCCAATGCTGGGAGCTTAGCGTCACTGTTTTGGCACCGCTAACTCTTCAATGTCACTATATGGCACTGCTTGAAATTAAAACTGTGACGCTAGACTCATCCCGCTAAAATATTTGAATTTCTAACTCCGCCGTTGGACTCATCGACTCACAGAAATTTTCAAAAAATATCAAACTACGACACTGGTGAAAAATTGTGACACAGTTGAGCTCACTGTCCTGACATAGAGTGACGCTGACTAGTAAGTGGCGTTGTGAGGGCACTGCTTGAAAATAAAATTGTGACGCAATTACGAGTTGCGACGGTGGAGGGGAGTAAAAAGGGAAAATTTAATTTTAGCACGTGATTTTTGATTGATGATTAATTTGTCTTTTTTTTTCTACCTTTTAGTTTCTATATTTTCTAGAATTTGACTGGTTTTTCTTGCTTGTAGGTTGGAAATCAAAAAATGAAGAAAGGAGAAGCATGAGGAGGATGTTTGATCAAATCAAAGTGTTTTTAAACACTTTAGTGTTTTCTTAACACTTTAGTGTTTTCTTAACACTTTTTCATGAAATTGTTATCCCTTCTTTCTTAGGACACTAATTTTCATTTGGGTTTAAAGAGAATCTTTCCATTTCTTGCAAAAGGGATAAAATGAACATTAGGATCACAACATGCTAGAGTTTGTTTTTAGTTAAAAACTTAACAAAATGTCTCACACTTGTCTTTTTGTGCTTAAAAAGATCTCACATTTTTCTTTGTGGATTTAAAAAGAACAAGTGCAACTTAGTTTTTGTGAAGGCTTACTTAAACTAACCTCATTGAAAAAGGATATATGTGCTTCTCTTGCACTTTATAGCGATCCTGAAAATCAAAAGGCCTTTTTCATGACTTTAGGTTGAGACAAAGCAATCACCTCCACACTTCAATTTGGGTTTTAAAATTGAACAAAATCTTGTGCGAGTGTGAGTGGGGGAATTGTTGCGTATATTCTCTATTTTTGTTGCCAACAAGGATTGATCAAGTATCGAATATTGTTCCTTATTTGCTTTTCTTTATCCTAGAGGTCTTTCCTTGGGGAAAAAGTACTCACCCAAGGGAACGACTCAACCGGTAACACTCTAAAGCCAAGAGTATTTCCAACTTGTATATAAATGTGGGTATTGGAGAAAACACCAATATCATGTGGTTGATTCCAACAAGATGGATCTGAAAGGGGACTCTTGCCATATGGGTCAATCTCCATGAATGGAAAGTCCTTATTAAAACACATGTTCTATAATTTTCCAAAATCCTTTGATCTATTTTTTTGTGCAAGAATGGTTGTTTTGAAGCCACCCCACACTTTTACGGTCTTTTAGTAGAAATGGAAAACATGCCAGGGTAGTTTCATGGGTGTTGGTGCTTGGCTGCCTCGTATAAGTGAGTGTTGTGGAGGGGAGCCAGTCGGGTCAAGAATCTAACCATTCACTAAAGATAAGCATAGAAGGGCTTGTCCAAGTAGGAATCCAACAAATATTTTCTTACACATCAATAGGGTTGTACTTATTCTTGGGTTACAAAATGCATTGCTTGATTGAAAACATCTTGAAAACAAACACTTAACATCATCATCCAAATTTCAAACCCTTTTGGAGACAAATACAATTGACTCAATCCATATGGTTTTTCTCGCCCTTGGTATTTCCATCCTTAGAGGTTTCTAAACATTGGACTACATCTCGATTTTCTACTTAAGTAAACAATAGGAAAACCCTTTGCATTGAGTTCATTGAATTTTCACATAACATATCTTGTGGGGTTTGAAGAAATTTAGACATTGGACATCTTAGTTTGACAACTTAATCAAAGAAAGTGTTTTTGGTAAAAAAAATCCATTAAGAAAAGCCAAGAAAAATGAACTTTCATGTGTGTTGAAGACTCACTATTCTCAAAAAGTCCAAAAATCAAAGCAAAATATCATTGGTTGAAAATTCAAAAATGTATGTTCAAAAGGAATCATTTCTTAGTTACAAAGGTCTATAGAAGCATTGTATGCTCTTCAATACCTAGGCCTAGGAAAAAAAAAGTGTCTTTTTTAGGTTCATCTTAGGATCAAAGAAAATGAAAATCTTTTCATCCATCCTTCATCCATCAAAACAATAATCATCTCATCACCACCTTTTGGAAAATCTTGGAATCATCCTTAAATGCTAGGTTTTTTGGAAAAATCAAAATCATCAAAAACATTGAGACTAAATCCTTGAAAACATTATCACCTTTGGCTAGGTATGTGTAGATGCATCCTTTTGCATATGCTTAGTCAAAGTTATCAAAATCATCTTGTTTAGCTTGGTATACGTAAATCCATCCTTTTTCGTATACTTGGATAAACTATCATCTTGCTTGAATAGATGTGGATAGATGCATCCTTCTCCCCACACATATTCAAATCATCATCCTTTGAACAAATCTATCCCTTAGATCATCATCCAACATCTTAGGTTCTTTTTTTGTTCAAAATAAAAATCAAGGACAAATCCCAAATCCAAAATCAAATCAAAATAAAAATCTGTAACATATCTGAAAGTCCCAAAAGCCTAGTATCTCCCTCAAGATTTATGAAAATATTAAAACATTCACATCATCCATCCCTTACATCATCATCATATCACCTTTTGATCCTCAAGATATCCTAAAATTTTCTACTTTGAGGCATAAAATAAAGATAAATCCAAAGAATTAAGATATTCATCTCCCATTCTTAAAAATTGATCCTTGTTTTATGGTTCAAACTAGATCTCAATACAAGAAGAGCATGGAAGCCAACAAAGAAACACCTGCTTCAAGTGATTTAAGTCAAACCACTCCTGAAATGAATCCCATTGGGTCTAGAACTCTCACATTTAACCTTCCAACATCATCACAAAATCCGCAAGAAGAAAAACAAGGAGAAGATCTCACTTTTGGGATGTCCCACAAAGAAATACCTAAAATTCTCCAAAATATGGAGAACCATAAAATCATCAACATCATGATGAGGCTGAACCCTTCATTATACATGCTTGAAATAGCAAAACAAGGGGCCAAATTACCTTCATATTTTGATGTGAGTACCATAGTGGAGACATCTTTTCCTCCAATCTCATCCACCATTCCCATCTCATCTACACCATCCCAAAACATTACCCAAAAAATTTTGCAAATCATGACATCTTTTGCTCCAACCCAACCCAATGTTAATAAGGGAAATGCATTTCTTATTGCTATTCAAACACATCCCCTTGTTAATAATCAAAGCTTGGATGAAAATACCATCTTGGAAAAAAACATACTCGAAAACTCATTACATAAGAATGTTCCTCTCACTTTCCATCATGATCCATCATCATCATTTTTTTACTCAACACCCCAAAATTCTCTCCTCACAAATTTGCAAGGCGAGGGAGACATGTTCAGACCAGGGGGCATCTTTGACACCACAACATTTTCACAAGAACTCACCCCCCTCACATTCCCACCTCTCCCACCATTACCATCATCATCCACACCACTCCTTGGTTTAGGGCTTCCCCCTTTATCAATTATAAATCAAACAAACATCCCAATTATCAATCAAAGCATTATGCCAAATGCTCAAAACTTTTTGTCGATGTCACAACAATAGACGAAAAATGCACAAGTAATTGTAACATCATCAAACACCTCTTAATATCGCAAAGCATGGTATCTCAAGGACCAATCACCTCAACAACGCAAATTATCACTCAAACCACCACATCAATACCACCATCCATCACTCAAAACATCAACATGACATTATCAAATGCCATTCCAAATCCACCACCACCCCCACCACCACCAAATTCCACCACATCAAGCCAATACAATGTAGCATTGTAAGATAATTTTCAAAGGGGATACCAACAAGTGAAAAAACAAGAAGCCATACAACTAGCTGCTCAAGCTGCGTAAGATACCCAAGTTGTACAAGCCACATTACAAGCTACACAAGCCCAAGTGTTATTGCAACATAAACAAAAAACTGCTAAAGCAGTGCAAGCATGACCTCAAGCTCAGGAAAATGCCCAATATAAAGAACAACAAGCACAAGCACAAGCTCAACTTCTTGCACAAAGAAAATCATTGCAATTGCAAGCATATCAACAAGCAATTAAACAATATCAAGAGCAACAAGAAGTAGCCGAATTAGCAACCCAAAAACAAGCATTGTTGGAACAAAAACAAGCACAACAACAAGCGTTGTTGGAACAACAACAAGCACAACAACAAGCACAAATCCTAGTGTAGCAACAACAAGATCAACAATAGGCATTGTTCATACAAAAGCAGGTGGAAGCTTACCTAGGTTGGCATAACATACAAATACCATCAAAAAACACACCAACCAACCCACCCATCCAACCCACAATTGAAACACCTCAAAAAACCTTCATACCACCCCCTGATTTGCAAAATGATGTGATGACACAAATCAAGTTGCTCTCACAACAAGTGCTTGATCTTCAATCAGGGAAAAGAATGAAGACACCAAGCAACTTCTGTTTATATCCATTTGATAGGAGCCTAGAAATGAAACCATTCCCCAAGGGATTTGAGATCCCCAAATTTGACAAATATCGAGGGATGAGAAACCCTGAAGATCACATTAGGGAATTCTAGGTTCATTGCATGGAAGTCACATACGATGATACTTATTTGATGCGACTATTTCCTAGGTGTTTGGTAGGCCATGCCATGGAATGCTTCTCTCACTTACCTTCATCCATTAGAACATTTCAATAAATTATAGACGCATTCATTAATAACTACACATGCAACATTGCAATGGATGTTAGTCTAGAAGAACTCTTAGATCTGAAACAAGGAAAGGGTGAATCTTTCACTTCATTCCTACAACGATGGCGATCCAAGGCCAATTGGAGCAAATGGACCATGCTAGAAGAACAACAAGTTTGCACCATCATTTCCAACCTTGATAGCCTCTTGGCATTACACCTCAAGGTTCAAGAGATAACCACATATGATCAATTGATCCCTAAGGCACTCAACATCAAATGAGTCCTTATGACTCAACCTACGGGATCAACATCATACCCCAAACAAAAAAAAACCTCCCACCATCCAATTACAATGATAAATCTCGCA
>VDFB02000008.1:71056081-71080202 GCA_007258455.2 Sequoia sempervirens
TCCTCTAGTCATTCTACACACACCATTCGAGAGACTTGCACACCGACATCATTAAGCTTACTTATAGAAAGTAAATTTCGAGCCAAACCTGGTATATGCATCACATCATCGATTCCCTTCACTCTTCCATCAATAAATTAAATTTTCACTCTTCCACGCCCAACAATCTCTAGGTGAGAATCATCACCCAAATACACCCTTTCACCAACATACTTTTCATACTTTGAGAGCCAAACTATATGAGAGGTCAAGTGAAAGGACACACATGAGTCAACTTGCCAAACATCCTCTAATACCTGAATAGCCAAGGCTGATATTAAGGCATCTGCACCACTCTGAGAAGATTCATTTTTAGAAGAACTATTTTTCTTTTTTTTCTTCTTCTCATCTTTACAATCTTTCTGAATGTGTCCAGTCTTCCCAAAGTTCCAACATTTCACCTTAGACTTTTTACTAGGAGACTTTGATCTCCCTCTGAGTTGGATATAGAGTTCTTGTATTTCTTCTTGCATTTCTCCTTTGATTTACCTTGAACAACAAGAGCTTCCTTGCCCATCTCAGAAGATTTCCTCCACATTTCTTCTGACAGCAGTGAAGCAACCACATCTTCCATCTTGAAAGTGGTTGTTGTACTCCCAATTGCCATTACCAAGTTATCCCATGTGTCAGGAAAAGAACATAACAAGAACATGCAATGATCCTCTTCATCTATTTTCACACCCACATATTCCAACTGAGAAACAATCATATTAAACACATTCAAATGACCTGCAACAAACACTCCCTCATCCATCTTCAAAGAGTACAACTTCTTCCTAAGAAATAAATTATTTACCAGATATTTCCCCTAATAAATGTCACTAATATTTTTCCACAAAATTTCCATTTTCTTCTCTTCATGGATGTGTTGGTTATTTTTTAAGAACCAAACTGATCTTGAGAAATACCTATGGACTTTTCCATTTCCAATACTTAGTAATCCAAAGGGATTGGCCAACGAACGAGTAAAAGCTGCAAGACTTCTACTCCTACACTTTGGGCTATGTTAGACCTGGGAGGGTGATCCCACAATGTATACTCAAGAATTTATATGACTACTACTCAGATACATGGTCAACAACAAATAATTCTCATAAATTTACTCAACAACGTAGAACATCAAATAAGTTGGTAGCTCATTTATTGATATCCTACACTTGGAGCATGAGAAGATGTAACTAAACATAAAAAAACTACAGTGGTATTCATTTGAAAGTTTGTAAAATAAAAGTGATTAGGTGATGAATCAACCCAAAAACTGAATTATGAATACTTTACACAAACTAGTGTCTTATTCCAAGCATGGAGTCAATATCAACCTATTCAAGTAGGTGTCTGTCTGGCCACCCTAACCACAATAAAATGTTAATATTTTTTATAATATTTTAGATATAAGTAGAGGACTCATGTCCTGATGTGATGCATATTTTTTTGTAATTTTTTTCCAAGTAAATAATTAATTATAAATTTTTTATTACAAGTTTTAAAAAATATAAAAACTCGTATGTCTGACCACCTTAACTTGGTCAAAACTTCATGAAATTCATTATTTTTTAATCCTATAGTATGCAAAGCATAGAATGTGATGCATGTGTTGTATTCAAAAAGTGTGATACCATTTGAAAGCTATAGATTTTTTTCAACCAGCACTTTAGTCATAATTCAAATAGAAAATGAATATAATAATTATTTATTAAATTAAAAGTAAATCATAATTTATATTGTTGGAAAGCTGAGAATCTCCTTTGAAAACCCTTTTTCGTTTCATCACTTTTGGGTAAAAAAAAGTCGTCGGCCACATACCCTACACATACCCATCATATCGCCACTTTTTGGCCCATCATGAGCCTGCACGTACCCACCTAATTCTTATGAGTTAACAATCTCTTCTAAGAATTTACATTAATTCATTGAACTAATAAGGAAGAATGAAATTAAACATCCATTGAGAAACAACAGAGACAAACAAAAGGAATCCAGGATTACTTTCATTCATAACTCATAAAACGAGTGCAAGGGAGAGACAATAGCCATGAAATTGGTATCACTTTGTATTTTATTTGCTATATTACTATCAAAATTACATACATAATAACACACTCTGAACTTAAGAAAAAAATCTAAAAAATTCTTGATATTCCTTTTACAATTCACAGTCTTGAATGTAAAACAACGAACCCCTATTTTCTGGCCCCGAATTCCTTCTTACAGAAACGAAGGAGCAAAACAAGCCTTAGGCCAGATAGTACACATGTCAATATCCTATTGGACCACTATAACAAAGATTCCCCTTTTTAGTTACTTTACATTCCCAAGAAGTGCGAAATATGTGTGAAATTAAAAGTGCTCTTCATTCATCGTTGAACATCCAGTCCAATTTTCAAAAGGTATCTTCAAACAGTTATCTCAAAATTTGTGCCCACACACACAAAGTGAATGAAGGAAAGCATGACATAAATAGAAAAGAAAGGACAAAGGATATGTCCATGTCTGCAACCTTGTCATCAATTCAACTTGAAGAAGATGCACTCTATTTTCTATACTTTAGCAAAAGCCTAATCTATACTAAATCTAGTACATGCAGTACAATTCCTACTTATCCATTATTCATCATGGTTGTACACTTCAAAATTTCAAATCACCACTAGGCCATCTCATATTAATCCACCACTCCCTCCAAGTATCTACCTTTCCATGCTAGGAATTCATCTTCAGTGGACCAATTGAAATTCATGACTTCATTAACCCTTTCTCTATAAGGTGCATACTTGGTGACAATTTGGTTAGCCTCCTTGTCAAATTCCAGCGAGACAGTCTCTGCATGAGCTAAGATATCCACATTTATCTTCAATGTGTCCATACCATATTTTTAACAAATTAAAACTATCTAATTTGAAATAACTTTATTGGTTTCATATTTCCACTTCTATAGGGTTTTTATGCTATCATCATTACTTAAAATGGATGGAAGGATGCCATGATGTGATTCATGGAAGGATTTCACCAACTCTTTTATTTTGTTCTCCAATGGTTCAATATTTCCCTTGTATCCTTCAATCTTACCTATAAGAGTAATAGCGGTTTTAAACTTTTCAAGTGGATTGGAATCATTCCTAACTCCAATCGACATCAATCTCAATTCCCTCATAACCTACGGATCCATATTTCCATAAGTGGTATAACTCTTTCCCTGTCATTATCAAAAAATTTGATAGAAACCACCATGGATGAATAGCTATGGTGAATTCTATTCAATCTATCATTCACTCTTTCATTCAAATGTTCCAATAATATAGTGACAATCTTCATGTTGCTATTGAAAATCTCCTCATCATGATTATAACATTTCTCTTTATATTCATTTAGCTTCCTAAGTAACTCTTCCTTGCTAACATCTTCTTCAACCTATGGCCCTTCTGATGTACTAGTCTCTATTATTGATATGGGTACACTTCCCATGTTGTATGGCACAATTTCCCATGAAGAACTTACTTCAACAAAAAATTTAGGGGGAACAACTTCTTTTGAACTGGTGGGGGAGTCAACATCATTTTGCTTAGGCTTTTCAAGTTGAAAACTTTGCAACTTATCTTCCAATAATGCTACCTTTTTTTGCAACTACATATTATATTGTTCAAGCCTTCCATATTTAACTAGAAAATTATTATAATCCATCCTGAGCTTATCATTTTTTGCAGTTACAGATTCTACAGTGGCCCTTGTAAATTGTGCAACATGAATTGACATATTTTCTGCCTCTAGAGCTGATGTTTCTGACACTCTCTTTATTATTAGGCCTCCCCTATAGTTAGGTGCAGGCTCAACAATATCAGGATTTCTTGTATGTGGGGCTAGAGACTAGATAGCCAAGGCATCCCATTGCTCACTAAAAGTAGACCCCTGTAGTGCAATTGCAGCTTCTTCTTTTGTATCATATAGATTTTATGAGTGACCGATGGTATTTCCATTTATGTGATGACGACCTTTGCGTGACGGACGGATTTTATTTATTCATCGAAACGATAGATAGATTGATTTCCCGATAGAGCTGTTCTTTAAGAAAAGATCGACGTGGATGATTGAGGAAGGAGATTGAATAGTTATCGAGATAAAGCGGATCCGGATGCCGATAGTTTGATTCAATCTCATACCCAATTGTTGTGTCACCCTCACTACTATTTCATTGGGCACTCCTACTTGCATTTACTGCTCTAATACCCAAATTTCATCATTAGAGCCTTCGTTAGCATACTCCACCAGACCAACCACTTCAACCTTTTTCCTTTTCAATGTTGGCTCCTTTGGTGGTAATACACTAGGTGGTGGAGAATCAATGTCCACAATTTCCATCTTTGGTGACCTTGAAGGAGATGGTGGTGGTACTTTTGGCACAAGAGAAGGAGGCTTGTGTTTCTCTTGTTGAGAAGGATCAAAAGTTGCATCAATTTTCTTCGCCTTACTCTTTCTCCTTACAAAGAACTTTATTCTTGGTTTATCAGGGGCTTGAGATGTATATTTTTCTTCCATAGCAGGGATTTCTCCTCCACTTTGTTCTTTTACAATGGGGGATTTCCCCTTATCCTTACTTATTACCCCTTTAGTTTCAAGGTGGCCCACTATTGAGTCAAAATTTTGGGATACATGTTCCACCTTTTGTATTACAGTTTTTAGTCTCTGGGAGAACCTTGAAATCGGGTTCTTCTTCCTTTATCTTTCTTTGCATCTTATTGAAGGAAATCCACCTTGCTCTTCTTTTTTCTTTCTCCAAAAGGTTGAACACATTTCTTATCACATCCTCTAGATACTGGAAAATGTAAAAAAAATTGTAGCTCTTGGTCCTTTCTTTCAATTAGGCCATAAAACCTTCGGGATCATATTTGATCCTCTCAACTGATCTATGCATGTAGTAGGTTTTGAGTATATCAAGAATTTTATTCCAACCTCCCTTGGTCATCAAAAAATCAAAAAATCATGTGTACAAAGGAAAGAATGTTCCTTTTCCTTGATTCAAAAGGTGTTCATTTTCTACACTTCCCAATTGACACATCACCTCAAGGAAACCAATTATCTCTAGCACAAACTTTGGCAACAAGTGAGGTACAACCATGGAACCATACACTCTTAAAATAGTGTAATCAGGGTATGGGATAACATCTCCCCAATTGTGGTCAACTCCTAGCTTAGGCCTTCTTTCCTTGGGTCTCAAGAAATCATGCAAGGCTATGGGAACTCTAGGTATATTCACAATCAAGACTCTCCTCAGTTCTAAAGAAAACAAGTTTTGAAATGTCACATAATCATATATCCTATCATCCTTATCTACAAAAGTAGTCCAACATTGCACTGGAAACTCCAAGTTACCGTCTCTCCTATCCAAAGTCACATTATTCCCAAAGTATGGTGCACCTTTGAACATAAACGTATGCATCAGTAATGAGTACCAGCTAAATCTTACTCCCAATTCACCTTTCTTCAACCCTATCAAACCTTCATGAATTCTTTCTAGAAGAAACCCCACATAATCATACACTGTGCAATATTGGGGGTGTTAAATATGGGTAGCCATGTACATCCATTACATTGGAATTCATGTGACAAGATCATAACCAGTTATTTGGTAAATAGCTAATAGATTATAATCCTTCGGCCTGTAATTTCTGCTAGATATCTCGATAGGATGTGGAATCTGAATGTAGTCTTAGTTTTATCATACTCCTCCTTAAGAGTTTTTTCATTTATCTTAGACATTTCATCACTCCATCCAATGAGTCTGAGAACATGAGACAATTCCTCCTTGGTAATTTTGATCATTTCTTTCCCATCATATGTTCTTATAGTTCTTGCAATTGGGTCACAATTGGTAGCTACTTTTTTAAGCAAGTCAACATCCATATAGACATTTGGTACAATCAACTTTCCTAGGTCACAATTCCAAGGGTTACCTACTGGAAAACCCATGTTTCTATTCTTGAACTAACCATAGAACAATTCCCATGTAGTATAAGGTAATTTGGCATCCTTAATCTAGAATTGTTCTTGTCAATCAAATCCTCTACTACTTGTGGACATTTGAGAAGCAGTTGACTCTTAGGTTTTTCACTAGTTGAGGGTGGTAATTGGTCAATAAGGTCTTTATTCGAAGGTATTTTGGGTGCAGAGGCTTCCCCTTTAGACGAAGACGCTTTTGATTGTGGTTTAGAAGCCATGACACAAGAGGTATTACAAGGTAGGGTTTATGGTTTCTTGGAACAAGACTTACGAATTTTATAAGGGTTTGACACAAATTATGACTGTAGATATCCAAATTTGATCGCTCCCATACGATGAAATTTACCTCTTTATTCATCCATTATGTCAATATTAATTTATTTAATTAATATTACACTTCTCGCCTAAGGTTCTTAAAGTATTTAATTTAACAATTAAACACTTTATCTTGTACCTTTTTCCTCTCTAAATTAAATAAATACATCAATTTATTTAATTTAGTCATTTTAACCTTTTAGAATTAAAATCAATTTAAAATTCTTCTTTTCTCTCTCCTTGTCAAATCCTCCACAATCCCTCTCTAATTTGGATTAATTTAATTAATTCATGATTAAGATGTGCATCCTCTTAATCAAGGATTAATGTCACATCCTACTACATTTTCCACTTACTTCTAATATCTCATTAATTATCTTAATCAAGTATTTGCACAACCTTAATCAAAGTCATTAGCCACTTTTAGCACCACTTTTTAGTCAACCTTTTCATTTGCCTTTCTTGGCATTGACCCTCTTTCCCATGTGAATTTTTAATTCACTTTTATTCTTCCTAAGTCTCTCTCCTCCCCATGTGAATTTTTAATTCACATTTTATCCTTCCAAGGCTTCTAGAACATTTGATTTGTCACCTCATCTACACGTGACCAATTCCCACCATTTTGGAGACCCTCTCTTATCCATTAGATTCTCCTAAGAATGTGAATTTTTAATTCACATTTATTTCTCCAACCACTTTCTCTTTTCCCATGGAGATTTTAAAGGAATTCCAAAATTCCTCAAATGTCATTTTCATTCTCACTTGGGGAGAAAAAATTTCTTTTTGAGGAAATCTTCTCACTCCCCAAGGTACTTGTCCTTCCTCCACATCATGTAATCTCCTTCCACATCATCTCACCCCTAGCCACTTCACATTCCACATGTCAAAATATGAGGGCTTGTGAGTTCTCAACTCACCTTGGCCCTTCATCTTGGCCTTGTTGGATAAATCTCAACAATTGAATTCTCTAGAGAATTCAAATTCTTCTATAAATACCCCTCCTCTAAGGTATTTTCAACACTTAGTCATTTTTCAACTAAATGCTATCATTTTGAACACTCAATTCACAAGCATTTCATTCATTTAGCCAAGCCATTTTAGTCCTTTGCACTATCATCTAGTCCTATTGTCAATCTTGCATCAAGAGCCATCCAAGGAGCACACAAGACAATCAAAATCAAGGGCCAACTAAGGAGTTTTCAGCAACAAAGAAGGTATAAGCAGATTACAATCTTCATTTTAGTTTTATTTCTTTGCTTTATTATTCCTTAGGCTAATCTTGAGGTGTCCCTTTGTGTTTTTCCTCATTGCATTTTAGTTATTTTTCACATTTAGAATTGGAATAACATTTAGGATCACATTTTTGGCACGCTCGGTGGGACCCATAAGTGGGTTCCTCAATTTTACATTTGTTGTTGTTGAGTTGTTTGCAGGAATAGGTCGTAGAGGGGCGACTACGCCCTTTGGTTTGCTGCAGAGGGGTGACTACGCCCTCTGGTTTGCTACAGAGGGGCGACTACACCCTCCTGGTCGCTACAGAAGGGCAACTACACTGTATTGGTCACTGTAGAAGGGTGATTACGCCCTACTGGTCACTGCAGAAGAGCAACTACGCCCTCCTGACCACTACAGAAGGGCGATTACGCCCTCTTGGTCACTGCAGAAGGGTGATTACGCCCGTTGTTTCACTATAGAAGGGAAACTATGCCCCCTTGGTTAAACTTTGTTTTCTAACATTTCACTACAGAAGAGCAACTACGCCCCCTTGGTTAAACTTTGTTTTCTAACATTTCACTAAAGAAGGGCAACTACGCCCCTTAGTTGAACTTTGTGTGATAACATTTTACTGCAAAGGGGCAATTATACCCTGCTAGTTATTACAGAATGGTGACTATGCCCTCCTATCACTGCAAAGGGACGACTACGCCCTTCCTCAGCACTGCAGAGGGGCGAATACGACCCAAAACAACACTTTTTGAAAGGTAAAATGGTCATTTTAGCTTCGTTTTTACTCCTATTTTTTGTTGTTTTCGTATACTAACCCCCTAACATTATTTCTTGAAAGGATATTTGTGTTTTTGCTAACATTTTGCAACATATTCTTGTGTAATTGATGAAGAAT
Organism: Sequoia sempervirens; assembly: GCA_007258455.2. Lineage (NCBI taxonomy): Eukaryota > Viridiplantae > Streptophyta > Pinopsida > Cupressales > Cupressaceae > Sequoia > Sequoia sempervirens. The sequence continues at coordinate 71,064,546 of VDFB02000008.1, forward strand.
GTAGGATAAAACAACTAACATTTTCTTCCAGGGCTATCTGTTTGCTCAGACTTTTAAAGCTATCCTTGTTGTTTTCGTTAATCTAAGAACATAGTTTAATTAGGGGAAGTAATATTCATTGCTTATTGTGTCTATTTTTTTTGTGTTACCCAAAGGGGGCATTAGTTTGTTTTCACTTTCCCCTTCCACTTTGTGTGAGCCTGGGGAGTAGTTGGAAATGATTGGTGCTTTCTTTCTAGTGGGACTTGCTTGGGGATTTCATCACCCCAAGGGATGATTCCAACCACGTGTACCGGCAGGGTATACAAAGGGGGGAGAGCAAAAGTTGTAACCCAATCCAGTCACGTCGTAAATAGCGGAGCCTCGAAGCTAGGGTGATACCTAGATAGACGTGAAGAGTTGGTCTGAGCCCTTCAGTATCTCGTTGGGGTTCTCGACTCACACTTGTGACGGGCCGGTGTTCATAGTTGTGCCTCATGTATCGAGAGTATATCAAGGACTCCCTAGACACCTTATGCATCCTAGATTAAGACCTCATTGGCCATACCCTTAACACTAATCATAGGATTGTGTTTGCTTGAAAGTGTTTTCTTATGAGAAACCAGTAAGCTTTTTGACAAATTTTTCTTATTATTGTTATTTTAAAGTCCTTGCCATAGTCATTTTCATCAAACCAAGTCCCTGTTCACTATAAAAGGGTGACTACGCCCTCTGATTTACTACAAAAGGGTGACTACGCCCTCTGATTCACTACAAAAGGGCGACTACGCTCTCCTGATTACTGCAGAGGGGTAAATTTTCCCTCCTGAACAACCAAAATCATCCCAAGCCTCCGTTATGTCATTCTAAACCTCCAAAACCTCTATTTAATCATTCTAAACCTCCATTTTATCATTCCAAATCTCTGTTTAGCCCCCAAAACTCTCGTTTAACCATCTTAAATCTCCATTTATTATGCCAAACATCCATACACTGGTTCTCTCAATCCGTTCACTCATTTTGAATTTTTCGGTAATCCATTCGAAAAGCCAATATCATCACCTAGTGAACTTGATTTACCAAAATTTTACCATTTGCATCACCTAACCCATACCTCATAAACACCACTCATCATCAAATCACCTTAACCTTGTGTTAAAAGTGGTTACCCAAACTGACCTTAGCACTTGAATTTGATTATTAGTCATTAACTTCGACCCAAATCAATTTACTTCCATCTTGAGGTAAATTCGATGTCATAAGTTATCATCCTCGGCCCAAATCAATCCATTTCTATCTTGAGGTGGATATGGTGTTGTGATCATCCACTTGATCAATTGATGCTATAGGTCACTTTAGGGTAATTTTCTTTGACTAAATTCAAGGTCCCTCACATATTTCATCATCTAATCATACCCATCCAATCATTCAAATCTATCAAACCCAATCATTCAATCAAATCAGTCACACTTATCCAATTACCTAATCAATCCAATCACATCCATTCAATCAACACAATCCTATCAATCTTAACAATCCAATCCAATCTATCTAATCAAAATCCGATCTAATCAAAATCCAATCCAATCCAATCTATCCAATCAAAATCTGATCCAATCAAAAAACTCAATCCAATCCAATCAGAAACCCAATCAAAATCAAATCTCATCCAATCAGAATCTAATCTCATCCAATGAGAATCCCATCTCATCCAATCACAATCAAATCATTCATCAAATAAATCTTTATAATCCGCCCATAGCATATTTGCATGCCCATTCAAACTAGGCCACAAGTCAAGAAACAAATGGCACAACAACGTCAAAATTCCCAAGCAAACATGTCTCAAGACCTTAATAACAACACAAATTCTACCAATGGTGCGAATGTTTCCCAAGATCCTAACAACGGAGTAAACATCTCCCAAGATCCTCATAATGGCACTTCATCACACTCCAACACCGAAAATCAGAACAACTCACCACATGGTGAGGAGAGTATGGCTAATCATCCCGAACTCACGCTCGAGGAACATTTCAGTAATTCTGCTAATTTACAAATGACTGACCGTCTGCTCGAAAAACATGCAGAAGAAATCTTGGCCCACTTAATTGAAAATAGTGTCAAACCTCCATCAGGTGTTGATTTATCCAAATATAGGAGTGCCACATCTAATATACCCCAAGGTTCACAAAGCACACCAAATGGTTCATACATTCCCAATATTCCTCCAGTAGAGGGTTGGCACCAACCTGAATTTGGCAATGTCGTTCTTTATCATGTTAATCACCCCCCACACACTACAATCTCAGTCATGGGGGCTCCTCAAGTGTCTAATCCCAATAATCCTTTCGCCTACGATATGCCACAAAATGGTCCACAACCTATGCCATTAATGCTATCAACACCACCTTTTTCGAGTCAACCTCCCGTCAGTAATGGAGGCACCCCTTTTACCGCATTTCTTCCACCTCCCAGGGCCACAAATCTACCACCACTTTCATATACATCTCAATAGCCTCATCAATCCAACCTACTGCCTCAATTAACTCCACAAGGAACATCCCAACCAAATGTTTCGGGTGGTAACTGTTAAAATAAATATTCAAACAGCTCCCTTCGGGTTTCTTTTGTAATTGTGTGTTTGTCGGCCTATGTATCATTGAGTTTATTCGGCTTTCCATCAAGTTTTGATCTACCACTTTGCGCATCTTCTCTTCGCAGCTTCAAGTAGCGGCTTCCCTTTCGGGTCCCAAGAGGCTGCGCTGGGCATCCACGTGTCTCACTTGCGAAGGTTTTTATTTCTTTTTTGCCTTGAAGTCTCTTCGGGTTGCGAAAGCCTTCTGCGGGGGCCGTCATTTCTAAAGATTGTTAGAGGGACCTACATTTTGCTACGTGGCGGCATATCATAAGCTTTTCATGCAGGAATGAAATAAACAATCACAGGCTGCATAATGCTTGCGTAGGGTTTTCTTTTTACTTTCTAATAGGTGTTGGCGGGCCCTACCTTCTGCTAGGTGGCAACCATTCACAGATCTTTTCAACACAGCAGGGAGGTGAGCAACCGCGGGCTGCAAAAAGTTGCCACGCGTCTTTCACACCCAGTTGATGCGGCTTTCTCTCCACTACAAGAAGGACCTCAGCCCCTTGAACACGTGTTGCATCTTCACAATCTCTCGACAGCAATGAGAGAAGTTTTTATTCAGGCAGCGACAGGCTGCCACATGCCTTACAACTAATCCTTGAAGTGGGCGATAGGCTGGCTGAGGGAGATTATGCCATTGGGTGCTGCTCGTCATGGTTCTTTGCAGTGGTGGATGACACTTGTCACCTCAAGCCTGGTTGGGACCACTGCCATTATTACGAAGGGCGCGCCTGCAACTGGATGACCAGATGTTGTGTTCTAACTCATTGTCATTGTAACGGAACTGGAAATTTTTTGATTCTAGCATCATTGCAGGGGATTGTGGGATCTTTTCTGTTACAGCTCTCCAAAGCGGTGGGAGTTTTCTCTTCGGCTATATATACTCTCTTTGTCGATGAGAGAGGGGGTCCAAAAAATTTTAGAAGAAAGAATACTGGTTTTAGCAAGAGACATCAGGCCTCTTTTACATGTTTATTTGCAAGAAACTTTTAGACTGTGCCCTCTGTTCGGCCTTTCTGTTTTTCATGTTTTGATTAAACTGTAAACTGTGCTTTATACTGTCTTAAGCATTTCATTTGAAAGAACTTTTATATATTGAATACAAGCTTGCTTATCTAAATCATGTCTAAATGACTCTTCTTAGTGGTAAGGATATATGCAATACTATTTTATGTCAATAAATGAATTGTTTATGTTATAGCTTTAAGTCCCTGACATTTTGGAATGTGACCACACCATTCAGGCCCCTAAATCTATGATTTATCGTTCCCATCAGCAAACTTTGGCGCATCGCCTTAGATTAGATTTTTCTTCATTATATCTATTTCCTTTTCCCTTTCCAAAAAACTATTATAGAAGAAGTCAACTTCTTTAAAATCCAGAGGTCACTCAGTTTGGCGCAAAGGTCCCCCTTGAACTGAGTTTCCAATAAGGCACTGTTACCTCGCCAATTTTTGGCGTCAGCAGTTTGTCCTTTTTCTGGCACACCCAGTGGGACCTGAACTAATGAAATTGCCTTGTAGAGGGGTGTATGAGCCATCGGCCTGTAACTAGATCCCAGACTGCAAATAACCCAAGTTTACTAGTACCTCCGCTAGGGACAGTCCAGGCCGCAAATCAGTTAGTAACCATTCCATTCCTACCGCCCTTTCCTCTCACCATGTTGCTAGCCGCGAATAGAAACTATGTAGCATGGGATGCTGAAAGTCCCCTAGTAGCTCCGGTAGCGCCTGCTGTTTGGGGCGCTATCCCGGTTTCTGCCCTGCAAGCTCTCCCCAAACTTCTCAGAGACAACACAAAAACACCAGCAAAGCATTTGTAGGATGTAGCGGATGTATGTCTGGTACACGGTATTACAGCGCAGACTGTAGCCCTAAGGCTCCTCACTACGTCCTTCAAAGGTAAGGCTCTAGATTGGTACCGAACACTGACTCCTAATACAATTGACACTTGGGATGACCTTGAAGATTCATTCTATGAAAGGTTCTCAAATGACGGAGATCGTTCTTCATTATATTATCAGCTATCCATCATAAGGCGAGCGCCCTAGGAGGCTCTGACGGATTTCAATGCCCGATTTCACTCAAATTGGCAGAGGATTCCTGTGACTATCCGCCCAACTCCAGAACTGGCATTCATATTTTATCTAAAGTTCATTAACCCTAACATTTCTGGGATGATTAAGTCTTTGGGAGGAGCCACTCTACCAAATGCTTATTCTACCGCTATCAAAGCTGAGAATCATTTGATAGATTGCGGAAAGTTGCCTCCTCGACCCATTATCCTGATATTTCCTGAAATATCAAAGTCCGCACAAGAGGTCGCATCGACTAGTGCGGCAACAACTCCTCAGTCGATGTACTCATATGTGGCCACTCCTGAAAGCTTGGCTTCTACATCGGGTTCTTCCAAGGATGGAATAGGCGACCTCAAGGAGATGTTGCGAACTATGGAAAATGACATAACAACTCTCAAGTGGAACCAAGCAATGCCTCCACGACCCGCATATCAAAACTATCATGGTGGGCGGTCTTCTTATCAGCATAATCAATATCAAAGTGCACCTTGCACTAATCCACCAGCGCCGACTACCAACCAAATGGTCCCGGTGCCTACTCCGCTCAACAGTGCATTGCCAAGCTCGAGTAGGGAATTAACCACGAGACAAAACAATCTTATTGATGATATCAATCCATGGTGTTTCCCCTACAATGATGCACATATGCCCCGATATTGTCCGCGTGGCAACTTACAACAGAAGGTGGCAGAGCAACGTAGTCAAGGTATTATAGCATAAAATGGAGGACATGCTTATGCCTCGCCAATGGAGAGTGCGGTCCTTACTGTGCAAATGCAAGGAATGTCTTTAGAGCAAGAGTCCAACATTGCTCCTGATCATCCGCTCTTCTCTTGGATGGAAGATGAGGAAATGGTGTTTGCTAATGATGCATCCATATCTAAAACACTGCAGGTGCAATCTGACTATAACACATGCTCAAAGAGGAGATTCACCGGTGAGCCTGTTGTTTCACTTCCGGACAGCCCGCAACACAAAGGCGTGTCCGATCAAATTCCCGGCACTTCAACCGTCTCTTCATCTTCTCAACCACGAAAGGAAATTATTATAACAAGAGTAAAGGAGCAGAAATATCCAAGCTCATCACCTTTTAATGTGGTGGAGCAATTAAAGAAATCATCCGCTAATGTGTCTTTATGGGATATTCTAGCTATCCTGGAACAGAAAACTATGCTACAAAAGGCGCTTCAGCAAGAGATCCACTCAGCACCAACAGAGTCATCTGCCAATACAGAGGTGGTTTATCAAATGCCACTAGCTAAGGTTCTTGCAGACAAAGCGAAGGAATCCCATGCGGAAGGCGGAGGTAGGCCAAAACCTCAACCCTTCTTCTTGACTCTCATTTAAGGGGAAACGCTATTACACAACGCTATGATTGATTCTGGCACTAGTACAACGGTTATGACAAAACTGATAGCCGAAGCCTTGGGACTCACCTACGAACCTATGAAGAAGGGGGTGATGCAGCTGGATGGAAATAAAGTTGATACTGTGGGTGTCGTCAAAGCGCTTTCGTTAACTCTATTTGCCTGCCCAACTATCACGGTCCCGCAAGATACAGTGATAATAGATGTTCCTCCTATGTTTGGTCTCTGTTTATCCCGAGAATTTACTTCAAAGGTAGGCAGATATTTGTCTTTAGATTGGTCACATCTAATACTTAGGACCAAGCATGGCACAAAAATAAAGATAGAATCGGAGACTCTACATTCTAAACATGTGGCGGATGAGGCCCTGATCAATTTTGAGGCCGCACATACCTCTATCACCAAACAGGACATGTATAGTGTCGAACTGCTAGAGGAAGAGAAGGTGAGTGGAGACTGAAATGATAAGGAAGATGCTATGTTAAGCGAACACATAAACAATGATCCTTTCAGGAATTATCATGCTACCAGATTGGGCACATATGTGATTTATGATGAAGACCAGGTTCTTCCGAAGGTCGCCAAAGAATCCGACGATAACCAAGCAAATGAGCTGTGGACATTGTATTTTGACGGAGCAAGAAGCAAAGTTGGAGCTGGAGTAGAGGTATGTCTAATATCCTCGCAGAATGAAAAGTTGTTGAGGTCTTTCTGATTCCAATTCGCCTGTTCAAACAATGAAGTTGAATATGAAGGGTTAGTCCAAGGCCTAAGCCTAGAGGAGCGAATGGGTATTAAGCAATTGATTATTTTCGGAGATTCTGAACTAGTAGTTAATCAGGTTCAGAAAATTTTCACAGTGAAGAATGTCTGAATGAGATCCTATCAGCATCGAATCTGGGACCTGATTGAAGGTTTTGAAGATTTCAACATCCTAACCATTCCCCGAACACAGAATAGCGATGCAAATTGCATGGCGGTGATCGGTGCTCAGTTTGATCATGTCTCTGACTTGCTTTGAAACAAATATTTAGTGCGAGTGCTTGTTCAACCAGTGATTCCCGACACTGATCAGAGTTGGCAAGTATTTGAGAGCGATGAAAACATCGCCTCGTTTATCCAGCACTTAGGGGAATTTGCTGATCAACTTCAACCAAAGATCGCCAAGGCCTATGAGGGACAATTTATGCAGCTCAAGTCAAATAAACTTCTGAAAGGGTTAGTTACTCTCGAGATTTTTTTTGATTATAATGACACCTGAAATGATAAGCAGAAGTTCATGGCAGATGAAAGTGATTATGAAAACCTTCGAGTCTCCGATGGCAGGAATCTCCAGGTTAGAAAAGATGTCCCACAGCGAGATAGATAAAGGCTTATCAGTTTCTGTGAAAAATATGGAGTAGTGACCTGGTCCTACGATGATCTAGAGGGATACAATCCTAGCATCATTCAGCATACTATTGAACTAACAGAAGGTGCAAAACTAGTCTGACAGAAGCAGAGGCTAGTCAACCTTAAAGTTGAGGCCCTAATGGCACAAGAGCTAACCAAGCTCATTGATTCACATATTGTCTTCCCAATCAAACATAGTACTTGGGTATCAAACCTGGTACCAGTCAGAAAGAAGAATGGCGATATCCGCTTATGCATGGACTTCCGAGACTTCAACAAAGCATCTCTGAAAGATCACTATCCATTGCCTTCTATGGAGTTAATCCTCCAAACTGTCACAAGATCAGAAATGTTCTCTCTGCTGGATGGCTTCTCTGGCTATAACCAAATTCGAGTTAAAGAAGAAGATCAGCACAAGACTACATTCACCACCAAGTGGGGAACATTTTCATATGCTAAAATGCCTTTTGGTTTATCCAATGCAGGGGCAACTTTCCAGTGAGCTATGGACATCGCATTCAGTGAACTGATCAATAAGTTTATTCTAATCTATTTGGATGACCTTACTATGTTCTCTAAATCTAAAGATGATCATTTTGATCATTTGGAATTAGTTTTTCAAAAATGCCAGGAGTTTGGGGTTTCCTTAAATCCAAAGAAATGTGTATTCAAAGTACCACAGGGTAAGCTGTTAGGGCATGTTGTGTCTAAAGAAGGTATTTCAATTGACCCCGAACAAGTAAAGGCTATTAAGGAGCTTCCCCTTCTGGTAAATAGGAAAGGTGTCTAGTCTTTTCTGGGCAAGGTAAATTTCTTCAGCAAATTTATTTCCGATTTTGTGGGAATGATTAGGCCGATCACCCTAATGCTGAAAAATGATTAAATTTTCAAGTGGACAACGGAAGCTCGGGAGGCTTTTGAAAAGGTCAAGGAAGCGATCTCCACAGCCCCGATGCTGATTAATCCAGATCAATCCAAATATTTTATAATATATGCCTTCAGTAACAAGTCTAGTATTGCTACTGTTCTGACTCAAAAAGATAGTGAAGGAAAGGGAGATCATCCAGTGGCGTTCTATTCCCGAACCCTAAAAGAATATGAGGCAAATTATAACTTCGTCAAAAGACAGGCCTTTGCAATAGTAAAGGGACTTAAAAAGTTCCGCCATCTAATTTCTCGCAACAAAATTCTAGTATATATCACACATTCCAGTGTACGTGAATACATCATGGAAGGAGAGATTATAGAAAAAGGGGCTAATTGGATTACCAAGATCCTGGAGTATGACATCGAGGTCAAGCCTACTAAGACTGTTAAAGGCAGAGGACTGTGTGAGTATATGGCACAGAACGAGGAGGTACCTGCCAAGGAGGAACAGCCAGAGCTCATCCTGATAAATGGATCAGGATCGGAAGACGATTGGCTGACAGATAGAATGAACTTCATGCAAACCGGAAGGTATCCGCTAGGCCTCTCATGCCAAAAAAGAAGGTATTACCAGCTTTAGAATTGTGGATATATGCTGATAGAAGGAGTCCTTTTCAAAAGAAATTTCAATGGTGTGCTCCTGCGATGCGTTACTTCAGGAGAGGCGCAGAGGATCCTCGACGCATTTCACAATAGCGACGAAGGTGGACATTTCTCCGCCAAAACTACCGCCATCAAGGTCCTGTGAGCTAGATATTACTAACCTACACTTTTTGGTGACTCCTACTCTCTAGTAAGGACTTGTAAAAAATGTCAGTTCTTCTCTGACAGAAGGAAGAATTCAACGATGCCCCTCAAACCTATCGTGGCGGATGAACCATTTGCGCAATGGGGCCTGGACTTCATCGGAATGATCAACCCGGTTCTAGTGCCGGACATAAGTGGATTCTAACAGCTACAGACTACTTCACAAGGTGGGCGGAAGCTATTCCCCTTAAGGGTGCAACAGAAACAGAGATTGTAGACTTCCTCGAAGCACTGGTGACAAGATTCGGTCCTCCGAAGACAATCATTTCGGACAACGCCAGAGCATTTTTAGGTACAAAGGTATGTCACTTTTCATTAAAAAATGGCATATTCCTTAAAGCCTCATCAAACTATTATCCACAGGGAAATGCCCTAGCCGAGTCAGCAAACAAAAGCTTAGTCTAACTCCTTAAAAAGGTTGGCTCAAAGCACCAAAAGGAATGACATAAAAATATCTGAAAAGTGCTCTGGGCAAACCGTATAACTCCTAAGCAAGTCCTTAAGACTTCGCCGTATGAGCTGGTATATGGGAAGGAGGCGTTGTTACCTATCTCTATGGAGATCCCAGCAATATAGTTATTGAAATCCCTTAAGATAGAATAAAATTGAGCCATGGAGGTTCGGCTCGCCGAACTATTGGAACTATAAGAAAAAAGGGAGAATTCCCTAATAGCAATGACAAGCCATCAACAGGTGGTCAAACGGTGTATTGACAAGAAGGCTTCCGACCAAGGTCTGAAAAGTGGAGACTTAGTGCTAAAATATGACAGCAAGGCTGCAAAGCCAGGTCAGCACGGTAAATTTGATAGCCTATGGGAGGGACCCTTTAAAATCATTCGGTGCAGGCAACACAACGCTTCCGAGCTGGAAAATATGGAACAAGAGCCGTTAGGAATCCCAGTCAATGGGATTCATCTTAAGTTGTTCCATTAGACATTAAGCTCTACCTTGTACAGATGTAAATAGTGCTTTTATATTCCTTTCCTGTGTTTGGCCTGTTCTTTTTCTAAAATTAGTTATCTTTCTACGCATTTGCTCATTATCGTTGGCGGGTAAAACACCTAAGTTGCTTTACACAAAATAAACTCATGCATGGAGAAATAGCATACAAAACTTGCAAACCCAAAAAAATTTAAACACAGAAGCAAAAAGAGCATGGATTTTCCTTAAAACGAGAAGTATATATTTATATATATGTTCTTTGGTTACAAAATGGCTGGGATGCTGATTTCTAAAATGTACAAGTATCAGGGTATATTATATACGATAGCCTTTTATCAGGCTTATCTAAAGCAGGAAAGTTACATTTTGAGCAAGCATGCAAAGGGGTTATCTATCCAAAGGCATGACTGGCAGCAATTGACGCATTCACTACAGCGTCCACTTCTTCCTCATCCATGGGCTCCTCAGCAACACTGGTAGCATCATTTCACACAACCGTCGTTGGCGGTGGAAACACCAGGTTCCTGAAGTCAGTGTACCAGTCTACGTCATAGAAAGGTATCACGTTGTAGCTCTGAAACAGGAAGTGTAGGGCCTAAGTAACCCTCTGCTGGTGCTGGTCACGGCTCTGCAGGTGGAATCCACTAAGGAATGGCAGCCAAATGATGACAACTTCTTCCTCAATAAAGCAACGTAGGTCGCTAGCTGTTGGTAGGCCTATTCCATATGCAGCATGTGCAACGACCTCACCAAGCCCATTCAGGTATTTCTTCAGGAATATTTTTTTAACCAGCTTCAGGATAAGTGGTCGGGGAATGCAAATGTCTAGCATGGACGCTACAAAGTGGGAGCATATGTCGGTATTCACCCTATACTTATCCTCATATTCTATGCAATCCTTGCCTATGACCCACTTAATAGCTACCAGAACCAGCGAATGCTTGTTCTTCATCATCCTTTTCAGCCTCCTAGTGGAAATCTCACCTAAAAATGCCATCTGTGACTTAAACGAGGTTAGGCGAATTGGCGTATCTATTGTTCTGACACTGTCCCTAGTCTTCTAAGATAATGTTGAATTCTCTCACCACCTAACCTATGAAAGGATTTGCTTAGCACTCTGCTACTGACCTATCACCTCTTAAATTCTAATGATGTTTTGCTCACTATTGACTAGCCTATTTATAGAAAAATAGAAAAGGTACATGCCAATCCACCTCTAAAAAATGTGATGTTATGCTAAATGCCATCTTGAAAGCTGAGTCTGTGTTTGTTCACATTTTCAGGCCAATACATCCATGATAGCACGGCTAGGGACATGCTTAATTAAATGAAATTGATTAATTAGTCTTAAAAAGGTGGCCCTTGTTGGTGAAGAGACGTATGGCCGTAGGCTATTGTGTCACCTCTCAAGTGCATCCCAGAGCCCAAGGCGATACTCATATCTTTTTAGGCGGTGATCATTTGCTTGGCATAATCATTCCGGCCAGGATATTAATTGCCAGCACATGCTAACGCAATGTTTGAAGGCCAGTTGCAAGCTCCATTTCCAAGAAGATCAGGGCATATCACACGATCGCATAAATGCAATAATGAAATCCGGCCACCTCAGAATAACAATTAGCTCATCTTGCATGAGTTGCAAAATTAACGATACATGCCGAATTTAATGCAAAAGGCTTGCTCTCGCCTACCACCTTGGGAAAGGTTGCTATTATTGCATGAAAAAGCTTAATATTCTAAAGGTTTTTTCAAACGCAAGGGAAGTGCAGAGTTGTTTTCTGTCTGTCTATCTAGAGCAAGCATATTCGCAGGCCAGGAGCTTTCAATTTCTTCAGAGAAAGGAAAATGTCAGAATCTTCAGCTCAGTCGATGCAGGAGGGGATTAGCTAGGAACTGTTCATGGCTATCCGTTCCTCGGTTGAGGTATATGTCTATGAGGATGTAGCGTACGCCACGCTTGGTATACCCATCAAGATGCGAAGAGCCCACACGGAGGAGCTGGACAGACCCAAGGAATGGAGTAACCAGAAAAAGGTTAAAGAAAAATGGGATAATATCTATGACCCAAGGCTCGCGAAAAACCCTAAGTCCCTTAGAGAAGCAGCTTGTGCAAGGTTATCAGCAACAAGGCGGATCAATCTACAACAAGTAGACTCTGGTATAGTGGTCTCCCACAATACATGGTCCCATTGGTGCACTATTGCCCAGAGGTGGTAGATGCAGCTATTCAGCACTATAATCCAGATACCCACTACATTGAAGGTCGCAACTTAAGGGTGCATATTAGCCTAGAAGCCATCAGGCACATGTTATGTATCCCGGATCCAAGTAGAAGGAAGGAGACTATCGAGCCTTTTCGCCCAAGCAAGGGGGAGAAAATATGGAAGAAGATGAAAACTGGCTCAGATTTCTTGTTAGAGGAGACTGGTAAGAAAGGTATCATGTCCGCTAAAGCACTAAGTATCCCATTATCGCATGGGTCATTCCGCGATGATCTCCAGGACACCATGTCCATGCTGGTATTTGTTTGCGGCCAAGACTCTGATGAGAAGATAGAGGCTTTTCAGCTGGGACCTGCAATACAGTTTCGTAAGCAGCATGAACTCTTCTGGTATGATTTTGTTGAGTTCATGGTTGAAGAAATGAGATAGCAAATTGAGAATTATCAGGTGGAAAAGAAGTTTAGATTTCTTTCCTACCTTATCCACATGTTCCTGCATCAGAATCCGGATTTCTTCGCCCAATTTTTTTCGCTATCAATTTTTGATGAACAGAATAAAAGAAAGTCGGTATCTACATGGACACCTTTCCTTTCCGCAACATATGACTATTATGCATTCGCGGACTATTTCATAGCCCCAATTTTGAATGATTTAATCAGAGAAGGTGATATCCTCTAGCTCACCTAGGAGCAAACCGGATTTATGCAAGGCTACACCCCTACTTGTGACTAGTTCTTAGGCAGATATTTCACAATCCTTCGAATGTGGAGTTTTACTGGCAAACCTTTTCTGCTCTCAGCTTGCATCACAGATAGAGTGCTCGCGTTGAAAATTTTCTGGCAGGTGTGTGTCATTGATTTCACTTTCTGTAGCAGTGGAAGGGTCAAGAGGAAGGGATTCTTCACTTGTCCGAAGAGTTTCAAGTCGGTAACTCTGGTTAAAAACCAAGTGCACAAGTTGTTAGAAGAGAAGCTGGCACATCTAGGGTTGCTACTGGTAAACGATAAGTGGGAGTACAACCCTTTCAACGACTTACTAGAGCCACATATGAAAGTTACCCATGTCTCCCGACCATACTTGGAGAAGCGGCTTAATCTACAGACGGATAGAGATGAGGATTTTGTTGAATTAGCGCAAATCCCTACGCCAAACACCAAAGGCCCATCGCACAAATTCTACTTTCTAGTGGCTGTGGTCAAGGATAATATTCCGATGGAGCGCAGCATGTACAACAAGTTGAAAAGGGGTGAAGAATGGAGTGATGAAAAAATAAGAGCTTTCTGAAAATATTGCCAGGAAATAGCATAGTTGGATGCTCCTTATAATCAATTGAAGGAAGACCAGGAATTTGATAGATGGTGGAAGGAAGGCCACCCCATCCTGAGCTCTAGTGTTGATAGAAGTGAAGAGGGAGAGGGAACCGAGGAGCAGGAAGAAGCGGCGGCATCATCCTCCTCAATGCAAAAGGGCGAAGCTTCCAAGCAGACCACCTATGTGGCCACGAACGTATGCTTTAATATATTAAGAGGTTCACATACACGCACTTGGGTCGCTTAACCGGCTAGCTTAATGCCTCAGTAGAATGATCCGACTGCCGAAGTTAGTGAGTGTCTACCTGCAAAAAGGCAGTGCACAGAAAGTATTATCGAAGGTGTTTTGCAAGAACCCGCCGCAGGAGAAGTGCCCACTGCTAGCCAGATACCAGAGTTTTCGGGGGAGTCACAAATGATCCTAGAGCCACCGTCGACCAGTCAACAGGTATATTTCACTCATTCTCTTGCATCTTGTTCCTTCGTATCTTCCCTTGCTTTACTGGCAACTCCTGCCATAGGTCCAAGCCCTCCACCTTCTGCTTCTAGTCTAGCTCATTCGGTCGGATTTGCCTAGTTTTCACAGGCCCAACCATTTATAATTACTCCTCTGAGTATGCTCACACCTACTGCTGCCGCTCAGACTTTCCTCACCTCATTTTCAAAAAATGTTCCCCATGTCGGCCCCCACACTAATACATTTGACCAAATCGTGAAACTATCAGGCAAAATATATAAATTCGATGTTAAACCGGGTGCTTGTAAAATTTGATGTGTAATTTCCAATTGTTTAGTTTATCCCAGCGTCGATGAAATGCTCAATGAACACGGTGTTCGTCGAGAGTAATGGACTAATATTCGTCGATATTCGATAAACATGAAAAATTAAAAAATCAAATTGTGGCGACATAAGAAAAGTGAGTTCGCGCCTGATGTATTGCGACAGTGTTTTGCTCTACTTGAGACAGTTTGTGGAGAACTACGGACGATTTTCCTGGGAAAATCAGAAAAAATTCAAGAAGATATCACCAGGTTGAGGATAGTCATTGTCTTTTTGCAGAATTCAATAAGTCAGATTTGTAGTTCCAGGTTTGAAAATCATATTTTAAAGCAATATCTCATCAGATTTCATTTGTAGAGGTTTTGAGAATTTCATGTCCAGATTTTGTTGTGTGGAATCACCATAAGATCACAACGGAGGAACAGATTCTTGTGAATGTAATTATGTGATCCATAGCTGTATTGGTCATTTGGCACAGTTGTGCTATAACAAATACAGGATGCATTCATGTGTGACCCAAGTTTAATGTGGCTATTTTGTGATAGAAATGGAGGCACTCATTTAATGTAGTTAATTCAGGTTGTATAATGTAGGTGTCAATAATCATCATTGGGTGCATTCAGGTTGTCTCAAGTTTAATAGGATAGGATGTAATTATAGCATGATCGAAGAGTGATTACCTCTTGCTACAATAAAGAGCCTATAACTCTGGTTGATATGCAGAGTGGTTGTGTTATATCAATTATGTAGTGCATTCAAGCACAACCCATGTTTAATGGGCTATTCTAGAAAGTGATCAAGATTTTCTAAACCTTATGAATGTTACTTGACATATATGTGCATAATCTGAAATTCCTTCAGAGGCTTTTGAAGTATCAATGTATCCTATATAGGGTTTAGAATGATTTCTTTTAATTAAAAAAATAAATAAATGATGTATTTCCCTGTAATTAAGATAATGTGGAGATCTCCTAAATCTTCCCCAGCACACTATCCTCTTTAGCACTGTATTCATTACTCCAGCTACTAGGGTTTTGCAGGTGACATCTTTAATATCTTCATGACCATGGCTTTCAAATAGATCTCAGTCTTTACTTTAATCCTTTTCATGTAGCATTCGGGTTCAATCCACCTTCAATCTCTTCTAAAACCTGTCTTAAATAGGCTGCATAGTATGCCATATAAAACAAGTCCTTCATACTGCCATTG
>VDFB02000008.1:71080302-71280635 GCA_007258455.2 Sequoia sempervirens
ATGATGGGTGGACAAGGAATATGATATTGTGTGGATAGAGGGAATGTATGCCAAGAGGTGTCCAAATCATGTATGTATACCTATTCATTTTTATCTATATCAAGATCACAAGGGGGATGGAAGGATTGGGTGAATATGACATTGATAGGTAGGATGGGTAAGATAGGTTGGATGGATGATATGAAAGAAGGGTATGCTTAGCATGAAGTTTCCCCCAAGTGGGGAAATAAAATGTATGGGGGATAATTTACACATGAAACCTTTTTACCAGGTTTTCATCATGGTACTTGTCCAAAGCACCTGTTTACCAAGTTTTCACCATTGGACAATTTTTTTCTCCTTTTATTGGATTTTTTTTTTGAGTTTTAGAAAGGGTGTGGATGGATATGGATAATAATAGGGATGTGGATTAATAAATTTTGGAGATGTGCGATAAGGAGACTGTAAGATAGGAAATTCCAAATAGCAAAGACAAAGTGACAACTACTACACTAAATCTAAGCTAGAATCTGAATCTAAACAAGAGAGTGAAATCAAACAAGAGGAGCAAAATGAAAGCTTTCAAACAAAGAAATCCCCATGTTGAAGTTGAATCACCTCCATGTCTCTCCTCAAACAACCTTTGCAAGTTGTCCTCAATTTGTTGTATGCAAATACCTACAAACAATAAGCATGAATGTTGGAGATATGTGGCTTTCAAATCAAAATGGAGGAGAAGACCTTCTTTATAGAAATCCATTCGAATGGAAAGATTAGATCAAAGTTCCAGAAAGATGCTCAGATCAATGGTTGAGGATGCATGCACCACAAAGTAGTGGGCTAGGGACAACTACAAAATGAACGACCAATATCAAGAAGAGACCAAAGACAATCAATGGTTGAGATTTGAAAATGAGAGAGTGGAGGGAGATAATGGAGGAATTAAATAATAAATTTATTTAATTCATGAGAGGATAATCTTTGACCAAGTGGAGGAATAAATATATTTTTTAAATTATTTATTTGTGGATGAAGAAGAAAATGGGCATTTAATTAAAATGACTGTGCAACCAATTTAATTAAATAAGAGGAAATAGAAAAGGAAGATTAAATAATAAATTTAGATTAATTATTTAATAGGGGAGAAATGACAAAAGAAATTAAATAATTTTAATAATTATTTAACTATAGAAGAAGGGAAAGACTAATGAATAGATAAATATATAATAATAATTTGACTATAGTCGAATAACGAAAAGAAAATAATTAAATAAAGGATAATTTATTTAATCATTGAACTTAGAAAGGGTGCTAATGACGCTATTAAATTTATTTAATTGATCAAAGGAGAATAGAGAGATGAGTTAATTAAATAATTAAAAAGATTTAATTAAAAGAGGAATGTGATCAAGAAATTAAACAATTAAAATTATTTGATTATGCAGGGAAGAAAACCAAGACAATAGAAAAATGATGCTCATAGACCAAGACATGCCTTGGTGAAAGTAGGGTGGACGTATGCCCCCTTGAGAGAATTTTGCAATTTTAAGAAAAAATTCAAAAATTTTAGAAAATTGTTTTGATAAGTCAATTTGATAGCCAAGAATTCAATGGTGGTGATAGAATTGATTTTCAAATTCATTTAAGGTGTCAAATTTAGGTTCAAAGTGGACAAATAGTGTGCTCGATACACATCCCTAGTGAAAACCCTAATATTTTGCCTATAAATATGCCCTTGATTAAGAAAATTGCTCATTTGTGCATTCCAAATTTAGAAAGTTTAGGAGCTTTGGGAGAGAGAAGCTGAGATGATGTCACCAGTTCCATACTCTACACACTAAGGCTACTGCATATGCACCTTCTTCCAACTTGAGGGAGCGCTAGACCTGGTAAGTACTCCAAACCCGCTTTGTGAATTTTTTGATTTTCATACATTTAGTGATAGGAAAAATTAGCAGGCAGTTGCATCAAATGTCATTCAATGCAATTGCATGCACAAATGATGAAGGTGACTATGGTTCACCGCAATAGCCTCATCATGATGCAACTACTAGGTCATAGTGGGGTCAGTTACGATCTGATGCATCTAAAAGGGTGCACCGCATTTGCTTCTTGCATCACAAATGTGACCAGGAACGATGCAATTGATAGAAAGTGTCGTAAGCACAAGGGGAAATGATGCATGTGATAAGGAATAACACAACTGATAAGGGGTTGACTGTAATTGACCCAAGTAATGCATTAGCAAAGGCATGCAATGAAATTTTAGTTGAGTGACGCATGTGCAAGAAATGTAACGTGAATGACTTCTATGATGCAATTGACAAGCATAAAAACGCAATTGACTAATGAAAAATTTCCCCAGTTTAGGATAAAAGAATTTGTCCAATTTAGGGCCAATAGGTCAAATGAAGACTTTAATTTGACATGATGACTTTTGTGGTGACCTCAGGTTGTACTTCCCCCTATCTATACTTAGGAGTCACGATAGGCAACATTTCAGCTTCGGGATCAACTGTTGGATGTTGAGAGATGCACATTATTGGATTTAGGATTATTCTATGTCACATATATGCCCATTGTTAGGGCAAACAGAGGTATGTTGATGATGCTTGTAGAGCGATGGAACTGTGACCCTAGAGGATGTGTATAGGATATTACAATTGTCAATACACAAAGAGTGGTGAGATACGATCCCATTCGAGGATTGCAGGCGATTTGTGACCATTATGGCTATGAGGATGAGTCATAGCTCAGTGTAAATAGGGTTACGAGATCAGATGAGTGACCCTAGTAGAGAGATATATGATAGATTTTACTACATTTTGTGCACATTGATTGCTAGTGTTCTGATTCTAGACTATAGGGGCCATGGTTTCCCAGTAGGCTAGGGAGAGGTATTGATCGAGATGATGCGGGATGAGATAGTTTATGCATGGGGACATGTTTATTGGGTTTTTTTAATTTCTAGTTGCATGACATTTCCTATCAGGGTGGACAAAGCATGAGCTGCAAGGTGACATTACTAATGGTATGGGTGTGGGAGCACATAGCATTGTTTCGATTGGAAGTGGGATGAAAGTTGGGAGCTGGGACATTGTATGCATTTTTGTATGGTGGTGTAGTGACACAAACACACATAGGCAATATAGGATACTAGAGTCACGACATAGATGTACTGGCAAGCTTTGTCTAGAGATCATACAGGGATTGCCAACAATGGATAGATGAGGATGAGCATTTGGTATGGTGTCGATAGCCTAGATACTTAATCATTCAGATAGTGCAGTCTCAAGACATCATCGAGATGTACCTGCCAAAGTAGGACACATGACAGTTTGGGGAGAGACAAGGTGTACTGGTGGGGACACCATAGTTTGCATGTTCTTCACGAGAGGTACATCTGTGGGGACATGTGATACCAGTTACCATGGTTGAGTAGGAGATTGATGCATTATATCCAATGTAATGGGCATGGACAAGGGGTGCATTATATCCTGGCATGACTCTAGAGTATGATGCATGGTGGTTGACTCATAGACCAACTCCTTATACTAATCCAGATCAGCCAGCTCTTATAGAGCACATAAGCAGGGGCCCACAAGGCCAGAGGGGTGACAGAGGGTAGAGTGTTGGAGGACCAAGTGATGGAGGACAGGGAGATGGAGGAGGGGGAGATGATGGAGGAGATGGGAGGTGAGGCCAAGAAGGAGATCAAGGTAGGAGGAGGACAAACAGGAGATGATATGTAGTGCGACCTTTGTCACCGATCCGTGAGGAGGGTGAGGAGCAACCAGAGGAGAGGGCTGTCAGGGAGATAGTGGTGGAGGAGGGAGAGAAGTATGTGGAGATGATGTATGTTGAGGTAGAGGAGGAGCATGTGAAGGAGAGATGGGAGGAGGAGCATGCAAAGGATCTAGAGATGGGAGAGATCGAGAGAGTTTTCCAAGAGAGGATTGTGGAAGGAGTGGATATAGAGGAGGGATTGGAGGAGGTAAGGGTCAAATCCGAGGAAGAGTCGGTTGATCAATGGATAGCCACCTTATAGATCAGGTATAGGCACTAGAGGCAGAGGTAGGGACACATAGAGCAGAGCAGGATGGCCTAAAGTGTAATAACCCATTCTAGAATTTTTGTTTAATATTTATTGAATTTCTTCAATAATTCCACTTACCATATTATAACAAATATGCAATAAAATTTGGTTATGACATCCTTCCCCTCTTAGAATAGACATTGTCCCGATGTCTAGTATGTTGAGTAAAAGATCATTATATCAAATTTTAAACATTCATGTCTATTTCAACATCTCATGAAAAATATATGTCTATTTCAACATCACATCAAAAATATATTTCTATTTCAACATCAAATAAAAAATATATGTCTATTTCAATATCACATCAAAATATATGTCTATTTCAACATCAGATCAAAAATATGTCTATTTCAACATCAGATCAAAAAATATATGTCTATTTCAACATTAGATTAAAAATGTATGAAATATAATTGTAAGGAAAGAAAAGGTGCGGAAACACTTTCCTAACATCAAAACCATAGGGAAGAATGCAGACTATACTTTTAATTTTCAAATTACAATCCAATTAAGAGACACATGAAAGATTTACACAAACAAAAAAAATACACAAAGACAAATGAACACCAGATTTACGTGGGAAAACCCTATCAGGAAAAAACCCACCACACCAAGCTGAATCTCTTTGTATTTCAGTAACTAACAAATTACATACAATCCAGTGATACAACTCTCTGGTATCAGTGTTTTATTCACTGCTCAATCTATTACAGGAAAAAGCTCTCACAGATTCGATGATCCTCCAACTCAAAATGATTATTCTGAATCTTACCACATGCAAATCTTTATCCTCTGTTCATCTTTATTTGCAATTTCCCATCGCAGAAATTTTCCATGCCAGTGTAGATTTTTCCTTGCAAACAGTTCGGTTCCAACATTGCAATTGCTACAAAAATCCAACCGCCATCCATTTGAATTTTGCTTCCTTTGATTGGTCCACGAGACACCACATAGGATAGTCATCAATCGGTCAAGGGTATTCAACCTATTTTGGCATGTCAGTGAGACATTAACCGTGTCTCCCCAATGCCAACACAACCAACATTCGATATCGCCAAGATTCATCCCCATTGGCAAGAGGTTACACTGAGCCCACATGTTGCATCGATTTCAACATTCACATCGGCGAGACTACCGCTATTGCTAGGAGATCATACCGAGGTTCCAAAGTTATACTGAAACCATTGACGTCCATTGCATTCCTATCAGCATCCATCTATCAGCAAGAGTTTCCTCATCGGCATGATCGGAGAGACCTCTCACCGACCTCTAGTTGGACACATCTTCCATCACTATCGCTAAGACATCCAACTGTTGCCAAGAGTTTCACCAAGACTTCAAGTCATACCGAAACATCCAACAGTTGGCAAGACTTACCGCTATCGCCAAGAGGTCATAGCGAATACATCATGTCACCCCAAGGATCATTTACTATCGGCAAGACTCTCCATCAATTGCTGGGACTTCATATCGAATCCTCCACCGTCGGTGAGACTTCACTTAGTCGCTGAGAGTTCTTCCCGAGACCTTTGTGTTACCCTGATGACCATATGCTATCGGTGAGACTCTCTTTAGTCACTGGGACTTCATACCGAGTGTTCATGTCACCCCAAAGACCCCAGTCGCTATGAATCTCCCTGAAACTTGATAAGAAATTTTTTTTGGCCAGAGGTCTTCACTCAGAAAAAGGTCATACCAAACACACTAGGTCACAGTGATAGACTTCATTTGGTAAGACATCAATATCGCCTTCTATGGACTTAACTTTCACAAGCGATTCTAATAGCCTAGTCAGTAGACATCAATAATGTCACACCAAATTTTCCCTTCAGGAGTTACATGCCAGTAAGAGTTGAGGCACATTTTCCAACAATCTCCCACTTGACGAAGATCTTACTGACACCTCTAGAGCATAATAAAACTACTGAAATTCATGGGCCAAGAGGCCCATCGAACTGACACACCACCTGCATTGTCTCAGTTAATGTGCTTTGTCAATGCATCCGCAACATTTCTAGATTATCCACTTTCTCCAAAGAGACCTTCCCATCCCTCCACCATATCTTGTACAAAGTGATAATTTACATCTATATGTTTCATCCCGCATGAAAGTAGGATTTTCGCTAAACATATAGCACTCGACTATCACAAGTATAGGGGCCAGTAATTTTTCCCAAGATCAAAACCAATGTTAGAACACAAATGTTTTAAATCCTTTATTGCTTCGCATGTAGTCGCCATGTATTCCCATTTATGTAGTGGAAAAGTTTTAATGTTCTTACCAATTTGCTCATACATATCCAACTTATCGCGACCACCATTCATCATGAAAATATATCCACTGGTGGATCTCCCCACACAATGTCCTCGCCCAATCGTAATCCACATAACCTCAAATGCTGAGAGTCCTCTGTGATTCAACCAAGTTCCCATGGTAACACAAAGCATATTCTAAAGTGCCCTCCAAATATCTAAATACTCTTTTCACAACATCCCAATGTGTCCTTCCAGGATTAGCTATAAAATGACTAAGAACTCCCACTACTTGGGCAATGTCTGGTGTTGTAATGCACTATTGCATACATTAGACTACCAACGACTAGCATATGACACACTGGTCATGTCTCCATCTCACATTTTATTTTGGACAATCCTCAATAGATAGCTTTGTTCCTTGCATAATCGGGAACAACTAGCCGCTGCAATCACCATACAAAAATCTCTAGAATAGTCTTGATATACTCTGTTCGACCCAGCCAAAGTTTTCATTCTTTCTATCCCAGTTATTTGCATTCTCGCAATATACCTCTCGCTACACCAACATCTTTTCATTTCAAGCTTTGTAGACAATCGAGACTTAAGATCGTAAATCATTATCTTTACCATTGCCTATGAACAACATATCATCAACATATAGAGCAATAATAAGAACTCAATCACTTTCAACTTTATAATACACACAATGATCACATTTTGATCTTACAAATCCCAATGACAAAACAAAGTGTCAAATTCTCGTACCACATTCCTAGAGACTCATGAAACCATACGTAGATTTCTTCACGGTAAACTAGTCTTTGCCTTTTTCCACAAAGTGCTCGGCCGGGACATATAAATTTCTTCTTCAAGATCACCATGAAGAAACCTTTTCACATCCATTCGCTCAATCTCTAAATCACACGCTAGTCGGTAGTGACAAAATAAATCTAATAGATGTTAGTTTAGCCATAGGAGCAGTAAATATTTTCCATAATCAATTCCCCACTGAATAACCTTTGCAACCAGCCTTGTTTTTATATTTTCTACACTACCATCCGCATTCAATTTATTTTTAAATACCCATTTGCAAACAACAACTTTTCTGCCTTCAGGCAAGGGCACCAAACTCCAAGTGTCATTCTTTTCTAACGATGCCATTTCTTCATTCATGGCTTCCAACCAAGATTTTGAATCAAACATTTTAAATGCCTCTTTCACAATCCTAGGTTCATCAGTGCTAGAAATTAAAGCATCGGCATAAGTAGACTCTATCAAAGAAAACCCATACCTATCAGGTTGTTTCTTTTCATGAGTTGACCTCCTCACTGGCTGAGGATGAGGTGGTTCTTCATCTTCTTCAGAACTTTCAGAGCTACTCTTCTGAGCCTCAAGATTGCTACATTTTTTATTTTCCACCTCTACGACCGCGTCGAGGAATTTTGCTATATATCCTTTCATTTCTAATTTCTTCGATCGGGCATCCAATGTAGAATGCTTTAGCTCAGGAAAGATAATGCTTTTGTTGTACAAGACCTTTCTCGGCCAGATTCCAAAGCTTGTATCCTTTATGTCAAGACTATAGCCAATAAAAATACACTTTTACAACTTTGTTTTCCAACTGATCTTTTTTAAAATGACATATAAGATATGCCTCACAAACAAATACACTAATATGTCTTAGAGAGGGATTCTTTAACATTCTTCCAAAGGTGTCTTCTCAAAGAAGAGCATAGGAGAACGATTTACCAAGTAACATGTTGTAGAGACTGCCAAATGTGATCTTCTCCTCCAAGATCGCCAAAGATACTTCGTGTTTTCCATTACTATCATGTTGAACCTTCGAAGAATTCCATTATGTTGTGGAGCAAGGTGTAGTCTTATGTCTTTAATCCATGATCTTACAATACCTTCAATTCACTCTGAACAAAAATCCCACTCCATTGTCACCCCAAACATTTATTTTCCTACCACCTGATTTTGGACAAGGTTTTAAATTCCTAAACGACCGGAATACCGATGCATTTTCAAAAATATACAAAATGTTCTTCTTGAATAATCATCAATAAACTAATATGATCTTGATTTAGACAAAGAAGGAACATTCACTAGACCAAACACATCAATGAATATAATCAAGCAAAACCGTAAGACGGTGAGGACCTGAATAAAATGAAACATCTAAGTTATTTTCCATTTATGCAATGTTCACAAAATTCGAATTCAAGGTTATAATCTTCAAGCCCTTCTACCAGGTTTTTATTTTTCAATGTTTTTAAACCTTTCTCACCAATGTGGCCAAGCCTATGATGCCAGAGCATAGTCTTTTCTGCTGGAAGTTTAACCTCCATGGAGTTTACACCATCATGAACGTTTTCCTTCTTATTTCCATGAGTAGCCTTAAGTGACTTTGCAAAGACACTATTACATTGGACAACCAGTGCATCCAGCTTGTACAAGGTACCAATTCAAGCACTCCCAGCCAAGACCATTGTGCCATTAGTCATCTTGTACCATCTCTAGAGAATGTGACATGCACTCCAATATCATTAAGCTTACTTACAGAAAGTAGATTTCAAGCTAGACTTGGTATATGCATCACATCATTGATTCCCTTCATTCTTCCATCAGGGAATTTGATTCTGACTCTTCCACGACCAATAATATCCAAAGATGAATCACTTGCCAAATACACCTTTCCACTATCAGATTCTTCATACTTCAGGAACCGGGCCTCTATGAGATGTCATGTGAAAGATGCTCCAGACCATCAAATTTATTATCATCGAGCGATAGCGCATAAGCCTAAATGAAGGCTGCCTGGTGATCACTTCCGCTGGAGAAAAATCATTTTCAAAAAGGTCTTCTTCTTTCTTCTTTTCTCCTCCTTGCAATCCTTTCGTGACATGACCAGGTTGCCGACAATTCCATCATTTCACCTTTAGATTTCTTGCTAAGAGATTCCCTGATCTCCCTTTCTAATTTTGATCTTGATTTCTTGTCTCTTGTTTTTCTTTTGATCTCATTTCTAATAGCTGTGGTTTCTTCGCTTTATCTCAAAATATTTCCTTTTCATCTCTTATGATAAAAAGCATAACAACATCTTCCATCTTAAAAGTGGATGTCGATTCTCATTAAAGGCCATCACCGTGATGATCCCAAAATCCGCAAAGAACACAATACGAAGCATATGCTAACGATCTTTCATCTTCACCTTACACCAATAGATGTCAACTAAGCAATCAGCATATTGAAAGCATTTAAGTGATCAGCAACAGACCCTCCTTCCTGCATTCTCAAAGAGTACAGCTTCTTCCTCAAGAATAGCTTGTTCACCAACGACTTGCCTTGATAAATAGATGCTAATATTTTCCACAAGGAAGATGCAGTATTTTCTTCATGCACGTTCAGAAGAACAAAGTCTACCAAATAGAGCCTTATCAACCCCTTACCATCTACAAGGTCACAATCCCTTCATTTCATGCCTGAGGGATCATTCCGCACATGTCACATATCACAATCCACTAATCAGATCTTCCATTTTGAGTTTCCACAGCTCAAAATTGCTAGCATTGAATTTCTCTATTTTCATCCTACTAGATGTGCTCGCCATCTTAATTTGTAATTAAATTATTAGACTCTACCAAACTCCCCACTGAAAAAAATAATTGATAATAAAATCTAACCCACTTCATTAAGGATAACACAACCTGCTAGGCTCTGATACCACTTGTAAGGAAAGAAAAGGTGTGGAAACACTTTCCTAATGTCAAAACCACATGGAAGAATGCAGACTATACTTTTAATTTTCAAATTACAATCCATTTAAGACACACATGAAAGATTTACAGAAATAAAAAAATACACAAAGACAAATGAACACCAGATTTACGTGGGAAAACCCTATTGGGAAAAAACTCACCACACCAAGCTGAATCTCTTTGTATTTCAGTAACTAACAAATTACATACAATCCAGTGATACAACTCTCTGGTATCAGTGTTTTATTCACTGCTCAATCTGTTACAGGAAAAATCTCTCATAGATTCGATGATCCTCCAGCTCAGAATGATTATTCTAAATCTTACCACATGCAGATATTTATCCTTTGTTCATCCTTATATGCAATTTCCCATCATAGAAAGTTTCCATGCCAGTGTATATTTTTCCTTGCAAATAGTTTGGTTCCAACGTTGCAATTGCTACAAAAATCCAACTGCCATCCATTTGAATTTCGCTTCCTTTGATTGGTCCATGAGACACCACATAGGATAGTCATCAATCGGTCAAGGGCGTTCAACTTGTGTTGGCATGTTGGTGAGACACTAACCGTGTCTCCCCGATGCCAACACAACCATCATTTGATATTGCCAAGAGTCATCCCCATTGGAAAGAGGTTACACCGAGCCCACACGTTGCATCAACTTCAACATTCACATCAGCGAGACTATCACTATTGCTAGGAGATCATACCGAGTTTCCAAAGTTATATCAAAACCACTGACATCCATTGCATTCCTATTGGCATCCATCTATCGACAAGAGTTTCCTCATCAACATGATCAACGAGACCTCTCACCGACCTCTAGTTGAACACATTTGCCATCACTATCGCTAAGACATCCAACTGTCACTAAGAGTTTCACCAAGACTTCAAGTCATACTGAAATGTCCAATAGCTAACAAGACTTACTGCTATTGCCAAGAGGTCATAGTGAATACATCATGTCACCCCAAGGAACATTTACTATCGGCGAGACTCTCCATCAGTCATTGGGACTTCATATTGAAGCCTCCACCGTTGATGAGACTTCACTTAGTCGCTGAGAGTTCTTCCTGAGACCTTTGTGTTACCCTGATGACCATATGCTATCAGTGAGACTCTCTTCAGTCACTGGGACTTCATATCGAGTGTTCATGTCACCTCGAAGACCCCAGTCGCTATGAATCTCCCTGACACCCGATAAGAACATTGTTTCGGCCAGAGGTCTTCACTCAGCAAAAGGTCATACCAAACACACCAGGTCACAACGATAGGCCTCATTCGACAAGACATCAACATTGTCTCGGCGACCAGAATTTTTCACAAGGATTCAGAATAGCTAGTCGACAGACATCAATAATGTCACATCGACTTTTCCCTTCAGGAGTTACATGCCAGTAAGAGTTGAGGCACATTTTTCAATAATAATAGTATTTGTATAAGAGTGAATTTGCATCCCCTATGCAAATCCCCTTTTTTCCATTACCCACCCTAGAAAACCAAGTTTAGAGGCTTAACTCCACCAAAGCTCACTGTTGGAAGCCCACTTGGCACCTATTTTGAGCATCAGTGGAGGTGTTTCTATCAGGAACGCCCTCACAGTGCACAAACATCCGTACGACGCGCTTACGTTCTTGGTAGATTCCTGCGACTGAATCTGCAGAGGTGTTACTCTTCCCATTGGTAGTGAATTTGTAACACCCCCTTCGGCTGACTGACCTGAATATGGTTATTTTTCTTCATTCCTTCTTCAAATCCATCCCTTCAACATTCAATCCAACTCTTTAGTAGATCAAGCATTCATTCTTGCACTCCACAAGCTCACTTACTCACTTCAAGGATTCTAGCACTCCATTGCAACAAAACCTCACTTTGTCACTTTGGTAGAGCACGTTTGGGACCACATCATTGTATCAGAGGCTTGATTTCCTCTCATTTCTCCACCAAGAAGCCTTGAGTGCTCTTGATGGAGGTGGTAAGATTCCCTCTCCTCTCCTCTATTACTTGGTTGAGTAGCATAATACTGCTTTGTAGTATTTATATTCTCTTTACTATACTATTTATTTATCTTGTTTCCTTGGCTATCCGTGAAGGTGTAAATACCTAAATGGGGATTTGATTGAGGCGGGCCCTTAGATAGCCACCCAACATTTTCCCTCTTTCTGTGTGTAGGTGTGCGTGCTTCTCAGAAGATCAACTAGAAAACAAATTCCTCAGTGAGATCCTCCTTGTTTTCTTTACTCTTGCTTATTTACTTTACAATATTAGAGAATATTTCATTTATTTACTTGTCATTCTCGCCCTTTAGTTAGTTAGCTAGGCCGTTAGTCATTTTAGCTGGTTTGACCTTGTCTCTACTGTTGTCTAGCCATACGGATGCCAGCGTGCTTTAGAGATGCCAATACACCATAGTGTCGTCAAAAGACTACGCTTCCATCTTCGGGTAGAGAGCTCCTTGAGGCACAAAGTTTAACTTGAAAACTGGCTCGCCTAGCCTCACTTTGAAACTCAAGATTGTAAAGTGATTGTAGGACTTTATGGTCCTCATCATTCTCATCCTCATACCCTAAACATTGCACTTAGCTTAGGTAAGTTAGGAAAACCTCTCACATCTTGACCCTTTGTTACCTGGGGTCTTGCACGCAGTGGTCCCCCTCTTACATTTTTGGTGAACCCGACGTGAACCAACGTTTGTTCATCTATCTGTGTTGAAGCTTCCATCGGGTGCTTCATGATTTTTTCATTCTTGAGTGTTGTGAGAGTTTATGAGCATCACAACCCAATCCACAACTTCCAAGCATATCATGAGGAGAACTGTACAACACCTCCTGATGGATAGGACGAAGGTCTCACTTGGTCTCTCTACAGTCCTTTTCTCTGGTCCTACCGTTAGTTTGGCTAGATAGGAGGAGTCATTGAGGAATGAAATGGGATTCACTGATGAAAACAATCACATTCCCACTCCTCCTGCATCTGCCCCACCATCATTGGTGGATAAGCATGAGGCCGTTTAGATCCCTATAAAATATGTGTCCACCCTTGCTAAAGGGTTGAGCAACCTAGAAAACTATTTGGAAAGAAATATGAAGATGGATAGAGCCACTCGGATTGTTAGTGAATTAAGACATATGATGGGTAAAGATCAAATTAGCATCAAACTTCTAAGTAGTCTCCTCAGTCTTGCCGAAGCATGCACTCCTTCAAGTAACCCTAGCTTTGCACAAGGAGTCACCTTCGAAGATCGTTAGAGATAGTTAGGGGTATCAATGCCTCCCACTTCTATTTACATGGTTGATGCAGTCCCTTATATTAGTATCCCTTCCATCCCTGAGAAACCTGAAACTATCAAAGTGAGTAAGGTCCCTTTGGCCTTTAGCATTACCCCTTCTGTCAC
Organism: Sequoia sempervirens; assembly: GCA_007258455.2. Classification (NCBI taxonomy): domain Eukaryota; kingdom Viridiplantae; phylum Streptophyta; class Pinopsida; order Cupressales; family Cupressaceae; genus Sequoia; species Sequoia sempervirens. The sequence goes on from VDFB02000008.1 coordinate 71,093,794, forward strand.
CTCTAGTGGTGGAGGTTTTGGCAGACTAAGTGGTGTAGGCTTTGGTGGTGGCAGTGGATTCGATAGTGGAGGTGGTACTGGTAGAGACAGCTCTGGTGGGGGTCATGGTGGTGGTTTCGGTGGAGGCCCTATTGGTGGTAGTGGATCTAGTAGTGGCTCTGGCAGAATTCATACCAATGGCGGTTCTGGAAGTGGACTTGGAGGTGGCTTTGGAGGAGGTTCCTCTAGTCCTCTATCTTTTAACGACCCTATTCTAAATACTCTACTTCAGAATATGGATAAGATGCAGAGCCAGTTAGCAAGCCTTTCCCAAGCCTCTGTCCAACCTATCTTTCAGCCTTTCTTCTGACATATCCCATTTTTAGTTGCCATCTTGAACACTCCCTTCCCTTAAGGAATAGAGATCCCTAAATTTTAATAGTTCGGTGGCAAGGGAGATCCACAAACACATGTGTTTTCCTTTAATGCCCTTTGCACTTACTTCTTCCATCATGATGCGTTGATGGATAAACTATTTCTCTGATCTCTCAAGGAAACAACACTCAAATGGTACTGTTCCTTGCCTAACAATTTTGTTTTCTCATTCGACCAACTTGTAAATTAGTTCCTTAGAAAATTCCAAGCGAACATTAGTCTGAAGATGACCTTTTTAGATCTCGTCCAATGTAAATAAGGAGATAATGAAAAGATTACTAATTTCATAGCATGTTATCAAGAGCTCCTTTCAAAAATCTCGTATTAGCTACCTGATTCTGATGTGCAGAAGGTGTTCATAGGCAACCTACAAAGGCATTGGAAAGAGAAGTTTGCCTTGATGAAATACCCTTCTTTCGCACATTTGTGTGTAACTTTACGAGAGTATCAGTAGACAGTTGCTCAGTTCGAGGGATCCTCTTCATGCTCCCATTCTGAAGAGAAATCCATTGTATTGATCTATAGGAAAGGTAAAGCCATTGCAAATGTAGTAGCCACTATTGATGACAATGGCCTCAAACACAATTAGAAATTCACGAAGTTGTCAGAATCTTATACTTCCATATTACAAATTTTTTTGAAGGATAAGATCATAACTTTACTGACCCCTAAGATTGTTAAGGAACCCTACCCTAATTGGTATAATGGGAGCACTTACTACCAGTACCATCGTGTTAATGGAAATGATATCGAATGATGTATGCGGCTACATCATGAGATACAAGACAACATCAAGGACAGTACCATTCATCTTGATGGGAATAAACAAAACACTAACAAATCAGGGGCAGAGGAAAATAGTGAATTACAGCTATACACAAACCCATTTCCATCATACTTTGCTAACATGATTATTGATCCCACTAATTTTGTTACCCAACTCGAGGCCTATGTTAATATGATCACGGTAGCTTCTACTGTTCCACCCACACCCAATTCGCCGAATGTTAAATTTACATAACAAGATTTTCCCTTAAACAACAAACCTTCACCTCTCTACATTCCCACTCATGTCATTGGTAACATTGTAACAGGAGTCTTGATTGACCCCATGAGCTGTGTGAATGTTATTACTAAAGAAACATTGGTATTAAATTCACTACAAAAGGAAAAATATGAACAAATGAAATCTACCATCCCTACACATAATGGTATGAGTCTTAAACCTTATGGCTCAATGAATTTTTCTATCCTAGTTGGACCTAGGGTTGTTGACACAATCTTCGATGTTATCCCAGAGTCAGATCTGTTTAGAGTGAAGCTAGGAATTCCCTAGTTAGCTTCCATGAATGGAATCTCCTCTATTATCCACAAATGTTTAAATTTCTCCCACAAAGGTGTCATGCATGTAGTGCATGACACCGCATATCAACCCTTGGTGTCTCATGGTGGATAATCATTGGATCACTTCTGGCCCTCCCCAGTCAGTCTACTTCCTTCGAGAATAGACTTGCTTTACAAGAACTATGTGAAGTATAAAACTAGGGGCAAAGGGGAGCCAGAGCGGACCCTTCTTGTGACAGAACAATCAATTGCCTCCTCTTCCCAAGAAGAGAAGAAGTCCACGTTGACTACTATTCCTTCTCCGAAAGAGAAGGAGAAGTCCACACGGACTCTCTTTCCTTCTTGTAAAGGAAAAGAGAAGGCTACACTGACCACTCCCTCTTCTCCAAAGAAAGAAGAGAAGCCCGTGCCAAATTCCTTTCCTTCTTGCAAAGGTAAAGAAAAGGTGACTTTTCCCCGGACTGCCTCATCCTCTCCCGTTTCGTGGGAAGAGTACTGGATGAGCTATCTTGGTGGCTACCCATTGAGTCTGATGATCCCTCCTTGGCGTAGGCCCAAGATCAGGATCACATACCTCCATAATGAATATCTTGGATTGTGGTATTACTTATATGGTAGAAAGAAAGGTTCTCATAGAGAATTCGATCCACGGCCTCCTACTGCTCCTACTCCTAAGGCAATGAATGGAAAGAGGCCCACTATCGAGGCTCTCAAGTCAACTCCTCCTGTCACTCCTTAGCTTGTTCCTCCTCCCATATAGGAACCTATTCCTTTGCTTGAAATGGTTGTAGTGGATGTTCCTATGGTCGAGAAGGAACCTCTTGCCCCTTCGTAAACTTTAGCGTCTAACTCTAAGAGTTGTAGAAACCACCTTGCACGTGAACGCAAGTGCTGGAGAAAGGTTCTCTTGGCCGAGCAGGCCGCTTCGCAATAGAAGGAGGAAGGAGTGACCGCTCCTTCTTCATGACCTCCTATAATTCCTTCGTCCTCCCTTCCTTCTACTTCTCTCTAGTTTGATCCACTCTCGGCTTCCATTGTGAGCACGAATGGGCCCTACCCTAAACAGGTGCAGGTGTTCATCACTCCTTTGGTGGAACTACCTTTGCTAATGTTTGTTCTCGCTATCCAAGCCTTCCCAAAACCCATGGATATGATTAATACTTTGTTTGTATCCATTGTGGTTCTTTCTTCCTCTTCCTCTACACCCCTAGCTTTTTCTGCAGGGAGTTCATCTCCTCCAACACAGAAAGAGGTGGAGGGTGGTCCTTCTAGCAATGAAGGATGTAAGAGGATCCCACCTTCTTTGCAAGGTGGTCCTGTGCTAACTTGTTATGTCCTTGTGATAGAACCAGTCTCGACTTCCCTGAGTTTGTCACCGCTCCTGAGTCCTTCGGTGAGCTTAGCAGTGAAACTAAGGCACAACCCATCTCGTCTGTTGAATTAAGACATGGAACTCTTGTGGGGTGCATGTTTAACTCCGTGGATGAGGTTCTGGCCTTGTCGATGATCTTTGCAAAATTTCTAACTTTGAATCCACATGAGCTCTGTGTAGAGGGCCTTGATGGCCCCTCTTCCTTGGCCCTTGTTGCAGGAAGGCCAAACGCTCCCCCTCTTAACATCCCACCATAGCAGGCTCATCCTCCTTCCCCTTGTGAGGATTTAGATTGGGAAGGGCATGACCTCTTCGATGATGAATGTTAGGAGGAGGCCTCTTTTCTTGATCTTTCTTTTTTGTGTGTGTCTTGTGATATGTTCCCCCATAATCATACTATGTGTAATTGGATGACCCTCATCACCCCTATTGGTGCTTGGTTACAAGCATGGTTTTTATGTCGTAAACCTTCTTCTATTCGTATCATTATTCTTCCATGTTTGTGCTTGATTTTCGCTAAATTGGGGATAATGCAAAGCATTGGGGGCATTGAGGCTTCCCTTCCATGTTGACCCAATTTTTTATTTTTACTTTGTTTTCTATGCATTCTTCCTAATTTGGTTAGGGATTGATGATCTTTCACTTTGCATTGTGATTACCTATTATTATATGAGCTCAGATAGATCTAACCCCGCTAAACCATATCCCCTTGTGCCCTTTGTTTACATTTTTATTTTCTCTTTTGCTTTCTCTTTATCATTTTCTTTTCTTTTCTTGAGTTGTCCCTTTTATGTGTGACAATGCTATTCTTCAATATTTTGATTTTCAAAAAATTAATTCGTCGACAACAAATCTTTTCTCAAAAATATTCACAATTTTTTTCTTTAGAATCACATTCTCAGCATAGGACCCTAATGAAACATTTTTCCTTCATCGTGGGTTCGTAATGAAAGGACTTGAAGACCTTCCTCTAAAGTGGGAACAAATTTTATTTCCCCTTGCACGGGGGGGCACATCCTTCCTTTTGAATTCCTTGATGAAGTGAACATCTTTCAAAAGGATTCCTTGATGAAAATCGCTCTAAGATGAATGATACTTTGAATTGTGTGTCCCTTGAGTGGACCCCCTTTCTTCCTCATGACAGGTTCCCAAGGGACCCTTCTTTCAAAGTCTCTATTCTTAATGGAATTCTTTCACATCTAGCCTGGGGCTAGCCTGACTAGACTCATTCCATTCAGCCTTTTGTGTCTAGCTTGGAGGAAACCTGACTAGACCTTACCTTTCAAACAATGCGTCCCTTGAGTGGACCCCTCTCCTTTTGAAGGGTTCCTAAGGGAGCCCTTTGAAAGTGTTACTTATCGACGATCTGCGTGACTCTCTGCTTATTTTCCTACACAACCGCTTTTGACATGTTTTATCTACGGGTAGATGTGTCACTACTTCCTAACTCTATGAAGTCCACTTTCTCATGTTTCCTTCATGCGAGAGATCTTGGGAGATACCTCCTTGTAAGATAGAGAACTTGTAGGTGCTTTCCTTTGAGCTTCCTCCATGTAAGAGATCTTGGGGGTGGCTCCCCTGCAGGACTAAGAGCTTTTAGGGTGCTTCTTTGGGTGTTCTTCATGCTTGAGTTTGTGGAGAATACCTTCCCTATGGGAATAAGAGCCTATAGGGTGCTTCCTTCGGTATTATTCATGCTTGAGTTCATGGAGAATACCTTCCCTCTAGGATTGAGAACTTGTTGGGCGCTCCCTTCCGTATTCTTTATGCTTGAGTTCATGGAGAATACCTTCCCTATGGGACTAAGAACTTGTAGGACACTTCACTGGGCTTCCTTCATGTGAGAGATCTTGGGGTTTCCTCCTTGCAGGTCTATCGGCCTGTAAGATGCTTTGTTTTTCCAACTTCATAGTTCTGAGCAACTATGGATTCCTTTGAATTTCCTACACCTTCAGGTATGCCAGACTGTTCACTGCTTCCTCAATGGTTCAAGTATAAATTTCTAACCCTACTCTCTTCTTGATCTGCTTTACTGAGCACTCATCAGTATTTGTGTGAGTGCTAAAGTGAGGGAAAAATGAATAAGGGAAAATTTGCATCCCTTATGAAAATCCCCTTTTTACCTTTACCCACTTTAGAAGACCAAGTTCAGTGGTTTAATTCCACCTAAGCCCATTGTTGGCAGTCCACTTGGTGCTTGTTTTGAGCCTTGGTGGAGGTGTTTCTATCAAGGATGCCTGCACAGTGTGCATACGTCTATGTGGCACGCTTACGTCCCTGGTAGATTCCTACAGCTTAACCTATAGAGGCATTACTCTTTCCATTAGCAGTGAAGTTGTAATGCCCCCTTTGAATGACCAACCCGAATATGGCTACTTTTTCTCATTCCTTCTTCAAATTTATCCCTTCAACATTCAATCCAACTCTTCAATAGATCAAGCATTCATTCTTGCACTCGACAAGCTCACTTACTCACTCACTTCAAGCATTCTAGCACTCCATTGCAGCAAAACCTCGCTCTGTCACTTCGGTAGAGCACGTTTGGGACCACATCATTGCATCAGAGGCTTGAGTTCATCTCATTTCTCCCCCAAGCAGCCTTGGGTGCTCTTGGTGGAGGTGGTAAGCTTCCTCTCCTCTCCTCTATCACTTAGTTGAGTAGCATAATATTGCTTTGTAGTGTTTATTTGCTCTTTACTATACTATTTCTTTATCTTGTTTCCTTGGCTATCCGTGGAGGTGGAAACATGTAAACGGGGGTCTGACTGAGGTTGGCCCCTATACAACCACCCAAAATTTTCCATCTTTCTATGTGTAGGTGTGCATTCTTCTTGGAAGATCAATTGGTGAACGAATTCCTTGGTGAGATCCTCCTTGTTGTCTTTACTCTTGATTATTTACTTTACAATATTAGAGAATATTTCATTTATTTACTTGTGTCATTCTGGCCCTTTAGTTAGTTAGGTGGGTTGTTAGTTGATTTAGTAGGTTTGACCTTGTCTCTGTTGTTGTCTAGCCATACGAATGACAATGCACTTTAGAAACAACAATGTGCCACACTGTTGTCCAAAGACTGTGCTTCTGTCTTTGAGCAGAGAGCTCCTTGAGGGACAAAGTTGAACCTAAAAACTAGCTTGCCTAGCCCCACTTTGAAACTTGGGATTGCAGAGTTATTGTAGGACTTTATGGTCCTCATCATTCTCATCCTCATACCCTAAAAATTGCACTTAGCTGAGGTAAGTTAGGGAAGCCTCTAGCATCTTGACCCTGTGTGACTTAGGGTCTTGCACGTGGTGGTCCCCCTCTCTTATAGTATCTCAATTCAAAAAATTTCAAACAAAATTATTGAGTTTCTATTTCAAGAAAGAAAATGTGGAAAGGAGCCTTCTATTTCTTCTGCATCCTCCCATGTAGCACTATCCTCTGAGTACTGGTCCCATTGGACCTTAAACTAAGAAATATATCTGGTTCGCAACTTAACGTTGCGTCTATCCAAGATTCTAATGGGCTCCACTATCACAACTCTTGGATCCTATACCTACAAGGATTTCCAATCAAATACATGAGTCACATCAAGGTGATATGGCTTAATCAAGGAAACATGAAACACATCATGAAGTTGAGCCTGATCAGGTTGTAGAACTAGTCTATAAGCAACTAGGTTAATCACTTCCAAGACTTCAAATAGTCCCACATATCTTGAGGCAAACTTTGAAGAATTTCCAAAAGAAATAGAGCTTTTATGAGGTTTAACTCTTAAGAAAAAATTTTCCCCTATTGCGAACTATTTAAGAGTTCAGTTCTTGTCGGCATAACTCTTTTGTTGGTCTTCCGCCTCTTTCAATCTACTCTTAATGACCCTCATTTGTTCTTCCATTTCCTTAAGAATTTCAAGTCCTACTATGATCTTGTCCTCCATTTTATCCCAACTGATGGGGGTACAACACTTCCACCCATACAAGGCTCCAAATGGTGTCATGCCTAAGGATGTATGATAGGAGTTGTTGTAAGCAAACTCTACCAAAGGAAAATATTCTTCCAATCTATATTGCTGGTCCATACAATACATTCTAATGAGCTCTTTGACTACCTAATTCACCCTCTTTTTCTACACATTAGTCTGAGGATGATAAGCTGAGTTGAAATTCAATTTAGTCCCTAATGCCGAATTCAAGGTTGTACAGAACCTTGAGGTCATTTGTGTGTCCCTATCAAAAATTAGTCTCTAGCACTCCATGTAAATGAAAGATCTCCTAAATAAACTTCTTAGCCAGGGTCAATGATCCATCCTTGAGGTTTCCCAGAATGAAGTGCACAACCTTGGTGAACTTATTAATCATGACCAAGATAACATCATGCTTATTCTTGCTCAATGACAACCCCTATACAAAATCCATATTGATCACCTACCATTTATACTCAAGTATGTCATGAGGATATAATAACTTGGTTGGGTGTGCATGCTTAGACTTAACTCATTGGCACTCCAAGCATCTGGCTATGTACTCCACTACATCCTTCTTGGGTTTAGGCAAAAAATACAGAGTCTTCAACTCCATGATCATCTTGGATACATTGGGGTGTCTTGAATAAGGTGCATTGTGAACTTATTCTAAAACTAACTTTATTAGCTCTCCAAATTCAAGAATATACATTCTTCTTTAGTACATCAAAATACCATCTGGTTTGATCTCATACCCATCAAACCAATGATCCAAAGGATTTTCTACTAGGGCAATCATCACTCTTGCATAGTGCTCATCCCTTGGAAGATTCTGAATTATCGACTGCCTCAAATTAGACCTTGTTGAGATCATGGTTGTCATATATCTTTATCTAATAAGAGCATCAACCACTATGTTGTCTTTTCCTTTTATGTATTCAATTCAAAAGTCATACTCGCTAAGGAATTCTAACCACCTTCTATGCTGAGCATTAAGGTTTGGCTAGGTAAATATGTATCTCAACCAAAAATTGTCTGTCTTCACTTCAAATGGTTTTCCCAAAAGGTAATGCCTCCACATCTATAAGGAATGAACTACGGCTACCAATTCCAAATCATGAGGTGCATATTTCACTTCGTGTTTCTTGAGCTTCCTTGATTCATATGCTACCACTTGTCTGTCTTACATTAATACTACTCCCAATCCCTCTCCTGAAGCATTTTTGATTATTGTGAATCTCCCATTAGGATCAGGGATAGTCAACACTGGTGTTATTGTGAGCCTCTCCTTCAGGGGTTGGAATGCCTGCTCGCATTTCTTGATCCATTCAAACCGCATTCCCTTCCTTTGGAGTGAGGTAACGGGAGATGCAATTTAAGAGAACCCTTGCAAAAAATTCCTATAGTATCTTGTGAGGCCCATGAAGTTATAGACTTCTGACACATTTTGGGGCACTAGCCATTCCACGACCGCCTTGATCTTCTCTGGGTCCATGGAGACTCCTTCAGTTGAAATGATATGGCCCAAAAAGTGTATTATCTTGATAGAAGGAACACTTGGATAGCTTTCCAAAGAGTTTCCTTTCTCTCAATCGCTAAAAAACTATCCTCAAATTTCTATCATGCTCTCAAACAATCTCTGAGTAGACTAGGATGTCGTCAATAAAGATAAGGACAAACTCATGCAAAAATTATTTGAATACACTATTCATAAGGTTGATAAAGGCTACTGGTGCATTAGTTAAACTGAAAGGTACCACTATGAAATTGTAATGTCCATACCGAGTTCTAAATACAGTCTTCAGAATATCTTCTTCCTTAATCCTCAATTGATGGTACCCTGACTTGAGATCAATTTTGGAGAGCATCGACATTCCCTTCATTTGATCAAACAATTTATCAATCCTTGAAAGTGGATACTGGTTCTTGATGGTAACCTTGTTCAAAATCCGATAATCTATACATAGACGCACAATTCCATCTTTATTTTTCACAAAAATAATAGGCACTCCCCAAGGAGACACACTGGGTCTGATGAGTCCCTTATCTAGCAATCCCATTAGCTAGGCCTTCAACTCATAGAGTTCTGTGGTGGTCATTTGATAAGGTGCCTTGGATTGAGGCTTAGCTCCTGGAACTAGGTCGATAGAAAAATAGAATTCCTACTTCAGAGGCAATTTTGTAAGTTCATCAGGGAATACACCTTGGAACTACATAAGAATAGGATAGTCATCTAAATATGACTCTTTGTTTTCAAGATTACTAACATGCACCACATAAATTTCACACCCCTTTCGACGAGTCTTCTTGAGTTGCATTGTAGAAATCTGTTTAAGCTCTAAGGGTTTCTGCATTCCACAAATTTTGACCATAATCATCCAGATAGTTGACCACCTCATCCTCATAGTTCACTAAAGTGTTATGCTCAGTTAACCAATTTATTCCCAAAATTACATCATATAAGCCTAAGGGTGCCACATACAAGTTGACCTGAGTTTGAAAGGTTAGAAGCTCTAACTCACTGTAAAAGAGATAGGTATCTACCCTCTGCTCTGCTCGATTACCATATTGGAGTGTACATGAATTTTCCATGTATCCAAGTCTAATGAGTATCTTAGATATTATTCTAGGAACTATAAAACATTTAGTAGCTCTAGTGTCAATTAAGATAGAGATAGATTGGCCATAGAGATTACCCATTAGCTAAATTTGCAAAGCCTGATACTCTACCTGTCTTTTATCCATTGTAGTGTGGATCAGGTGAGTCTACTAGTAGCTTCCTTCCTTCCATGGCTTCAAATGTTGAGGATAATTTGAGGCATAATGGTCACCTCCATAAGTATAGCATCCATCTCGAGGCCCTTTTCAACCTCCTAGCTTGTTCTCTCTAAAGCCTTTATGCTTATGGTCATCTTTCTCCTTGCCTTTATTTGCTTTCTTGGTCTTTCTATCATTACCATATTCACCCTTCTCTTGTGATACACTTCCCCTATTGGGATTATGGATCTGATGGCTCTTGTCTCCCTTATGAAATTTATTTTTACCATACCGAGACTTAGAACTTGAATCGTTGTGAAGATTAGATAGCTGTTGTAGTTTCTATTCCTATTTGGTGGCGTTTTGAAAGACTTCTTTCATGGTTTAAGGTTAGTGCATATCCACTTCAGCTCCTATGTGGGGTCTGAGTTCCATTATAAATTTCTAGATAAAGAACCATTCATTCCCCTGATATAGAGGCACATACTTCAATAGGTTGGTGAAATTTTCCCAATACTAAATCACAGTCATATTTCCTTCAGTTAAGTTCTGAAATTCCATCAATTTATTGTCAAAGAAAAGTTATGGTAACCATATCTTCCTAAAATCCTAAAGGAAGAGTCCTCAAGTGATCTCAGCAAGCTGTAGTTTTTTCTCTAACTTCTCAATATCCCACCAAGTCATTGCTTCACCTGAGAGCTGATATGTATCCCACGTCACCTTAGTCTATTCAGAAAGGTTACAAAGTTGAAAGTATTTTTCCATTTCTATAATCAAAGCCTTGGCTCATGTTCCAATAGCCTTACCATCAAACTTGGGCAGTGCTACTCTTTTGAGGTCTTTTCCAAGCTCTTCCTCAATTCAACCTCGTTGACCTGCCCTTGGACCATCATCTCCTTAATTTTGTTCTACATTCTTGCAGTCTCGGTTCTCACACGTGCCACTCAGAATTCTTGCGCTATGTGATCCATGCAAGACTCTTATTGAGCGAAAAGCTCTAGATTTTTCTCCAGTCTATTTTTTAGTTCGTTATTAGAACCACTACTACCCCATCTTTCCTGGTGGTCACCATGTTGTCCCACATTTATCCTACAACACAGTCACATTTATCGCATCTCAACATAAGGTTCTACAAATGAACATTCTTATGCTACATCACATAATTTCCATATGCATACATCCCTCAACATAGGAGACATACACATTCATGCAAGATATACAAATTTAAGAGTCTCTCATTGAACACAGCAAAAATATTATCTAATTTTATTTATATTTAAGGTGAGTCAATAGACCCTTATTTACAATAGACTTCTAGTTAGATCATTTTGATTTCTCAATATCAGAAAGAGGACATTCCTCTAGATCATCATTCTAGTTTACATCAAACTTTATAGAAGAGGATGGTTGAGGACATAGGCTCTCCTTTTCCTCTTTGGTCAACAAGGGTGCATCGAGTACACACCCTAGATGCCAGTCCTGGATTATGGAAGGATTTTTGATCTTAGGTGTTCACCTCTCCTCAATCTTCAATCCTCTCTCTAGCTTGAGTCATGTAAGAGCTTGAGCTAGAGTTTCCTCATCGGGAATTTCTGATGGAACCTCTGCCTTGGTGTTTCCTTCCTTTACATCATTCTTACATGGGGTTCTAACAGTTTTCCATTTCCTTTGTTCTACCTTTGACCTTCCCATTCCTGCATTCAATTTAGGCTCGGTTAATTCACAGTACTTCAAATTTTGGGTCAAGGGTCAACTACCCTAGTCAACTATGGTTGAATAAAAAGGCCTAGAGTTGAACCCTAAGCTTCAGTACCAAATGTAATAACCCATTCTAGAATCTTAATTTAATATATATTGAATTTATTTAATAATTCCACTCATCATATTTTAATAAATATGAAATAAAATTGGGTTATGACATAAAGGCCAAGAGGGACACTCTGCAAATAGAGAGGGACCTAGCAGTGATCAGACTACAACAAATAGATTAGCAGATGCTGGACTTTGTGGCTAAATGTAGTGGACCAATTGTGGATGTGGCACAAGAGTTGGCTAGATCTAGCATGGGATTATTGTATTACAATAATCTATATGAGAGAGTAGTGCTATCCAAGAGGAGAGAGTCGAGTTTTACAAAGGTTTAGAGTCGATCACAAGGTAGGTCATAGAGTAGATCCCATAGTCGACTATAGTGTAGGAAAATGCATACCCTTGCATTTTCACACTTGTTTGGGCCCGCCTTGCTTTATTTATCCCTATTTATGTCTTAATTGGTCCTATTTTGTATTCGTAAGCCTAACAAATTATATCTTTTTATGGATAATACTGACAAACATCAAAGGGTAAATGATAATTTAATGATTTTGGCTGTGTCCTTGATTTTTGGTATAAGGAATAAAATGCCACTTAGGGCATCTTTGTGCTCCAAAGGTCTTTGGACCTTGTTTTCAAATGTGCCTTAAAGGGACCCCTTTTTGGAGTCTGTGCCCCGAGTTTCAAGTCTTGGGGCTAAGATGCCACCTAGGGTGTCTTAGTCCCCCTCAAGTTATTTTCAAGATTTAAGTTCAAATCTTTGTGAGATTTAGCCTCCTTTAATTAATGAATTCATATGTTGGCTTGGTGTGGTGTAGTTTCAGGATAGTAAGCGTGGATAAGTATAAATACAAGGTTCTTTCCCTCATTTTATTCACCAAGAAGCCAAGATTTTTGTAAGAGCATTCCTGATAGCATAATTGAGTTCACAAGAGCATTCAAGAGAAATTCACAAAGCATTTGGAGCCATCATCAAGATTCAAGCATCATGTCAAAGATATTCTTGCATCATGTGTGTTTTTGAGCTAACATTTCTGATGTAGGGTTTTGATTCAAGTAAGCAATTCAAATTAAGATCTATCAAGCATTCATTCAAGTCAATATCTACATTAAATCTAGTCACTTCACACAAGTTTGTGAATTTCATAATAAGGGTTTGGTGAGTTGCAACATAGCACTTTGTTCATTCAACATTTCCATTCATTTTTCCATTTCATTCCAAGGTTTAATTACCAACAAGGGGTTTAACCAAGGAAAATCCCATTTACTAACAATCAACAAGTTTTTCTTCTTTTGTATGTTTGTGTTTGTAGATTTAGGGTCAAGATCATTGAAGTGAGAAGTTGCAAAGTTGCATAGTTGCAATGAAAAGTTGTCATCTTCACAGAAAGTCACTTACAAACCAAATTTGGAAGTTTCAAGACCTAAGATATGAGAAGAAGGAAGTGCAGACCTTGGACCTCAAGATCACTTTCTAAAATTGTAGAAATTTAGATCGAGACTAAGAAGATAGTAAGGGCGTCTTAGTCCTCTTGGAGGTATTTTTTCAGAGATTCCTTCAGATCCGATTTTGACATTTGAAGTTTTTCTGTTTGCTCCGAAAAACAACAACGGGACTAAGAATATAGTAAGGAAATCTTAGTCCTCCCTAACATATTTTGATATCAATTTTACATTTCTATAATCCTTATCACATTTCCAGACTTCCTAGGTACACATATCCTAACTTGTTGTTACTTAATTTTGTCATTTTCATTCATCATTTGGTTTTCACTACTAGGTTTTGTGATTTGAATGTTGTCTTTTCCAAGCTTTTGCTTGGTGGTGAACCCTTCAAAGCCTAAGGAATATTCCTAGGTCTTCCTTGTTGAGAATTGACTCACCTTTGTGTTGATATCCAATCAAATTTGGGATCCTAGGGCATCCTTGAATGTTAGTTGGAGAAAAGTTGTGTTCTATGACCTAAATCATAAAGCATCCATTTTCCAATTAATCATTTTGGTGAACTCGACATTTTTGAACATTGATTTTCTGATTTAGAGTTCACTAAGGTCCTAGATCTAGGTTGCATTCATTCTTTCATTACATCTTGCATTAGTGAAAGTGCATCTAGGGTTTCTCACATTTGCATTAGTGAAAGTGCATATAGGTTGCATTTTTTATTTATATTGCATCATCTTATGTCATTGAAAAACTAAAAAGTGCATGTTAATTATCCTAATTGCATTTAGGAACATTGTTATTGCATTCAAAATTGAAAAAAAATTGCATCAAACTTTGCATTTAATTGCTTGTCGTTAGTTACTTTTCCTTGGATTCATTTGCACACTTTTCTATTTCTAAACATCAAGTCCCTAGGTAGGCAACTTGGAAACACTATAAACAACCTATCGTTTATTGGATTTTTCTAAAAAAAACCTCTACTGGGACTAAAACACCCTTATTGGTGTCTTAGTCCTTCTGTGATTATTTTCCTCAAAATCCTGTCTAGGTTGCTTGCTTTATGTTCTAGTTTCGAGAACCTCAAAATTTCATCAACAGGACCAAGATGCCCTTACTGGAATCTTAATCCTTGTGGAGTTTCAAGTTGTAGTTTTTAGGGTTTAAATTTGCTTTTTGTGCTTCTGTTGGCTTCTTTCAATTTTCTATTATAGTTTGCAAAATTACTATTATTTCAACTTCTTTCATTTCAAGTGTAATTGTAAGCATAGGATATTGTGTTCATTGCACTTTCATTGGTTTATCCCTTGCATGAGCTATATTACTTGGTTTCCTACAACTAATATTTTTGTGAGGCGAAGTGTGAGACTCATGGCATCCCGTGATAAAACACTCATTGTAGATCTTAGATTATCTAGCTCTCTTACTTCTAGTGTTGGTACTAGTTCACTAGGTATGGACTGTACCTTTGATAAATCTTTTGTTATACCTACTTTACCAACAAGTGCTATTCCAAGTTTTCAAACAATGGTTGATCATATCCCTCAAGAAAACATAATGAAAATGCATGAAGACCTAGCTCAATTACAAGATATCGTGAGTACTAAAAACATTTCCAACACTGTTATACCTGCCATAGATAGTATTCACTGCATGATGGAAAGTGATTAAGGACTGGAAGTTGTGCGTAATATAGCTCAAATATTTGAAAAACATCTTTCTTCCACCACCATGGTGCTCAAGCTTTAAATAATGTGCAAAACCAGGGTGGAATTCAAATTCCCCCTTTCAACCATAACCTCCATTCCTAGCTATACAAATCCTCAAGTGACCACAATGATGCAACCAACTAGTAATGTCATTCCTACCTCAAACATTCCCATTAGTGCTCCTTATACCTATGTGGCATCTAACCTTATAGATCTCCTCCCATAAGCTATCCACTCACTTGTCCTTCCAACACATACACACCATCACCATATTCACCTCCATCCCAAACCACAAAGAATGACACTATCATCAACCACCTTTTGCAAAACCTTTCATCCCTTCAATGTCAAGTATCTTTGGAGATATTGAGAACTCTAATGCTACAAGGTATAGAGATCCCTATATTTTAGAAATATGGAGGAAAGGGAGATCCTACTAATCATGTTAATGCATTTACTACTTTATGCATAGTGACTTTATCCTTGAGGACAAACTTTTGGGTAAGCTTTTTCCCCGATCCTTTAAAGACATTGCCTTGGACTGGTTTTCTACATTACCAAATAACTCACTTCGTTCATTTAATGAACTTGTTGAAGTCTTTAATAACTATTTCCAAGTGCATATGGTTCCTGAAATGACATTAGCTAATTTGATGTGATGTAAACAAAATGATGGTGAAAAATTCACTGGCTTTATTTCACGTTACCAATCGCTTTATTCCCAAATTAGTGTGAAGATTCCCGATCCTCACGTTCAAAAGATGTTCATAGAAAATTTACAAAGATACAAGAAAAGCTTACCATGATGAAATTCCCTTCCTTCATGCACTTATGCATTGCCCTTTGAGATTATCAGAATTTTGTAGGTAGTTGTGAAGCAAAAACCACTTCTACCCATCCTGAAAAAGTCTGAATCTTCAAACCAAAACACCTACCAGCCTTTCAAAAGACAAATTTATAAAAGTTTCCTTCAACTAAATTCTACCTCCCAACCTACCCAACAAGTTGATACCCAAGTAGCTGCTATAAAGAAAAGTAATCCTTATATCTTTGGGGATCTATAAAGACAATTTACTCCCTTACCTGACACACTTTAGAATATCATGACTCAGCTAATAAACAAGAACATTCTTACCTTACCTCCAGTTATAACTCTCAACGCTAGCAATTTTTTACCTCTGAGGTTTAGAAACAATGCCTATTGTGCTTATCACCAACAAAAAGTACATGATACAAAACATTGCAAGTGTCTTAAACATCTTGTGTAAGACCTCATTGATTCTAATCATATTCAAATTGGAGGTGTGAATGAGAAAGGTAATAAATATGTAGCTCCTAACCAAAACTTGCAAATCTTTACCAACCCCATGCCTAACCACAATATTTCATTTGTTAAGGCTAGTGAAACTAAACCCGATGTGATGAGCATTGACACGGATGATGATAACATGAACAATAATGAACAAGATCTTATGGATGATGATGAACAAAATCCTGTGGATACTAATGACCAAATTCCTATTAGTAAAATGATAGGAGTGATTGAAATCGATCCTTGTAAACAACAAACCATAATTCCCATTGACATTACTTTCTCTTTAAAAGAAACAATAAAAAATGCACCTGATGGTCCTCTTTACATAGCTGACATAATCAATGATAGACCCACTCCTGGGATTTTAATTGATCCCATATGTGGAAAGAATGTGATCAAAGAGTAACTCTTATATGTGCATGAACTCACTCAAGATAGATATGATAAACCAAAAGCATGGATTAAAACACATGATGGTTTTTCTTGTGCTAAGATGGGCTCGATCACATTCCCTATACAAGTAGGACCAAAGAAATTAAATGTATCATTATCTATCATCTCTAAGTCAAATTAATTTCGTATGAAGTTAGGCCACAAATGGCTTTGCTCCATAAATGTAGTCCCATCTGTTGTCCATAAGTGCTTAAATTTTCCAGTTGGCAATGAAATTTTCACTATGAACCATAGTGTCTTTAGACCTCCCTCTTCCCATGGAAATTTTTCCTTAGACTATTTTTCGCCTGAGCCCATGGAACCTATAAGACCCCATGAGGAATTCCTTTTCCTATCCTACCAAAAGTTTGAAGAAAAATGCATAGCCAAGTTATCCCTTGAAATTTTTCCTCTACCTATGATCAAACCTCTACTCCTTGAAGAAAACAATATTGAGCTTAAAACCCTTCTGACTAACAAAGAACCATCCATAAAAAAATCCCTTTCCTATTTCCTACAAAAGGCCAAGAGAAAACTGGAAACAAGTCCTAATCTGCGTCCTAAGAAAATTTATAAAGCCAAAGAGAAAGTGGTTGAACAACCTTCCATGGTTTCTTTTGTTCTTCCCTCACAAGAAGAAAAGGAACCTATGGTTGACAAACTAGCTCCTACACAAATGCAACTTGAAAACTGTAATAAAAGAAATAGAAATGCTAGAGAGCGTAGGCGTAGACATCATGCTATTGATCGAAAGATGAATGAAGAGAGCAACATACAAAATCAAAATACAAACTTGACATAAGTAATAAATGATGAGTCTCCTCCATTACCAGAACCAATAGATCCAATGTATCCAACCCAATAAGGACCAACACCTTCTATGGATATTATCATTCATCCTCCTATTGTGGTTAACCTAGACGATGATGAAGAAAATACTAAAATTGATGAGGAAGTGCATAATGATTTGAATTTGTTATTTTCCTCCTCAATGAGCTTAAACAATAACAACCGTGATGATCCTCCTAAATCGAGTGATTCACCATGTTTTGAAACTGGTGATTCTCCTAATACAACACTTGACACGATCCCTCTCATGAGTGATGATACATTTCACATATACTGAACAAGACTGGGATACAAATGACCTATTGGATGGTTGACTCACATGTGATTTACTAGTCTTTTTTCTTTTTTTTTGGTTGGTTGCATGTGTGTAATGTGATCCCTTGTATTGTTTAATTTTTCCTCTTTATGTGCATTCCTCTATTTGTATCTACATTCTTCTATATGTCTTAATATTTTTACCTTTTCTTTTATCTTTATCTTTTATTTTCATTTATCTTTCCATTTTTGTCTTTTGTTTTCCTTTTGGGGATGATGCAAGTTGCCGAGACACACTATGTCTCTTCCATTTTGACCAAAAAATATTTTTCATTATTTTTTCTTTCCTTTAATTTTTGTCTTGTGTTTTCCTTTTTCGGATGACGCAAGGTATCAAGACACCCCATGTCTCTTCCATGTTGAACCAAAATATTTTTCATTATCTTTTATTTCCTTTAATTTTTTGTCTTGTGTTTTCCTTTTGGGGATGACCCAAGGCGGCAAGACATTCATGTTTCTTCCATGTTGACCCAAAAGGTTTTTCTTTGTTTTCAATCTTTTTGTGTCATTCTTTCAGTTCTATGTTTATTTGGGGAATGATGACAATACCTAGCTCTCTAATATCATTGCATCAAAGACAGATACTGACCCTGAATCCATAGATCCCTTACGTGTTTCTAGGGGGAAACCCTCCTTTCCTTTTCATGTTCGTCGATTTTAAAGTAATTGCTTACAACATGCTGTTTAGTAATTTCTTTAAAGTGGGGACATACATTGCCATTATTTTGGAATTTTTCCATGTTCCTTGATGTGGTTTTCTCTTTGTGGTGACATTGGGAGTAATGTCCTTGAAGAGCTTGATCTATCTTAGCATATTACATTCCTCTTAGTGGTGATGTGACACACTGCATTCCCTAAGTTGTGAATCTTTTATCCTTTGATTGGTCCTCTCTTGGAGACATTGGGAACAATTTCCCCTAAGATTAAGACCTTGCATGAACTAAGAAAAATCCCTTAGAACATCCCTCTTTCTTGTTGCATTTCATTTTTGTACCTTATTAAAGTCATGGAGGTATGACTTTGCTATGGTTCCCTGGGGCTCACCTAGTGAACAACTAGCTTCACTAGCCCTTGTGAGAATGCATTATTTGTACCTTATTAAATTTATGGACACATGACTTTGATATGGTTCCTTGGGGCTCACCTAGTGAACAAGTAGCTTCACCATCCCTTGTGAGTGTGCATTTTCTTCTTGTCCTTCTCATAGTCATGGTGGTATGACTTTGATATGGATCTCTTGGGGCTCACCTAGTGGAAAACTAGCTCCATTAGCCCTTATTAGAATACATTTTGTTTACATAGTGTACATCACATTCCACTTGTAAGCTTGTTTTGGACGAAAAACCTAGACTTGGTCCATAGCACGTTGGACGACCAGTCAAAGGTTGGTCTGTAGCATTTTTCTTTTTCCTTTTTTCCTTTTTCTATCTTTGATGGTGTATGTTGGTGATCTAGTTATGGCTTCATATATCATCCACAAGTGTGTTCCTTTGTGCCTATGTTGGTTTGTCATAGGATCTTGATCCTGGGGACTTGGACACCCTCTTGGTTATTGTCATCCTATATTACTAGCATTTTTACATTTGAACCCCTCTTGATTGTGTGGTTGGCTACTTTAGGGTGATTTTGAAGCAAGTTCATCCTCTCACTCAAGTGGGGGATAAATGTAGTGTAGGGAAATGCATACCCTTGCATTTTAAAACTTTTTTGCACTCTCCTTGCTTTATTTATCCCTATTTATGTCTTACTTTTTCCTATTTTGTATCCACAAGCCTAATAAATTATATAATTTTATGGCTAATCCCGACAAACATCAAAGGGAAAATGATAATTTAATGATTTTGGCTATGTGTCCTTGATTTTTGGTACTAGGAATAAAATGCCACCTAGGGCATCTTTTTCCTCCAAAGGTCTTGGGACCCTATTTTCAAATGTGCCTTAAAGGGCCCCCTTTTTTGATTATGTGCCCTGAGTTTCAAGCCTCAGGACTAAGATGCCACCTAGGGAATCTTAGTCCCCCTTAAGTTATTTTTAGGGGTTTTAATTTCAAATCTTAGCAGGATATAGCATCCCTTAATTAATGAATTCATATGTCAGCTTGGTATGGTGTAGTTTTGGGATATTCAACATGGATAAGTATAGATACAAGGTTCTTTCACTCATTTTATCATCCAAGAAGCCAAGACTTTTGTGAGAGCATTCCTAATAGCATAATTGAGTTCACAGGATCACTCAAGAGTAATTAATCAAGCATTTGGAGCCGTCATCAAGATTCAAGCATCATGTCAAAGATATTCTTGCATCATTTTTGTTTTTGAGCTAACATTTGTGATGTAGGGTTTTGATTCAAGCAAGAAACTCAAGTCAAGATCTACATTCAAGCTAGCCACTTCACACAGGTTTGTAGATTTCATAATAAGGGTTTGGTGAGTTGCAACATAGCACTTTGTTCATTCATCATTTCCCTTCATTATTCCATTTCATTCAAAGGTTTAATTACCAATAAGGGGTTTGACCAAGGAAAAACCCTATTTACTAACAATCAAAAAGTTTCTCTTCTCTTGTATATTTGTGTTTGTATATTTAGTTTGAAGATCATTTGAAGTGAAAAGTTGCAAAGTTTCATTGTGAAGTTGTCATCTTCATGGAAAGTCACCTACAAACCAAATTTGGAAGTTTCAGGATCTGAGATTTGAGAAGAAGGAAATGTAGACCTTGGACCTCAGGTTTACTTTCTAAAATTGTAGAAATTAAAATCGAGACTAAGTAGGTAGTAATGGTGTCTTAGTCCTCCTAGAGGTATTTTTTAGAGATTCCTTCATATCTGGTTATGACATTTGAAGATTTTGTGTTTTCCTCAAAAAACAACAGTGGAACTAAGAAGACAGTAAGGGCTTCTTATTCCTCCATAGTATATTTTGACAACAATTTTACATTTCTTGAACCCTTATCACATTTCCATACTTCCCAGGTACATACATCCTAACTTGCAGTTACTTAATTTGTCATTTGTATTCATCATTTGGCTTGTACTACTAGGTTTTGTGAGTTGAATGTTAAGTTGTCTTTTCCGAGCTTTTGCTTGGTGGCGAACCCTTCAAAGCCTCAAGAATCTTCCTAGGTCTCCCTTGTTGAGAATTGACTCACCTTTGTGTTGATAGTCAATCCAATTTGGGATCCTAGGGCATCCTTGAATGTTAGTTGGAGAAAAGTGGTGTTCTATGACCTAAATCATAAAGCATACATTTTCCAATTAATCATAGACATTCACACAATAGGTCATAGAGTGGTGAGGCATTGGGCCTGAGATGGCTCACCCCATATGAGAGGCCATCGACATTAGAGCATAGGTCTCCAGGCTCACCATGGTGAGAGGGTAGACAACCATCACCAAGTTGAGGAGAGCAAGCCAGTTCCAACTAGGACTCATTTTGACATTATGTATTATGGCATTATATTTTGATCATTGAGCTTGCGAGTTCCATTTTATTATATGATACATCTTGACATTGTACTATGACACATTTTGAGTGATATATTATATGATTTTTGGTGGCGATTTATGATATGTAGTCTTATATGATTACGCTATATGGTCATGATATTTTATGGATGTTTACGCTTTTATGATGTTTATTTATGCATTCTATATGATCATGCGATGGTGTGATATGATGGATAATTATGCATTTATAATGTTGTTTATGCATCTTATATGATTGTGCAATGAGATGATATATAAATGCAGTATAGATGGTCTAATTCTATGATGTGATGTGATATGATATGATTATGTGAATTCGATTAATGTCACGTGATATGATGTCTATGAATTATGTATGCAATGAGTAGAAATGTCTAATGTGAATGCAAAATATGATGTATGATATGATTATGACTATGAAATGTTTATAAAAAAAATATCGATGCAATGTATGTGAAATGTGATAAATGGAAGTGGATATAATATAAAATGCAATGATACACCTAACATGTTATGATGCTATGAAATGATAATGCTATATGGATGCACTCTTATTCTTTTTGTATTTTTTCATGTAATATATGTGGCTTATTATGATGATGTCTATAATGATAATGCTTTCTATAATGGTTCCTAACGTGATCATGTATGCAGGGTATTTTTGTGTGTCATGAGACACTATCAAGATGTGGATAGAAGAAATGTTAGCATGGAAGAGATGGACATTAGCATGGAGAATGGAAAAGAAAGTGTGAATTCAGGTGAGAAATAACAAAGGACGGACATTCATGCTTTTATGTTCATCATCATCAGGCATCAAAATTGTCTCAAATGGAGCACAAAAACCATGGTATGACATAGACCAAGGTGTGCAAGGTTACCATATGTGAGACACCAATAGGAAAAAGACAATTCCAAAAGACAAGGAATTCCCCAAATCATACTAAGGACCTAATTGTCCTAGTCTTTTTTCCAAGACATACCATAGACAACAAGAAAAAGGCAAAAGATCATGATCCATCATCACCCCTCTAAATCCTTGACAAGACATCCTCGAGGTGACTAGTAATCATGATCAAAGACAAGCCAAAATATAAGACAAATTCAAACCAACAAAGTGTTTTCCAGAGAGATAATGTTTAATTGATAGGATTGAAAATATTGATTGATATGATTGATTAGGTTGACCAAGTGATGCATTGATTATGCCTGATTTTAGGAAAGACATATCCTGTTTTAAGGTAGATGATCGAGATGATTAATTGATTGATTGTTTGACCAAAGGTGATTGATAGATTGATAATATTGATTAATTGATTTGATTGAGTAGGTCTGGTTTCAGGAAAGACACAATTGATGGACCAAGTGACTAACTTGAGTTGATTTGATAAGGCTTGATTGATATAATTGATCGATGTGATGGCTCCTGGTTTCAGTTAAGACATATTCTATTTAAGGAAAATGACACACTTGATAAAGTTGATCGATTGACCATTTTGATGAATGCCTAGTTTCAGGAAAGACATATCCTGTTTTAGGAAAATGACAAGGTTGACCAATGACAATGTCTAATCTCAAGAAGGATGCATCATAATTAGAAGACAAGCAATAAGACTGAATGAGAAAAATGATATAATGCCCCATTCTAATATAAGATCAATGACTTGATAGTGCTGATGATTAGGAAATTGATTGATTGAAGATTAAAGACTTGTTGGATAATAATGTTTGTTTGTTGATTCACGATTTTATTTGAACAGTGATTGCTTGAGGACCAGGGATAGGACTAGACTCAACAAACCCTAAAGGACTGACCTAGGGCTTCGGGGGCTCATCGATTGATGGCCTTGCCTACGTTATACATGCAGAGACCTCATAGTTTGATTGATACAGACCAAAATTGAGATGGCTCAACAAAACCCTAAGGATAGACCTAATGTCTTAGGGGCTCATCGAATGATGGACTTTCCTACGTAGAAATGTACAAAGACAATGTAGTTCGAACAAATTGACAAAGAGTAATTTTGCCTTTGACTCTGTTGTTGGAATTTTTCATGTTTTATGATTTTTTTTGGGGATTTTGATATTTTTTGATATTTTTTGATTTTGATGTTTTCTGATGTTTTTTTGGATTTTGATGTTTTTTTATTTTTTGGATTTTAATATTTTTTGATTTTTTTGGATTTTGATATTTTCTAATTTTTTTAGATTTTGATATTTTCTATTTTTTTTGTATTTTGACATTTTATGATGTTGATACCATGTGTCGGATCCCATGAAGACATAAGTCAAGGAATTGCCCCCAGTCAAGTATAGGGCCAACTTATTATGTGTGAGGTGATCAATGGATGCAAAGAATGGTCTTGAAAGTGAAGGATGTTAAATTTCAATTGTTCGCAGGCCATGGGAAGGATGATGATGCTTTATTATGTATGGATGAGTGAATGGAAAAAAGCCAAGTAGAGTGATAGTAGATAGAGAAGCACAGTCTGACTACGCATGACACCTGTTTGCGAGGTTTTCACCATCATACTTATCCAAAGCATCAGCAAAGTTTTTTTCACTTTTGGACGAATTATTTCTCTTTACTATTTTTTTTTATTTATTTTTGTCACCAAGACACTTGTTTGCCAGGTTTTCATTAGGGTGACTATTTTTTTTAGTTTTTGTATTTTTTGATTTTTTGATGGGATACTCTGAGAATTAGGTGTAAAATCGATGAAGGTGCATGTTGTTGATGGGTTTAGACAACAACTCACCTCGGGAGTAGAGAGTTGATAAGCATATGATCCATATGTTGTTGTGATGATATAAGGGCCCAATCAATTAGGTTCAAACTTTTCAAGATTTTCTTGATTTGTCTAATTCTTTGGACTCTCTTTCAAGACTAAATTACCAATGTCAAAGCTTCTAGGTTAGACATTTTTATTGTAGTTGTGTTGAAGGAAGTTCTGATATGCTTGCAAATGTGTCAAGGCATTCTGTCTCTTTTCATCCAATAACTCTAGCTTATGTAGACAAGATACACGATATTCTTCTTGATCAACCAATCCTTGCATAGACACCCTCAGGGATGGTAACTCAAACTCAATAGGAAGTATGGCCTTAGATCCAAAGATGAGGGAATATGGAGTGGCTCCTTTAGGAGTGCAAACACTAGTACGATAGGCCCATAAAGAAATATTGAGTTGGAGATGCCAGTCATGACCAACATCATCGATAGTTTTTTTTAAGATTTTAAGGATAGTCTTTTTAGATGCCTCAACTTGACCATTACCCTGGGGGTAATATAGGGTGGTGAAATGGTATTGGATATGAAACTTATCGTAAAGTTCATGAACATCTTGATTCTTAAAAGGGTGACCATTGTCTGTAATGATGGATTACAGGATACCATAGTGGCATATAATGCAATTCAGAATAAATTTGGATATTTTCTTACTAGTAATATAGGGACCATCAGGATGGATTTGATCCATTTGGTAAAGTATTATGTAGCAACAAGGATAAACTTATGCCCATTTGTGAAAGTGGGATGGATCTTTCCTATGAGGTCAAGTCTCGATTGATAGAATGTCCATGGTGATATAAGCAACTACAATTCTTGAGTTGGCACATGTATGAGATCTCCATGAATTTGACATTGATGACACTTCTTCACAAAGTAATAGGAATCACATTCCATTGTAGGCCAATAATATCCCATCTTCATAATATTTTTAGCTAAGCTAGGATCACTAGAGTGAGCTTCACATATACCATGGTCAACCTATTGTAAATTTGTTTGTGCTTCATTTGAGTCGAGACATCAAATTAGGGTGATGTCTAGGCTACAACGATAAAGGGTTTCTCCAATAATGACATATTTAGAGGCCTGTTGGATAAGGGTTTTGTGCTGGTTGGGGGACACATCGAAAGGGATAATATGGTCATGTAGATAGTTGTAAATTTCCTTGTACTAGGGAGATTTGAGACCAACAAGTTTGCACACAAGTTCAATTTCAAGTAAATCAAATACAAGGACCAACGACTATTCCACCAAGAACTCATATTGTGATGCATTATTAGGGATGTCCAAGAGAGATCCAATTGTTTCCATTGTGTCAGCTGCCTTGTTTTCAATTCTTGGTATCTTCTCAAAGGTAATAGCTTTGAAGTACATTCTAAAACTATGAACCATGCACTTGTAAGGCATTAACTTCTTGTCCTTGGTATCATAATCATCATTGAATTGCTTGATCACTAGCTAGGAATCACCATAAACTTGAAGATCCTTGATTTTCCATTTAATTTCCATCTAGAGTCCTGTTAGTAATGCTTCATACTCAGCTATATTGTTGGTGCATGGAAATTTTATTTGAAATGAGTTAGGAATGGAGTCCCCTTGAGGTGTGATGAATCAAATTCCAACTCCTAATCCATGACTTGTGTAGGACCCATAAAAGTACAATATACATGTTGTTGGTGTTTCTATGACAAATATTGATTCATTTGGGAAGTTGGATATTAGAGGATGGTTTTCTTTCACCGGTGCATCTGCAAGTTGATCAGCTATCAATTTTCTTTGTATTTATTTTTTATCAACATATTCAATGTCATACTCACTTAAAATCATAACCCACTTAGCTAATCATCCTGTCAGAGCTAGTTTACTAAGAAGGTACTTTGGAGGATCAATTTTGGCTATCAACTTTTTCTTG
Source organism: Sequoia sempervirens (assembly GCA_007258455.2). NCBI lineage: Eukaryota > Viridiplantae > Streptophyta > Pinopsida > Cupressales > Cupressaceae > Sequoia > Sequoia sempervirens. The sequence goes on from VDFB02000008.1 coordinate 71,119,680, forward strand.
TGGTTTAGCATGTAATATCTCAATTTCTGGGCTACAAATACAACTGCTAGGCATGCTTGTTCAATAGGGCTATAGTTTAACTCATATCCAACCAAGGTACGACTGATGTAGTAGATTGCTTATTCTTTACCATCATTATCATTTTGTGCCAATAATGCCCCCAGTGATGATGTAGTTGCTATTATATACAATATCAAATTCCTACCATCAATTGGAGCCATAAGAACTAGTGGAGTCAGTAGATAATGCTTAATTTGATCAAATGCTTTTGGGTATGTGCAGGATCATCATATAAAAAATAGGCCCTTAAGTGGTGAAAAATTTAGAAAAATCAAAGTTAGACAACTTGACGTAAAAATTTAATTAAGTCATCAATATTATTTCAAAAATATGTAAGAATATAATTTGTAGCAAATTGAATGTAGTTTCTAAACTACTAGGTTTATTTTTTTTTTTTTTAAATCTATTTGGTGAAAATTTGAATTTTCAATGTAGTGGTACTTAAATTTCAGGGAAAAAATAAGAGGTAGGTGTCTATCTGACCACCCTAACCACAATAAAATGATAATTTTTTTTAATAATATTTTAGATATAAGTAGAGGACTCATGTCCCAATGTTATGCATATTTTTTTGTAATTTTTTTCCAAGTAAATAATTAATTATGATTTTTTTATTACAACTTTTAAAAAATATTAAAACTCATATGTCTAACCACCTTAACTTGGTCAAAACTTCATGAAATTCATTTTTTTAATCCTATAGTATGTGAAGCATAGAATGTGATGCATGTTTCAGATTCAAAAAATGTGATACCATTTGAAATATATAAATTTTTTTCAATCACCTATCAATCAAGAATTTAGTCGTAATTCAAATAGAAAATGAATAATAATTATTTATTAAATTCAAAGTAAAGCATAATTTATAGTGGTTGAAAGCTGAGAATATCCTTTAAAACCCTTTTTGTTTCATCAATTTTGGGTTAAAAAAAAGTCATCAGCCACATACCCTACACATACACATCATATCGCCACTTTTTGGCCCATCATGATCCTGCACATATGCTTCTTGACATTTTTTCGTCCAAATGAAGGGAATTCCTTTTGTAAAAAGTGTTGAAATGGATGAATCTTATTTGATAGCTAGGTGATGAACCTATAGATTGATTGCAGTCTTCCTTGTAAAGTCCTTAACTGACTAATGTTGGTGGGCGATGACATGTCCAAGATAGCTTTTGCTTTTGCAGGAACAACCTCTATTCCTCTACAGGAGACAATGTATCCTAAAAATTTTCCTGATTGGACCTCAAAAAATATTTCTTTGGATTTAACTTGAGTTTGTATTTTTTAAGTCTTGTGAAAATCTTATCCAAAACTACTAGGTTATCACTTCTTTCTAGATATTTTGAGAGAGGATCATCAACATAATCCTCCATAAGCATGTGCATAAAATCATAAAAAAATGGTAGTCATGGCTCTTTGATATGTAGCTCTAGCATTCTTAAGTCCAAATGGCATAATATTCCAACAAAAGGTTCCCCAAGTGCACGTGAAGGTTGTCTTTGGTTGATCTTCAGGAGAATTCCTTATCTAATTATAGCCCAAGAGTTCATCCATAAGTGATAAAATTTCATATATAGTCGTGAGGTCCACTATGATGTGAATATTCAACAAGGGGAAGTCGTCTTTAGGACAAGCCTTGCTAAGATCCCTAAAATATGCATATACTCTTATTTGACCATTTAGTTTTGTGACAAGAACAAGATTAGATATCCAATCTGTGTAATGAATAGAGCGTATGAATCTAACATCCAAGAGTTTCTTTAGTTCAACCTTGACCATGAGTTTAATCCATGGGTGCATTTTCCTTAGCTTTTGTTTATATGGTTTTGCATTTGGTATCAATGGAAAGTGGTGTAAAACAAGCTCGGGTCCAACCCAGGCATATTAGCATATGACCATGCAAAATTAACTTGTCTCTCTGAAAAGAATGTTGTAAACTCGGGTTTTTCCTCAGTGGTAAAAGATGTTGCAAGTTGTATGATTCTAGAGTTATCTTGCATTCCAATGTTCACCTCTTCTATCTCTTCTACAAGCAATGGTGATTTCTCTTAGTCTATAGCGAGACTGTCCAATCCTCCATCCTCAGGCACCTTAAAGAGGCTTTCACCTTTGGATACATCCTTTATTTTTACTATTTCATGATCAATAGGCACCTTTCAATTTTCACTTGAAGACCTATTCTTTTTATTGAGTTTTTTCATTTACACTTTTGTGACTAGAGGAAAGGATGATCTCACCAAAGTATGTTGCACTATTGAGTTCCATGATAGAGCCAACCTTATGATCCCCACTTGGTATTCCTTCATGAAGTCCCATGGACTGATCAATTGCTTCATCATTCTTGAATGTGTGTAAACTCAGTGGTCCTTATTGGTCCCAATCTATTAACTGGGCGTAAACGAGGGACTAACCATCATCAGTGTTATCAAGGGTAATGGTGTAGGAAGATAAGGTAAAGATAGAGTTGGAGTCATCAGGTTCCCCAAAGGTTTTGATACAAGCTTCCATTCAGAAGGGAATACTTTGTTTGGGATTTGACAAGTTTTGTAGGGGATCAATTTTAAACATTTTGTTGAATCTTTCTACAAAGGTAGGTTCACTAGGTTCTCTAAATGTTTCCTCAAGGTCATAATCACTAAATGATGTATTGAACCCCATTCAAATTCATTGGAATTGGATTTGGTATAATAGTCCTTAGATATCTTGATTCCATTTGAAGCATTAACGGTCTCACTTGAAGGCAACCCAATACCTAGGATACTCACTTTTACTGGTACAAACCCTAACCCACTATACTTTGGTAATTTAGGAGGTAGTAAGGGTTCCACCATCCCTTTTTTTTAGACTAAGGCCGCTGTGTCCATCATATCCTTGTTGCTTCATCAAGAGGAACCCTTTTGGATATTTTTCAACTAGCAATTTCTTAGGTTCTACCTCCTCCTCTTCTTTATACAACCATGTATAAATGTGGTCATCCAAAGATTATTTGGCCAACTCACCCCATTTAGTGAAGGTGGTAGGAGTATTGTGGATGATAGCATTAGGTTGGAGGAGATGTGGTTTTCCATAAGAGTTTGGTTATTTATGCAACTTTCCAATGCAAAGGAGATTCTTCATGTTGTATTCTCTGAATTCTTTGTCTTGAATATGGATTTTGGGATTGGACAGTGTGGTGAAAGGAGTGGGTGATCTGACAAGGTTAGATGGATCAATGTAGTGGGATGAGAAAAGAGATGTTAATAGGGATCAACATGTTAGGAGGCCATTCCAAGTAGATAGATACCAGTAATTGTGTTTAGCCAGAATACCTGGCTACCCTAACTGAGTTCTTGAAGATTTCAAACCTGCTCTAGTCAGATTCTCTGGCAATAATTCCTTGAGTGGTGAAGACCATATCAAAGCATTTTCTAATGTTATGGATGATTTTGAGGTAGAGGAAAATGATGTCATGATGAAGTTGTTTATGCAATGTCTCATTGAAGATGACTGTGAGTGGTATAGGAGTTTTCCTATTGAGAGCATTGGCTCTTGGGAGGAATTTAAAAGGATATTTAGAGAAAAATACAGTGACAAGACCGATTCAAGTTTTTTGTTGAATCAATTTAATAATATTGCTAAAGGTCCTAATGAATCTATGGTTGAGTTCAATACAAGATTCCAAAAGACTAGGAAGAGGTTGCCTCCTCATCTACAATTGAATGAAAATGTGTGCTTGGTAAATTTCTACAATTCTTTTGATACAAAAATGAGTTACTTCCTACTAGATAACAATCCTCAAACATTGAGGGAAGCCTACAAGATGACAAAGGATATTGAGAATATTAGTAGAGCAACTAGTAAAGTTGGAAAAAGAGATGATGAAAAACTCCTTAGAAATTCAAAAAAGGAGGATAAGAGTCTAGGTACTAAAGGGGGCACTGTTGAGGATAAGATTGATAATTTTATGAAAACTATAAATGACAAAATTGTAAAACAAGAAAAGTTTCAACCAAAAAATTGTCAAAGGAATGAAAGACCTCCTCAATTGCAGGATCACCCATATAATACCAATTGGTATAATGGGAATCCTATTCTTAATAATCAAAGAAATTCCTAGAATAAGGTCCCTCTGGATCCTCTACAAAATAATTCAAGAAATATTCTGGAAGATACCCCTTGGTGTATGGTTTTCCAAATGCCACATTCTCCTCAACAATGTGCAGTTACATAGATGGTTGAAGTGGAAGAGGATATTCTTGAACATTGTAGTCAACAAAATGAGGAGGATATTGATGTACTTATGATTATGGGTGATTTTGATGTTGCTGATAGTGAATGCTCTTTTGATATGAACTCCTATGAAGTGGATGTAGATAATCAAAGGAAAATTGCTAGTGCATATCATCAACAAGTTCTCTCTGATGAGGATGTTCATAGTGATACTGAGGTATAAAATTTTGAAGTGATTGAAGATGGTGTGTCATTAAGAAGGCCCTTAGATGAGGAGATTGCAAAATATACTACAGCCTTGGCCACCCAAGCTAGAAGTTCTTACCATCTGAGGAATATAACAGTCAATGGTGAACAAGGCAGTCCTGCTGGTCTTTTCATTAAGGAGAAAAATGTCAAAGGAAAAGAGTATAAGCCTAATGGAAAAATATAAGTAGTCAAAGCTAAAGAAGGCAGGTGTGATAAAATTTGGGCTAAGAAATTAGGTAAGCCAAAAGCTACTAAATAATTCATATCTCCTACTACGAAGATAAAGACACAAAAGCAAAATCCTGAAGTTACAAGGAAGAATGCCAAGCATAGGGCTGAGGTAACCAAAAATCAATAGAAGCAGAGTAACAATAAACAAGGTATGATCCCAATTGAACTACCCAAGTATACTCTTGTTGATATGTTTCAATTACTTAGCCAAGTAAAAGTATATGTGTCTTTTCTTAAAATGATGAGAATAGATGAACATAAGCAAAAGGCAGTAGCCCTTATCAATGGTGCTAATATAGCCTGTAATGATTTACTGGTGCCCACTCCACCCAAAATGAGTGAAAAAGATAAGAAAGACAAGGAATTTGAGGGGTTCATCACTGATGTTCCCCATATCTTCCTAGGGAGTTTAGTAACTACTTGTCCCAGGAGGGAAGATAGATCCATTTTTCCTCACTTTGATTGTTGGGGGAAATTTTATTAAAAATTATATTACTGACTGTGAAGCATCCAATCACATCATGCCAGCTAAAATTATGGAGGCAATAGGATTGAAAGTTCATAGCACTCATGGTAAGTGTTATGCCATGGATTCAAGAGAAGTCCCTATTATTGGTGTGATGAATGAACTTCCTTACAGATTAGCATCCCACCTAAACAAAGAGTTTAAAATGAGTGTGGTGGTAGTGGATATGCCACCTAATTATGGAATGTTGTTATCTCGGAAATGAAGTGCATCTATGGGAGGTAGTATGCATTGTGACATGTCTTATGCCGCCTTTCCCATTGATGGTAAGAATGTTCAAGTGGTGCAAGAACCAAGGGTACCACATATGTTGGAGCATGCTCCTCAAGATGACACAATTGTTTTAAGAGAAACTAATATCAGTGATTTCAAGATTGAAGAAGTATCGAGAGAAGTTGATAAGTGCCCTGCGCGTATAGAAAATGAAGTTTTAACATTATTAAACAAGAATGGACTTTGGAAAATTTACTTTGATGGTGCAAGTTCCAAAGAAGGGTCTAGTGTAGGGATATTATTGTTATCACCTAGTGGAAGTATGTGTAAATTCTCTTTCACATTGTATTACTAGGACTGAGATTGGCTAAGAAACATGAGATATAAAATTTAATGGTAATTGGTGATTTTGAGCTTGTGATATCCCAAGTAAGAGCCAAATATGCTTGAAAGAATAATAGATTGAAGCAATACAAAAATAATGTTTGTGACTCCATTGAGCAGTTTGATGCTTTTGGAATTGAATGGATGGAAAGAGGATAGAATAGAGTAGCTGACTTACTTGCTAACATTGCATTGAGACCAAATGATATAAATTTTATAGTTATCTCTAAGGTTGAGGTATAGACAAGGCGTTCCATTCCTAAAAATGTGCATAACTAGCAGATTTTCAATGATGATGAGGATATTCTCAAAATTTTGAACTGTGTTGATGAATATGAAGGTCAAGAGATTGAATTTGGTGGATTTGTTAAAAATATTGATAGAAAGGACATAATATTTGGAAAGGAGGTTATCCAGTTAAAGACAAATAAAATCCCCAAAGGCCTTGTAGCACTCGAAAGGGTCTTTGACAGTCAAGATAAAAGGAAGATTAAGACAACTGCTGCTCATCCAAAGGACCTAGAGGAAGTAAATTTTGGGACTGAAAATGCCCCTAAGAAAGTGTATGTAGGAAAGAAGATGAAGCCAAAGGTGAAGTAAATGTTGATTTCCTTGCATAGAAAATACAACCATGTCTTTGCTTGGTCATATGATGACCTAAAAGCTTACAAGGAGGAATTTCTTTAGCATGAGATTGCTTTGAAGGTGAATGCTAAGCCTTTTAGGCAAAAGAAAAGACCAATTAATCCTACTATAGCTCCCAAGATGCAAGAGGAGTTGGTAAAGTTGAGAGATGCTAGAATTATAAAACCCATTAGAAACTCTTCATGGGTATCCAATCTAGTGCCAGTAAGAAACAAGAATGAAGATATAAGGTTATGCATTGATTTGGGGAATTTGAATATATCCTCATTAAAGGACAACTACTCATTTCCAAACATGGAAGCCATGTTACAGAAGGTGACTGGTTGTGAGCTAATGTCAACGATGGATGGTTTTTAAGGTTATAACCAAGTAAAGGTAAAGGAGTTTGAGTAGTATAAGACTGTATTCACTACTCCATTGGGCACCTATGTCTATATGAGAATTCCTTTTGGTTTAACAAATGTAGGTGCCACTTTTCAAAGGGTCATGGATGTAGCTTTTTATGATTTTACTGATTTGTTTATGGCTATATATCAAGATGAATTGTCCACTTACTCCAAGAAGGAGGAAGATCATTGTATGCACTTAGAAAAGGTATTTTTCAAGTCTCTAGAGTAAGGGATATCTCTGAATCCAAAGAAATGTGCTTTTGGAGTTACTAAGGGAAAATTACTAGGGCACATTGTGTCAGGATTGACCCTAAAAGGGTAGCAGCCATAGATAGAATCCCCCAGCCAGAAAATTTCAAAGGTATTCATTCATTTTTTGGACAAATAAATTTTTAAAGAAGGTTTGTGACTAACTTTGTAGAAATCACAAGACCTATTTCCAAGATGTTGAACAAGCTATCAAGGAGGCTCTAGTCTTGAAATCTCCTTATTTCTCTAAGCCAATGTTTTTTTTTTCTTTCGCTTCTTTTCATACAATTGTTGTTGTTTTATTACAAAAAATTGAGGAGGGCTTTAAACATCCCATTGCATTCTTTAGCAAGTCTTTAAAGGCCATAGAGCTCATATATGACATGATGGAAAAGCAAGCATATGCTCTGGTTAAGGCTATGAAGAATTTTAGGACTTACTAGTGGGAGCTACTAGTTAGAAACCAAGATCAGATTTGCAAACCATAATAGACCTTCCACAAAAGAGAAAAACAAAAAAATAGAGATTTGTAAGATGTGCAAATAATTATTATTCGAGAATTCAATAATTACATGATAATGATTTGCTTTATAAAAGAAAAGATGCATAACCCTAATCTTATCTTGAGCAACAAGATATCTCAATAAGATAAGGATAAAACCTATAACTTAGGAATTAAATGTGCCTAAGTAAACTTATGCTAATGTGTAATTAAATATTAATTACACTAACACCCCCCCATAAGTGCAACTTAGGGAGAAGCAGATTATTATGTAAATATGAGTCTCGGCAACAAGGCCTGATCAGGTACTCATGTACAAATGAAAAGAGAGAGAAAACCTAGTGGGAAAAACCCCCCCTCAATGAGATGAACTACTGCGAAGAATCACTGGAAGAACTTTGAAGAAGCAACACTGGAACCCCAAATCTGGCAAGCAAGGAAAGATACTTCTATTTGCAAAATACCATATCAAAATCACAAATGCAACAACAAACCCAATGCCAAGGAACATTGGAGACTCACATACTAGATCAACCCTTGAATCTATAAGCAACAGTAGATGAAAAGATGAATGAAGCCCATAATGATGACAAAATATAGAAGCTGTGTCTCTCAAAGCCAATGCAAAACTGAAACTAAGACTTCCCACAGGATGAGTACTATCAAGATTCTGGAACATTAACATTAAAAATATGGCCCTCAAATGAGAAATATCTGAACCAATGCATATCAAGAACCATAAAATCCCAATGTGAAGTGCGAACCAAAGCAAACCAAAGATGTGTCCAGCTAAACAAGAAAGACGTTAAAAGGAGACAACAAGAAACCAGAAAGACTCATGCGAGTTGTCACCAATACGAAATATGGATGCAAGAACCCCCCTTAATGGAACTTTATATCAGTTCGTTATTACAATACCCAATGATTGCAGAAGGAGAGAATGCAAAAAATGGATAAGCGAGTCAAAAGATATGCTTCCCGGAGTGAAAACTGGAACATCTGACTTCCGAGGTAGAAACAAGGCATCAGAAAGGAAAAACCAAAAAATCAGACCTACACCATTATGTAGAGCTTAGAAACAACTTTCTGGTGATATCTCGTTTGCAAAAAAACAACACCGTATGTGAAAGTTATGCTCATTTCCGTGGAACTGCTCCAAAAAGGTCTGATTTGGCCCTCAGGGGCTAAAAAAATAAGGCCCCTGGTCGCCTGGGTGGACCAGGCGGCTGGTGGTCAGGGGGCTTCGGTGTAGCCCCTGGTCACCCATGTGACCAGGGTTGGGGCTAAAAGCCCGACGGGGGCTGGCGCCTGGGCTGTGGTCGCCCATAGGACCTGGGCGGAGCCTGCGGGGGATGAAAGGGGGAAGCGGCGGACTGGTGGCGGTGGCCGCTGGGTGGCCGCTGGGTGGCGGGTTCCATTTGTTCTGGCCACACAAACCCTATGCCAATTTTTTTGATTTTTTTTCAAAATTTGTGCCTCGAGAACTGTGCCTAGGGGCTGTACGACCCTTGGGCAAATTTTTTTTGCCTCTCCGGATGACTTCCCAAACTGGACAAACTTTATATCAAAATAGGGGTTTTTGGACGTTGCGAATCCAACGGCAAGGTCTGCTTGGGCCCAAAGCACTCTGAAAATCAGGCAACCCCCAGATCTATCAGAAAAATCATCGAGCTTGAAACCCTCGCAGATCTGGAAAATCATGACGAAAATGAATGAAATAAAAGTCATTTCTGACTTTTTTTAACACTTTGAATCCAATGGAAAACCCCGATTTGATCCAAGATGCTGTATAAAGATTCTCAAGGAATGAAACCCTTGAGGGACCTCGAACGAGCTCTGCACTGTATTCCTCTGAAAAAGCTAAGAAGGGGCTGCAAATCGAGGCTCTGATACCATGTTAGAAACCAAGACCAAATTTACAAACCAGAATAGACCTTCCATAGAAGAGAAAACAAAAAAGTAGAGATTTGCAAGAAGATGTGCAAATAATTATTATTCGAGAATTCAATAATTACATGATAATGATTTGCTTTATAAAAGCAAAGATGCATAACCCTAATCTTATCTTGAGCAACAAGATAGCTCAATAAGATAAGAATAAAACCTATAACTTAGGAATGAATGTGCCTAAGTAAACTTATGCTAATGTGTAACTAAATATTAATTACACTAACACTACTGTCATAGCTTTTGTACCTAGTGCTGCTATAAAAGATATTTTCACTTAGCAAGAAACTATAGGCAGTATAGATGGATCAACAAGATCAAAGAATTCAATATCGATGTCCAGATTACCAAATTAGTAAGAGGGAAGGGCCTAGCTAATTTAATGGAAAAAACTAATTTGGAGGCTAATCAGGTTAATCGGGTATAAATGGTTGATGTTGCACCTATCTGTGATATGCAAACATGTGGATAGTATAGAAGAATTGTCCAATATTTACAAAATTTGTAATGTCCTATAGATATGGCTAAGAATGACAAGAGAACATTAAAATTGCATGCCATCAAGTATGTGATTATTGACAATGAGCTATGGTGGAGAAACCCAGATGGTATACTACTTAAATGTGTGGATGGAAAGCATGCATTAGAACTCTTGCAGGAAATGCATAATGGAGTGTGTGGTGGTCATTACATGGAAAAGACCACTACTCATAAGATGTTGAGAGTAGGATTCTAGTGGCCTACTGTCTTTAAGGATGCTCACAAGTTTGTTAAGACTTGTGATGCTTGCCAAAGGTTTGCAGGAAAACTGAAGTTTTTAGGGAATCTACCACTTAGGCCAATTTTTGTTCAAGCCCCTTTCCAACAATGGGGAATTGATTTTATTAGAGAGATAATAGAAAAGTATAGTGGAGGGCACTCATGGATCCTTGTTGCCACTGATTATTTCACAAAATGGGTAGAAGCAATTCACACAACAAAGGAAACAAGCAAGGTGGTGGTGGATTTTCTCATTAGGTTTGGAGTCCCAAAAAAGATCATCTCAGAGAATGCTGTGTTTTAGATCTGAGGAATTCAAAGAATTTTGTGATAAACATGGCATACAAGTTTCTTATTCTTCACCTTACCATCCTTAAGGAAATGGTTAGGCTAAGCCTAGCAATAAGAGCTTAATGAAAATCATGAAAAGTGTAATGGAGAAGAACAAAAAATCTTGGGACTCAAAACTAAAGTTGGCACTCTGGGTAGATAGAGTTATTGTGAAAAAGGCTACTAGTTATTCACCATTTGGCTTGGTATATGGTTTGGATGCTAGGTTGCCACAAAATAACCTGATAAAAATGTATAAGTTTTTCCAAGAGTATGATGATGATGTATGCGAGGATATGCAACACAAAATTAATAATTTGATGTAATTGGATGAAACTAGAAGAGAGGCTCATGCTAAAAATACAAAACTATAGTTGCAAGTCAAGCACTTGCATGACAAGAGAGCTTCTCCCAAAAAAATTGAGGTGAATAGTAAGGTATTAGCCTGGAATACAAAGGCTAAAGATAAGGGTAAACATGGAAAGTTTGAAGCATTATGGTTAGGCCCTTATCTTATAGCCAGTACACATGGGGAGGACCCTTATTTCCTCCAAATCTTGACAAGCGAACTTTTTGAATTGCCAGTACATGGATAGTTCTTAAAGCCATACTTCTCCTAAGTATGTTATAATTCCATGTACACTGTAGGTTTTGTACATGCGAATGCTCTTCCTAGACCTGCCCAAACATGACAAATAGGTGATCATTAGTTAATAAACAAGTAGAAATTAAGCATTCCCTATGAAATTCATTTAAACATAAGAACATGAAAACAACGTAAAATATCAAATAAACTAATAATGAAATATTGTTCTAAATACTCAAACCAGAATACCATAGAGGCATTGGTGCTTCTTTGATGTGGAAAGAAGCCCTTTCCCACTCCCTCGATAAGATTGATGATAGATGTGTGATGAACAAAATGGAAAGAACCTAGCTATGATGGAAAAATTCTATGCTAACTTGGGTGATGTTGTGAATAATAACCTTGCATGAAATTGTGGATCCTCATTCAATAGAGAAGGCCTCTATTTATAAGGAAGAAGGGTTGAAGGGTGAAGAATGGGGAGAATGTGGGATTAAAAAAAGGACCAATGGCATTGTGCCACTTCTCAACATGCTAATGAATCTTAGAGGAGATGTGTAAGAGGAATGAATGCCAAGAGGTGGCTTGTGTAAGAGGAGATGTAAGAGCCTTTAATGCAAAGATGACTCAAAAAAGAGGACATGTAAGAGCCTTCAATGCAAAAGTGGCTCAAAAAAGAGGACAAAAGTCCTTTGGGAGGGAAAAGTCAAGTGGGTGGAATATTCAAAGAATATGCCATTTTTGAATGAAAATAGGGTAATTTAGTAAATCAAATAAATTGATTTACGTGTACAACTTGGTTAGTTGACCAAGGTTGACTTAACCTAGGGTGGAGTTAAAAGCTAGAGGAATGGGGGATTAGTGTTAGGAGTTAATTAATCTAGGATTAATTAACTTAGGTGAAATTAGTTGATTTATGATATTTAATTTAAATGTTTGGGTTTATTTAAATCAAATGAGAGGATGTTAGAACTTTAGGATTTTAATTAAATTAATTAATTAATTTAATTAAAGGAAGAACATTAGGATTTTAATTAAATATATTGCTTTATTTAATTAAAGGAAGAACATTAGGATTGGCGATGATGAAATATATATGATAAAGTTCATTATCTAATTTAGGGAGGAAATTAAATAAAGATTATTCAATTAATTGGTTAGTGTGGAAGTGATTAAAGAAGAATCGGTGTTAGTTAATCAAAATCAAGTGCATGATGTCGATCACGATATTTTGAGTTTCTACATTTTTCCCCTCTTTGAAGCAACATACTCACTGCATTGGTTCAAATAATGATGTTACCAAGATCAAAATTCAAAAAATTTCTAATTTTTTCGGATGTCCCACTACTACCCCAATGAGAAGAATTACGTTGGTACACTGCCCCCTTGAGAGATAGGATGAAAATTTTGATTTTTTGGTGATTTCTCAAAAATAAGGCAAGTTGCTCAAAGGGTTTAGAAAGACTCCAAGATGCTGAAAATATGCCAAAATGAGAAAAAAAGATGTGAAATGAACATCGGTTTGGGAAAAAATAGTACCGGGGGTGCAAAAACCTAGTTTGACCCTTATAGTCTTTTAAGCTTTGACTCTTCTGCAAAATGGCACAATGAGTGCTTCCTCGACACATTTATGAGCGAGTCTACATGCACTAGAGACCTCCAAGTGCAGGACCACCGGTATGTAATCCAAACCCAACTTTGAAATTTGATTTTTAGTGCATTTATTATGCTTTTAAAGAGTCAACATCCCCAGTGTCGATATATAGTGATGCACAAATGGTCAGTTGATGATGCTGGAAAGTCAAACAGTACCACTAGTGCAAATGGCAACACAGTTTGCGATTTGGGTTTATAGTTTAAATTCTCAATTAGCAACACTTTTGTCAAAAGTGATGCTTTTCCCAATTTGGAGTTAGGGTTTGTTAGTCAAAGGGTGACGCTTATGTAAATGGTATCACCAAGGTCGATTTAGTATTTTCAAAGAGTCCAGCACCACTATTTGGATTTTTTGTATATAGCGATGCATTCATAAATAGCGATGCATTTGTTGTTCTAGGGTCAAAAACTCCAAACAGAGTTAGATATTTTTTGTGAAATTTGACATTGTGCACTTCGTGGGTACAAGAGATGATCTAGCTCATGTTTTTGCATGAGCATTGGCCCTCAGTTTTTAGAGAATTGAGAAATTTATTTGAGTTACGATAGGAGCATTTGAGGGAGATTGGTCTCTGGTATGTAGCCTATGCGCCCATTGTTTGGACTCACTTAGCGATGATGACCACGTTGTGTGAGAGATGGCATAGTGAGACCTCATCCTTTCACCTTCTAATTGGTGAGACGACCATGACATTAGAGGACGTATGGTGGATCTTGCGGTTGTCGATACATGGTGATCATGAGATCTATGATATGAATGTCAACATTGATGCATGTCATGATGTCATGGAGCTAGAAGACCTTATATTGACTGAGGGCCAGATTGACTTGGAGTTTTATAGAGGTTGGGTGTCACTTGTTAGGTTGATCATTGCTGCTATTATATGTGGGTTAGTAGCTCTAGATCGACAAGGTAGATTCTTCAGTCTGAGATGGAGCTTGGCATGGGATAGGATGCTGAGGTAGAGGACCTTATTTTCTTGGGGACCAATGATGATGGCCTCACTGTACCATGATTTACATGATTTTGCATACTAGAATGGTCGAGCGATCAACACTAGAGTGACACTGCTACATATTTGGGTTTGGGAGCGTATTTCCATGATCTGACCGATCATCACTTCGATTGATACAAATCCCGATGATCTAGTAGTTTGGATATATGGTGGGGGATTACTTTGTGACATGTTGAAGAACTGGGTCTTCCTTACTGGTGTCGCATTCTACATGAACAATCTTATAGTATTCTATTGGCGGTTGTTGTTATAGATGCTAGCTTGGTATGATGACGTACAACAACTATTTTATGCTCAAAATACTCGGTTGATGCAGGGGAGGGACCATACGATTATAAAGTGTTATCTCCTAGACAGGGTGGCTCGCCAGTTTGGGGAGGCACAAGATCATCCAGATGATGGATATACTACCATTTTTTCTAGATTGTCCTGAGAGACTCATGGGGGTAGATGATCCCAGCATCCAATACAGTTGATTTCTTCCAATAATTGGTTGCTAGGCCATGGGCCTATAGTTAGGGGCCAATAGACCCAGGCATGACATGAGCCTACGATAATTGGTTCAACCCTCCACACTCACTGACAAAGCCAGGAATGCTACCTCCATGGGGGAGGCCTCAGTGGAGGAGTGCTCGGAGAGCACATGCAGGGCTGGATGGATAGGATCCTGGAGCATTTCCCCAAGATGGGTAGCCTCCACAACAGCTAAGTCAGTAGCTAGATCAACAACCATGACAGCCACAACAACCACAATAGACATAACAGCCCGAGGATCTATGGGATGTGCAAATACAATAGTTATAGGCACAAATACAAGTGCTTATAGGTGAGCATGACATCGAGCGCTAGCAGAGATAGGTGGTTATACTAGAGAGATATCAAGCTAGGTAGTAGGTCCAAGCCCTTACTACTAAGAGGGACCATGAGCACCAGTAGAGATAGGCCACAAAGTTGTAGTTAGCTCAGGAGGTCAGTCGTAGACAACAAATAGAGAGCATGGCTACCTCATCCTAGGGGATGACTATACCAGCATAAATGTACTGTGAAGCGGTCCAAGAGGCAGAGTACTATAGGTTTCATTATCGGTAGGTTGTGCCCATGGCTCTTTGACAATCAAATTATTCTTAGCAAATAGAGGCCTAAAAAATCTAGATGATTAGCCAAAGAGGCATGCGGGCGAGGGGAGTAGCCATCAAGACTAGCAGATGTGTGTAGTTTTTGGATCAATGCCCAATTTTTTTGATATTCATGGGATTCATTTTTTGATAGCCTATTGGGCTTTGTATCATGATCGATATACATACATTTGAGTCAGATTTTGTACCATGACAATGATGCTTTTTTGATATATATATGATATGGGTTTGACTGATTTATGATGTGATGTGTTCACTTTATTTATGCCTTATGTATTGATGCATTTGATGTTCTATGTATATTCAAATGATTCTAAGATGCTTAGAATAACAAATCTATATTATGTCCTAAATAATAATGCAAAATGGATGATGTGATACATTATGATTCTAAGATGTATGTAATGTTATGATATGCTCATTTTTCATAATATGTTATGATATGCAAATGTTATGGATGAATTTCCTTTTCTAAATGATGCGGATGCAATGTTTATTTTTATTTTTTCCATGCATGTTTTATGATGATGATGTATGCATATGGATGTATTGATGCAAATTCTTATGATATGCAATAGTTTAAGATGCTTAGAATAACAAATCTATATTATTCCATAAATGATAATGTAAAATGGATAATGTGATATGTAGTGAGTATGTGGATGAATGCTTTATGCGATTAATATGAGATTTATGTATGCTAATGATTTATGGATGCAGGATGGATGCATTGGTGATGTTTGGTTGATTGTCATGATACCATGTTAGCACAAAGAGAAGTAAATAGAAATGAGATGATGAAAAGAGGATCCAACAAGTCCATGATCAATTGAGACTTTATTGGAAATAATGATGAGAGATTGATGATGTTTTGCTTGTCAGGGATTGGGGACGTAAAGAGATTACTTTCCTTATGTTTGATAACACACATAGATATGATGAATCAAGGTATAAAGAATGAGGATTGTGTTGTACCTAGTGTGATGAACTTTGACTTCACAATCAGATAGGAGTATCCTTGTTCACACCTAAAATACAAGACCCTATTTAGGATGTAGTTTAGATATTTCAAGCATCCCAAACCAAAACATAGAAAAGAAGAACCTTCCCATGTGGTCAACAAGATACCCAAAATACCCTCCCTACAGACCAAACAAAGTAAGCATGATGAAGGTTATATTACAAGAATATCCAACAAGCACAACAAAGAAAAAGATAATGATCAATGCCCCATTCCTTTCTCTCTAAATCGCTTTATTTAGACATGTCATCGAGAGGTCATTGGAATGAGAGGAATAAGATAAATCAACAAAACAAGGACCAAATAAACAAACAAGCTAATGTTCTTCATACCTCTAGCCAAGACTATACTACGGTGATGCCTGATGTTGATTTCCATTGTAGGAAGGATGCATCCTAGGAGATGATGTTATCAGATGATTTTGGGACTAATTGGATGATGGGCTATTGATACCAAGAATTGACCAACTTGTTTACCTACTAACCTAGACTTGAGACCTTGACATTTGAGTTTTCACTTTCAATTTTCTGAACTTCTTTCTGATTGTTTCACCAAAGGTTGGGATGACGATGATATATTATGAGAAGATGTTTATTTCGGGTGATCATGAAATGAGATGGATGATTTTGGGTTTTTTGAATGTTTTGGTATTTTGCATTGTTTTGAGGTTGTTTTGGATTTTTTGAGTTGTTTTACAAATGTTTTTATTTTTAAAAATTTTCAATGTTTTTGGTGTTTTCAGATATTTGACCTAACCTAAAGACCTATCCTAGGGGCCTTGGGGGATGATCAAATATTAGCGTTTCCTACGTTATACATGCAGAGACCATGTAGTTCGACTGACACATACTCTTTTATTGATGAAACATGAAAAAATGGTTTGCCAGTTTATTATGATGGACTCCTAAAGGATTGACCTAGGTCATCTCGGGGGAACATCAATGATGGCCTTGCCTATGTTTAGAGATCAAAGACCCGTAGTTTGATAGGACGAATCTATTTTTGACTTTTTCTAACCTTTTGACCTGTTTTTGGATTTTTGACATGTTTTGAATGTTTTTGGGTTTTTTTATTTTATGAATGTTTTTTGATTTTATGATTTTATAAATGTTTTTGGATTTTTGGATTTTAAGGAATATTTTAAGAATATACACAAATCTAATCCAATGTAGGTATAAGAACATGCCCCCAACATGATGTGATACAGGTAGGGAAAATTGGCCTTAGGAATGTGCCAAGTAGTTATAGGAGGGAACATGATACAAACACATGATCAAGCTATGATGCGAATGCGGATGGGTGATGGAAAGAATAATGGAATGAATGTAATGGAAAGTGATGTAGGACAAGCCGTAGAGATCATGGTGGATGGAAAGTGCTTATTTACACGAGACACCTATTTTCTAGGTTTTCACCAAGGTATTTTCCCAAAGTACCACCGAAGTGGTTCTCACTAGAGGATGATTTTTTCTTTAATGTTTTCAATCCCTTTTCTGTTTTTTTTAGATTTTTAGATTTTTTAATTTTTTGATTTTTTTGTATTTATGGATTTACACCTTGCAAGTTTAACAATAAAACTTTCGAGATGGGAGCTATTGATAGGCTCCTGTAGAGGCTCACCTTCGAGTGTAGATAGCTAATATGCTCCTAATTTGTAGTTCGCTATGATGATAAAGGGTCCCAACCAATTGGGTTTAAACATTCCCTTGTTGTTTGGATTTGGTACATTCTTTTGATTTTCCTTCAATACAAACTCTCCAACTTGAAAGGTCTGACTCCTGATCTTCTTATTGTAGCTTCACTTGAGATGGTTCTGGTAGACATGCAAATGGTTTAAGGCATCCATGCATCGCTCATCTAGTTGTTCTAGCTTGTTCAACTGTGACACCCGATATTCTTCATCAGTAATGAGGTTTTGCAGTGATATTTTTAGCTATGGGAGATCGATCTCAATGGGAAGGATGGCTTATGTTCATAGACCAGGGAGAAAGGGGTTGCACTTGTAGGTGTACAAATACTCGTTTGGTAGGCCCATAAGGCATTCATGATTTAGCTATAAGTGCCAATCATGAATAGCATCATTGAATGTCATCTTTAGGATTTTCAAGATGGTTTTATTAGTAGCCTCAACTTGGCCATTACCCTAGGGGTAGTATGGAGTAGAGAAGCAATGTTGGGTATTGAATTTTTGGCATATTTCGTAAACATCCTAGTTTTTGAAAGGTGTCTCGTTATCTAAGATAAGGGCTTGTGGAAAAATGTAACAACGAATGAGGTAGTTCAGGATGAACTTGGAAATCTGCTTCCCTATGATGTAGGTCATTGGGATGGACTCTACCCACTTCGTGAAGTACCCAGTGGTGGTGATAATGAACATGTGTCCATTGGATGAAGTGGATGTGATTTTATTGACGAGATCGAGCCCCCATTGTGAAAAGGGCCAAGGTGTTATGATTGGTCGGTGCTCCTGACTTGGTGCACGGATGAGGTCCCCATGCTATTGAGATTGCAAACATTTTCGAACATAGTTGTGAGCTTCCTTCTCCATCGTAGGCCAATAGAACCCAGTCCTCAGTAGTTTCTTAGCCAAGGTCATACCACTCGACTGTGATCCACAAGTGCCATTGTGTACCTCGCTTAAAGCAATCAAAGATTGCTCAAGGTTAAGGCATCACAACAAGGTTCCTTCGATACTCCTATGGTATAGGGTGTTTCCTAAGGTAAAAAAGTGGGATGACTTCTTGACAAACATTCTTTTAAGGTTTGGGGTTATGTCAGCGGGGAGGATTCCTATTTTCAAGTAGGTGTAGATGTCATGATACCAAGGATCACCAAGACCAATGATTTCAGACATTAAATCAAACTCTGGTACCTCAAAAGTTGGTATGAGAAGATGATCTACAAGGAATTATTACTTAGAGATGTTGTGTGAGATATCCAGTAGAGATTTGATTGTTTCCATAGCATCCACTACTCTGTTGTTTTCCCTGGGTATTTTCTCAAATGTGATATCAATGAAGAACTTTGAGGTTTTCCACCAGTTTCTTGTATGGGGTCAATTTTTCATATTTAGTTTGGTATTCATCATTGACCTAGTTGATTATAAGCTATGAATCTCCATAGACCTTGAGTGTCATGATCTACCATTGTACTACAATTCAGAGTCCTATAATAAGAGCCTCATATTCTGTAATGTTATTTGTGCAAGAAAAAGATAGCTTATATGACTTTGGTATGCAATCTCCTTGTGGTGTAATGAAGAAGACCCTAGCTCCTGACCCATGCTGCATGTAGAATCCATCAAAATATACTTTCTAGTGATTTTTTGTACTTAGGTTAAAGATTGACTCATCGAGAAATTTTGATTTGAATGGGTTCTCTAAATACATCGGTGCTTCTGCCAGCTGATTTGTAATTACTTATCCTTTAATGGAATTCCGTTCTACATACTCAATTTCATGTTTTGTCAAGATCATGACCCATTTAGCTGTTCACCCTGTGAGCATGGCTTTAGAAAGAAAATACTTGAGAGGATCTATCTTGGCAATGATTTTTATCTAATGTGCCAACATATTGTGTCTGAATTTTTGTGCGGCAAACACTATTGCTAAGCAAGCCTTCTCAATGCATGTATAATTCAGCTCATGTCCTACCATGGTTCTACTAATGTAGTAAATAGCTCTTTCTTTCCCATTTTCATCATGTTGTGCTAAGAGAGCGCCAAGGGTTGCTGCTATTGCTGATATATATATGATCAATGGCTTGTTAATAATTTGTGGCATAAGAACTGGTGGTGTGACCAAGTACTCCTTGATTTTATTAAATGCCTGATCACATTTCTCAACCCATTTTTATGCTACCCCCTTGTGGAGTAGATAAGAATATGGGATGGTCTTATCTGCTAACTGTGCTATAAATCAACGAATAGATTGGAGTCTTCCTTGCAAACCCCTTAACTGCTTTAATGTTCTTGGAGCTTCCATCTCAATAATTTTTTGGACTTTAGCAGGGTCTATCTCAATTCTCCTCATAGATACAATATACCTGAGGATCTTTCCTGACCGTACACCAAAGAAACACTTCTTTGGATTGAGTTTTACCTTGTATTCTTCTAGCCTCTCAAAGATGGAGCTTAGAGTTGCTATGTGATCCTGACACTTTCTTGATTTAGCTAATATGTCATCCACATAGTCTTCCACAGTTTTGTGAATCATATCATGGAAGAATAGTGGCATAGCTCTCTGATAGGTAGCTCCTGCATTTTTCAAGCCAAATGGCATCATGTTTCAACAGTAAGTTCCCCATGGGTAGGTGAAATCTATTTTGTGTTGATCATCTTTAGCTATCATGATCTGATTATACCTTGAAAATCCTTCCATTAGTGATAGCATTTCATGTCTTGTTGTCATATCCACAATCATGTCTATATTTGGGAGAGGGAAATTATCTTTAGGACACACTTTGTTTAGGTCTCTGAAGTCAGTGTAGATGCAGATTCCCCCAATGGGATTAGAGACAGGTACAAGGTTTGAAACCCATTCTGGATAATTAATTGGCCATATGAAGCTAGCATCAAGGAGATTCTGTAGTTAAAGTTTGTCCAGTAATGCTATTTTTGGATGTATCTTTCTCAACTTTTGTCTTACTGGTTTTGCTTCTGGATAGACAACTAGATGGTGAACCACAACTTTTGGATCAAGATTAGGCATGTTGGCATAAGTCCATGCAAATCTTACCTTTCTTTCTCTCATAAATGTAGCTAAAATTTCTTGTTCTTCTATCAAGAGTGATTCTACATAGAATGTGATATGTGGTGTTTCTTCGGTTCCTAGGTTGACTAAATTGCACTTTTCTACCAAGACAACTAACTTTTCTAGATGAATGGAACTAAGGGGAAGATTGAATCCCTCATCCTCTAGCACCTCAGAGAGGTTTTCACCATTGGATACATCCTTTTTTACTATTTTTGGGTCGAAAAGTGCCACAGTGTGGTTTTCATTTAAATACCTAGGTAATCCTCTTAAATTTTCAATTTTGCAGCTGAAGGATTCAATTTTTTCCCCATAGTAGGCATGCATGTTTAGCTCAATGTCAAACCAAATTTTATGATCTCCACATGGTATCGTATCCTATAGTCCCATGAATTCTAATAGAGCTTCATAATTTTCAAATGTGTCTAAGATCGGTGGTCCTCGTTGGTCATAATCGATGAGTTGGGGATAGACAAATTTTAGCTCATTAGTTTGGTCACTTGGTTTGAAAGATAGGGTGCTAATCATGAGAAGGGAGGAATCCTCGAATAACATAGGTAGATCCATGAGGGGGTCCTCAAAAGGATAAGTAATTGATACAAGAACCAAGGGGGAAGCTTTGACTATTTTAACTAGGGCACCTTTGCCATGTATGATTAATTTCAGAGGGGTAAATCCAAGGCCAAGATTTTTTATACAAATTTTCTCAAGAATAATGGGTTCCAAAAGGCCGTTATCATTTTTTCCCAACTTTTCATTTTTGTTATAGCCCCATGCTTGCATTAACTATAGTCCTTTGTGTTCGTTGTCCATGGGAAGGTCAAGTACGAGCCTTTCATCTTTATATAATAAGCTTGATATATCTCTTTCATCTACCACTTCTTGACTTAGGTCCCCCCACCTTTTGAATCTAGAGGGGTCTTCTTTGAAGGTTTGGGTTGACGTGTCAATTGGTTGGCATTTCCCATGAAACCGAGGAGATTGAGATAACTCTCCTATTACAAAGGAACTCTTTTTCATTTTGTAGTCCCCACACCCATTATCTTGGATAATGGCTTTAATATTAGAGATGTCTGGAATGGAGGGTGTCTTTGTATCAGAAGTGGAGGTGTGGGTAGATGGGTCTATATATGGAGATGTGGGTCCCTCATCATTCTTTGGTACTTGGGGGATTTTCTAGTATTTGGATTCCAGGTTCTTGCAATAATAAAATAGTTCAGGATCTCCATGGACTGTGACCTCTTGATTTTGATAGGGAAACTTAACACATTGATGGAATGTGGATGTGACAGCTTGCAACCCATGGATCCAAGGGCACCTTAGGAGTATTTTCTTATGTGTAGGTAATATTTTTAATAATTCCATGATGAAGATTTGGGAAAGGGTCTTTTTCAATTGATCTAGGATATTATAACCACTAGATACTGATTTTGGATTGGTGGCAGATGCCCTCAGTGGTTGGGATTGTCCTGCAATAGTAATTCTTTCACCATGTGTGGTGACTCCAGAGTCGGCTTTTGATCCTATGATATTGACAATGGAAACCCACTCATCTAAGGGTGCAACAACATCTAAGGATGCAACAACATGGTCATAAACATGGTTTACATTGTTATATTTTTTCTTTCCATTTTTGTTTCCTTTATTGTGATCTAGGATCGAGGATTTGTGTATAGTTTAAGATCTTGATTCCCTATGGGTTGTTCAATGGTTATATTCTTGTCATCAATTAGATCTTGGATCAGACTTTTAAGGTGCATGTAGCTAGTTGTCGTATGTCTCTTAGTTTTATGAAAGTCACAAATATGTTTCTTGTTATACCATGGTGCTTTAACTTGAGGCTCTTGATAAATGTCATAAATAGGGATCTTGATGAGTTTTTCTTGTACCAAATACTACATGACGAACTCAATTGGTTCCCCAAGTGGCGTGTATTTTTGTTTAAGGGGATATTTGTTCCTTGGAGGTGGTCCCCCTTGATTATTTAGGTTATTGACCACTTGATTGTTGGGTTGTTGTGATGATGTGTTAGCTTGCGTGTTGTTTCAATTGTTGACTTGCGTTGTTGATATGATTTTTTTTTTCCTTGGGGCAGTGATAATAACTTTGGCATCAACCACACCATCGTTAGTAATGTTCTTGTTCTTTTCCCATGTGCGAGGTTTTTCATTGTAGCTGGTGGATGGATGGTTGTATTGATAAATAGGTGTACTCCCTTGCGCAATAAGGGCTCTTTTGATGTTGAGTGACTTGAGGACCAACTGGTCATATGTGTTGATGCATTGCATTTTCAGATGGAAGGAAAAGGTTCCTTCAAGATTGGCAATAATAGTATAGATTTGTTGTTCTTCTGGCATATTCCACTTGCTCCTATTGGCCTTGGATCGCCATCATTGCCATAAGGATGCGAATGTTTCCCCCTTGGCTTGTTTTAGAGTGAATAGTTCCTCTAGACTCACATCCATGTCTATGTTGAATGAGTAGTTCTGTATGAGTAAGTCCACAATTTCTTGGAACTTTTTTATTCTCAGGGGAAGCCAAGAGAACCATTCCATTGCTGGGCTAGCCAAACTTCGAGGGAAGAGTCACATTAGATAAGAATTGTCATATGCAACTTCCATACAATGGACATGAAATTCATTGATGTGATCTTCAGGATTACCCATCCCACGATATTTGTTAAATTTAGGGATTTTGAATCCTTGTGGGAATGGAACCATCACAATGCTTTTGTTGAATGGATAAGGGCACAAATTCCCCTGTAGTTTTGTTGTCTTTCCTAATTGTAGGTCTAGCACTTGTTGTGAGAGAAATTTGATTTGTGCAAACACATCATTGTGCGGATCGAGTGGTGGGATCAATGTGTTTTGGGGTGGTTTAATTGCTTGAGTGACAAGTGGGGTGTTTTTTTTTTTCATGGGAGGCGGTTACAAATTTTATTGTGCGACCAATGCTTGTTGGTATGTCTACAATTTCTACTATGCCAACAATGCTTGTTGTTGGTCTTGTTGTTGTTGTGCCAACAATACTTGTTGTTGGGATTGTAACTAAGTTGCTTGTTGTTGTGCTTGGTATCATTGCAAATCTTGCTGATAAGCTTGTTGTTGTAATGAAGCTTGTGCTTGAGCTTGCTAAGCTTTATATTGAGCTTGTTGGGTGGCCTCTACGGCTTGGGTAGCTTGTGTACCCTATGCAACTTGGGAAAATTGTTGTTGCGATAAAGCTTGAGATTGCACTTGGGAAACCTATTGTGTTTGTTGTGCAACTTGCTATGCCTGTGCTTGTTGAACAACTTGCGAGGCTTGTTGAGCTTGATATTGCTGGAATGCTTTTTGATAGGCTTGTTGGGTAGCTTGTAGTGTGATGTTGTATTGATTTTCTATGTTTGGATTTGGTGGTGGAGGTGGAGGATTTAGAATGGTGTGAGATATTGTGATGAGAGTTTGTTGAGGTTCCATTTGGGTGATGATAGGGGGTTGTGTGGTAGATGGTGTGGTTGATATGCTTGGTCCTTGGGAGACCACATTTATAGATGGTCAAACGATTGATTGTGTCATTTGGATTGGTGCCACCTAGTGTTGCGATATCGTTGGCATGCTTGGAGGATTTGGTATGTTGATTTGATTTACGATCAGAGGATTGTTTTTATTTGGTTTATTGAGGATTGGTAAAGGGTGTTTCCCTAAAACAAAGGTTGGTGTGGATGTCAATGGTAGAGAGGGAAATTGTGGGAAGATGCGTGGTGTGTTTCCTTGAGAAAGTGATGATGAGGGATCAAAGATTCCCCCTTGTCCAAATAGTCCCCCTTGTCCTTGTGAAATCATGGGGAGAGAGACTTGTGTGTGAAAGGAATATGTTGGTGATGCGACAAAAGTGGATGGATTGTTGGTGTCATGAAAGATGAGTGGAACATATGGATGTTTTGGGTCTTGAGGAACGGTATTTGGTTGACCCAAGATGGTATTTGTGTCTAATTTTTGGTTATTTACAAGGGGATATGTTTGAAGATCATGAAGCAATGAACTTCCCTTGGTAGTTCCATGGGTTGAATTGGAGCATGAGATGATGTTGGTTGTTAGATGGGTTGAATGATGTTTTGTAAGGAAGGTGTGAATGATACTGGTGGCATAACCCAAAGAGGTTTCTCCACAATAATGCTCACATCATAATCATAAGGGAGTTTATCCCCTTCCTTTTCCAATTCTAACATGTATTATGAAGGATTAAGTCTCATCATTGTGTTGACAATTTTTTGATTTTTAGGATTTTGGACCATTTCCATGATTTCATTTTGAGTCATTCCTAGGAAATTGTTGGTAATATCCTCCACTTGGAAACCTCCCTCTTGAAGATCTTGTGATAGTTGAGAAAAGTTGAGTGGGGGATTGCTAGATCTGATGGGGTTGACTTTAGGTGCAGTTTGACTCAAGTCACTTGAAGTGGATGTTTCTATGTTTGTTTCCATGTTCTTATGTTGAGATCTAGTTTGGATCATAAAATAAGGATCAAATTTTAGGAATATGGGAGGTAAACCTCTAACTCCTTAGGTTGGTTCAAATTTTAGGTACAAAAAAGAAAATCTAAGATGTTAAGGATCAAAGGATGGTGATGAGATAATGAAAGATGAGTGATGTGAATGATTGAAATCTTAAGGAACCTTGGACGGATACTAGACTTTAGGGCTTTTGGATTTTTTATTTTGGATTTGATAATGAACTTATAAACTCCAAGATGTTAGATTTTATCTTGGAATAAACTTGTTCACAAGGTGATAATTTAATTAAGTGTGTGAAGAAGGATGCATCCACACACACTTATTCAAACAAGATGATTTTGATTTGATTTAAAGGATTTTCCAAAAGTCTAGTATGAAGGATTTTTTCCAAGATTTTAAGAGTTACTTGTGAGATGGGTTTGATTGATGTTTTAGGATGGACGAAAGTGTTGATTTTGATCCTAAGTAAACTTAGAGAGACTTTTGTTTACAAGACCTAGGTATTGAAGAATATGCTACACTTCCAAGAACTTGTCAACCCTACAAAGTAAGATACTCAAAACATTGGAAGAGAGTTGGATTTTGACAATAATAAAATGAGTACAAGTTTGGGTTGTCCTTTGATGCACATTTGTAAAAGTTATAGAGCAACCTATCTCTAACTTGATAAAGCATAGGTCCTAACATTTCTTGAGATTGCTTGGACTAAGATGTTTATGATGATTGATGGACTTTGGTTTTGGGACTTTGATCTTGCAGGAAATCATTTGAGAAAACACATGTGCGGGATTCAATTTGTCTTTTATCTTTGCTTAATGGATTCCTTTTACCACAAACACTTTCTTTCTTAGCTTTTCAACTAAATGTCTATGTCTTAATTTATTTTCATCCCACAAGGTCCATTATGTGGAAATAAAGAGAATCAAAGCAATAGTTCCCTAATGTTAACTTTAGAGAGAGAAAATTGAGATATAGGCCCAAATATTTAGAAGCCTCTAAAGATAAATCCCTAGGGATAAGCAATAATACTTGGAATTTTCAAAGGTATTTTCCTCTTCTAAAGGATTTGAAATTTGATGACCTGGTTGAATGTTTTTTTTCAAGATTTTGGATCCAAGCAATGTGTTTAATTGACTCAAAGATTGCACAACCCTAGGATGGAAAAGAAAATATTTATTGAATTCCCACTTGGATTTCTCTAGCTACGCTTATTGAGAGTGGCTGATTAGAAGCTTGACCACACTGGCTCCCCTCCACAACACTCACTTCTATGGGTTATCCAAGCTTTAGTTCTCATGAATCTCCTATAACGAACTTTTCATCTCTACAAAGAACCAAAAATAAGTGGGACAACTCTGGAGGTCCGACCTCTTGACGCTAACAAATATTAGGATTTTGGATTCTAAACAAAGTTTTGTAGTAAGGGCATATAGTTTAGGGGGTCTAATGATAAACTCCTTGTGATAGATCTCCCAACTTTTATAATAAGGGATTTACACATCATAAAGACACCAGAGGAGAGTTATCATGCACCACTTCCCATTGTTTACGATTTTCATCATAACCACAAATTTATATAGTAGTTTGGAAGAGCATGGCTTATGCTCGCTACCGCTTGGGTCATTCCCTTGGGGTGAGTACTTTTTCCCACCAAGGAAGGCCCTCTAAAGGTGAACAAAAGTGATTAAGTACATCCATAGTTTGATCAATCTTTTTTTGCATGAACAAAGAGAGAACACATGCAATGCCTTTTCTCACACTAGCAAGATTTGTTCAATTTTAAAAAACCCAAATTTGAAATGTGGAGGCAATCTTTTAGACAACCTAATGACACTAGAATGCTTTTGATTCTCAAGATCGCCGTGAAGTGCGAGAGAAGTGCATACGCATTTGAATGAAACTAGTTTGTAGATAAGATTACAAAACAAAACAAACACGAATTCTTTTTAGACCTCAAAAGCAGTAATGAGTTCTTTTTATAGCACCAAATTTGAGTGTGAAGTTGATTGTTCAATTTTTAAGACCCAAAATCAAATCTAGTGAGTTTCTAATGTTCTTTTTAACCCTTTGTGTGTTCTTTTTAAAACCCAAACAGATGTAGTTGAGTCCTAAACTGAAGATAACAAGATTCTAAAGATTGGGTTATCAAAATGTGAATGCTCTTCCTAGACCTGCTCAAACATGAACAAACATGTGATCATTAGTTAATAAACAAGTAAAAATTAAGCATTCCCTATGAAATTGATTTAAACATAAGAAAATGAAAACAAAGTAAAATATCAAATAAAATACTAATGGAATACTATTCTAAATGCTCAAACCAACATCCCATAGGGGGGTTGGTGCTTCTTTGATGTGGAAAGAAACCCTTTCCCAATCCCTTGATAAGCTTGATGATGGATGTGTGATGAACAAAATTGAAATAACCTGGCTATGATGGAGAAATTCTATGCTAACTTGGATGATATTGTGAATAATAACCTTGCATGAAATTATGGATCCCGAATTAATAGAGAAGGCCTCTATTTATAAGGAAGAAGGGTTGAAGAGTGAAGAATGGGGAGAATGTGGGATTAAAAAAAGGACCAATGGCATTGTACCACTTCTCAACATGCTAATGAATCTTAGAGGAGATGTGTAAGAGGAATGAATGCCAAGAGGTGGCTTGTGTAAGAGGTGGTGTAAGAGCCTTCAATGCAAAGATGACTCAAAAAAGAGGACATGTAAGAGCCTTCAATGCAAAGGTGGCTCAAAAAAGAGGACAAAAGTACTTTGGGAGGGAAAATTCAAGTGGCCAAAATATTCAAAGAATATGCTATTTTTGGATGAAAATAGGGTAATTTACTAAATCAAATAAATTGATTTATATGTGCAACTTGGTTAGTTGACCAAGGTTGACTTACCCTAGGGTGGAGTTAAAAGCTAGAGGAATGGGGGATTAGTGTTAGGAGTTAATTAATCTAGGATTAATTAACTTAGACCTGAAATTAGTTGATTTATGACATTTGATTTAAATGTTTGGGTTTATATATATCAAATGAGAGGATGTTAGAAATTTAGGATTTTAATTAAATAAATTGATTTATTTAATTAAAGGAAGAACATTAGGATTTTAATTAAATATATTGCTTTATTTAATTAAAGGAAGAACATTAGGATTGGAAATGATGAAATAATCAGATAAAGTTCATTATCTGATTTAGGGAGGAAATTTAATGAATTTAATTAAGTAAAGATTATTCAATTAATTGGTTAGTGTGGAAGTGATTAAGGAAGAATCAATGTTATTTAATCAAAATCAAGTGCATGATGTCGATTAGAATATTTTGATTGTCTACAATACATTTTGTATATAGGTGTGTTTTCTTTGGTTGTGTCTGGTTCGGTCTTGCTACCTAGTTTGGGTAGTTTCCTGTTTTTGGTTCACTATGTTTTGACTAGTATGCTTTAGCCATAGATTCTAGGATCTCACCATGCGTACGAAAGACATGCATCCCCAGTTGAAGCCACTGATGGAACCCCTAAAATTTTCATGTTCCATCTTCAAGTCTTGCTTAAATTTGGGTTGAAACTGTATCTGAGTGGTTAAGGTTTTGTATCCTGTCACTGTTTAAGTGTTTTAGTTTACTTAAAGTCTTACTTGAAAAACCCTTTGAGTTTGTATCCTCGCTAAGGTTCTAATTCTCTATTGAACCCTTGCTATTGGTTCTCAGTATTTTAAGTCACATCTTGTTCCATCGAAACCCATAAAGTAATTGGCCCTTTGGTCTTTTTTTACCATTTGTCGTGTGTTGGGAAATTACTTTAATTCTTCCTAGGTCGGGCTAACTATTTCCCACTATTTTTTTTTTAGCCTTAAGTCATTTATTCAATGGGTGTGATCTTGTCAACCTAGTTGGGTCCCTCTTTTAAGATGAACAATTTCATCATGCACATATATGAGGATCCCTGACTACCATTCGATTGACGCAAATGAATCGCAACTGTTCCCCGTGCGCTCATTCCATTTCATTAACTATTATTTTATTCTCACAGGCTCACGGGCGTAAGCCATGTGTCTTGTACATTGGTGGGCCCAATGTATTTTTTAAGGCATGCAAATGGTTTTAAGAGGAAATCAATGGTGGTCGTTGAATGATGTGGCCACATCTTTTTTTTCTTTCCCATTAAAATAATCACATCAGTTAATGGGCGGTTGCCACATGTATGATCCAATAGTGGGCCTAGTAGTTTTAAGTGGTCAACATCGTAGAGATTTCAAGTAAATCAATGGTCGATAGTGGGTGAAGTGGATTAATCTTGACTTCTCCCCATTATCTCAAATGGGTCTCACCTTTATTAACAGACTCCCAACGAGTAAGTAGGAAATTTCCACATGGAATGATCTAGAGGAAGTGGAATCATTGGAACAGGGGTGAGTATTAATTAAATATTTCAACATGGGGCATAGAAAATAAAATGAGCACTACTAAATCAGATATATTGCATGTTTTTAAAGATCTTTTAATCTGGGCCTGTGGATGGTGTAAGAAGAATAAAGTTGTGAACAATAGTTTTGAATTAAGAATTGTGTACATGTAGAATCCAAGGGATTTAATGTCAGCTATTCCTCGTCTCCTTGTTGATAAAAGTTGCACATGGGTTATGACTCAAGGGGGAAAGGGAAGAAGACATGTGGATCCTGGCTACAATGACAAAGAAATGGTGGAGCCCACATACCACTAGCAAGTGGTTCCTTGTGGATTTCTATCATTTGGTAAATATTGCAGCTGTGTATAGTTACATTTTTCAAATCAAGTTGGCTAAATCTAAGCCGTCCATCAGTTAACATACATGCATGATCAACAAATGGCATTTAAAACTCAGTTTGAGGGAAAGTGTCTGGTTCGTGCAAGCGAGTCTTTATAGCTAAAAGGACATTCAGCTACTGAAGCAGGAAGTTGCATAATTATTAATACTTTTCTTGAAGGCATAATTCAACATTGTGAAGGATACTCTACACACTCAAGGAGCTCGTGCTATGTTTTTTCAATATTTTTCTACGTCGGAGCTAGGGTTTCAACCTACGAAGAGAACCAGTAAGTGAATTACTGCCCTCCCATCACAATTATTGATAAGTTGTGGTTTCTCAAACTTTTGAGTCTGTTAGGATTTTCTTGGTTTAGTATTTTAAGGTTTGACGTTCATAAAAGACTAAGAGAATTTGTTAGTTCTACATTGTCATTGTGATCCTACATGTTAGTCCAATTCTAAATGTGAAAAATAACTAAAATGCAATGAGGAAAAATACAAAGGGACACCTCAAGATAATCCTTAGGAATAAATAAATAAAACTAAAATGAAGATTGTAATCTGCTTATACCTTCTTTATTCCTGAAAAATCCTTGGTTGGCCCTTGATTTTGATTGTCTTGTGTGCTCCTTGGATGGATCTTGATGCAAGATTGACAATAGGACTAGATGATAGTGCAAATGACTAAAATGGCTTGGCTAAATGAATGAAATGCTTGTGAATTGGGTGTTCAAAATGACAACATTTAGGTTTAAAATGACTAAGTGTTGAAAATGCCTTAGAGGAGGGGGTATTTATAGAAGAATTTGAATTCTCTAGAGAATTCAATGGTTGATATTTATCCAACAAGGCCAAGATGAAGGGCCAAGGTGAGTTGAGAACTCACAATTCCTCACATTTTGACATGTGGAATGTGAAGTGGCTAAGGGTGAGATGATGTGTAGGCAATGTGAAAGGAGAGTACATGATGTGGAGGAAGGACAAGTACCTTCCAAGTACCTTGGGGAGTGAGAAGATTTCCTAAAAAATGAATTTATTATCCCCAAGTGAGAATGAAAATGACATTTGAGGAATTTTGGAATTCCTCAAAAGTCTCCATGGGAAAAGAGAAAGTGGTTGGAGAAATAAATGTGAATTAAAAATTCACATTCCTAGGAGAATCTAATGGATGAGATAAGGTCTCCAAAAAGGTGGGAATTGGTCACATGTGGATGAGGTAACAAGTCAAATGTTCTAGAAGCCTTGGAAGGATAAAATGTGAATTAAAAATTCACACAGGGAGGAGAGAGACCTAGAATGAATAAAAGTGAATTAAAAATTGACATGGGAAAGAGGGTCAATGCCAAGAAAGGAAAATGAAAAGGTTGACTAAAAAGTGGTGCTAAAAGTGGCTAATGACTTTGATTAAGGTTGTGCAAATACTTGATTAAAATAATTAACGAGAGATTAGAATCAAGTGGCAAATGTAGGAGGATGTGACATTAATCCTTGATTAAGAAGATGCACATCTTAATCATGAATTCATTAAATTAATCCAAATTAGAGAGTGATTATGGAGGATGTGACAAGGAGAGAGAAAAGAATAATTTTAAGTTGATTTTAATTCAAAAAGGTTAAAATGACTAAATTAAATAAATTGATGTATTTATTTAATTTAGAGACGAAAAAGGTACAAGATAAAGTGTTTAATTGTTAAATTAAATACTTTAAGAACCTTAGGCGGGAAGTGCAATATTAATTAAATAAATTAATATTGACGGAATGGATGACTAAAGAGGTAAATTTGATCTTATGGGAGCGATCAAATTTGGATGTCTACATTTTTCCCCTCTTTGAAATATTGTTAGAATAACTGTGTTTCGAAGAAAAATAAAATTTCGGTGATGAAGAAAGTGGTAGGGCTTGATGCCCCAACATGAAAGAGGTTGAATGAGTTGTCCAAGCAAAGGAAAAAGGAGAGGGACGCCCCAGTGACTACCTCAAAGCGATGGAGGAAAATGATAGGGTATACCCCCTCGAGAGGGTGGTTGGGGAAGAAAAAGGGGCCCCAGATGACTTCTCGATAGAAAGAACTGGAAGAAACCATTGGATAGAGCTCAAAAAACTAAGGAACTTTTACTTTTGAATGAAGTCAATTGGATGCACGGTTTGCAAATGGCGGCCCCAGGAAATAAGAGGATTAGTTGGGGAAAAAAAGTTAAATAAAAGGGAAAAAATACCTTTTATTTGAAAAAGGAGGGGAAAATAAGGGTTAAAAGGTAATTTGAAGAATTACCTTGTCTCATTGTTACTATAGCAGTTGAGAGAAGAGGATAGGAGAGGAAGAGGAGAAGGAGCAACAATGCCGCATGATTACAATTCAGAGATCATTCAGCAGGTAGACGAGGTACGGAGACGGCAAACCCACTTTGCGGTGCCCCACCAGGTGAGTAATAAAATACCTCTTGTGTATTTTAAACATTTAGCATGTTTTAGAATAGTTAAACAAAAATGTAAACATGGGTTTTATGGGTGGGGTAAAATAGGAAAATGGGTAGTTTTTTGTTTAGCAAGAAAAGGAATAAAAAAGGGCATTTAGAGGGGGTTGGGCAGGGCAGCCAAGAGGGAAATTCACCCTGGACTAGGGAAGGTTGGCCACACAGTGGGGTGGATCCGCCCCGGCATGGAGCGCAATCACTCTGGCACGAGGCGGACATGCCCCAACGTGGGGAGCAATCGCCCCGGCTGGGGGTAGAGTCGCCCTGGCTGCAGGGCGCATTCGCCTCGGCTGGGGGCGAGTTTTCCCTAGCTGGGGGTGGAGTCGCCCTGGCCACAAGGTGCATCTGCCCCTGCTGGGGGCGAGTTCACCCTAGCTGCAAGGCATATCCGGCCCAGTTGGGGGCAGAGTCGCATGGCCGCAGGGTACATCCACCCCTACTAGGGGCAAGTTTTCCCCAGTGCAAGGTGGCCCCACCCCGGCCTCGGGGCACATCTGCCCTAGCTCGGGGTGGAGTCACCCCAACTCAGGGTGAGTTCACCCAAGCTCGAGGTGGAGTCACCCCAACTCGAGGCGGATCTGCCCCGACGAAGGGTGGAGTCACCCCGGCCCGGGGCGGATTCGCCCCGACGTGGGGTAGAGTCACCCCAACTCGGGGCAGATTTTCCCTGACTTGGGGCGGGTTCGTCCTAATGTGAGGCCCTATCTTGCATAGCTAGAAAGACAAGGTTTCCCTAATGAGGGAAAAATGGGGATAAAAAGAGAGAAAAAAAGTGCAAAGGAAAGACGAAAGCAAGGGATGTCCCCAAGCCGGGAATATGGTGTACTAACAAGTGGGTAATATGGATTCAAGGTTTCGTGCAATTACAGACACATGAGTGATGGTCGGAGGTATTGACATCAACCATAGTGGCCATGACCAACATCGATCATGCATTCTTAGATCATGTAGGTTTATTGCACTTTCTACAAGTGTCGGTGATGAGGGCTCATTGAGCGATGCTGACAGCCTTGATAGAGAGATGGAGCTCAGAGACATTGACATTTCATCTGTCGATGGGGGAGATGATGGTGACACTGGAGGATGTGTGGTGCATCCTAAAGCTACTGATAGTGGGGATATTGGTTAGTGATGTGGTATCAAGAGGGGCCGAGTTAGATCACACTATGGCAGTGTTATTTGGACATGAGGATCTTCCCCTACATGGTCAGCAGTTGGATCTAGATAGATGTTTGACAGTGGGGGTACCACACCTACCATTATTTTTAGGTGGTTTGATTAGTGGGATACTGTTACCAGATTGCAGTAGGTGGTTCTGCAGTTTGTGGTACATGGAGGCAATTCAACATATTGTCGAGTGGTGGGAGGGATAGATTTCATGGGGTACTTGCATCCTAGCACAATTGTACCAGGATATCTATGTGATGTATTATTAGAATGCAGTGAGTTTGACACACATGACCCTTCTATAGGTGTGGGCATGGGAGCATATTATGGTGACTAGACCTGTAGTGGTTAGGGAGGGAGATGAGGATGATAGGGAACTGTTGGCCTGGGGGTATGGAGAGGCGAGGGGCTTGATTTTAGGATATGCGATGTCAGGAGATATGGAGGGATGGAGAAGGGTTATAGATGACTTGCAGGAGAGAGACATATTATGGTGGCCATATATGTATCAAGACTTTAGGGGATGGAGGGGAGGTAGAGAGGTTACTTTATGAGCCGGTGTGTCTCGATTAAGAGTCAGCCACGCATAGTGGAGATGCATTGGCTAGACAAGGTGGTGAGACAGTTTGGGCTAACACAAGATATTTCGGATGTGCCCATTAGGTTTCATCAACTCACCAGAGAGTGACCATGGGGACCCAAGTTTAGACTGAGGGAGGCCAGAGCCTCATGGGTGACGATAGTGCAGGTACCCTACCCAGGGAGAGCTGTTGGCATGGAGGATGCAGAAGTGACAGTACGATATGACCGGTGGTGGCGCAACCACCGATGGGAGAGGGTTACACCATTGGTGCCTATTGTAGGAGTTGTAGGATTTGGATTAGAGGATGAGTTCTAGGGGGCGAGAGAGGGAGGAGATAGGAGGAGACAAGCGCAGATAGGAGGAGAGGGGAGAGGAGCAGGACAACAGGAGGATGCAGAGGGTGTGTGTCAATAGGGTAGAGGAGGGGATGGGATGGAGGCAGTGGGACAACCATAGGGGAGGAGGAGGAGGAGATAGCAGAGGACGGCTAGGGTGGAGGTGGACGTAGTAGGATTCATGGATGGGAGAGAGGCAGTATGATAGGAGGGTGGGATAGGCCCCGAGCTGGATGTAGGAGGACATGATGAGCTAGAGGTGGAGATGATACGCATAGTGGAGGGTGGAGTTGTTCAGTAGACTGGTATAGGAGGTAGGGTACGATGGAGGAGAGTGTTGGTACGGGCTGAGCAATGGGAGGTGGGAGGGGATAGACAATAGGATGGATCTCAAGAGGAGATGGAGGCTAAAAGTTAGCCAGAGAGGATGGCGAGTAGAAGATGACTGAGGAGGGTGCAGATCATTATAGAGTAGGAGGAGATGGGAGGGGGTGGACAACAAGATGGAGCCTGAGAGGAGATTGAGGCCAGGAGTCAGTCAAAGAGGATGGCGAGTAGGAGGAGACAGAGGGGGGTCAAGATCATGACAAAGCAGGAGGAGATGGGAGGGGGTGGATAGCAGGATGGAGCCCGAGAGGAGATTGAGGCCAGGAGTCAGTTAGAGAGGATGGAGAGTAGGAGATGATAGAGGGGGGTGCAGATTGCTATAGGGCAGGTGCCTCCCATTTTAGAGATAGGGTAGAGAGAGGATGAGGAGGATCCAGAGATAGGAGAGCCGAGGAGACTGATGAGAGTGGGGAGACATGGTCAGCCGTAGAGAGTTCAGGTCTACCCCACTGTGGAGGACCTAGAGATTTAGCAGGAGCAGGAGTGCAGGGGGGAAATGATGCTATGGAGATAGATGGAGATGTTCTAGATATCAATATTTTGGATGCAGAGCCATTGGCGATGGTTCTTGTCGTTACCTTAGGGGATCCTATTGCTCAACCGAGAGACACTGCAGAGAGGCTTTAGATTATAGATCAGAGGTTGAGGATAGCGGAGGCAGAGGTCATCAGACTCAGAGTCGAGCTATCAAGAGTATCGGTAGCAGGTCAGAGAGATTATGGACTTATGGTTGACCTCTTAACCACACAGGTAGAGGTGATGGAGAGGGAGAGAGAGAAACTACAAGTTGTCATACAGGGGATATGAGATGAGTTAGCTACTGTCAGTTGGGACCGTGATAGACTATAGGAAGAGAAATTTATATTACAGGCTAGGGGGAGTCAGAGGGGATGACAGATCATGTGTCAGCAGACATTGGGCATATGATGGGTGATCTTCGGCGGGAGCGAGATGAGCTATGAGATAGAGTGCATTGTTTAGAGAAGACAGTTGGAGATATGGGGTTAATGTAGGAGAGAGAGAGGCAGTTGAGGGAGTAGGCCCGTATTATGCAAGCAGAGAAAGATGTAGCGAAGGTGTAGGTGCATGTGGTGGAGATAGAGAGGGATATGGCGTAGGTGCGAGTTCAGGTGTTGTAGAGTGAGAGAGAGTTGGAAGAGGCACAAATACAGTCTCTTTAGAGGAGGAGAGAGGAGGAAGTTTTAGAAGTATCCTCACTACAAAGAGAGTAAGATGCAGCAGTTTTGAGAGTACAGGAGCTTCAGAGGGACAAGGATGCATTAGTTGCTTAGTCACAGGCCGCACAAAGGGAGAGAGATGTTGTAGAGATATGGATGCAGATGCTGCAGGGAGAGTGAGACACATCAGTGGTTTAGTTGCAGTCAGTGCAGGTCAGTGATGTGATAGGGACAAATACACAGGGGTTACAGGGGTAGAGGGACACAGCAATGTCTAGAGCAGTGGCTGCTGAGGAGATGAGAGATCAGGTTCAAGCAGAGATGGTATAGTTACGACTATCCCTAGAGGCCTAGGAGCAAGTGAGGAGATTGATAACTAGAGATCAAGATAGGTATTGTCAGGAGTAGAATTCCACTCGAGTTTAGGTTGCTAAGCGAGAGGAGAATGTGAGGGAGACAGGATTTTGGATGGCCGCATATTACCATGTAGTTCTAGACCCGACACAATGGATATTCTAGTATGTTCAGAAAACACCACATATGCTAGCGCCATCCCAGTCGTTGGGGATGTGAACCTGAGGTTTTAGTGATTCACCGGGTATTTCACTAGGAAAAAGATTAGTACCTGATTCACCAGAGAGATCAGATGTGGGTAGCTCATTTGGGAGATGACAGGCTACTGAGTTTTTGACAGGTGCGGGGTGGATGGATAGGCCATAGTGACAATGGTCATTTATAGGACATTGTGCTGGTATTTTGATCTTGATAATTTTTGTATACAATAGTCATGATGACATCGACAACATTATTATGATATTATTTATGTGATAGTCATGATTATGAGATGTATCTTGGACTTTTGGTATATGTATATATGATACATGATAGCCCTTATTGACACCATGTTCATGCATTGGATGGATGATTGTGTTTATGCATTTGTGGAATATGGATGATTTTATTCATGTAGATATTCATATGGTGATATGATGTATGCATATGTTATATCTATGATGACTTATGTGCATGGATGCCTATTTGATTTATTGACATGTATGTATATGTTTATGATGGCTTTTTAATGAATGTTTTATATATGCAGGATGTGATGTATTATGAGTCTAACACTTTCTAATGCAGGTGGCAATGTAAGCATGGATCTAACATGTTGTGATGCAGGTGGCGATGTATGCATTGATCTTACATGTTGTGATGTAGGTGGTGTATGCATGGATCCAACATGTTGTGATGCAAGGGGTGATGTATGTGTGATTAGTAGAATGAACCTAATATGTGATAATTCTCTTGTAATTTATAGTGAATTAATAATGCAAATAGTAAATG
Organism: Sequoia sempervirens; assembly: GCA_007258455.2. Taxonomy (NCBI): domain Eukaryota; kingdom Viridiplantae; phylum Streptophyta; class Pinopsida; order Cupressales; family Cupressaceae; genus Sequoia; species Sequoia sempervirens. Next base: position 71,157,299 of record VDFB02000008.1, read on the forward strand.
AAAGAGAATAACACATGGTCATAAGCATCAATAAGGAATGACATGATAATGTCAGATGGGTGTGTAGTGATTGTGGAAAATGGGTGTAATTTGGCACCTGTCAAAAAAATTTAGTATCCTAAAAAGAATGGGAGAGAGCGGGGTAAAGTATTTGCACAACCAGAATCATAGGGTGAATGCAATGCAAAAAATGATGAAATGCAATCTTAATATGATTTTTCATCTTCGGAGCACTAATTTTTGCTATAACATAAGACACTAAGTGCCAAGGTATAGGAAACCAAGGCGAGTTAGTACCTAATGCATGAAACAAACACACAAACAAGAAGGCTATCCCAACACCCCAAAGTAGTGAAAATTTTGGTCAAGCTAGGCATTGGGATAACCACAAGCACAAAGGGATGCCCTAGTGTAACACAAGATCACAGGGATCTTAGTGGGTATTACGTGGGACAACTCAACAGACAACAACAATAAAAGATCAAGATATGCCCCTATGTGAACCAGCCAAAACACACCATAATATGATAGATTATGGCGATCTCAACTAATTGTAATAGGAAGCTCAAATGATAAACAAAAACCATAAGCATCAAGAGATCGCAATCAAATTTCAAATGTCCTTTGCCATAGGATCAAGAGGATGGAGGAGGTTGATAAGTTCTATTAGGAAGGATGCATCTTGTTGAGACCAATGATGGATACTAAACTAAAAGATCGATATGACACAAGATATTCAGAATCGATTGGATTTGCGGGTGCTAGCAGATCTCGTTTGTTAACAACTAGCTAGATAAGGGCATAGCTTAATGACATAACGCAAGACAGACGACTGACACATCCTACAGGCCTAGGGGCTTGGGGGTCGATCAAAGATTAGCCTTGCCTACATAAAAGCGCAAAGCCCTCGTAGTTCATGAAAAAACTATGGATAAAGTGGAAAGAAAACCATGGTGACTGATGATGAATGACACAAGACATGACATGCAAATGTCCCGGGGGAGGATTGAATGATCCACCTTGCCTACGTGGAAGCGCAGGGGCAACATATTTCGGCAAAGACAAATGACAATTGAGCATGGAAAAAAGAAAACAAAGGGGGGATGAAGAGAAATGACGGACAACCATACCGTGATGGTCAAAAATTCCCCGGGAGCAGATCAAATGATCAGCCTTGCCCACGTGAAAGCGCAGGGGAAACGTAGTTCAACTAAGGACGAGAAGACCAACATGACAGGATGAGATCTAGATGGAGACCAACACGATGGATGATTCAAATATGATGGCACAAACCCACTAATGATTAGATGAATGACACAAGCTTAGAGTGGGATAATGAAAAGCTCAGGATGAGGGATATCTAATGTGGATCGTCCAATGCTCAATCAAAATATACCAAGCGACCAAGGATAGGATGGGAGAGGATGTTAAGATATGATAGATGAAGTCATAAAGTAACTAGGATGCAAGGTAGATAATGATTAAACCCTCGACAAATGACACCTCTGAACAAGTTTTCACCACCTGTACTTATCCAAGGTGCCACCAAAGGTGGTTTTCATTATAGGAGGAATTTATTTCTCTTTACTATTTTTTTTATTTTTTGTATTTTTTTATTTTAATTTTTTGTATTTATTTTAAATTTTTGTATTTTTGTATTTTTTATTTTTTTTAATATTTTTGTATTTTAATTTTTAATTTTTTTGTATTTTTTTTAAATTTTTTTAAATTTTTTGCAGGTAGGGTTACCAAGCGGATTTAGGTGTAGAACCTCTTTAAATGCATGATATTGATAGGTTTTTCAAGGGGCTCTCCTTCAAGGGTAGCAATTCTGTATGCCCCAGATCCATATTTAGCAGCTATGATATAAGAACCCAACCAATTTGTTTCAAATTTCCCTTTCTTATCGCGGTCTTGCTGAGTACATTGGTTCTCTTTAAGGACTAGTTCACCAATCTGGAATTGTCAAGGACAAACCTTCTTGTTGTAGTTATGTTTGAGGTGGTTTTGGTAGGATTGTAGATGATCATAGGCTTTGATTCATTTTTTTATCTAGTAACTCTAGTTGTGCAAGTCATGCAACATGAGCATCTTCCTCACTAATAAGATTCTTTAGAGAAATCCTTAGTGATGGGATTTCAAATTCGATTGGCAAGATGGCTTCGACACCATACACTAATGAATAGGGGGTGGTGCTTGTAGGGGTGCGGATGGAGGTACGATATTCCAAGAGGGCGGGATGAATATGGAGGTGCCAATCTCGACCAGTGTTATTGACAACTTTCTTGAGGATGTGGATAAGGGTCTTATTGGTTGCTTCTACTTGACCATTACCCTGGGGGTAATAAGGCGTTGACCAACGATGGTTGATATGAAAGGTTTCACATAGATGTTTCATGGTCTAATTTTTAAAAGGACTTCCATTATGAGAGAGGATGGTGGTTGGAATACCATATCTGTAGAAAATATGGTAAAAGATGAATTTTGAAATTTGAGTACCAGTGATCTATGAGAGTAGCATTGCTTCCACCCACTTGGTGAAGTACTCAGTAGCAGTAATTGTATGGCCATTAGAAGATGGTGGGTAAATATTTCCAATCAAGTCAAAACCCCATTGAGAGAAGGGCCACGGTGCTAGGAGGGGTTGAAGGTCTTGTGTTGGAGCATGAATCAAATCTACATGTTGTTGGCAGGGAAGACATTTCTTCACGAACTCACAAGAATCATGTTCTAATGTAGGCCAATAGTATCCAGCTCAAAGAATCCTTTTGGCCAAAGCCATACCATTTGAATGACCCCCACAAGCACCATTATGTATGTTTGTTAGTGCAGTATGGGCTTCAGTCTCATTCATACATCTAAGGAGGATTCCATCATACTCGCAACGATAAAGCGTATCACTGATGATAATGTATCGGGAAGAGCAGTGAACAAAGTATTTTCGTTGATTACGTGTGAGATCTGGGGGGAGAATATTATCATGCAGATAGGTATATATGTCTTAGTACCATGGGGACATGGGACCCACAATGTCGCACACCATGTTAGTCTCAGGGATATCATACGTTGGGATTAAAATTTGCTCCACAAGAAACTCACACTCTGTTCGATCTTTAGGCATGTCAATCAGGGAGCCAGTAGTAGCCATTGCATCAGTTTCTTTGTTCTGTGCTTTGGGAATTTGGTCAAATTGTATGAAGGTGAAATATTTCTTGAAGTCATCCACCATGCATTTGTATGGTAACAACTTATCATCTTTTGTTAGGAATTCATCATTAACTTGCTTAATGACCAACAATGAATCACCAAAGACTCTCAAGTGAGTTATGTGCCACTGCTTTGCAATTCAGAGGCCTGCGAGGAGGGCTTCATACTCTGCTATGTTGTTGGTACATGGGAATGTTATCTTGAATGATTTTGGAATGTAGTCACCTTGAGGGGTAACCAACAGAATTTTTGATCCTGATCCATTATGAGTATATGAACTGTCAAAATACAATATCCAAGCAGGTGTTTCCGTAACTGTGAAAACTTCATCTAAAAATTCAATGACTAGGGGATAAGCATCCACTATTGGTGCTTCGGCCAACTGATTAGCTATGACTTGTCCCTTTATAGCTTTGTGATCCATGTACTCTATCAAATTCACTTAGGAGCATGACCCACTTAGCCATATGACTAGTCAAAGTGGTTCTAGATAACAGATACTTTAGTGGAACAATTTTTGCTATTAATTTGACTGGATGGCTGAACATGTAATGCTGGAGTTTTTGTGTACTGAAGACCACGACAAGGCAGGATTTCTCCATGAGTGAATAGGTTAGTTCATAGCCAACCAGTGTTCAACTGATGTAGTATATTTCTCTTTCTTTTGATGATTCATCATGTTGTGCCAACAATGCCCCCAATGTGGTTGAAGTGGTGGAGATGTAAAGCAAGAGGGGTTTCCCTAGAATCAGTGCCATTAAGATGGGTGGATGAGCCAAGTATTCCTTGATCTTATCAAAACCAATTTGACATTGTTGGTTCCATCTAAATGCAGAGTCTTTTTTCAGGAGATGGGTGAATGACTGACACTTATCTGCAAGCTGGGCTATGAACCGGCAGATGCATTACAGTTTCCCTTGAAGGCTTCTCAATTGTTTCAGATTGTACGGGGGTGGCATATCTAGAATAGCTTTCACATTGGCAGGATCTACTTCGATGCCCCTTCATGAGACTATGAAACCCAACAATTTTCTTGATGTAACACCAAAGACACACTTTTTTGGATTTAATTGCAACTTGTAATGTTCCAACCGTTCAAAGATATTTTTTAAGATGGCAGGATGCTAGGCTCAAGTTCTAGATTTTCCTAGTAAGTCATGGATATAATCCTCCATGATGATATGTATGAGGTCATGGAAGATGAAAGTCATTGCCCTCTGATATGTCACTCCCGCATTCTTGAGACCAAAGGGCATAAAATTGTAGCAAAAAGTACCCCACGGTGTTGTAAAAGCGGTCTTGTGTTGGTCTTCAAGTGCAATTTGGATATGGTTATAACTAGAAAAACCATCCATAAGGGATAACATTTCATGTCATGTAGTAAGGTCGACCAACATGTCAATATTGGGCAGCGGGAAGTCATCTTTTGGACAGGCTTTGTTAAGATCCTTGAAGTCTGTGCAAATCCAAATGTCTCTGTTTGGCTTGGAAACATGTACTATGTTGGAGATCCAATCATAGTAATCAATGGGTCTGATAAAATTGACATCTAGTAGTTTCTCCAATTCCTTCTTGACTAATAATACTACCTGTGGAAGCATTTTTTAGAAGTTTTGCTTGACAGGCTTGGCATCTGGGTGACCATCTAGATGATGAACTACTAAAGCAGGGTCTAAGCCTGGCATGTCTGAGTATGACCAAGTGAAGTTAATGATACTATCTTGGAGTAGCTGAACATTGATTGAATATTCTTGCTCTAATAAGGATTTGGCCACATAGGTAATCTTAGGGTTTTCTGCGGTACCCAGATTAAATTCTTGAGTTTCTTCAATTAGGATGGATGACTATGTGGATAATTGAGTTCCCACAAGGGGAAGATGAACGTCTCCATCCCCTAGTGCCTCTTCGAGGTTTTCACTATTGGATGCATCATTTATTTTTACTTTTTCTAGGTCAGGAAATGCCTCAAGCATGTTTTCACTAGATGACAATTTTTTATTTTTGCGAATAGAGCATTCATCCTCCCCCAATCCCATGAGGTTGACATATGTATCCAAGGAGACATTGGCAGGTGTGCTATCACGTAGGTCCCAATCAATGAGTTTAGGATGGCGAAGGGATAGGCTAATGGTACAAACAGATAGGCATTCGAATATGGATGGCAGGTCCATGTGATCCACATCATCATATGCATGTATGATGGATTCTTCCTCGGGTATCTCTTCCAATGGACCATCATCCATAGTAACACTATTGGAGGTGTTAGATGATGTTGCAGGGCCTTTCTACTTTCTATCGTATCTGAGGCCTATATTCTATGGTAGCTTTGATACATCAATAGGTTGCAACCGCCCTTGTTCTTCCTTGCCTAGGCCCCTACCTTGGTAGTTATGTTTTTCCACAAACTTAGCTGACCAAGGGTATACTTCTTGGAAGTATTCCTTTAGAGGAGGAACTGGTTGGGGTTCTTCACAGTATACCCACTAGTTGATATCTTCTTTTGGTGCATCTTTCTTTATACTAGGAGACCTAAAAGTGGTAGTGGGGATGTTCTTTGCACTGAAAGGTGATAGTTTTTTCTTCCTTTGGAGTAGCATGTGAAGGTTTCCCGTACACATGAGGTGATGATGGCATGGTTGCCACATTTAGGGCTGTATGCATTTAATATTCACCACACCCCTTGTTAATGATCTAGACTTTGGTAACAAAGGAATTAGTGGTGGGAGATGGCATGGTCGTCGTGGTAGATGATGGATTGGAGGATGATGACTGAGATGCCCCCATTTTAACTCTAGGACAATAATGTAAATGGGGAAATGATGCTTCTTAAACGTGGCAGTATTCAAATGGTTGTGGATTGGCATAAATGGTGATTTCTTGTTTGTTAAACAGTAATTTTAGGCACTGATGGTACGTGGAAGGGACAAATTGCATAGCGTGGAGCCATGGGCAGCCAAGGAGGAGATTATATGGTAAGTCTAGATCCAAGACATGGCAAGTAATGTACTGAACGACAGGTCCAACCTAGATAGGAAGACTGATAATTCCTTTAGAATTTCTCTCTGCATTATCATAAGCCTTGATCATGATGATTTGATTACTTAAATCTGCTTGTGTATACCCTACATGTTTTATGATTTTTAGAGTACATAGATTGAGGGCAGAGCCATTATCTAGCAAGAACCTTTTTATTTTATGATGGGAAACTAAGACTTTGATGTGTAAGGGATGGTTGTGATTGGCATCAATATTTGGCATGTCATTCTGACTAAAGTGTAGTTGATAAGATAAAGCCAAGTGTCCTACTAAGGCCTAAAAAAGTGTAGGATCGATGTCATTCGGTACGTGAGTTTCTTGTAAAGCTCTATTGAGTATTTCTTGATGTACGGGAGAAGACTTAAGCAAATCTAAGATTGAGATCTGAGCAGGGGTCTTTCCTAAGTGATCAAGAAAGGTATACTGAGAGTTTATAGGATTTGATTGGACGGATGTGGAGGCTGCAGGGACTGTTGGGTGGCAACAACACATTGAGGATTTTTAGCTTTAACATGTATCATAGACACATGAGGTTCTACCTGCTCAATGTAATGGACAATACCATCATAATTGAGAGGTACATTCTTATAGCATATGTTGTTTGTGCTGTTGTCTTGGGGATTATTGTTGGAGGTACTCACGCCTTGGTTATGGTTGGGGAAGGCATTTTGATATATCTGTAATTGAGCATTGGATGATGAAGCTTGACTGGTGTCAACTTTGATATCTCCTCGATCAATAAGATCTTGGACATAGTTTTTGAGACTTTGACACTTGTTCAAAGTGTTACCTTTTATCTTATGGAATTCACAATATTCATTCTCCCTAAACTAGACTAGTTTGGGTTTGGATTCATCAAGTGGTTTTGTGACGGGGTACATGATCAGATAGTTGACTTGTACCAACTTATTAAAGAAGATGCTGAAGGGTTCTCCTAATTGAGTATATTGGCATTTTCCATTCCCTTGGTTATTTTGGTTTCAATGTTGAGGAGGATGAGATGCCCCCTATGGCACATATATGGTATTAGGTATAGATGATGGTTGCCTTTGGGATGTGCTAGCCACCTGAACATGTTTGGTGTCAATGACACCATCATTCACTACATTTTTTTTCTTGTTTCAAAAGCATGACTTATCATCAGATGGTCTTTCTCTGTCATGGTTGTGTATCTTGATGTGCCCTTTGGCAATAAGGGCACGTTCAAGGATGGACCCTTTTTTCTACTATTTCAGTGAAAGTGGTAACACAGCGCAACCTAAAATTGTGAGCCATGTCGATATGTGAGTTCTCCACAAAGAGAGTGACCATATCTTTCTCTTTGAGGGTGGTTTTCATTCGGCTTGCTAGTGCACGCCACCTTTGAAGGTAGCTAGCAAAGGTTTCACCTTCACGTTGCTTCTCTTTGAGGAGATCCAAGGTATTAGTGTCCTCCAAATTGAAGGAGAAGTATGAAACAATTTTTCTGAAAGATCTACAAAGGATTTTATGGACCCTCGTTCTAGACCCATGAACCATTCTAAGGCATTATCTGTCAAGCTGCGTGGAAACAATCACAAGATGTAGAACTGTCGTTGTGCATAACTTCTTGACCCATGAACTCTTGCAAGTGGGATTTTGGATCTTTGTTTCCCTTGTATTTGTGAAAATTTGGTATCTCAAAGTGCTTCGAGAAGGGAATTAGTGAGATGGACGGATCAAATGGATACAAACATATATCTTTGAATCTAAAGGATTGTTTACCAGTCCCCGCTTGGAGATCTTTCAAAGCAACTTTTATTTCCAATAGGTCTGTGTCGATTGGTTGTGTAGTCAAGGTAGGTGGATTGGACGGATAGGGATGATAGAATTATTATGGATCTTGTTGAGATAATGTTTGAAGATGGACGTAAGGATTTTGATAATGAGAGGATGGTGTTCCCTGTTGATGTGTAGGGGGTGTTTTTTGGTATGGAGGTTGTTGTTTTGGGGTATAGTATAGATTTGGTTGATAAGAATGTGTGACTGAATGCTGGGCAGTTTGAATGTGATATTGTGGATTGGTTTGTTGGTGTTGAAGGTACTATTGTGATTGCTGGGAAGCCACATGAGGTGGTTTTTGCTAGAATTGCTACTAATTATGATAGTAATAGTACTGAGGTGGTTGTTGTTGTGATGTCAACTGATGTGAGGAATGCGGATATGGTATGAGCAAGAGGTCAGGATGGATTGCTTTGCAATTGGTATGGTGGTTGTTGTGAAGAAACCAAAGCATTATGCGTGGGTTGTTTCTGATGAGGTGGTTGAGATAACGTAGAGACATTATGTAAAGGAGGTTTTTGGGTACCACCCGAAACATTTGGTTGGGATGTTCCTTGTGGAGTTAATTGAGGCAGTAGGTTGGATTGATGAGGCTATTGAGATGTATATGAAAGTGGTGGTAGATTTGTGGCCCTGGGAGGTGGAAGAAATGCGGTAAAAGGGGTGCCTCCATTACTGACGGGAGGTTGACTCGAAAAAGGTGGTGTTGATAGCATTAATGGCATAGGTTGTGGACCATTTTGTGGCATATCGTAGGCGAAAGGATTATTGGGATTAGACACTTGAGGAGCCCCCATGACTGAGATTGTAGTGTGTGGGGGGTGATTAACATGATAAAGAACGACATTGCCAAATTCAGGTTGGTGCCAACCCTCTACTGGAGGAATATTGGGAATGTATGAACCATTTGGTGTGCTTTGTGAACCTTGGGGTATATTAGATGTGGCACTCCTATATTTGGATAAATCAACACCTGATGGAGGTTTGACACTATTTTCAATTAAGTGGGCCAAGATTTCTTCTGCATGTTTTTCGAGCAGACGGTCAGTCATTTGTAAATTAGCAGAATTACTGAAATGTTCCTCGAGCGTGAGTTCGGGATGATTAGCCATACTCTCCTCACCATGTGGTGAGTTGTTCTGATTTTCGGTGTTGGAGTGTGATGAAGTGCCATTATGAGGATCTTGGGAGATGTTTACTCCGTTGTTAGGATCTTGGGAAACATTCGCACCATTGGTAGAATTTGTGTTGTTATTAAGGTCTTGAGACATGTTTGCTTGGGAATTTTGACGTTGTTGTGCCATTTGTTTCTTGACTTGTGGCCTAGTTTGAATGGGCATGCAAATATGCTATGGGCGGATTATAAAGATTTATTTGATGAATGATTTGATTGTGATTGGATGAGATGGGATTCTCATTGGATGAGATTAGATTCTGATTGGATGAGATTTGATTTTGATTGGGTTTCTGATTGGATTGGATTGAGTTTTTTGATTGGATCAGATTTTGATTGGATAGATTGGATTGGATTGGATTTTGATTAGATCGGATTTTGATTAGATAGATTGGATTGGATTGTTAAGATTGATAGGATTGTGTTGATTGAATGGATGTGATTGGATTGATTAGGTAATTGGATAAGTGTGACTGATTTGATTGAATGATTGGGTTTGATAGATTTGAATGATTGGATGGGTATGATTAGATGATGAAATATGTGAGGGACCTTGAATTTAGTCAAAGAAAATTACCCTAAAGTGACCTATAGCATCAATTGATCAAGTGGATGATCACAACACCATATCCACCTCAAGATAGAAATGGATTGATTTGGGCCGAGGATGATAACTTATGACATCGAATTTACCTCAAGATGGAAGTAAATTGATTTGGGTCGAAGTTAATGACTAATAATCAAATTCAAGTGCTAAGGTCAGTTTGGGTAACCACTTTTAACACAAGGTTAAGGTGATTTGATGATGAGTGGTGTTTATGAGGTATGGGTTAGGTGATGCAAATGGTAAAATTTTGGTAAATCAAGTTCACTAGGTGATGATATTGGCTTTTCGAATGGATTACCGAAAAATTCAAAATGAGTGAACGGATTGAGAGAACCAGTGTATGGATGTTTGGCATAATAAATGGAGATTTAAGATGGTTAAACGAGAGTTTTGGGGGCTAAACAGAGATTTGGAATGATAAAATGGAGGTTTAGAATGATTAAATAGAGGTTTTGGAGGTTTAGAATGACATAACGGAGGCTTGGGATGATTTTGGTTGTTCAGGAGGGAAAATTTACCCCTCTGCAGTAATCAGGAGAGCGTAGTCGCCCTTTTGTAGTGAATCAGAGGGCGTAGTCACCCTTTTGTAGTAAATCAGAGGGCGTAGTCACCCTTTGTAGTGAACGGGGACTTGGTTTGATGAAAATGACTATGGCAAGGACTTTAAAATAACAATAATAAGAAAAATTTGTCAAAAAGCTTACTGGTTTCTCACAAGAAAACACTTTCAAGCAAACACAATCCTATGATTAGTGTTAAGGGTATGGCCAATGAGGTCTTAATCTAGGATGCACAAGGTGTCTAGGGAGTCCTTGATATACTCTCGATACATGAGGCACAACCATGAACACCGGCCCGTCACAAGTGTGAGTCGAGAACCCCAACGAGATACTGAAGGGATCAACCAACTCTTCACGTCTATCTAGGTATCACCCTAGCTTCGACTCCGCCAATTACGACGTGACTAGATTGGGGTACAACTTTTGCTCTCCCCCCTTTGTATACCCTGCCGATACACGTGGTTGGAATCATCCCTTGGGGTGATGAAATCCCCAAGCAAGTCCCACTAGAAAGAAAGCACCAATCATTTCCAACTACTCCCCAGGCTCACACAAAGTGGAAGGGGAAAGTGAAAACAAACTAATGCCCCCTTTGGGTAACACAAAAAAAATAGACACAATAAGCAATGAATATTACTTCCCCTAATTAAACTATGTTCTTAGATTAACGAAAACAACAAGGATAGCTTTAAAAGTCTGAGCAAACAGATAGCCCTGGAAGAAAATGTTAGTTGTTTTATCCTACATTCTTCATCAATTACACAAGAATATGTTGCAAAATGTTAGCAAAAACACAAATATCCTTTCAAGAAATAATGTTAGGGGGTTAGTATACGAAAACAACAAAAAATAGGAGTAAAAACGAAGCTAAAATGACCATTTTACCTTTCAAAAAGTGTTGTTTTGGGTCGTATTCGCCCCTCTGCAGTGCTGAGGAAGGGCGTAGTCGTCCCTTTGCAGTGATAGGAGGGCATAGTCACCATTCTGTAATAACTAGCAGGGTATAATTGCCCCTTTGCAGTAAAATGTTATCACACAAAGTTCAACTAAGGGGCGTAGTTGCCCTTCTTTAGTGAAATGTTAGAAAACAAAGTTTAACCAAGGGGGCGTAGTTGCTCTTCTGTAGTGAAATGTTAGAAAACAAAGTTTAACCAAGGGGGCATAGTTTCCCTTCTATAGTGAAACAACGGGCGTAATCACCCTTCTGCAGTGACCAAGAGGGCGTAATCGCCCTTCTGTAGTGGTCAGGAGGGCGTAGTTGCTCTTCTGCAGTGACCAGTAGGGCGTAATCACCCTTCTACAGTGACCAATACAGTGTAGTTGCCCTTCTGTAGCGACCAGGAGGGTGTAGTCGCCCCTCTGTAGCAAACCAGAGGGCGTAGTCACCCCTCTGCAGCAAACCAAAGGGCGTAGTCGCCCCTCTACGACCTATTCCTGCAAACAACTCAACAACAACAAATGTAAAATTGAGGAACCCACTTATGGGTCCCACCGAGCGTGCCAAAAATGTGATCCTAAATGTTATTCCAATTCTAAATGTGAAAAATAACTAAAATGCAATGAGGAAAAACACAAAGGGACACCTCAAGATTAGCCTAAGGAATAATAAAGCAAAGAAATAAAACTAAAATGAAGATTGTAATCTGCTTATACCTTCTTTGTTGCTGAAAACTCCTTAGTTGGCCCTTGATTTTGATTGTCTTGTGTGCTCCTTGGATGGCTCTTGATGCAAGATTGACAATAGGACTAGATGATAGTGCAAAGGACTAAAATGGCTTGGCTAAATGAATGAAATGCTTGTGAATTGAGTGTTCAAAATGATAGCATTTAGTTGAAAAATGACTAAGTGTTGAAAATACCTTAGAGGAGGGGTATTTATAGAAGAATTTGAATTCTCTAGAGAATTCAATTGTTGAGATTTATCCAACAAGGCCAAGATGAAGGGCCAAGGTGAGTTGAGAACTCACAAGCCCTCATATTTTGACATGTGGAATGTGAAGTGGCTAGGGGTGAGATGATGTGGAAGGAGATTACATGATGTGGAGGAAGGACAAGTACCTTGGGGAGTGAGAAGATTTCCTCAAAAAGAAATTTTTTCTCCCCAAGTGAGAATGAAAATGACATTTGAGGAATTTTGGAATTCCTTTAAAATCTCCATGGGAAAAGAGAAAGTGGTTGGAGAAATAAATGTGAATTAAAAATTCACATTCTTAGGAGAATCTAATGGATAAGAGAGGGTCTCCAAAATGGTGGGAATTGGTCACGTGTAGATGAGGTGACAAATCAAATGTTCTAGAAGCCTTGGAAGGATAAAATGTGAATTAAAAATTCACATGGGGAGGAGAGAGACTTAGGAAGAATAAAAGTGAATTAAAAATTCACATGGGAAAGAGGGTCAATGCCAAGAAAGGCAAATGAAAAGGTTGACTAAAAAGTGGTGCTAAAAGTGGCTAATGACTTTGATTAAGGTTGTGCAAATACTTGATTAAGATAATTAATGAGATATTAGAAGTAAGTGGAAAATGTAGTAGGATGTGACATTAATCCTTGATTAAGAGGATGCACATCTTAATCATGAATTAATTAAATTAATCCAAATTAGAGAGGGATTGTGGAGGATTTGACAAGGAGAGAGAAAAGAAGAATTTTAAATTGATTTTAATTCTAAAAGGTTAAAATGACTAAATTAAATAAATTGATGTATTTATTTAATTTAGAGAGGAAAAAGGTACAAGATAAAGTGTTTAATTGTTAAATTAAATACTTTAAGAACCTTAGGCGAGAAGTGTAATATTAATTAAATAAATTAATATTGACATAATGGATGAATAAAGAGGTAAATTTCATCGTATGGGAGCGATCAAATTTGGATATCTACAGTCATAATTTGTGTCAAACCCTTATAAAATTCGTAAGTCTTGTTCCAAGAAACCATAAACCCTACCTTGTAATACCTCTTGTGTCATGGCTTCTAAACCACAATCAAAAGCGTCTTCGTCTAAAGGGGAAGCCTCTGCACCCAAAATACCTTCGAATAAAGACCTTATTGACCAATTACCACCCTCAACTAGTGAAAAACCTAAGAGTCAACTGCTTCTCAAATGTCCACAAGTAGTAGAGGATTTGATTGACAAGAACAATTCTAGATTAAGGATGCCAAATTACCTTATACTACATGGGAATTGTTCTATGGTTAGTTCAAGAATAGAAACATGGGTTTTCCAGTAGGTAACCCTTGGAATTGTGACCTAGGAAAGTTGATTGTACCAAATGTCTATATGGATGTTGACTTGCTTAAAAAAGTAGCTACCAATTGTGACCCAATTGCAAGAACTATAAGAACATATGATGGGAAAGAAATGATCAAAATTACCAAGGAGGAATTGTCTCATGTTCTCAGACTCATTGGATGGAGTGATGAAATGTCTAAGATAAATGAAAAAACTCTTAAGGAGGAGTATGATAAAACTAAGACTACATTCAGATTCCACATCCTATCGAGATATCTAGCAGAAATTACAGGCCGAAGGATTATAATCTATTAGCTATTTACCAAATAACTGGTTATGATCTTGTCACATGAATTCCAATGTAATGGATGTACATGGCTACCCATATTTAACACCCCCAATATTGCACAGTGTATGATTATGTGGGGTTTCTTCTAGAAAGAATTCATGAAGGTTTGATAGGGTTGAAGAAAGGTGAATTGGGAGTAAGATTTAGCTGGTACTCATTACTGATGCATACGTTTATGTTCAAAGGTGCACCATACTTTGGGAATAATGTGACTTTGGATAGGAGAGACGGTAACTTGGAGTTTCCAGTGCAATGTTGGACTACTTTTGTAGATAAGGATGATAGGATATATGATTATGTGACATTTCAAAACTTGTTTTCTTTAGAACTGAGGAGAGTCTTGATTGTGAATATACCTAGAGTTCCCATAGCCTTGCATGATTTCTTGAGACCCAAGGAAAGAAGGCCTAAGCTAGGAGTTGACCACAATTGGGGAGATGTTATCCCATACCCTGATTACACTATTTTAAGAGTGTATGGTTCCATGGTTGTACCTCACTTGTTGCCAAAGTTTGTGCTAGAGATAATTGGTTTCCTTGAGGTGATGTGTCAATTGGGAAGTGTAGAAAATGAACACCTTTTGAATCAAGGAAAAGGAACATTCTTTCCTTTGTACACATGATTTTTTGATTTTTTGATGACCAAGGGAGGTTGGAATAAAATTCTTGATATACTCAAAACCTACTACATGCATAGATCAGTTGAGAGGATCAAATATGATCCCGAAGGTTTTATGGCCTAATTGAAAGAAAGGACCAAGAGCTACAATTTTTTTTACATTTTCCAGTATCTAGAGGATGTGATAAGAAATGTGTTCAACCTTTTGGAGAAAGAAAAAAGAAGAGCAAGGTGGATTTCCTTCAATAAGATGCAAAGAAAGATAAAGGAAGAAGAACCCGATTTCAAGGTTCTCCCAGAGACTAAAAACTGTAATACAAAAGGTGGAACATGTATCCCAAAATTTTGACTCAATAGTGGGCCACCTTGAAACTAAAGGGGTAATAAGTAAGGATAAGGGGAAATCCCCCATTGTAAAAGAACAAAGTGGAGGAGAAATCCCTGCTATGGAAGAAAAATATACATCTCAAGCCCCTGATAAACCAAGAATAAAGTTCTTTGTAAGGAGAAAGAGTAAGGCGAAGAAAATTGATGCAACTTTTGATCCTTCTCAACAAGAGAAACACAAGCCTCCTTCTCTTGTGCCAAAAGTACCACCACCATCTCCTTCAAGGTCACCAAAGATGGAAATTGTGGACATTGATTCTCCACCACCTAGTGTATTACCACCAAAGGAGCCAACATTGAAAAGGAAAAAGGTTGAAGTGGTTGGTCTGGTGGAGTATGCTAACGAAGGCTCTAATGATGAAATTTGGGTATTAGAGCAGTAAATGCAAGTAGGAGTGCCCAATGAAATAGTAGTGAGGGTGACACAACAATTGGGTATGAGATTCAGTAAACCTGATCTCACTGGGCTCAATGGAAAAGATGATATGTAGGTTGAAGCATGTACAAATTTCTTAGATGATGACTCATTTGTAAAGTCTTAGGCTTTTATGGAATTCACATACAGAGCTAAAAGAGATGAATATGTCAACTTCCTAGCTATAGAAAGAAGCCTTCATCTAGAATTACCTGATGCCATCATCTAGACAAAGATTTTGAATGAAATGAGAGCTAAATTCCAAAAGATAACTGCAAAAGAGGGTTGAGAATTGGTAAGAAATAGTGGTATTTTGTTGCTTCCAAAATGGGATTTAGCTTCTACCATAGCTTTCAATACAATAAAGAGATGTGATAGGCCCCTATATGATACAAAAGAAGAAGCTGCAATTGCACTACAGGGGTCTACTTTTAGTGAGCAATGGGATGCCTTGGCTATCTAGTCTCTAGCCCCACATACAAGAAATCCTGATATTGTTGAGCCTGCACCTAACTATAGGGGAGGCCTAATAATAAAGAGAGTGTCAGAAACATCAGCTCTAGAGGCAGAAAATATGTCAATTCATGTTGCACAATTTACAAGGGCCACTGTAGAATCTGTAACTGCAAAAAATGATAAGCTCAGGATGGATTATAATAATTTTCTAGTTAAATATGGAAGGCTTGAACAATATAATATGTAGTTGCAAAAAAAGGTAGCATTATTGGAAGATAAGTTGCAAAGTTTTCAACTTGAAAAGCCTAAGCAAAATGATGTTGACTCCCCCACCAGTTCAAAAGAAGTTGTTCCCCCTAAATTTTTTGTTGAAGTAAGTTCTTCATGGGAAATTGTGCCATACAACATGGGAAGTGTACCCATATCAATAATAGAGACTAGTACATCAGAAGGGCCATAGGTTGAAGAAGATGTTAGCAAGGAAGAGTTACTTAGGAAGCTAAATGAATATAAAGAGAAATGTTATAATCATGATGAGGAGATTTTCAATAGCAACATGAAGATTGTCACTATATTATTGGAACATTTGAATGAAAGAGTGAATGATAGATTGAATAGAATTCACCATAGCTATTCATCCATGGTGGTTTCTATCAAATTTTTTGATAATGACAGGGAAAGAGTTATACCACTTATGGAAATATGGATCCGTAGGTTATGAGGGAATTGAGATTGATGTCGATTGGAGTTAGGAATGATTCCAATCCACTTGAAAAGTTTAAAACCGCTATTACTCTTATAGGTAAGATTGAAGGATACAAGGGAAATATTGAACCATTGGAGAACAAAATAAAAGAGTTGGTGAAATCCTTCCATGAATCACATCATGGCATCCTTCCATCCATTTTAAGTAATGATGATAGCATAAAAACCCTATAGAAGTGGAAATATGAAACCAATAAAGTTATTTCAAATTAGATAGTTTTAATTTGTTAAAAATATGGTATGGACACATTGAAGATAAATGTGGATATCTTAGCTCATGCAGAGACTGTCTCGCTGGAATTTGACAAGGAGGCTAACCAAATTGTCACCAAGTATGCACCTTATAGAGAAAGGGTTAATGAAGTCATGAATTTCAATTGGTCCACTGAAGATGAATTCCTAGCATGGAAAGGTAGATACTTGGAGGGAGTGGTGGATTAATATGAGATGGCCTAGTGGTGATTTGAAATTTTGAAGTGTACAACCATGATGAATAATGGATAAGTAGGAATTGTACTGCATGTACTAGATTTAGTATAGATTAGGCTTTTGCTAAAGTATAGAAAATAGAGTGCATCTTCTTCAAGTTGAATTGATGACAAGGTTGCAGACATGGACATATCCTTTGTCCTTTCTTTTCTATTTATGTCATGCTTTCCTTCATTCACTTTGTGTGTGTGGGCACAAATTTTGAGATAACTGTTTGAAGATACCTTTTGAAAATTGGACTGGATGTTCAACGATGAATGAAGAGCACTTTTAATTTCACACATATTTCGCACTTCTTGGGAATGTAAAGTAACTAAAAAGGGGAATCTTTGTTATAGTGGTCCAATAGGATATTGACATGTGTACTATCTGGCCTAAGGCTTGTTTTGCTCCTTCGTTTCTGTAAGAAGGAATTCGGGGCCAGAAAATAGGGGTTCGTTGTTTTACATTCAAGACTGTGAATTGTAAAAGGAATATCAAGAATTTTTTAGATTTTTTTCTTAAGTTCAGAGTGTGTTATTATGTATGTAATTTTGATAGTAATATAGCAAATAAAATACAAAGTGATACCAATTTCATGGCTATTGTCTCTCCCTTGCACTCGTTTTATGAGTTATGAATGAAAGTAATCCTGGATTCCTTTTGTTTGTCTCTGTTGTTTCTCAATGGATGTTTAATTTCATTCTTCCTTATTAGTTCAATGAATTAATGTAAATTCTTAGAAGAGATTGTTAACTCATAAGAATTAGGTGGGTACGTGCAGGCTCATGATGGGCCAAAAAGTGGCGATATGATGGGTATGTGTAGGGTATGTGGCCGACGACTTTTTTTTACCCAAAAGTGATGAAACGAAAAAGGGTTTTCAAAGGAGATTCTCAGCTTTCCAACAATATAAATTATGATTTACTTTTAATTTAATAAATAATTATTATATTCATTTTCTATTTGAATTATGACTAAAGTGCTGGTTGAAAAAAATCTATAGCTTTCAAATGGTATCACACTTTTTGAATACAACACATGCATCACATTCTATGCTTTGCATACTATAGGATTAAAAAATAATGAATTTCATGAAGTTTTGACCAAGTTAAGGTGGTCAGACATACGAGTTTTTATATTTTTTAAAACTTGTAATAAAAAATTTATAATTAATTATTTACTTGGAAAAAAATTACAAAAAAATATGCATCACATCAGGACATGAGTCCTCTACTTATATCTAAAATATTATAAAAAATATTAACATTTTATTGTGGTTAGGGTGGCCAGACAGACACCTACTTGAATAGGTTGATATTGACTCCATGCTTGGAATAAGACACTAGTTTGTGTAAAGTATTCATAATTCAGTTTTTGGGTTGATTCATCACCTAATCACTTTTATTTTACAAACTTTCAAATGAATACCACTGTAGTTTTTTTATGTTTAGTTACATCTTCTCATGCTCCAAGTGTAGGATATCAATAAATGAGCTACCAACTTATTTGATGTTCTACGTTGTTGAGTAAATTTATGAGAATTATTTGTTGTTGACCATGTATCTGAGTAGTAGTCATATAAATTCTTGAGTATACATTGTGGGATCACCCTCCCAGGTCTAACATAGCCCAAAGTGTAGGAGTAGAAGTCTTGCAGCTTTTACTCGTTCGTTGGCCAATCCCTTTGGATTACTAAGTATTGGAAATGGAAAAGTCCATAGGTATTTCTCAAGATCAGTTTGGTTCTTAAAAAATAACCAACACATCCATGAAGAGAAGAAAATGGAAATTTTGTGGAAAAATATTAGTGACATTTATTAGGGGAAATATCTGGTAAATAATTTATTTCTTAGGAAGAAGTTGTACTCTTTGAAGATGGATGAGGGAGTGTTTGTTGCAGGTCATTTGAATGTGTTTAATATGATTGTTTCTCAGTTGGAATATGTGGGTGTGAAAATAGATGAAGAGGATCATTGCATGTTCTTGTTATGTTCTTTTCCTGACACATGGGATAACTTGGTAATGGCAATTGGGAGTACAACAACCACTTTCAAGATGGAAGATGTGGTTGCTTCACTGCTGTCAGAAGAAATGTGGAGGAAATCTTCTGAGATGGGCAAGGAAGCTCTTGTTGTTCAAGGTAAATCAAAGGAGAAATGCAAGAAGAAATACAAGAACTCTATATCCAACTCAGAGGGAGATCAAAGTCTCCTAGTAAAAAGTCTAAGGTGAAATGTTGGAACTTTGGGAAGACTGGACACATTCAGAAAGATTGTAAAGATGAGAAGAAGAAAAAAAAGAAAAATAGTTCTTCTAAAAATGAATCTTCTCAGAGTGGTGCAGATGCCTTAATATCAGCCTTGGCTATTCAGGTATTAGAGGATGTTTGGCAAGTTGACTCATGTGTGTCCTTTCACTTGACCTCTCATATAGTTTGGCTCTCAAAGTATGAAAAGTATGTTGGTGAAAGGGTGTATTTGGGTGATGATTCTCACCTAGAGATTGTTGGGCGTGGAAGAGTGAAAATTTAATTTATTGATGGAAGAGTGAAGGGAATCGATGATGTGATGCATATACCAGGTTTGGCTCGAAATTTACTTTCTATAAGTAAGCTTAATGATGTCGGTGTGCAAGTCTCTCGAATGGTGTGTGTAGAATGACTAGAGGATCTATTTCATGGCTAAGGGTGCACGAATTGGCTCTCCGTATAAGTTGGATGCATGTGTAGTATAATGTAATAGTGCTTTTGTAAATTCAAGTAAATTTGATCATGTAGAGAAAGGAGGTGTTTTTCCTGAGGGCACAAACTCTTTGGAGATGAAGCTCCCAATAGAGAAAACAATGTTGTGGCATCAGAGGCTTGGGAACATAGGTGAAAAAGGCTTAAAAGCCTTGAAAAGTAAAATCTTGGTTGAAGGGCATGATAATTGTAATCTTGAGTTCGATTTTTGTGAACATTGCATATATGGAAAGAAGCACTGTGTTTCATTTTATTCTAGTTCTCATAAATCTTCTAGTATTCTGGATTATATTCATACTAATGTGTTTGGTCCAGTTAATGTTCCTTCACTATCAAAATTTTTGTAGTTTTTTCCCATTCATAGATGATTATTCGAGGACATTTGTATATTTTCTCAGAAGTAAAACTAAAGTTTATAATCGATTTAAGGAATTCAAAACCTTGGTTGAAAATCATACTGGTAGAAAGATTAAGTGTTTGAAGATGGATAATGGTGGTGAGTTTTGTTCAACAGATTTTGATAAGTTTTGCAAGGACCACAAAATTAAAAGGCATAAAACAACTACCTATACTCCATAGAAAAATGAAGTTGCCGAAAGGATGAATAGTGCGATGATCGAAAGGGCAAGAAGTATGCTGAGTAGTGCTAGTTTGGAATAGAAGTTCTAGGATAAGTCTATAGCTACAACATGTTATTTTATTAACAGATCTCCCACTTCGGTGCTCATGGATAAGACACCTTATATGGAAGCATGGTGTGGTAAGAATCCCTCATTGAGGCATATGATTATGTGCCTAGTGAAAAGTGATCTAAATTGGAGAACAAGGCAGTGAAGTGTATCTTCATCGGTTATGGAATTTGTGTGAAAGGGTACAAGCTTTGGAATCTAGTTATAAAGAAGGTGTCATATAGAAAAAGTGTGATCTTCCATGAGCTGAAACCTTCTATAGTTGATCTCTAGCCAGAGGTGAAAGAAGCACAAAAGGAGGTAGTTGAAGTTCCTCTTACTTCTACTAAAGATGAAATTTGTACTCCTGGTGAACCTATTAATGAGGAGACCTCAAGTAGCTTTGAAAGTTTTGATCAAGATGAAGAACCTCGTCCTTCGTTTGTGAGGAGGTCTATGCGTGCTAAGTGGCAACCTGAAAGGTTTGGTTATTCTATGTTGGATTCCATTTGTACCTATGCTTTGATTTCTAACCCCGATGAGCCTAGAACTATTAGAGAGGCTATGGGTATGTCTGATGTAGATTCCTGGTTAAGATCCATGAATGAAGAAATAGCATCATTGAAGAAGAATGATACATGGGATCTAGTACCATTTCCTCAAGGATGAAAGCTTGTTCAATGTAAATGGGTGTTTAAGAAAAAGATAGGTCTTGATAGCAGTATTGAGAAGCATAAAGCAAGGTTGGCTTCAAATAGATATTCCCAGGTGGAGGGGATTGATTATGGAGAAATATTTTCTCCTATAGCTTTAAGATGATGTCTATCAGATTTCTATTGTCACTTATAGCTACATATGACTTAGAAATCGAGTAGATGGATGTGAAGAAAATGTTTCTTCATGGTGATTTGAAGGAAGAGATTTACATGTCCCAGCCAAAGCACTTCATTGAAAAAGGTAAGGAAAACCTGGTTTTCAAATTAAAGAAATCTTTGTATGGTTTGAAACGGTTTCCTAGAATGTGGTATTAGAAGTTGATACCTATGTGTTGTCTTTGGAGTTTGTGAGATCAAAATCAGGATCATTGTGTTTAATTTAAATCTAAAAATGGTTGTCTTCTTATTATTTCCCTATATGTGGATGATATGTTCATTGGGAATAGTAAGGGTATGATTTTTGAATTAAAATATCAATTATCAGCATAGTTTGAGATGAAAGATCTAGGTTCAACTAGGTATATTCTAGGGATAGAAATTAGAAGGGATAGGGGAAATAGAAAAGAATGGCTTAGCTAGAGCAAGTATATAAATTATATCCTAGAGAGGTTTAATATGGTGGATTGCAATTAGTTAGTTGTTCCAGTGTTGCAGGGATGAAACTTTCTGCTAAAGATTGTCCAAAATATCCTACTGAGATGTAGGAAATGACTAGGGTTCCTTATGCAAGTGTAGTTTGTAGTTTAATGTATGCAATGGTCTATACTAGACCAAACATTACCCAAGCAGTGGGAGTGCTAAATCATTTTATGGATAATCCAGGATAGACACATTGGAATGCTATGAAGAGAGTTTTCATGTATTTGAAGGGTACTTC
The DNA here is from genome assembly GCA_007258455.2 of Sequoia sempervirens. Lineage (NCBI taxonomy): Eukaryota > Viridiplantae > Streptophyta > Pinopsida > Cupressales > Cupressaceae > Sequoia > Sequoia sempervirens. Next base: position 71,179,375 of record VDFB02000008.1, read on the forward strand.
TGAGTACGCCTTATGTTATCATGGTTACTCTACTGGATCTCAGAGTTTAGTTAGCATTCATGAATATGTGGATTCTGATTGGATAGGGGGAATTTACAATAGAAGATCCACAAATGGATATGTATTCACATTATTTAGTGGTGCAGTTAGTTGGATGAGCAAACGGTGGGCTATAGTTGCTTTATCCACTACTGAGGATGAGTACATGGTAGCAACTCACACCTGCAAGGAAGCCATTTGGCTTAGAAGATTGTGTTTTGATATTGGTGTTGATGTAGGGTAGATTTTCATTTGTTGTGACAGTCAGAGTGCCATTTGTTTGATAAAAAATCCAACCTTCCATGCCAAGGCAAAACATATTGATGTGTAGTACCACTTTGTTCGTGATATGATGGAGGATGGAAAGGTTAGTCTAGAAAAACTTGATACTTTGGTGAATGTTGTTGATGCATTGACAAAGCTTGCGAGCATAGATAAGTTCAAATGGTGTGCCATTTTGGTGGGCCTCTGGGCCTATAATATTTAGTGACTTCGAGCCTTGATTGCGATCTAGTAAGTTCTTCATCAAGTGGGAGAATTTTGAGAGAAAGGTTTCTCAAACTTACTAGTGTAAAAGGCATAAGCCGAAAGTTCATTGGGTTGACAAGTGAATTTCAGTAGGAAAAAAATGGCTAGTCTCTTCAACATGCCGATAAGGTTTTGTAATTTTAGGCTTCACGTTCATCAAAGAGATAGGTCAATGTTAGAGGAAGTTGTTTTGCAGTCCCTTTGATATTCCAATGGATTGAAAGAAGGCACATTGGAGGGACATGTCAATGTCGGAGGGATTTGTTTTACAGTACCTTTGAATTTTTGATGAATGAAGGGAAGGGAATTTTCGAGGAGATAGGTGGATATTGGCGAGACCTAAAATGTGGTCCCTTCGATATTCCGATGGAGCTATATCGAGGAGATATTTTGATAGAACTTCATTGGAAAGATTTTTCCATAACTAAAGGAGTTGTTACAGTGTCTCTCTGACATTCTGATGGAACAATAGATGTATCGAGGTGACAGTGGGAATTTAGAGAAACAAGGTTTCAAGTCCCTTTGATATTCTGATAGGACTTTGATGGCAAAAAAATGTAAAGACAATTAATTTATTTATGACTGTTGGTATGGAAGTTGAAATGATAGATTTTTTGGTAACACTTGAGAAGTTTGTATTGAATTCCATGGTGCATTTGGATTGATAGATGAATAGTCGATGAGAAGACTACAGTGAATGTATTGAAATGCTACTAGATTCATTTTGTGGATTAACACCTGAAAGAGCATAGCTCTGTAACATGTATGTAATATTCGTTTTATTGTAATACAAGAGTTCTCTTCTTTGGTTTGTGGGTTTTTCTTCCATAAGGGTTTAGCCTCATAAAATATTCTATTCATTCTTTATTTTCTATTATGTTATTCATGTATGTACATCTTTATGTTCTGCAATTGCAAGTTTTGAAATATTTTCTGTATCTCTCTCCTAAATATTAGTATTAGGAAGCCATATTCCGCACTCTGCTTTCCCTTCACCATTCATAATTTAGATAACTACAAAAATTCTCATTGAAGGATATTTGTCTATCTCAATATTCTCTGCCACCAACCTGAAAACACATTCAATTTAGTAATATTTGTGTACTTGAATAATCTAAATTAATATCTCCACTATACACATGAAATATTTGATTTCCATATTCACCAACCACTCTCATCACCATTCTAACCATGATAGTAACAATTTCCATAGTTACACAATTTTTTAATCTCAATCACATTCCCTTGAAATCGTTGCTTCAATGATTTTTCAAAAATACATTCAAATTGGATTCATCTCTGTAATTACTCATCAAATTTTATCTTCAAGATACAGCTGTTGTCAATAGATTTGCACCCTGCTTAATGCAATATTCAACAATCTACTGAAACATGGAAACCTTCTTTAGATGTGGGTGATCTGAACGAAGAAGGAGTCTCTAGAGTGAGTTGGTTCTCTGAATGATGAATCCTATCCGAAATAACTTTAGAGGAAAAGGGGAAGAAAGATGAACTAGAAAGAAACTTGAATCTAATTGATGACTGATTTAAAACTTCTGACAGAAATTAGATCCTTCCACTCACAACAATTCCTTTACTACAATAGTTCCTACAATCTCACCAACACATGATTTCATCAATAATTCATACGAAGATTTAGAGCATCAAATACAACATACAACCTGAAAACATGAAAACCTGTGCAAAAAACTCATAAAAATAGGACATTAAGGCTTCAAATTTTAAAACATAGAACATCAAACTGTTGTTACCAGTCTTAAGACAAGAAGATGGAAAGAAGAACTCTGTTGTATTATTGAAACTGAAATAGTGTTGATCTGTCGAAACCGAGTACAAAATGTGTTCACAAGCTCAAAAATGCATATGAGCAGGAACTTTGATCTAAACTGAGAAGGAGAGAAAAAGACTAAGTCTTTCAAAACATAACTCTCAAGAAACCCTAATCTGAGCTCAGAAAAAAGCTCAAGGAAAAGGCCTTCAAACTATCTCAAAAACTGCCTAAAAGTAGAAAAAAGCATACTGCTTTTATGATCACACTATCAAGCCTCTATAAAAAAGTTGGATTTTCTTTAAAAGCCCAAAAAATACCTTATCTCTCTAAGATAGGTCTCAAATCCGACCAAGAAGAAAAGTCAATAAAAATCTGCTAAAAATAGCAAGAAATCACAAACAATTTATAAAAGATTGTTTTATGATTCTGCTTTACAGGATTGCAAATTTGCACAATTTGCTTTATTTTTGCAATTAAAGATTTAAAATATTTTGCAAAAAAGAAAGGCTCCTTATCTCTCCATTACAATATTATGATTTTCTCACAAAATCATAAAAATAAAACATAATTATCCTCTTCTCACCTTATCAAAAATTCGCCATCAATTTCTCTAAAATCAATCAAGAAATAAACAAAGAACCTTAAGTCATAAGGCATCAAAACCTAATCTTAGGTCAGTAGCACCCACCATAATATTATCATTGTTTAACCCATACCCAAGGCTTCATATTTTACTAAGGGAAAAGGATAAATCACAAAGACTTAACCTAACCTAAGCACATGAAATAAGTCTTAAAAGACTTAACATATCGACCAACTTAGGAACTTCGGCCCCCCTCTAATATCAACATTCAGACCTTTGATAAATCATAATGCAAAGACTATAATCTTCGACCTCCATTCAAAATTCGACATGTGTTCTGACCGAAGACTCTAGATGATGATGATGTCACTCGAATTAGGGCATGAGAAAAGAATGCCAAACCCTAAAAATCATTTCATTTTGCACCTGTGAGTTTGAAGGAAAGAAACTTTGTCTAGAAGAATAGTGCCGCCATGATTGTGTCGAAACTGAGCCTCGTGTGCCTTGGGAAACTTCCCCACGTTCTTCAGTCGGTTGAATCTCATCTAGGGTAAGCTTTGTTTACAGTATCAAAGCCTTTTCAATTGACTTCAAAGATTAGTCTCCATAGCCACGACCTGTCATGCTCCTTTTCTAACTTACTTTGTTGTGCTCTGATTTACCTTGGCCGATATAAGCTCGAGTTCAACTCAAAAGCTCCAAGAGAAAGCTCGTGGGTTATCTTTTTCTCCTAATGTCACAAAGGTGAGCTATTCACTCATAGCCTCATAGCTTCATATGCTCCATATTCTAATACATTCAGGCCTTATGGCCGCGGCTATACATACTCTAATACCATTATTTTTGTATTATCTATGTTCACATTCACCTTGTTGTGTTCTATTCCCACTGTGAGAGCTCGGCCATCACTTAAGATCTCAGACCCTTGGCATTTGGAAGCTATCTAAAACTTTTGGCTGCGGCTAGAGTGCTCCTTCAAAGGCATGGACTGGTAATTTCCTTTGCTAAACATTTGTTCTCCAGAGACTTAATGAGTTTCTTCTTTACTCATGAATTTTTGGGCATATTCAAGCCGTGCCAGATGTGTATTGTAGAAAGCATTATATTTGTAGATTTTGGGTTCGACCCATAACATAAAATTGATCATTATGTCTTTCTAAAGATAAACCCGCTTGTGGGTATCATGGAAATTTGAATAAAACTGTCTTTTCTTTCTTCTGATGCTTGACCCAACTCAGGAAACTTGCATTTTCGCATTTTCTTGTTGTCTCTTTTCATAGGTTATCACTGTAATTGAATTTTCTGTATTTTAAAACAAAACCGAATGTGGGTACTTGAAATCTCTAAAGAAAACTATATTTTATTTTCTTCAAAAGCTCGATTTATCACAGAAAATTGCATTTTTGTATTCTACTGCTTTTTATGTAAAACCCATATGGGTTATCTCCATTATTGCATTTCTTGCACCTTGGATGCAAACCCCAAAATGGGTATCATAGATGGTTGGAAATAATGAAAACATGGGTGTTTATTAGAAACCCCAACTGTGGGTACTTTGAGATCCAAACTGCAAATTCTATTTATATGATCCATTTATATGGGCTCGACCCAAATGAACCAGTGGTCTATTATGAACCTCTGAAATGAAAGAATGACTTGAATGTTTGTATATTCATTTTTCATTTCCTTGGCAATCTGCACTTCATGAAAAGAACGTATCTCCATTGCATCACTTGCTAAAAACTATCACATGGCCATGACTATTCAGAATTTGAATAAATCTGACCCAAATACCTAGCTAGAAACAAGGAAAACTGTCATTCATTTGAAACCCCAAGTGGGTATTTGCTATTTGTTTTTAATCTTCCTTTAAAAATGAAAACTCATGATGAAAATAAAAAATCTATGTATATATCTGCACTTAGTTTTATTGACGCATATGGATCGGTGCTTCATTTTGACACTTCTGTAGCTTCTCCTTGGTAACTATATAAAATTTGAGCTTGATTTATGATTGTTTCCTTTGACAAAAAAATCTGATTGTATGATATTCAAAAAAAAAACATTCATTGCTTTACTAAAAAAAGACCTTCAATTAGATATAATCTTCTCCTCGAGTCATTTACTGTCCTTCACACTGTCTCCCTCAGAATTCTTGAACCTTACCATACAACAACACTGACTTTCTAATTTTAGACTTTATGTAGAGGCTTAGATAGAACATTGCAACACCATGAACCACCCTTATTCACCAGTTCCTATGTATACTTAAAGCCTCAGAAACATCATTCTGGAATGAAACTGTTATCATTTCTTTATCATTCTGGGACAAACCTCTCTCACGTTGCAATTCATAAAGCTGTATTTGCTTATCGGTCAACTAGAACTGGTTATCATTTGTCATTTGAATGCACTGTCTGCCCTTTGTACTCTTGAGCAACATAGTACTCTTCATGCATTTTTAAGTTCCACTTATCAAACTGCTTTCAAAACTGGTCTCTTTCATGATGAGAATCAAAACAAACCGTTAAGGCATAATGTATGCCTGTTCACTATCCTTGACTGTGAAAAGAATGAATTGATGAAATGAAACTTGCATGACATATATGATTACGATCAACAAGATAACACAAAACATGAACTTTGCAACAATATCTGATGTAAATGTACTTAGCTGAATTCCTTAAGTGAACTAAATTCACTGTTCACCTGTAGTCTTCAGAAAACAAACCTGATCGTTATGAATGCACAGTTGGTTTAGTTACTCGATGGATAATTCTATTTTTACTCCTTCAGTTCTATTTCATTTCTCTTGATGAACATGATAATGTATCTTTAAAATCATCTCGTTAATGAATAGGGCAGCATGCCGAGCTCTACCCTTGTTGGAGCCCATTTTTCTCCACATTCTTGGTCTTCGAATAATGTTCAACTTCATGATTTTACCTATACCTGCATAAGGAAGCAAACAATGTTAGCATAAAAAAGAGAACATGATGATCATGATATTATTAATTCTCCTCAACTAATTTCTTCCGTACTGCACTTGATTGATTGTTTTAATGCATGGTTAATAGTAGGTTGTACTATTGTGGGTGCCTCATATAGGTTACATCATAATCGGAGCCACTGACACCCCTCTTTTCCTCTTACAGGTCAACAGAGCTTGAGAAGACAAAGTTGCACCATTCAGCATCAAATGTCGATAATCATGCAATGATGATTATGTCATCACTTATATGTTTTATTTTCTGCATCTTCAGTAGTGCAATGTGCTATTAACAATGTATTGTAACAGTCACATCCACAGCTTGTGTGGATATTTGATTTCAATTCTTTCTTTTCATTTGAAGAGAAAATGCATTTGAATGCAAATGTTGTAATATCATTCTGATTGTTGAAATCAAATGGAGCCTTGTAAAATATGAGTTTTTTCACGAAATGAAAGAAAGCATCTGAAATGCTATTTTGCTCATTTACTCAATTCTGTATTTCTTTTAATTCTGTAACATCTGAATGGCATTCTAAAAATTCTATTTCTTCTGGAAAATGCATAACTGTCACTCAATGCATAATGATAATAATGTGAAACAACATTTGAACTTAAACTGCAATTTCACCTCATGATGTAATAACATTCAGCCAACTCCACCAATCGAGTTGTGGCAAAAAATTGGTAACAATAGCCATTTGTACACTTTGAATATCAACCATTGATCTTTCCTTTATCACCAACTAAAACAGACACTTGTCAACATCGTGCATTGTTGCAATTCATGGTCACAAAATCAAACACCTTTATACAAATGCAATGATAGTCATCCAATCTCCTTCTTCAATACACACCATTTATTTTAAATCTATTCACCTTTATTCTTTGAAAATGTCATCCAGGGCATGTGTAACCATATCACATAATTGCATTTTTTTTTTTTTGAGTGGGATAAAAATGCAGCACCATGATAGCCGTTCGATATTCTCCTTCAATGCAGACCATTGCTATTTATCACATTGTCTAGCCTTTTCTTTGCAAATGTCAACAAGGACATGTAGGAATCCCACATTCCCATAAATCCAGCATTGAGACCCACCAAGCTTTCTACAAAATGGAAGAAATTTGTTATGTGTCCTGCATACATCATGTGGAACACGTGGTGACATTTCACATCATTGCACATTGAATTGTGCCAAAGTGGATCAAAAAGGTGTTGGTGTGACAAATGTTGATCTTTAACACCGTATTTAACATAGCCATTCGTCTTTGCAAAGTAGAGAGCCTTGAACTTGGTTGTACTAGAAACATGGTGTGATCTTGCATTTCCACAATAAAAAAGATTGGTCTTACCAAAGGTCTTGCAAACATGCAAAAACCATTTGATCTTTAAAATCTCATCACCACCATTGATCAAGCTAGAATAAACTATTAAGTGTTGAACCTAGGAAAAATTCAGATCTCCAAACACTTTGTTAAGCTGGTAAACACTAGGATGAAGGGTTCGGTTGCACAACGAACTATAAGGCTTAAGTTGTAACTTAAGCAACATGTTACTGCATATTTCCAGTCAACACAAAAATAAAAAATATTGTGCATAGAGTGAAACCCTTAGGGTTTTTCTACAAAACCTTAGCCAGACCAAAGAGCAAAAATAATTCATTTTTGAGATCAACTCTTGTCACCTAGACCTATGAACCATACATCTAAGATGCACTTAAAAAACCAATATTAGATCAGATGTTTGTTTCCTTCATAAACTTCTTGCACCTTCATTCCACAAGACTATGCAACATTTGTGCAACTTTTGCAATGTTGCTTGACAACAATTGTAGGTTTTCAAGACCTGCACTATGCAATTGTAAACAATCTTCCTTTGCTAGTCCACTAACATCAATGACCATCATGACTACCCTTTGACATCAATGACAATAATTCCAACAGGGTATGCATTTTATGTTAGGTACACATTTCATAAAATTTAAAATTTGACACCCTTAGCCTTGGACCTACTAGTACAAGGTCATGAAAACAATAAGAGAAAAATTGACTTTGGCAATATGGTTGAATTTTTTTTTTCATATTATTTTATAAAATCTAAACTCATTATAGATGACAATGTATAGTTGTAAAATATGTAAAATTTTCAACTATTGGATTATTTTTTCTATTTTTTAATTAATTTTTGAGGAAATTAGTCCAAGAACTTGAAAACCTTTTTTCTTTAATTTCTTTTTTGAAGTTTTTTGTAAAAAAAAATATGACATTGAAATATACACACAATTCTTTACACATTGAAAAATAATTCAAAAAATCATTATTTTAGCTCAAATGATAGAAGTTGTACACAAGGGGTTTTTAAAAGCATAAATTGGGGACAATAAAAATTTAATAAAAAATATTTTGAAAAAAAATAATGAAAAAACATCCTCATGAATCTTCAGTACATAATACAGATCTTACCCAAGAGGGAATTATAAAAATAATTTTATTTAGCTCAAAGTATGGTGGTCATACCTATGCATGGTATGGTTGTAAAAGAGGGTGCGGCTTAACCTGCACACTGTAAGGGTACACTCATTAAGTGGCCGGGCCCATTCAACTGGCATTTCCGTACTTTAACCGCTTTAAGAGAGATTTCCGTTTCAGTAAACTTTGCATCTCCGTTTTCACGTATAAAGTTATGTTTTCTTTTAACTCCCACATTCCATTCGGTAATAAATATGTTGGAATCTTTTCCTATAAATACTCCGCCACAAATTCGACGGAGGGAAAAATATTGCACATCATTTTAAACCAACACTCTGCACCTAATTCGTAGGAGATGATTTATTTAGGTGTATGGGAGTTTAATTAGAGATTCTAAGGGTGTTTAAATAATATAAAATTTTAAGTAATTAAAAAAAATATTTGATAATAAATATATATAATGGAAAATAATAAAACAAGTTTTTAAAGTAATAATAATAAATATAAATAACAAAGGATTTTGAAACAAATTTTATATAATAAATTATTTTTGAATTATTTTAAATTTTTTATTTTTTAAAATACATTTTTATATTATTTTATTTTTAAAATAATATAAGTATATTAATTAAAATTGTATATTGTTGATACAATAATATACATTATTTTTTATAATATGATAACATTTATGATAATATATTTATATAATATTATTATCCTACTTTTAAAATAATATTAAAATTGTTGATACAATAATATATATTATATTATATTTTTTATTTATCTAAAATTTATTTTTTATTTTACAACTATTGGGGAATTTTTCTATTTTATTTAATCAAGAGTTATTTCTATTTATAGTTATTTTTTAATTTGAAATCTCATAAAAAACTCTCCAAAAATAAAATAACAACAATCAATAGTACTTTAGTATGAATTATAATTTCTAACATATTACAACAAAAACTAATTTCAATAACACTTATGTGAAAAAATATTTCTTAAATAAAATATGATACTAACATAAAAATATAAACAACTTTCAAAATATTATAATTCATAAAACATTCAATGAACAAAATATTTATATAGTACCATGTTGATGAACATGAATGGTAGGAAAATTTATAATATTCAAAAAATTAATATCCTTTTCTCTCTTTTCTTCATTCATAAAAAAAAATAAAAATTGAATTTATTAAATTTAAAATATTAAACAATAATGATCCCTCCATTAGATTATAATCATAATTGTATCTTTCCAACTTTAAATAAATAATGGATATCTACAATAGTAGTAAGACACAAAGATGCCATGATCATATATAAAAATTGAAACACAACTAAATGTTTTAAAATTTTAAAACTATCTAAGAAATATTTAAGTTTTTTATTTACTTGAGAGTTATTTTATAAAAAATAAATAAAAATTATTTACTTAGAAGATTTTAATTTTTTAAAACAAAAGATAAATAATAAATATCTCATTTTCCATTAATTTATGTTTATAGAGAAAATTATTATTTCTTGTTTATAATGTCTACCTCTATCAAAGTTTGCATATATTTTCTCCCTCTTCAAACTCCACCTTTTACATTGAACTTTCTCATCCTATCATGCTTTTTTGACCAACATTTTGTTAATCCTTATTCCTATCAAAAGTTCAGATGTCCCTATCCTAGCATGCCTTTCTACATGACTTCATTGTTTCCTTTATTCCTATTGAGATATCAGACTTTCCCACTATGGCATGAATTTCCTTCTAAGTTTATTTATTTCCTTGGTCTCCACTATTTTTTTAGTTCTCCTTCCCAACATCCTTTTCCTTCAACCCCTCAATTTTTACTTAGTTTTATCATATTTTTGTGTTATTGCTTACCAATATGCCTTTAGCCTAGACCCCAACTCCCCAACACTTACATCAAATTACCTTTCAATATTGGATCTTCAACCTTTACCGAACAATAGTACCTTATACATGGTACCCCCAAACTCTAATTCCCAACATATTAAACTATGTCACATTAATTAGATCAAAATTTTGGGTATCTAGGGTGCTATACTCCCAAACATTGACCGTTAATATGTGGCATGAGATTTAAGTTTTTTTCAACCTAAAAACTTTGATATTTTTTCCTTTTCACACTATTTACTCTCATATTCCTTGTTGCACACCCTAGAGTGCCATTAATGACCAATTTTAATGTTGAAACTATTGCATAAGGGTTTTCCCTATACAAAAATAAGTTTTAAATAACAAGGTAATGATTTCACATGAACTCACAATGCTAGAGGTGTAATATAGCCATGTTTTCATTAATGTGGTGGTTGCATCCTCTACTACCTTTTTCCTTATTTAATCTTAGTTGTTATTTTGAAAAAATCGCATACCATTCATTAATTGGAAGGATATCAAGAGTGAAAACATCCGATCGAAGATTATATTATTCATATTCTCCACATAAAAAAAACTTGCAGAATTATTCTAAACATGTGCTCAAGCAACCAAATTTGAGGATAAAAACCCGTAGATCTATTGGAGATCATAAGATGAAAACCCTTTGGTTTTGAGGATTAGAGGATGAAACCCCTTTAAACCTATAAAAGATCTCATTCTAAGGTCATTAATGAATTTTCCTCTTGGTAAATCATAGCTACATAAAGTTTGTATAATTTGTAGTTATTGTGGATTCCAACAATGTAGTTACAATTTTTTTTGTTATTATTATAACTATTAACCCTACCATTATTACAAAATATTTTTATGTAATCTTATAATTCATTGAAATAGTACAAAAATTTCTAAATATTTAATTATTCATTTTGGGTTATGAATGTTGATGTATAATTTGTAAACAAATGTGGGTTTTTACAAGTTATAATTAAAATATTAAAATACTTTTTTACATAAAATAATCATTAGGGTTATTGCAATGGTATCAATTTTTTGATCTTGTCATCCTATAAATCATGGAGTTATCATATCTTGTTGTTAGCTTCAATATATATGAAACTCTGCCTAGGGGGTTCAAAGAGGTTATCTTTCTACACTTCAAGGAATTACATTGAGATCATTAGTAGAATAAATTACTCTAAGGTTTGTAAGTTACTAGAATCTATCAAAATATTTGAAGGAAACTGTCATTTCAAAAATATATAGAATTTTCTTTCCCAAACTACTTGAAATGGATACAAATAAAGAGTGGAAAAATACAAAAATGAAAAAAGTCACAACTAATATTGACATATAAATAATTTCTAAAACACCATATTTGAAAAACTCAAAGGAAGAATCACATAAGAAGGGACATCATGCATCCACTAGAGAACCACATTGCCAATTATTACAAAGAAGATGAATGCAGATACTAGAAATAATTTGAGAAGAAATAAAATTTTATTCTTTTGTAATGGACCTTGTGAGTTAAGCCACAAATATCAAACAAAAATGAGATAATTCCAAAAGAAGAGTTAGATAAAATTTCTAAAGAGCTAGAAAAATAGATCATGGAACCAAAAAATTATGAGTATACTAGATTCAAACCTACAATAAAGGGTCTTAGCAAAAATTATGGAACATGAACAAAAGAAAGAAGAACAATTCTAGATCTGCAAGAAAGGGATACTAAGCAAAGCATCGAAGCTTTGACTATATGCATGTTATTAGATATCTTTTACTTCATGCTTTATCATGTTTGATTTTTTAACATCATGGTACAAATCACGGGAAATGTGAAATAATTCAAACTTATCATTTCATAAGATTATGGAATCCAAGTGTTAATTGGAGACATGTGAAGAGAAATGTAGAATTTTTTCCTATTATATTAACCAAAAAACTAAAAAGGGAAGATATTAAGGAACACATGAACTTGTTGGAATATTTGATGTATTTAATATTACCATTACTAATAAATTCACCATATCATTTTCTTGGATAATTAGACGAATTAATTTATCCATGGGAAATCATAAGGTAGGTGATCAATTATATATGTTTAGAAAATTGACATTAATTTATGTTTATTTACTTAAGAGTTATTTTATTAAAACAATATTTAAATACAAGGTTTTAATGTTTTTTAAAAAATTAAATAATTCTAGATAAATGAAAAAAAATATAAAATAAATCTTAAATAAATAAACAACTTAAATAATTCTTAGATAGTTTAAATTTTTTAGAACATTTAATTGTGTTTCAATTTTTATATATGATCATGACATATAAAATAACTTTTAAGTAGATTAAAAATTAAATAATTCTTAGATAGTTTTAATTTTTTAAATATTTAGTTATATTTCAATTTTTATATATGATCATGGCATGTTACTTTGTGTCTTACTATTATTGTAGATATCCATTATTTATTTAGAGTTTGAGAGGTGCACATATGTTTATATTCTAATTGGGGGAATCATTATTGTTTAATATTTTTAATTTAATAAAATTAGAATATTTTTTATGAACGAATGAAAAGAGAGAAAATGATATTAAATTTGAATATTATAAATTTGTCTAAGATTCATGTTCATCCACATGGGACTATAAAAATATTTTATCCATTGAATGTTTTATGAATTATAATATTTTGAAAGTTGTTTATATTTTTATGTTAGTATCATATTTCATTTAAGAATTATTTTTTCACAAATTATTTTTATTGAAATTAGTTTTTGTTGCAATATGTTAGAAATTATAATTCATCCTAAAGTACTATTGATTGTTGTGATTTTATTTTCTTGAGAGTTTTTTTAATGAGATTTCAAATTTTAAAAAAAAAACAATAAATAGAAATAACCTTTGATTAAATAAAATAAAAAATTCATGAATAATTGTAAAGTAAAAAAATAAATTTTAAGTAAATAAAAATAAAGTATAATGTATATTATGAAAAATAATGTATATTATTGTATCATTGATTTTAGTTAGTATATTTATATTATTTTAAAAATAGAATAATAATATTATATAAGTATTATCATAAAATTATTGTGTACATTAAAGACAAAAATAACAAAAATATATTTTAAAAAATAAATAATTTAAAATAATTTAAAAATAATTTATTATATAAAATTTATTTCAAAACCCTTTATTATATATATTTATTATTAAATATTTTTTTAATTAATTATTTAAAATTTTATATTATTTACGGAGGGCATCTCTAATTAAATCCCATACACCTAAATATATCATCTCCTACGAATAAGCGCGCAGAGTAATGTTTTGAAATGTTGTGCAACATCTTTCCTGCGGTGGCGGATTTGACAGAGTATTTATAGGAAAAGATTTCAACATATTTATTCCCCTATGAAATGTGAGAGTTAAAAAAAAAAAGGTGAAAACGGAGATGGAAAATTTACGGAAACGGAAATCTCTCATAAAGCATATACAGTACGGGAATCTTAGGTGAATGGGCCTGGCCACCTAAGGAGTCTACCCTTAGAGTGTGCCGGTTAAGCCCGGCCGTAAAAGAGTGACTTTTTAAAATGTGGTTTTTATACAAGTTTATTAACAATTAATTTGCATCATCTATGTATTAGAGTAAATTATATATTTGAAAAGTAGTATCAAAATAGTACATTTAGTATCGTTGTAATTTCTTAAGATTCTATGTGTAAGTGTTTCAAACATTCATAAAATTTTATTAAGTCAATCTATCATGATAATGAATAAGGAGAAATCAACCCTCCAATACCTTTCGAGGTTCTTTTTGAATACCACCATTCCTTACACAACACAAGAGAACATAGATTACAATGAAACATGTTACTAAATGCTATTTATTGTGAAGTTAGATACCTTCCTTAAAGGTCAATTCCATAATATGAGGAATTAATTTCAAACCACTCTAGATCAACCTATAGATTTTTTTTATTCTACTTCAATACAAAGACAAGAAGCATATAAAAAATATTAATTACTAGATAGTGACTAACTAATTGTCTATTACATCAACATTGTTCATCATTGTTATTTTAAAAATATCATATCTTGATTCTTTCACATTTAGTTTCATAAAATAATATTTGTAATCACTAATGTCTAATGTCAACTAATTTAAATTAATTATACCAATAGACATTCTTGTTCATGCTTTGTCATACTGGGCGTATCTATTTTCATGTAGAATCATCAAACGTCGAAAGCACCCTACCACTGACAAATCTTTGTAATTGAATTACTCTGGGTTGATCATTCTTTGAGGAAAATAAACATTTATAATATACATACTTCTTACTCTTGGTTACCACAGTTACACCCTTTTCTATTCCCCAACGCAAGGCCACCTATATAATCAAATTCACAGTGAATTACTTATATTCCAGTTCACTTGTATAGAAAAAATATAATCAAGTTCAGAAATACCTGAGCAGGAGTTTTGGCATGTTTAGTGGTAATCTCTTTAATTACAGGATTATCTAAGGATTATCTAAGATACAGTTTGATCCCCATGAATTTCCTGGACCTCCTAATGGTGACCATGCACAAACATGTGTTCATGCTCTTACAATACTCCCTCAATTTCTTCTTCTGCCAAGCAGGATGCGTCTCAACCTGCACAACACAAATTCAGTAACTTACATGTTTAAAAAAACATATGAAAATAAAGTATATAACATATTCAAAATGAAACCAAATAATTTTACATATTAATTATAGATTGGTTTTGTTAACTTAATATTTCATGAGATCTAAATAAAGAGATAATATAACACCATTTTTAATGAGGTGAACTCTATATTATGGTTTCAAAAAGATAACTTGTGAAATAAATGAGTAATTTTTTTAACCAAATCAACAGATAACTACGTGAAGGATTCAAAATCAATCCTAACAAATAATAGGTCCTTCACTAAACTATCACATCCCTCAATGGAATGTGGCATCCATTATATATTGAAAAAAATGGTTGTAAAATATAAGGTGGAATTAATGATTGCCTTGCTCAGAATTACAGGTTTGCTCAAACTGAAAAGAACAGTAAATCAAAATAAGATAAAATAGCTAAAATTTAATTGCATGAGACAAGAGAATGTAGGGCTAACAAATCCCTCTAATATGGTATGGGATTGCATTCATAGCCATAAAACTTGGAAAGCATATGTTTGATGGAGAGCAATGGGCCGGGTCTAGATGTCCATTAAAGCATAAAGGATATATGTCCATTATGTCTAGAGACGTATGAACATAGACATGATTCCATGAGTACAACCTTGATATATTGTGAAATGTATTCATTCATTGTGGCATTATATCAATGGACATGTTATAAAATGTTTAGCATATTTGTTTAAGATTGATTTTAATTGAAATTCAAAATGTAGCTAATTTTCATAAATGTATTGTGCTTCTTATGATCCGTAGTTAAACAAACATACCAAAATCTAGGCTCTATCCAATCTGAAATAGTGGTTGTTTATTTTTAAGATTGATTTTAATTATGGTACAATAATTCATGGTAGTTTGTATTGAGGAATTATTTGTGTTTACTATTTTAATTATTTGGGCAATAATCTTTTACCTTTTGCATGCTTCATAATTATTTTCAATATTTTGTCGAACAGTTCACATGCTTTTTCTTCTCTTAGTTAATTCTCTTACAAGATGTTTAATTTTTTTATGCTAGCTATAATAAGTAGCATGCCATTTCCATAATCACCATTTATGTTAAAATCCAACCTTGATTATTCATTATAGGATGTGATATTTCTAGTTTTGTCCCTTTTAGTGTTGTGTTTTGTGCAATTCCTAAACTACTCTTGTATTGTCTATGGATTCTTGTGGTAGGGTGGTCTTTTTTGTCTCTACCTACTAGTCTTTTCTGGTAGTTTTTCTTTATTGTTCGTCTAGTTTCCTTGTGCTATATCTTTGAATTGTTTAGTTATGTAAGGTTTGTTAGGATTAAAGTTTCATCCATCTTGTACATCCTATGTCATGGTTCCAACATTCTTGAAAGAGTCTCTAAGAACATAGGATCTTTTGGGAAAATATCTTGTAATATTTATTCTCACCATTGTTTGTATTAGATTCATAAGTGGTGATGGCTCCACTAGCAATGATAAAGGTGACTTGTGGACATAAATATTTAATATTGTTTTCCTCACATGTGGATGTATAGAATGGGATAATAAAAGATAAGGAAAGGACAAATGAGTGAGTGTTAGCATTATCCAAGTGGGATCTTGGAATGAGGCAATAAATGTTTATTGGTATTTAACCATTTATTGTATTTGATGTAATGTCTATCTCCCATGTTTATGTGCCAAATTTGGTAGGAAAGTACTGGAGCCAAAATCAGCATCCTTTCACATTCATGAAGGTATTCCAAGGATTGGGGATGTTTGGAATGAAGGCTCATCTTTGTGTGCAATGTTTGCTACATTAGATTCCTTCAAGAGTCTATAAATTTAGTCTCTTGGATGTAGAAATCATGAACAATAGTTGAATGTAGAGTCTCATTGCAAGAACAAGGATAGAATAAGACATACAAAGGTTGTTCATAGGTGCACAGGTTCTGTCATGTTGGAGGCAAAGAGAAGAATGGAAGTAGTTGTATTACAATCTCCTTTATTTGAAGCTAATGCATACTTGGCCTCTCTTCTTGGTGGAATTTTTTATTGCAAGGGTTTCTCAATCTAAACCATGTGTTATGTAATGCTCTTGAGTTGTTGATTTTTCCCTCATTGGTGCTATCTTATGGTGATGTTACTCTTTAAATATTTCTATTATAAGTTCACATAATACGGTGTTATTAAGCATGTTGTGTTGATTTTTTTTTGGCATCATAAAGAAGATTGATATAATAATGGTATTTTCATATTAAGAAAACTTAATTTTTAGATTTTCATATAAGTTTTAAATTTTCATGTTGATGTTGTTCAATCCTTGTATATCACCCATTGAAGTTGTATTTGGATAGAGATTGAATTTCCCAACAATTGTTATTAGAACCTATTTATTTCTCATCATTTGGTATCAAAATTTGAAAGTTAACTAGGTTTTAGATATTCCTTCCTTTTGATTTATTATCTTGGAAAGCTTGTGAAAATTGGTTAAAAGGAACTAAAGGTTGTTGGAAGGCTTGTAGGGTTGAAATTAATTTTATATGAGGTTATTTTTGCAGATTTGTGAGATTGGAAGCCATGGATATTATCAATGTGATTTATGTTGGGTGTTGGAAGGTCATTATTATGGATCTTTATGGATTTGGTTATGTTTTGGTAACTTGGAGCTCTTGTTTGACAATATGTGTTTATCCTCTTGTTTGGTGGTTTTGTTCCTTTACCTTGTGGTTATGCGAAGTGAGAAGGTATTCATGTTAGATAGTTAGAGACATCCTAGTCACATGGAGGAACACCCTCAATTTGGACTACATAATGGAGTGTTCACTTCATGGATTTAGCCTTTGGTTACATGAAAGCACTAGAAGATAAGCCACCAAAATCTTTGTGTTGTGGAACTGATATGTTTCATATATTATAAGCTCTTAGACACTTTGGTTTTCCTATTGTATTGCAGTTTACTCTTGTTTTCTGCTAGGGGTTTGTAGATTTGTGCTTATTCCATTATCAGATAACATGTTTGATGTGATGTTCTAGATGTTGAAATAGATTCCAGACTTGTATAGATGGTTTTTCATGATTTACATGTTAACTAAAATATGTGATATGTATATTTGTGATGAGATTGTATCTAGGGTGTTATGGGTGAAGAAAGTTACACATTTGCATAGTTGTTGGGATAGTTCATATTGATCTATGGTAAATATTATTTGGGTTTCTTTGGAAAATCAGATCTAGCATTGATCTTGGTGTTTGATTCTTTAAAATCCACATGTTATACTTGAATATCTTTGTTTTACATGATATTGATGTGGGGATGAATTTATTTTTTAGTTATTTGAGATTGGAGCACTAACCATGTATTTCTCCTTTTAGACGTTGCAGATATTTAGATCTTGTAAATTATCTAATGTGGATTATGTTTGGTAGGCCATATTCTTGGTCACCATTATTACATTTGTATGCTTATTGTTGTGAGAGATGGTTATAGGGAATACCTAATATATTTGTTCATTTGAATCTATAGTAGTTTCTATGGTGCATGAGAAACTTCATTCACTTTTAAGTAGATTTTTGGAAATGATTGGTCATGATGTCAGGTATAACTTGTTATTACTTTCAATTAGTTTTATGTGGTTATATAATGTGTTATATCTTCTTTGTTTCAAGATTTTCGTTCTAAGGTACATTATTGTTACAGTGTGTAGTGAGCCATGGATACTATTGATTAGAAGATGGATGTTCTTTTGCAATATATTTTGTGTCATAAGAAGCTCTTGGATTTCACACTTAGATTGCAATGAGAGTTTAATGAAATCTTTGGTTATATTTACAAAGGATGTATGGAAATTGTATCTTCTTCATTTGGAGATTTTGGTTGGACTTCACATTTTGGGAGCTCATGGGGTTGATTTCTTTGATTGTGTTGGGGCCATGTTGGATCTTCAATTAGGAGATAGTTATCATGGAGCCTAAAAATATTGGTTACAAAATTCAATGGGAGATTTGGTGAGGATGTTAATTCATCATTTGATGATGGATGGTTATTTTGAAATTTTCATGTGATCTCTTAGGAGGGTATGTTAGATTGTGATTTCATGGTACGTTCCTAATTCTATAATTGGAATTTTGACAATGTTCTTTTTTTTTTCTCTTTGGTCTTCAAGTATTAATAATTTTCTTGCAGCTTCATGATTTTCTAGGGTTGCATTTGAAATTGACATACTTTGATTAGTGGATGGTCATGGAGACTAGAGAGACTTGGGTGTGGCTAAGAGATCTCTTAATTATGTGATCATATGTTGAGATACTCTTTGATGACAATTTCAAAAGAAAGACTAAGGAGCCCACACCTAGTAATGGATGTGAATCCATTATGGACATGAAGAGAAGATAATTATTTTTGGGTGTTTTCTATATAAGACAATCTTGTATTCCACTCTTGGTCTACTCGGTAGGTGAATGATCTAAGAGGTATTTCCTACCTGATTATTAGATACATTATTTATTTTGTATCTTTTCTCAAATGAGTTATTCTTGAATATAAAATTTTTGGAGGGGTATGTGTAGGATCATGATGGGCCAAAAAGTGGCGATATGATGGCTATGTGTAGGGTATGTGGCTAACTTTTTTTTTTTACCCAAAACTGATGAAATGAAAAGGGTTTTTAAAGGAGATTCTTAGCTTCCCAAAAATATAAATTATGCTTTACTTTGAATTTAATACATTATTATTATTCATTTTCTATTTGAATTACGACTATAGACCTGATTGATAGGCTGATTAAAAAACATCTATAGCTTTCAAACGATATCACATTTTTTGAATCTGAAATATGTGTAACATTATATGCTTTGCATGCTATAGGATTACAAATAAATAAATTGAATTTCATGAAGTTTTGACCAAGTTAAAGTGGTCAGACATATGAGTTTTTTATATTTTTCAAAAGTTGTAATAAAAAATTCATAATTAATTATTTACTTAAAAAAAATTACAAAATATATGCATCACATTCAAACATGTGTCCTCTACTTATATCTAAAATATTATAAAAAATAATTATCATTTTATTGTGGTTAGGGTGGTTAGACAGACACCTACTTCTTATTTTTTCCCTGAAATTTAAGTACTACTAAATTAAAATTTCAAATTTTCACCAAATAGATTTTTTTTAAAAAATAAACATAATAGTTTAGAAACTACATTCAATTTGCTATAGATTCTAAATTCTTACATATTTTTTAAATAATATATATAACTTATTCAAATTTTTACGTTAAGTTTCCTAACTCTGATTTTTTTGAATTTTTTGCCACTTAAGGGCCTACTTTTTCCATGATGATCTTGCACATACCCAGAGAAAATTTATGAAGAATATGCATGGTTTATGGATTTCCATTGTTCTCCTTATTTTTTTCTTGAGCTATGAATTTAGTTGTGAGGACTTAATTGGAGAGGTACAAGAAATAGTTTGTTGCTTTGGGCATATTCCCTTTGTTGTGGGAATGATTGGTTGGTTTAATCTACCTTATGTATGATAGGTTTACATTTATTGTTTTCATGTTTTCATTTGATTAGAATGTTCGATGTTAATATCCTTTCAATTTGCGAATGGTAAGGAAGATGTTACTTTGCATAGCATGGTACATGTTAGTGTGAAACAAGATTAAGGGTTCATTTGTAGTTTCTCTCTTTTGGTCATGGTGTTCCTCCTAGATGTCTTATTCCACATGGTTGAGTTTGAAAAACTTTGCAAAACTATGGAGTATAGTGGTGAGAGGTGTTGCAACATATTTTTTGTTCGATTTTCATATCACAATATGTTTCCTTAACACTATTCAATAGAGGAGTTAGCCACATCCTCTACGTGAAGTACTATAGGTAGACCTGATATAGTAGGATCTATTTCTAGATTTCACATTAATCATGCAATGGGAGTTTTTGGATATACATGTTTGGTTATCCTATTTGATATCTCAGTTTGTTGGTTATTGATGTGATGATGAGTTTGCATGCTTTTTTGGTTTTGTATCTATGAGTTATGTAGATTATGGATTAGCTACCCAATTTCTTGTAGTGGGATGTCTTTGATGTGGAACTATCTATATCCATAACATTGTTTCAGTGTTTATGTAAACTTTGTTGGTTGGAATTGTTTGTGGTCATTTGTACATTGGTATGTTACATTAAGATAGAAGGATGGATTCAAAGACTTTTAGAATATTTTGGGTTGGTATGTTGATGGCGTGAAGTTCTATATATGTTTGGTATAGCCTACTTTGAGGTATGGTTAGCTTGGATGTATTACAATTTTTTGTGGCTTCTATTCTAACTAATATGAGTAAGCCATATACTTAGAGCCTTTGTTATCATTTAAATTAAATTCTTGAGTTCATCTAAATATCAGTGAAAGTTTCATAGATAGTCGATATGTTCCACCATGGCATGTTCCTTTTTCTTCCATAGGTGGCATATTGGAAAATGTGAAGAGTTTTTTTCTTAACGATGGTTATCATGGTTTCGTTTTTAGCTACATTGTTGGATCAAGAGAGCATGGTGAAGATTTAGATGGTACATGTTTAGCTAAGGGATTTTTTTCCTTTGTTTTTTATTTCTATGGGTGATTTATAATGTTGATGTCAAGTGGGAGAATGTTAGGATTAAGGTGACATCCACCTGGTAAATCCTATACCATAGTTCCAACATCGTCTGGAAATGTCCCTAGGAACTTAGGTTGTATTGGGAAAGTATTTTGTAATATTTATTCTCACCATTGTTTGTATTACATTCATAAGGGGTGATGGGTTGCACAAGTAGTAGTAAAGATGACTTGTGGAAATAAATATTTAATATTATTTTCCCTACAAGTTGATACCTAGAATAGGATACTAAAAGATCAGGAAAGGACAAGTGAGTGACCGTTGGTATTATCTAAGTGGGAGCTTCAAATGATGGAATATTTTTCTTTTGGTATTCCATCATCTACTACATTTAATGTAATATTTATCTCCCAAGTTTGGGCACCCAAGTTGGTGGCAAAGTATTGGAGCCAAAAGTAGTATCCTTTCATATTCTAAGAAGGTATTCTAAGGGTTGGGGAATATTGGAATGAAGGATCATCTTTGGGTGTCATGTTTGATGCATTAGATGCCTTCATCAGTCTATAAATTCAACCTCTTGGATGTAGAAATCATGAGAAATAGTTGAATATATATTTTCTTTGTAGAAATGACAATGTGTTTAGGCCTAAGGAGGTTGTTTGTAGGTGCACATGTACTGCCATGTTGGAGGCAAATAGGAGAATAGAATTAGTTGTATTGAAATCTCTTTTATTTGAAGATAAACATACTTCGCATCTCTTCTTGGTGGAGTTTTTTTGCCACAAGGTTTTCTTCACATAAATCCTATGTTATGTGATGCTCTTATGTTTCTAATTTATGCCTCATTGTTGTTATCTTATGGTGATGTTTAGATTAGATTAAGACTGGAATGGATAGTACCCATTACAAAATAGCCCTTAAGGTAAATGAGGGGCTCATGAGAGGTGAACCACCAAATAAACTAAAGAACAAACATAAAAATTGGGTGTGTAGGATCATCATGGAAAAAATAGGCCCTTAAGTGGTGAAAAAATCGGATAAATCAGAGTTAGGAAACTTTACATAAAAATTTGAATAATTTATCTATATTATTTCAAAAATATGTAAGAATAGAATTTGTAGAAAATTGAATTTAGTTTCTAAACTACTAGGTTTTTTTTTTCTAAATCTATTTGGTGAAAATTTAAAATTTCAATGCAGTAGTACTTCAATTTGAAGGAAAAAATAAAAGTAGGTATTTGTCTAACCCCTAATCACAATAAAATAATAATATTTTTATAAGATTTTAGATATAAGTAGAGGACTCATGTCAGATGTGATGCATATTTTGTAATTTTTTCCAAGTAAATAATTAATTATGAATTCTTTATTACAACTTTTAAAAATATAAAACTCATATGTCGACCACCTTAACTTGGTCAAAACTTCATGAAATTCTTTTTTTTTGTAATCCTATAGTATGGCACAGAAAGTGACGATATATTTCGATTCAAAAAATGTGATACTATTTGAAAGCTATAGATGTTTTTCAATCAACCTATCAATCAGACTTTAGTCGTAATTCAAATAGAAAATGAATAATAATTATTTATTAAATTCAAAGTAAAGCATAATTTATATTGGTGGAAAGTTGAGAATCTCCTTTAAAACCCCTTTTCATTTCATCAATTTTGGGTAAAAAAAAAGTCGTCAGCCACATACCCTACACATACCCATCATATCGCCACTTTTTGGCCCATCATGATCCTACACATACCCACTTAAAACATAAATAGTTTGACCAGTAAAGAGGAACAAAGATAACACAAAAAAGACCAGCATAGGACCACAAAACACCTACAACTCTCCCACTAACTTGAGACCATTGATCACCTTCCACTCCTGAGCTAGGAAATGGAGCTTCTCTTCAAAATAAAAAAGACCTTTTTGCATAGTCTGAGTATCCACCATAATGTCTGGAGCTAAGATATCCATTTCCTTACCTTTCTTCTGCTTATGACCATCATCACACCCTTCCTCAACCACTCGTTTACCTTGGCCCTTCCTAATCGCTTGTTGGAAAAGCTAAATGGTGATGGAAATTTTCTTTATGGTTGCCTTACTATAATCTATTATGACTTGGAGGCACTGAGGAGTTTTTTCTTAGTTCATGTGTATAACATTAATGTCTATCTATAAATTCTTTTTGTCCTCCTCTATGCCAAAAATTTATCACGTAGCTCTTCCAGCTCCTTATCTCATCTGGCCCAATGCTCAAATGACTTACCCAAAGTGGCTATCATTTCCCAATGGCATTTTTTTTCCACCTCTCCCAACCAAGGAATTGTTGCTGCAACACCTTATTCTCCAAAATTTGAATTCTCTTTTTAGCAATAACCAGTTGCCCCAAGAGCCATTTAAGGATGACATTTTGGACATTAACCATCTCTGAAATTTCATTAATTTTGTTACAAAGGAGAGCATGAGTTTCAAAAGAAACCATAGGTTTAGCACGAGTCCCCTCCAAATTGATGCAGAAATTGGGGGAATTTTGATGGCTAGGTTTAATAATAGGTGGTGTTGGGGATGTCAAAGACCTTTGCATGAACATGAGAGTGCATGGGGGAATTGGCAAGAGTGGGATTCCATGACTCATCATCTGAGTTATCTAACTCACCAAATCTAGAAGTAGAAATAGGAGTGGGCTTAGACAGAGGAGAAACTTTTATACGGTTCAAAGGGGTCTCATTAGCAAGGGTTTTATCGTGGGTGTAGGTGAAACAGTGAGCAGTAAGAGGGGTTTCTTCTAAGGTAATGGAGGATGCATTCTTTTTAATAGTGGTAGGGGAGGGTAACA
Organism: Sequoia sempervirens; assembly: GCA_007258455.2. Taxonomy (NCBI): domain Eukaryota; kingdom Viridiplantae; phylum Streptophyta; class Pinopsida; order Cupressales; family Cupressaceae; genus Sequoia; species Sequoia sempervirens. The sequence continues at coordinate 71,203,787 of VDFB02000008.1, forward strand.
CAATGGCTTGTTACTGGCAAAGAAAGAAAATGAAACCCTTGTGAATGGGTAATTTTTTTCTTAAATTACCCGAGAAATTTTTAATAGTTTGTTTGACAAAGGATAAAATCCAAAATGGAAAGTTCATTTTTATATTATACCAAAGGTGGTTAAGCATAGGAAACAAGTGAGCGTGAAAGTGATGGAACTGACCTTCAAGCATAATATACCTCATGCATTTTTCTAATTCTTGCAATTTTAATTAGATGCATTTGGTTAATGCTTGCAATTTCTCAAAAAATGGTACAAATGGGCTATAAAATCTATAATTTCATAAATTAGGGACCCAATTAGGCTAAAAAAGTTAGGGGGAGAAAAACATAGTGTCAAATTGTCAAAGGTGACAATTTACGATGCTACATTTGGCCCCCAAATTAGTGAGAGTATGAACCTATGCTTAGACTCACACTAACTTAGTAGAAAATGTATGTCAAGATGGGTCTGATTGTCCAAATGTTGAAGAGATAGGATGACTATGGATCAATGGGGATTGTGAAAACCCCCAAGGTTCAAGATCCCATGGAAAACCAACATAAGCACAAAGGAATGCACATGTATGAAATGCAGCAAGACAACATACACAAACATATGTGTCGAGAAACATGAAGCATACATGATGAAAACACATGACATAACATAGCATAGAGATGACAATAAAATGAGCACAAACACAATGAAAACACAATGCAAACATAAAAAATATAGATAAACGGAAACACAACAAAACACAAGGTTAGTACTAAAGGGATGCAATGTCCCTATTTTCGATGTCCTTTGAAATAGTCTAGTCTTGACACACTTACTATACTTAGTAACCGATTCGAATAGCAGTGCAGTGTAGGGTTTCCTGTTTGGACAGTGTGTGGTAGTTATTTGATGAGCATTTATGTTTTGTCCAGTTTAATATTTGGTGAGTACTTACTATTTTTAGTAGTAGTTTCTATTTACAGTAAGTCTATTTTGAGAAGTTGGTCTCAGATCTACAGTGTCCTTAGTAGTGTTATTTCTATGGTAGTGTTAGAGAGCCTAAGGTTGGATTATTTAATATTTTTTCTTTTAGTCAATCATTTAAGTTATTTTATTAAAATAACTTTATAAATTAAATGAGGGGGTAGGTGGTCATCAAAAAGTATCTTGGTGCCTAATGAGATAACTTAACCTTGTTTTAAAAGGCTGAATAAGGCATAATAGTTTCCTTTTGAGAAAGATGCCCCTTTGAGGAATATTTGATAATGTTTTAAAAGTATAAATCAAATTATTAAAAAAATAAAATGGAGAAGGGGGTTGCTTTTGGAGGGAAAAGCATTTTCAAACTTGAGTTTCCCTAATTTCTCACTGACTCTTTATAATCTCATTTTTGAGTCTCATTTGCATATGTCTAAGTTGGTTGCATAATAGGATGTTGTTGGATTTTCTCTAGAGGTCTACAGTTTCGTGTTGTGGACAAAAATCATCTTCATTCAGAAGCTAGTTTTGGTATTGAAATACCGACCCTAGTCAGTTGGGTGTGATTCCACTCAGGGGTCACTTTGGTACTTACCAAATATTCAGGTTTTCAGTATTTTGGTATTGAAAGATGAATATTTTTGAATATTTTTAAAGTGTTACTTATTGGGTTTGGTTTGAATGAGCTTGTGTTTGAAAGGTATGGTTATGGAATTGAGTTTCATGGAGGATATTGATAGTTTGAGCAGTTTACAGCGATTTTCTAAGCAATACATTCCTAGGGTAGAATCTTGTTATTTGTTCATAACTTCAATTTGGCTTGAGATAAATTTTTGGGTATTGTTTCATTTCAAGATCCTTATCCTCTTGCCCCATAGCATATATTTACTTGGATTTATCAGCAAAAGATTGAATTTTTAGGGAAAATTTCCCTAGTTGACTATGGCACCCAATTTGATGTTTTATGGTTGATTAGACCTATTGTTGTGATGATTAGAATCTGCACCTTTAAGGGGTTTGAAGGGCATTAGTTTGTGACGAGTTATAGGATTTTGAAGGGATTTTTTGTTGGAGTTGTTATATGCATTTCTAGAGTTGTTATCAACTTTTTAAAGACTTACTACCTATTCTGAAACTATTATTTCTGAGTTTGATGTACACTTTTATAAGTATGATTTTTTATGTTAAATCTAAAGTTTTTGATATGATATCAAATGAAATATATTTATGAATTTGTATCTATTTGTAAATCAATCATTATATTTTATTTATATGATTTATGTTATTTTATATCATGTATGCAAAAACAATGAATGGCATATGAAAACCAAACAAACATTTGCAAACACTTTCAATCAGCAATTAGAAAACAAACAAAAAAATGGGGGTAGTCATGATAGTGGTATTAGAGTGCAAATCATCTTGCCAACAAGTGGGTAAAACAAATCTATAAGAATTTGTGAAATAGAAAGAAGGTACCAAGAGAGATTGAGGAAAAGAGAATAGGAACTATGGGAATGCTATGCTTTTGTTTAAGAGGGACAACACTCAAAATAAAATTTAGTTGGATCAGGTAGTTCAAACAACATGGGTTAAAGAAGAGAAGAAGCTAAAATAAATATCTGTGAGCAAGATTATATGATGCTACTCTTGGATGCAGTGGTTAGAGGTCAAGTGATAGCAGCCCAACAAATCAACAAATTGCATAGTTGGTATAGAGATTGGATTGTTTGGGTCAAGATAATGATGTCGGATAATGAAGGGCAGTCAATCAACATAATGGAGCAGCCATGGCTAGGCCTCTTATGCCTATATTTCCACCTAGAGTAGTGGCACAACCTAATTAGGAGCTTACTTTAGTTGAGATGTAGGACCAATTTAGACAAGATTGGTTAGTTGTAGGACCCAGTTTCCAGCATGACACATCATTTCGAGATTATATAGATCTCATGATGAGGCATACATGTAATAGGGGCAATAGAGAATGCCATAATGACTTGCAAAGGAAAGTTGGAAAAATTAGCCTTCCTTACTTTCATGGATCCAGTGAGATTTCAGCAAGAGCATGGGTTTAAAGGGTGGACACATACTTCAATCAAAAACCCATACTAGAAGAAGAATCCATAAAATATGCTACCATGCACCTTGATATAGTTACACATAAGTGGTGGCATCATGGGATGATCATAATGGGGCATGCCCAGATTACATCATATATTGAGTTTAGTCAGAGACTCATAGAGAGGTTTCACAAGAAGGTACCATAACTTTATTTTAAGGAGACAAAAAATTTGAAACCCTATTCATTCAATGAAGAGTAGGTGGTTGAAGAGAAGTTCATAGTAGGAAAATTAGATGAAGTGATTTCTTTGAAGCTTGATGAATGGGTGAGATCGAGCCTTAGGATGACTCTTTGGTCATGCATGCAAGTGTTGTATATGAAGTTGTTCATGAAGGAATTGATGAAACATCAGCCTTGTATACTCCCTTAAAGCTATGCAATGAAGTTGAGATACCTTTAGATGATGGACATGATGAAAAAAAAGATTATGTCTTCAAATCAACTAATAATAATGATTCTTTACCCCATGTGGGTAATGGTGACACGGGCGATTTTGGGTTAGACTACCAAACCAAGCCTATGGAGAGAGATGCTTATGATGACTTTAGTCATAATGAGTTGGAGAGAGACTTATTCAGAAAGGAAACTACTCATGAGGAGCACAATGAACACTTATTCTCTAAACAAAGTGATTAGCCTTTCTACACATGGGATTCAGGTGTGTTGGCACCTAATTATGACAAGGATCCACACCGGGATGAATTTATTTTTTATTGTAATGATGTCCTTACTTCATCTCGAGAGAATGCATATAGAATGGCATCGATAGTGATGTTTTCAATCTTGAAAAGGAATCTAGTTTGAAATTTCAAGTAGTTAATTTTGAGTAGATACCTTGTACCTTGGCTGATTTGCGTTCACAACCCTCTATTGGGTATCATAATGGGAAAATCGGGTGATTTGGGAAATAACCACTTAGGAGGTATACATTGAGCATACTCTTTCAAAGAGAAAACATCAGCTCATAGGACCATGGGATCCAAGTGTTTGGGGATCAAAGTATGATGAAGAATCAGTTTGGGAAGAATTTTCTTCTTACCAAGTTGTTGTCTCAACCTTAGAGAAAAAAGAATGCAAAAAGGATGCCTTAGAGGGAATTGATTTTGAGAGGCATGATCTGAAAGTAAAATCTAAATTGTTTTTGCTTAGGGCTAATTTTGATCAGAGGCCTAGTGATGAATATGAGGCAAGCTTTGAAGAAGAGTCACATGAGACTTGGGGCAGCCATGGTGACACCATTGCAAGATACAAAGGAAATTTTTATTTTAACATGCAACATAACAACATTTTGTCACTTTGGTTTGATCGTGATTGGAAAGAAAAAAAAATAATATCTGTTGAAAATGAGGTGCATATTTTATCAATTTTGGAAAGTAAACATATGCATGTGGAAAACTTAATTCAAAGTGCACTAATAGGACCAAATGAGCTTAATATCTCATTTTTTGAGTTGCAAACAATGAAGATCTCTATGAAAGAATTTAAAATAGCTTAATTACACATGATGCATGATAGACATATAGCCACCAAGTTTGCTGATGAGACCTTGTCCTTGACTAAACAATTAAGGGGAGAGGTTAGTTTACTCATTGTTGATCATTAAAGCTTGCACTTCTCTGAACAACCTTATGGGAAATTCAGTGAGTGGGGGACCAATTTGCGCCTCACTGAATGACCTCCAGGATTTTTATAAAAAGTCAACTCTTCTTTGTCTTTTGGGGAAAAGGGTAGAAAGAAAGGTGAATAAAACATAAAGATGGTGATGCACCAAAGCTTTGTGACACTTGAAACCTTAATTATTCCTTATAACTAATATGATAGACACAGAATGTCATAGACCCTTCATTGTTGGGAAGAGAACGAGTAGCAAAGGCTAAAGAAAGTACAGTGCAGTCTTTCAAATCTCCCCGTGTGAAGCATCCATTAAGGTCCAATCAGACATAAGAAAAACTCTAAAGATTAATAGAAATATTTTGGAATATACAAAATCCTTCCTCTTTTACAACATAATATGAAAAATGGCATATCCTTTACAAAAAATGGAAGAGTTCAACCAACATGATCCAATTTTAGAAAGATAGCATTAAACATAGAAGCTTAAAAACATGTAAATTTGTTACCAAACTATTAACTTAAAAATTTTAACACAGTGTCTTCAATATGAATGAAATATAAAAAAGAAATTTGACAAAGGCCATAACATGCGCAATTTCAAATATTTCTCCCACATAGATCAAGCTTCTATGATATATAAACTAAAAACAAAGGTCGGATGTCAATTTGATGATTGTTTGAAATAAATACAGCATGCCAAAGAGAAATAAGCAATATTCTGTAAATACCCTCCTACTTCTAAAAAGATAGAATTCCCTAAAATAGCATCTATTATCTTTGAATAGATTTTCAAAGCCAATTTTTCTAGAACTCTTTAACTCAATGTTGGTAACCCCTATTTATAGCTAGAAGAAGAGGACACCACCACAAAAATTCCAAAAGAAAAAACTACCAGATGCCTGAACCTGATAGCTCATAATCTGATCTTATATCTTGATTAGATCGCAACAATCCTCACTCATTAAGTCTCAACTACTTCATTAACTGATTTTAGATATTTTAGCGAAGATACACTGACAAAAGATAATCAGATTTTAAACACAACCTAGCAATAATATGATCGATCAACTATGGAAGTTGATGATGTTGACTCAAAGGTTCTATCCCAAATGTAAGACACCCATCATGCTTTCTGACAAACTCTGCCTTGAAAAACCATTTCATGGAAAATACAAAACTGCCTGACAAAGATAGATGGCGTGTTAAGCAAGTGGACAATTTCAAACCTATGAGAGTAGTTTTGAAGAAAATCCCTACCAAGCTGACACCTATCCTGATTCACGCTCAGAAGGAGAAGAATATATATAAATTCATGCAACCACCACGTGGCACATTGTGCACCTTTATGCAAGAGAAATCTTCATCCTTTGGGCATGGACTCATCCTGAAGCAAAAAAGAAGGGCCAAAAACCAAACAAAAATCAAAGGAAAAATTGATTTATAGTTCGAGCGACTCACAAGGGGCCTTCACGTGTGGAGGAATGAACCTAGGCCTCTGGTAATTCCTGGAGTTTGAGGAAAGTGACGTGCTAGACTTCTCAATCTACATCAATGGGTAGGATGAGGGTGTGTAAAGTCTCATATGTTCAATCCAAATAAAGGAATTCTTTACAAGAAACCCCTCCCTACCTTGATGAAATAGCCCCAGTGTGGTAGTATAATCGAGAAAGGGGAAGGATTTCCCTCTCGATCTCCTCATTAGTGGGTGATGGGCTTAGACTTGGGAGTGATGTGGAATTTTGGATTTTGAGCTTGATTGCATCCATGAGCTGCTCGATTGTTAACACTCCCCATCGGATGAGAAAGGGGCAGATAATCCAGATTTGAGAATAATTTTCAACTCCTTGATCTCATTTACCCTTTTATTCAACACTACCTGAAAATTTTTACTTTTTGACATGGCCTTGTGGCAAGTGATGAATTCTCTTTCTTTCCTCGAGGATTCCCTTGGGTTAGGAATTCCAACATCTCTTAAGCTTCTTCGGTTGATTTACATAGTTTTGAGATCAAGCTCTATGATTCCTCACCTTGGGGGGTGTATGTGTGAAGAATTTTGTTGACTACTGAGCCAACCTTCTCATCTAACTCTCACGCATCCTTTAGAAACTGCAAGGCTGCTTTTAGGGTCATCACTACAACTATGATCCTCTCCCAATGAGTGGATATTAACATTTTTAGTATCAAAAGTATCTTGGATCCTTGTGTCGTAGCCAATTCCTGCTAGAATTGGGACTCTCTTACCTTTATGATTTCCTCCAACTGACTCTTTTCTTGAATGGAATTTGTAAGCTCAGGGTGCAATATTTTGATCTCTTCGCAATGAATCTACAAAGTAGACTCAATGTCCTGCTTTTCTTGTTTCATCCTTTCTATATTTTCTTGGGCCTTCTAAAGATCGTTGGAGGCTTGAGATTGGATGCTATCTAATTCTTTCTGCATGTCCTCCTTTTGTTGATCCAACATTTGTATCTCCTTTTGTAGCACATTAGATACAATGTTTACTATGGTTACATCTCTTTCCATCTTCTATGTTCATTGATATTCTACATTTGTCTTACGTTCAATAGCAATCTCACCCTTCAACTTCTCTATCTCGGCATGAAGCCGATCATGCTCAATCTAGGTTGCTTCAAGCAACTTAGTTGCTTCCCCCTAGTGACCTTGTAAGTTCCTTAGGCAGGCCATTTCCACATCTTTTCCTTTGATTTCTACCTCCAGCCGGTCCACCATGTCTTTAACATTTGACAATCCCACCTCATGCTTCTTCAATTTTTTTTCCAACTTCTCATAATCAGTGTAGACCACCTTCTGAGTGGCTTTAGCGAAAACCACTTTGTCATGTAGGAGAGTCTCATTTAAATTGAGGCCCACAACTCGAATGTCATAATCTTCTAACTAAATTTCTCCTTCTAGCTTGGATGCTAGTTGCCTCATGGTAGCAATCAACAGGGAATTCCAATCTTCATCAAGACAAGCCTCAATCTTCCAAGTAGTTGCTTTTTCTGTGGACTTTACCTATAGTTTATATTTCCTTACTTGTTGGGCCTATTTTGTTGTATCCAAATGACTTCAAAGACTCTATGGGGTGTCAATACTCTATGCAACAATAGAAGCACCTAGAGGGAGATTGAAAAGGGTGGAGGGAAAGGCCTCGACTATATCAGATTGTGGAGGCTAAGGGAAGCACTATTATGGAAAAAAGAAAGATGCCATATGTAGATTGGGAAGGATAGATACTCATTAGAGTGAAAGGGGAAGTGGGTGGAAAAAGAGACATTCTCCTAGTACTAAGTGGGTTTGGTGAAACTAGCAACATGGATTCTTTGATGTTTCAATGGGGGCCCTTGATAGGATGATTATAGAATCAATTGTGGTTGATGCGGATGATGCCCATTTGATGCGCCAAGTTTCTTCAAGGGGTTCATTTTTTAATACATCCAGGAGTGTGTCTAGAATGAGGACATCAGAAACCATGGATGGAGGGCTCTTTTCAATAGATGAGGGTGGAGGAACAACTAAAGACGTAGAAGAAAGAAGAGTAAGCGCAAAACTTACATGAGTCATTGAAGCGAAATATCCTGATAGAGTAGACTCCACCTCTTCTTCTCATTTGCTTGATACACCTCTTCTTCTCATTTTCTTGATACACCTAGTTTCTCTAGGTCTTGGAATCCTCTTCTCTTCGTATGGGTGGAATTGGTGGATTCAGATTCCTTGGTTGTTGATCCCACTGAAACTTTGGCTTCTACAGCTGTAGTAGACCTCTTTGGGGACCATTGGTTCCTCTTTCCTTTTGGTGGGGCACTGGAAAAAGGTGTGATTTTTGAGCCCTTCTATTTTGACCCTTTCCCTTTACTTTTTCTTGTGTCAAACTCTTGAGGCTGGGAGGTGTAGAGTGGAATTTCCTCCAGTCCAACCCCCCAATCAGACTCAGGATTGATATCATCAATTTTAACCTCCTAGTAATAAATTTGGTTGAACCTCCCATCATGCGGCTTAACATCTCCATACATGGAACCGCGGTTCTTAATTTCCTATTAGAACCTTTAGAAATCAACCTTCTTTCTTTTTTACGATCCCAGGTTCTTCAGTTGTGTGTTGAGGAACTTTCCTATCAAAATGCTCTATTGGTACTCCACCACCCGAACATAGAAGTTGAGTCATGGTGGCCAGTCAAATCGTATGAAGGATAAGTCGATGTAAAATTTTGGCGTCTCCTTAGTCAAGTTCATCCTTGATTCAAAGTACTCCCACCTCTCATGTCTTACAATTGGGAGATGCCTTACTGGATTGTAGCTCCATGCATTGCAAATGAGGACTAGGCCAAGATGAGCCAATTTACTGGTAAGCACATCCTACTTCTCCCTTTTCACAAGTGTTACCTGACTATTGGAAATGGTGAGGGGGATCAGGTAAAACATTTTCTTGTGTCTTTCAGTGCCATAGGATTTGTTGGTAATAGTTGCCTAATGGGATGACTCCAAAGAGAAAGTCTTGTCTATTACAAATTTAGGGAGCCTAAAAGGCTTCTCAACAAAACCATGGAATTTTATGAAAGTAAAGTCGACTCCTAGAAAATAATCCACCGGGGTCTGATGGCTTTTCATCCATTGTAAGGCTTCAGGAGAAAATTGACCCAGGGGATGTGGGGACAAATCTAAGAGCACTGGCCTTAGGAAATAATCCATAAACGAGTAATAATCCCATGTCTTAGAAATCACATGGGCCCAAAATAAAATTGGCTTGTATGACCCCTTTACATTCAACTTAAACAACGACAAATATCTTTCAAAAAATTTAGGGTTTTGATGCAAGATCAAATGTGGAAAAAAAGAAGAATACCTAAATTTAAAAGCAGTGTCATAGTTTATCAATTGATGTAGCATGTTTTCAGCTATTACAGTAGCAAAATCAAAATACTTCTGGCTTTTCTCCCTCCTAAGCATGAAATCTAATCTCATATAGAAGGCACAAACCTTGATATCATTGTCAAAGCCGTAGATATAGGCCAACATTGAGAAAATGGCCTATATGTCTAATTTGAACTTTCTATGCATTAGAGAGAAGAGTTGATTTCCTTCCAACCTCTCATTTGTTTCGTCCTCGTAAAAATTTAGCTATCTAGTTCTAGTCTTCCAAAACTCTTGCATTGCTCTGTGCTCGAACCTTTTGACACCCCACTTTATAAGGATACACAACATTACCCAAATGGCCACTATATTGATTGTAACTCTAAATCTTTTGTTGATTATAACCCCTACTTCTTTGTCTGGCCTCTTACCACATGCATCCACCAGCTCTAGACATAGGTGTACATCGAGCAACATGAATTGTGGCAAACCACAATACCAAAGCCATAACGCAAATCCTTTGGTTCCCCCATAATTGATCATTCTTTGCATTACCCCTTCCCTAAGGCTTTTAGGGTTCAAGTACAACTTTAGGTCAAAAATATTGTCTGCAAAATCCAAGACTGCTTCCTTTTTAATGGGGTCATCTGCCAATATGGTTTTAGTATGAGCAAAACACCGCTATTCTGGAATTGAGGCATTAGTAAATGAATTCCTCCCAAAGATGTTGGTGTAACCTGGTCTGGTAGATGAAACTCCAACCTATCAACTACAAGATGATGCTTCTGCCATTGTTGCATTGAAAAATTTGTGAACAACTTCTTCATAGAAATGACTACTTGTTGTCATTGGTACTTAGCAAAAAAATTGTTTTTGGGTGCATTTAATTTCCTTGCACATACATGAAATAATACATTTCCATTACCATTAGCTCGCTAAGTGCTACCAACGAGGCAATACATGTGGAGTGAGTATCTGTATCCCTCAAGAATACCAAATCTACCTCAAGAATGTAATTAGTACATTCCTCTCGCCACCTTTTTCACAAATAAACTCAATGTGTTGGGAAGTGTGCTTTAAGCCATGGGAAGTGTGCTTTAAGTGATGTAAAGTACTCCAAAAAGACATTCATTTTAATTTCTTAGAGTTTAGTTCTTTAATAAACATCTTTTTGCATGAACCAACAAGTTGGCATTGGTGATGGCAATGGACACATGGTAGCAATTGATACAATTGAGCTTTAACTCCCAACACTAGAATTTTTTTCTCAAGGCTTGGTGTTAGATTTTCTATATGATTCATCCCTCTCCCTCCTATCACTTTGATATTTTCTCCATTACTGTTAAGTAGGATATGGAGTTCTCGTTCATCGAGCTCATTGGTGCACCTTTTCTATAAATAGCCATGTAATCTTAGTGAAAAACTCACTGAATTAGCTCTTAAGTTAAGTAAGATTGTCTCATTGTATTCTCCATTCTGCTAGCCTTAGCCTACTTGCTGCTATGTTGTCTAGTCTAGGAACCCCTATTCGAGTATTGAACGAAAGGCCACTATATTCCTTCATGGGTGAAGTCAACAACGATAGAATTAAACACCTGGTAAAGAAGAACGACCACCTCATCATTGTGGTATTCAAATGGGTGCTTGGAAAAGATTACATGAAGGATGAAAACCAACTGTAGAGAAACTCCAATGTTGTCTCTTTCTTTTTGGCCTCCCTGCTAGATTTGGACATCTCTAAGCCCTGGATAATCAAATTGTACCATGTAATGTCCGACTCGGCATATTTGGATGAGCTCGGCGAGATTGTGCAAGTGGCTATCCCTGGTGGTAGAATTCTAAGCACCATGGACCTTCATAGGCACATTGATTATGGGGAGGAGGTAACTTAGTTGCCTCTCCTTACTAATATTTTGCACCATGGACCTAGAAAGGCACCACTCGTTGTCCCGACCTGCGCCCTCCTTGTTGAGGGAGTATGATGTGGAGTGCATTCCTAGGATTGACTAGAGAAATCACTTTCAATTTTTTGGTATATAGCCATGGTACCGAGGAATGAGGTTTGTTCCATGTCGTGTTGTGGCCATGTGTGTTGTGTGTTACCTCCCTTACTACCCTATTGAAGAAAAATCCGATGAAGTAATATTTTTGACTGCTTAGCAATGGATGGAGGCTTCAATTCACTACTTAATTTGTGCACCACCTCCTTTTTTCCTTTTGCAATGTATCTCTTTTTTGGTTTACGCAAGAAGGCATCAAACTTCTCTCGGAGCTTCAAGCTCAATAAACATATTATAATGTCGAAAACTTTCAGTGAATATAATATAATACTTTATATTTTATTCCTATGTTATTCTCATGGCTTATTCACAAAAATATTGTATTTTACAAAAAAAATTACATATGGTACATAACTGTAAAAATTTCAAAAGAACCTATGTGCTTTAATAGAATTTTTTTAGATGAATACCATTTATCAGTATATCCAAAAAGTTTCCATCCATTTCTTCTAGCTCATACACATTCTTTTCTTTGCACACGTGAATGCAGAAGGGACCCTTCCATAGTGCTTCAAATTTTTCATGTTGTCCTAATTTTACAACACGCTCATCATATTTTAACACAAGGCTTCCCTACTGGAAATTTGGGTTGGAGGATTTTCTATCAAACCATCATTTTACTATCTCTTGGTTCCTGAGCATAGTTTCATACACGTTTTCCCTTTTTTCTTCAAGGGTCAAGAGTTTTTCCAATCTTACTTCCATTCCACTACTCTCTTCAATTTCTAAGGCTTTTAACAATTACAATGCTGGAATTTCTATGGAAATGGGAAAAACCACCTCCTTTCCATAAACCAATTCATAAGGAAAAGCCTTCAAGACTTGTTTAGGTGTAAATTTTTTAGCCCATAGAGTGGATCATAGATGCTTGTTCCATTCCTTCTAACACTCTATACCAATGCACTTAATTAACTTGATCAAGTTTTTATTGGCCACTCTGCTAACACATTTCCTTGTGGGTAATAGTTTGATGAAGTTCTGAGGTAGATCCCATGCTTGAGAGAAAAATTTGACATTCTAGAGCCTACAAAGGCTCATGCATTATCAAATATGATGTTCTTAGGTGAACCAAATCTTGCCACTAGTTCTTCAAGAAAATTGATAATTTCAGTTTTTTTAGCATTTTTCAGAGCAATGGCCTTCATCCATCTTGTAAAATAATAGATCACCATAAGTATCCACTTATGGCCAACACTAGAGATGGGATTTATCCTCCTAAAAAAATAAAAACCCCATTGCACAAAGGGTTCCTCAATCACAATCGAGCTTAGTGGCATGACGGAGTTCTTTTGCTTGTCGATGAAATATTGGTACTAAGTACACTTTTGCACCATGTGGTGTACCTCAGAGAACATGGAAGGCCAATAATACCCTACCTGCATTATCTTCAAAGTGGTAGTCTTAGTGGAGAAGTGTCCACCCTCGAGATTGCTATGGAATTCATTTAAAACTCTTTCTGTCTATGGCTTATCTAAGCAGCGGAGTAGGGCACCATCACAATTCCTTTAAAATAAAATCCCCTCAATCAGTACATACCTAGTGCCTTGCATTCAGTAGTAGTGTCTTTTGTGAGGTGGAATGTTTGTCAGGTACTACCCTTTTTGCATATATCATGTATGATCCATCACCCATGACTCGTCAGACTCAAACTGATTTGTATAGACCTGGTTGGTTTCTTCCTCTACCACGAAGCTTAATTCCTGCACAAGGTATTCACAAAAACCTCTTCCTCAAACCAACTTGGTCAGTTGGGTGTCTACATCATATTCTAGGATCTTAGTGATCCAGTTATCCCTCTTTTCAGTTATTTCACCTTCGATAATATATTCCCAAACACTGGGATGGGCGATGAGGATGGTGATCCTGTTGGCCAAAACCATGTGTCAGAACTTCTTGAGGTTTTTGAAAATACCAAAGGCCTATTTTTCAACAAAATTATACCTTGTTTCATATCCTTTGAGGGTCCCAGAGTGGAATGCGATGGGATGTTCTTTGCTTCTTTATTCATCCTTCTAAGTAAGCACTAAGGCTATGTTGTGTTGGCCACTATAGACGTAGAGAAGGAAATCCTTGGAGAAGTCAGGGTTAGCTAACACTAGGGCTATGGAGATGGCTGCCTTTACTTGCTCAAAAGATAGCTTGCCTTTGGGGGTCCATTTGAACACTAAATTATTTTTTAACATCAGTGTGATAGGTCTGGTGATGCCCGTGAAGTTTGAAATGAATTGACCAATGAAATTAATCTTTCCTAAAAAGTACTATAGCCCCTTCTAGTTGACTGGAAAAGTAGCTCTATTATAGCCTTCACCCTTTCAAGGTTCATAGCTATTCCTTATTTTGATACCGCAAAGCCCAATACCTTGCCTTGTGGCACTCCGGAAACATATTTCTTGGGATTTAAGGAAATCCTGAACTATTGGCATTTCTAGAAGGCCTTTTCTAGAAGATCAAAATGATCATCCCTTGATTTAAAAAAAATAGTTAGGTCATCCAGATATATTAAGATGATCTGATTAATCAAACCTTTGAAGGTGATATCTATTGCTCATTGAAAGGTTGCACCAATATTGGAGAGTCTGACGGGCATTTTTGAGTATGCAAATGTTCCCCACTTGGTAGTGAACATTGGTTTGTGTTGGTCCTCTACTTTTACATAGACCTAGTTATAACCTGAAAATCCATCAAGCAATGAGAACATCTCTGATTTGGCCACGGTCTACAGAACTTTCTCCATTGAGGGAAAATGCTAGTGATCTTTTAACAAATCCTTGTTCAAGTCCTTGAAATCCACGTAGAGCCAAATATCAACATTCTTCTTTTGTATCGATACAAGCTGGGATACCTAGGTGAAATGTTTGATCAGTTATATGATCCTTGATTCAATTAATTTAGTAATCTCTTGTGTCATAGTGCCTTGACCTTCAGATTGACCATCCTTTGTTTCTGTCAGATGAGCTTTGAGCCTTCGACCAAGTTGATAGTATGTTGAATTATGCATGGATTGTATCCTATAAGATCATCATAGGTCCAAGCTATGACCCCGTCATATCTAGAACATAGCCCATTCAGTCTCTCTTTATCCTTCAGTGGGACGTCTCTTCTGAATTTTAGATTTCTTTCATTCATAACATCAATATCTTGGTAGTCTTTTGCATCAACAGTGAATCTTTAGTTGTCATTTCTTGCATCCTCACAATCAAAAATATTTTCAAGGGAAATCAAACCTCGTAGGAGCTTATTTCCCTTTACTTGGATCACTTGTCCTTTTGTAGTTCTTCTAGCTTCAGATTGTGGATGATCAGAAGCTTTCTTTGGATTTTGTAGGAAAGTGGAAATATGAATGTCATCCTCAAAACCCTGCCAATTTTGATCATTTTCAAGAATTGATAGTCGTACAATGATCTGTACTACATTCTATTTTGTTGTTGATTCGAGAGTCAGCTCAAACTGTGAATCGATTAAAGCCATCCAACCTGCGATGACATTTTGGGACTGTGGAATAACCTAGATATTAAAAGCTTCAAATTTCTCCATCAAATCCCCTATTCTATTTCTGTAAGATCTCATTCTTACATTTTTGGCAGTCGTCTATCCACGTACTTGGCTTATGACCAACTCTGAGTCTCCAAACACTTGTACTCTTTTCATGCCCATCCACTCTGCAAGAAAAAAACTATGGACCAAAGCCTCATACTCAACATCATTATTTGAGCATGGGAATTGGAAACAGAAAGCCTTGAGGGTCTCTGATCCAATCGAGGATATCAATCAAACACCTACTCCAAAACTGACCATGCATTTGGTGCCATTGAAATATAATGTCCATAGACTGTTGTTGCCCTGTCTGCTAGGCTCTTCCTACTCTTTTATGAATTTTGGGAAGACTTGGTCACTATCGAAGATCATGTAGGTGCCCAATCCGGTAGCATAGAAGTTCCCAAATGGGTTAGAATCAATAAACCGATTGAGGATGACCTCCTCTTCAGGGGTCTGATCACTTGTATCCTCCTTGTCTTCTAACATTTCTACACAATACATCTCCCCTTTTGAGAAGGAGGTATGCACTACTTTAAAACATAGGACCACATTTTTAGCTATATGTTTAAGGTGCAAGGATTCAAACAAAATTTTAATCTTTTCTAGAGATAATTTTTCTACAATATCAAATGAAAGCAATCAAGTGCTAAATATCTGCCAAGCTTTGCTATAAAGTCCCTTCAAAGGAACATCCCAAATATTGGGGGATGTTTATCATGACTACTTCTTGTGTGACAGTTTGGCTTGGACATGAAAAGAGAATTAAAGATAGATCCTTGATTCAGCCTATTGAGTCCAATTAATGGTTCAATTTTGATAGGGTTTATTATCTATTTGATGTTGCTATGATAGTATATGGCACTTGGTTGTTGACATTTTCCATGATATTTCCTTGAAACCATAGACCTTGGGCATAATTTTATTCCTATGACTTTTAATGACATTATCATGTTATGCAAATTATCTATGTTGATTTTACATGTGGTTGAATGGATGTTACTTTAAAGTAATTATAAATATGCAATTTTTTATGCATGCTAATGTTATCATGCAGGTTTACATTAAGATGTTGATGTCAATGAACCCTGCAAAGTGGAAGGAACTCTTGCCAATTGGTCAGTTTCCAAGAGAATAAAAAAGGTGGCCATTAAAAGGTCAAAGGAGGGAAAACTCTCAATCGAGGGAAATTCCTAGTTTGAATAAAATATTGTAACTAACTTTTTAATTGTCATATTTTTTTGTTGAGAAATTATAGGGAGTGTGTTGTGCTAGATTCTCATTGGAGCAAGTCTACTTTGACCAATTTGGCGCATGCATAACTTCCTCCATCTTTTTCTATGTTTTCAATAAGTGGAATCCTCCTATTTTGATGGATTTGATTCCTAGGTAGTTAGGGTTAGCTAGTAGTTTTCTCTCTATAAATAATGGTCAGATGCCTCTTTTGATAAGTTTGGATGTTCTGAGATTGTACTTGCATTTTCTAGTTTTAGTAATACAGTCATATTGTTGAGATGTTGTGATCATGTTTTCAAGCAATAATATGATATTTTGAATTGTTGCATTTGAGTTAGCTTAAGGGAGGCTCACTCAAGGGGGGCCACTTGGTGAGAATTCCACCTATTTAGTTCAAAATTTATTTTATGTTCAACAGTTAGTTTTAGTTTCAGTAGTTGTCTATTCCTGCAACCACTGAAATTATGTTTTGTGACTGTTCCTATAGCCAAGGAAAACAGAGTAGTTTCCTGTCTGTTTGCTGGAATTTCCATTTCCATCATTCATTTTCAGTCCAATTATTGATGCTTAGTATAGTTGTTGATTTATGCTCATTTTTTAAGTTGATTTATTTCCAACACTATTTCTTTTCTATTTTATAGATGATTACAATGGAATCCTAGTGCACATACATTGCTGATCCATTTCAAGTTTATGTCCCTAGGTTGATAATGAAATGCACCTTCATGATGAGTGAGATAGCTACTTAGTGCAAATTCCCAATCTCTAAGTAACAAGTCTAAGGGCTTAGTTATTAAACCATTAGTGGAGGTCAACATTTTTATTGTCATTACTGTGGATGGTGTCAAACTAGGAAGTTCTTTGAAGTCACTGATAGTTTCTTTCTTGCTATAATAACTTTGAATTTTGTTTTTAGCCTACCCTTCATCTAGGAAAGTAATGATCTACCATTCTTTCATCAATTCTTTATGTGAGTTGGTTGATATTGAGTTGATATCGCATGCATAGAGGAAGGAGGAGATATTTTTATAGGAGATTCCTTCCTAATGACCCATTTCAGCCATAAGAGCTTCAAAATATCCCAAGAAACGATGAAGAAGAAGAGGCACACCCTTTTGCTAATGCATTTCCCAATCTGACCAGTTCTTACACTTCCTTTGAAGACCAAATTTTTATTGAGAATCCACTTGCTTTGGAACTCCACCAAGCAAGCATGGCTGATGCAAACATAAACAAACCTAACTAGCCATATTTTCCATTTCCCATCACTCATCAGAATGAAGTTGATAACCTCAAAAATATCGCTACTTCAGTCCTTCCTAATTTCTATGGGCTTTCCATAGAAGACCTTGACACATTCCTATTTGAGTTTGACATCCTCTACAAAAGCTATGAGTATACCACTGATGCTCATAGGCTTAAGTTGTTTCCTACCACCTTGAAAGAAGCTACATTAAGATGGTTTATGAGCTTAGGTAGGACTACTATAGAGACTTGGGATGATATGAAAATAAATTTCATTGAGAAATACAAAGAATATTGTAGGGGTAGTGATATGAGAGGAGATGACATCCTTAGGATGTAGTAGAAAGAAGATGAGAATTTGGAGGATTACATTTCAAGGTTTTTATGTTTCCTAAAGAAATATCCACATCATATATATATACTCAATGAAGAGTCTCAAAAGTTGCTCTTCCTTAGAGGGATCAATGATAGCTGTATTCATGCTTTGGACCTAATGGGAGGAGGAGATATCACCCAAGTTCCCTGGGATAATATTAAGAATATTTGTTAGAACTATTCTAGGGAAGCTTCAAAGAAAGGAAGAGGTTACCAATCCTCTATGGGTAAATCATCCACTAATGGAGTTTCAAGGATGGAGATTACTCACTTGTTGGAAGATTTCAAGCAAGACATCATAAAGAATCTAGTTACTCAGCTAGATACACTTAAGAAAAGAAGAAACATGAGGAGGCAGAGGCAATGTTGGAAAAATATTTCCCTCATTGCAAACAAAAGAAGGACTGTAGATGCAAAATGGTAGCTAACATTGACAGCAAGAAAATCTCGCCTGAGTTCAAGCCAATCCAAGGTTATGATGATCAATTCTAATACATTGCACAAAGGAGACTGTGGGCCCCAAGACAAGGTATGCCACCAGATCCATTATCTTTTGTTGGGCCTTATTTCAATTCTTATGCATCTGTTAATCAATGGCAACCCCCATACCCATCCAACTATGGAGGAAATCCACCTCGGCCTTGGAACAACCCTCCAAATGCCTGGCCCAATCACCAAAAATCTCCACCCCAGTGGCAACAACTTTAGGGGAATCAGCAGTAGTTCCAAAGGAATTGGAAGCCACCTCAAGGAAACTGGCAGCAGACATGTCCCAATGGAGAGGAGGATAGCAATGGCCAAAATAGACAACTAATTACATGCAGCCACCTCCAAAACCTCAGCATCTTGCTATAATGCCTCCTCCTACTAGCTCAAGTTCAAGCACACCTAGATCTACTCAATTACCAGCTCAACCCACACCTAACCCAAATAACAAACCACAATAGCAGCCAATCTACTCTACAGATCCTAATCAATTCCCTTCATATGTTATGAGTGTGAGTGGCATCCATCTGCATTCAAGAACCACTTTGCCAGCTCCTACCACTCCTATCATCACATATATTATCGTGGAAGAAGAGGAGCCTTTGAATTTCCCCATTCAGCCAAGTGTGCCTAAAAATCCTGAACTAGTTCAGCAGACTGATCAAGATCCACCATTTCTTCAAAGGTTAGAAGTTGTTAATCAAAAGGAAGAGAAGGAGGAAACAACCTTTGACATTTTGGATCAGTTGAAACACATATGTGTTAAGATACCTCTTTTTCAAGCCATAAAATATGTCCCTATATATGGCAAAGCAATCAAGGAAGCATGCCTCAAAAAGCTGGGGAGGAAAAAGAAAGATCCCACTACAATTCATGTGGTGGGATAGTTAGTAGATATCATGGTTGGGAAAGTTACTGTTCACAAATACACTGACCCAGGTAGTCCTGTAGTAGGAGTTGTTATAAATGGGATCCAAATAAAGAATGCTCTAATTGACTTAGGAGAAGCTATAAATGTGATGACTAAGGATATCCTACAACAACTAAATGTTGCAAACATGAGACCTACTCCTACTATCCTACAGCGTGCTGATAGTTCCACTGTCAAACCTAATGGTATAGTAGAAGACCTTATGGTAACTCTAGACTCTTGGGAGTACCCAGCAGATTTCCTAACATCGATCAGACTATTTTCAAAACACATAGACATATCATATGTGTCAGGGAGAATGTCTCCTCCCATAGATTGTACCATGACTATGATATCTAAATTTAAAGCCTTTAGATAAAGCAAGAACACCATAGCGGTCAAAGGCCTAGCTATCACAGGAATATTTTGTGAGGTTTTGTGAAACCTATTATTGAAGTTGCTCATAGCCTCTTGTGGGGCTCTCTTGATGGTGATTAATCGTTGCAGCAAAGAGGAGCAATCTCCCTTTTTTTAGAAGCTCTCGAACTTCTCTTTGAGTTGATCCCAAGAGCAGATAAAACTGGAAGCCAAAGACCTATACCAGTCCTAGGATTTTCCTTTAAAATACGTGGCCAATAATATGAGATCAACGTTCTCTTCAACGATGTTATGAACTCTGAATACCTCTGCTATATCTTGGAGATGTCTGGAAGAGGTCTTATAATCCTCCTCGAGAAACTTTGGGATTTCGTTGAGAGCATTGGCAGGTATGGTAGGCCACACATCTAGGGGCGTAGGTGGTTGTAGTGGGCTATGACTATACTAGGTTATAAAATTTCTAGGAGTGAGAGAACCTAAATGAGCCATTGTAAACAAATTCCTATGGATAGGGTAGATGGGTATTCTAATTTGGAAGGTTTGGCCTCCTGGTGGAGTAGATAAGGCTCTAGATTGTCGACTAACACTTCTTACTCGATTGCTTCTTATAGATGATATGGAACCTATAAGTATTTTTCTCCTAGGTGCGAAGGTAGGTAATTGGGAGTACTGGAATTGGCCTCTTGAAGATGCTCTTGTTTGGATTCTGGGCATGAAATTTCCAGCCTCTTTTCTTGGACTAATTTAAGAAATATTTTTGACTTCCAATCAAATGTTCAAATTTTTTTTAGTCCCATTAGGTGTGCTAGAAAAAAGAACTATTGATCATTAAAGCTTGTGCTTCTCTGAACATCCTTTAGGGAAATTCAATGAGCGGGGGACCAATTTGTGCCTCACTAAATGAACTCTAAGATTTTTATAGAAAGTCAGCTCTTCTTTGTGTTTTGGGGAAAAGGTTAGAAAGAAATGTGAATAAAACAAAAAGATGGTGATGGTCCAAATCTTTACGACACTTCAAACCTTAATTATTCCTTATAACTAATATGATGGACATAGAATGTTGCAGACCCTTCATTTTTGGGAAGAGAATGAGTAGCAAAGGGTAAAAAAGGCACAACATAACTTTTGAAATCTCCTCATGGTAAGCATCCATTAAGACTCAATTAGACATAAGAAAAAATCTAAAGATTAACAGAAATATTCTAGAATTTACAAAATCCTTCTTCTTTTATAGCATAATATGAAAAATGGCGCATCCTTTATACAAAATGGAAGAGTTCAACTGACATGATTCAATTTTAGAAAGATAGCATTAAACATAGAAGCTTAAAAATATGTAAATTAGTTACCAAACTATCAACTTAAAACTTTTAACACAATGTCTTCAATATGAATGAAATATAAAAAAGAAATTTTACAAAGGCCATAACATGCATAATTTCAAATATTTCTCCCAAATAGATCAAGCTTCTATGATATATAAACTAAAAACAAAGGTCAGATTCCAATATGATGGTAGTTTGAAATAAATATAACATGCTAAAGAGAAATAAGTAATATTTTCTAAAGAACCTCCTAATTCAAAAAAGATAGAACGCTCTAAAATAGTGTCTATTATCTTCAAACAAATTTTTGAAGCTAATTTTTCTAGAACTCTTTAACTCAATGCTGCTAACCCCTATTTATAGCCAAAAGAATAGGAGACTGTTGCAAACATTCCAAAAGAAGAAATTGTTAGATGCCTAAACCTGATAGCTCACAATCCGATCTTAGATCTTGATTAGATCATAGCAATCATTGCTCATTTAGTCTCAACTACTTCATTAAATGATTTAAGATATTTTAGTGAAGATACACTTACAGAAGACAATCGCATTTTAAACACATCCTGGCAACAATCTGATCGATCAACTATGGAATTTGATGACATTGACTCGAAGGTTGCATCTGAAAGTAAGATGTCTAGCGTGCTTTCCAACAAACTTCTCCTTGAAAGACCATTTCAAGGAAAATACAAAATTTCCCAATGAAGATAGATGATGTGTCAAGTGAGCAGACAATTTAGGACCTATGAGCAGCACTGAAGAAAATTCCTACCAAGCTGAGACTTGTCCCAATTCACGCTCGGAAGGAGAATGATATATATATATATATAAAGCTTTGCAACCACCACATGGTGCATTGCACACCTTTATGCAAGAGCAATCTTTGTTCTTTGGGAATAGACTCATCCCAAAGAAAAAAATAATTAAGGGCCGAAAACCAAAAAATGTTCAAAGGAAAAATTACTTTACACTCACCATTGAGCATTATTCTACAAATGTTTCTTTGGAAAGTGTCCAAGAGGAACTTCTTGAAGCAAACAATTAGCTCTATGAGACTCAACATTTTAGGGAGAAGGAAAGTAGAGAAAGGGAAAGGGAGATCAAACATGTAATGGAGGCACTTGACTACATTTAGGAGGATTATGGTCTTATACATTGTCCTACAAAATAAAAAAATAGGAGTTTCGATCAACAGGGGGATTGGTCTGATTTGGGAGTTGAGGACAATCAACAGTTTGTTGATAATCCTTTATTTGAGTGGGATGTTGTTTTGACTCGTGATAATCTACTTTTTGAGTTGGCTAATGGAGACCTAACCAATTCCAGTGATGAGAGTGGATTTGGTTACAAGTAGGACCCAAGTGCAATTTGCAGTAATGAGGTGTTGTCTCACGATTGGAGTAGTGGGTCAATTTCCAATATTAGTACCACTACCCACTTCTCGATAATCTTGTACATGACTTTGGGTTTGGATCTGTAGATGAGTTGGATGGTTTCTTTAGTCTAGAAGTTGAGTAGTTCATGGTTGGGGTTGGATAGTAGAAGTGATTTGATCCTAGGATATGGTTTTCTTGCTACCTTCATACTCATCTTTCATATGATTTCAGTAGGACTTTAGTTTGATTGTTTCCACCCTTACATTTTATCGTTGGTTATGGTGACATCTTTTGATGAGCAAATGGATTTTGAGTTTTTGTAGGCTCTGGGGTAGCTAGTTGTGAGTGCTTTTCTTGACATAGTTCATTCATTTATTACTTCCACTCTGGCAAGTTATGCTCATTACAGTTACTTCATGGAGATGATATAAATTATTTCAAATGATGTTTGGATGATTGCAGTGGTTTGGGTGTGTTGCTGTGTTTGGAACCTTTCTTTTAACACTTGGAGGTTGAGAGTTGATGTTATGATTTTTGTTTGCGTTAGCAAAGGCATTTCCTCGTTGGCTGATTTTAGAGATATAGCTAATTGAATTGCTTCATATTTGGGGCATCATGAGGTGTGATGTCGGGGTTTATTTCTTATGGTTGAGCAGGGTGTTTTTTATGTTGTCCAGGATTATGATTGGCAGTGAGTTTACTAATATAGTCTTCTCTAAGTTGCCTTGGAAAGATATATTTCATGGCATTGACTTCAATCTTTTTAGGTACTTCAAAATGAGCTTTGATGATTTTTACTCTTTGGGGAACCAGGATAGGGGTGTAGTTTGGGCATGTTGGTTTGATAGTTATTGATTGAATTAGCACAACATCAACATGTTGGTTCCTTTCTGAGACTTACTTGGAACCCGTGGATCATACTATTTTGTAGTTCAAGTATCATTTGGGATGAGAGAGCTAGTGTTAAATTCTATAGTCTACTCTTGTGGCACATCAATTTGGTTCTCTCAAGGAGAATTTCTTAAAGGAATTGATCAAGCCTACATAGTATTTTATTGCTCCTCTTATACGAGGTTTTCAAGAGGTCTCTTATGTTGGTACCTTGCAAGAAATTTTTTTGATCATATGGTGCTACAGATCTCCTAGGTTGACTTGGGACCTTGGGATAATTTTTAGACTTAGTGTGGATCAGATTCTTGGTTGCAGGGTTGATCTAGCATTTCTTGAGGACAAGAAATCTTTGGGAAGGGTGGACTATAATGTCCCCATTTTCAATGTCCTTCTTTGGACTAGTTTGGTTTTGACACACTTACTATATTTAGTAACTAGTTTGGGTGGAAATGCAGTGTAGGGTTTCATGTTTGGGTAGTGTGTGGTGGTTGTTTGATGAACATTAATGTTTTGGCTAGTCTGATATTTGGTGAGTACTTACTATTTTTAACAATTTTTATTTATAGTAAGTCTATTTCAGGAAATTGGTTTGAGAACCATAGTGTCCTCAACATTGTCATTTCTATGGTGGCATTGGAGAGCCTAATGTTGGATTATTTAATATTTTCTTTTAATCAGTCATTTAAATTATTTTAATATAATAACTTTATACCTTAAGTGAGGGGGTAGGTGGTTATCGAAAAGTACCTTCGTGCCTAATGAGATAAATTAACATTGTTTTAGAAGGTTGAATAACGAAAAATAGTTTCCTTCTAAGCAGGGCACCCCTTTGAGGAATATTTGATAATGTTTTAAAAGTATATAGAAAATTATTGAAAAAAAAAAAAAAAAAAATGGAGAAGAGGGTTGCTTTTGGAGGGAAAAGCATTTTCAAACTTGAGTTTCCCTAATTTCTCATTAAATTTTTATAATCTCATTTTTGAGTCTCATTTGCATATATCTAAGTTGGTTGCATAATAGGATGCTATTGGATTTTCTCTAGAGGTCTATAGTTTGGTGTTGAAGAAGAAAACTCTCTTCATTTAGGAGCTTGTTTTGGTGCTTAACAAATATTCAAGTTTTCAGTATTTTGGTATTGAAAGATGAATATTTTTGAATATTTTTGAAGTGTTACTTATTGGGTTTGGTGTGAATGAGCTTGGATTTGAAGGGTATGGTTATGGCATTGAGTTTCAAGGAGAATTTTGAGGGTTTTAAGTAGTTTACAATGATTTTTTGATCAATACATTCCCGGGGTAGAATCTAGTTATTTGTTCATAACTCTTATTTGGCTTGAGATAAATTTCTAGGTATTGTTTCATTTGAATCTCCTTATCCTATAACCCCATAACATATATTTACTTGCATTTATCAGCAAAGGATTGAATTATTAGGAAAAATTTCCCAGCCAAGATTGGAACCCAATTTGATGTTTCCTGGTTGGTTAGACGTATTGTTGTGATGATCAGAATCTACACCTTTAAAGGGGTTGAAGGGCATTAGTTTGTGATGAGATATAGGAGTTTGAAGGGATTTCTTGTTGGAGTTGTTATATGCATTTCTGGAGTTGTTATCAACTGTTTGAATACTTAGTACTAAGTCTCAAACTATTATTTCCGAGTTTTATATACACTTGTATAAGTATGATTTTTTATGCTAAATCTGAAGTTTCTGATATGATGTCGAATAAAATTTATTTATGAAGTTGTATCTATTTGCAAATCTGTCATTATAGTTTCTTTCTATGCTTTATGCTATTTTATATCATGTATGCAAAACAATGAGTGGTGTGTGAAAACCAACAAACATCTACAAACACTTTCAATTAGCAATTGGAAAAAAAATAGAAAAAAAATGGGGACAATCATTACAAGGAATTTGAGTTAGTAAGGAAAAGAGAAGTCAGTCTTAAATTGTCTCAAATGCTAAATATCATCCATTGAATAAAGGAATTCTCTCATGAGCACTAGCAAGAAGCATTATGCCTCACCACTCATGAGCCACATGTATATACTGGCTAGCAGGTTGCATTATGCTAGGTGTCCATGCAATATGATGGGTTCCACAAGGCTAGAAAGGTGCATTATGCTAAACACTCATAAAACGCATAGCTCTACTAGAAAGAAAGTTGTATTATGCTAGGTGGCTATGTTAAGGCATTCATGACTCACACAATAGAAAAGTCTAATATATGCTAGTGAATCACAAATAGAAGGCACTATGGGCTAGTGAAGTCTGATATTCAATAGGTGAGCCCCCAAGACAAGGTAGAAAAATGAGAAACACACTAGGTCTAGTGAAGTTTTCTATTCACTAGGTGTGCACCCATGTCAACCATACCAAGAGTATACTCCCTAATAACTCTGATAAGGTGTGAAACAATTATCAAAATACTTTTCCAATGCATTTTCAATGCATGTGAATGAAGTGAAGCAAAAATTCCAAACTCACCTTAGGAGGTGCACAAACTCTCCTAAGGAGTCACATAAAAAATGACAAGATAAGGCCAAAACCTCAAGGGGTGTTATAACTTATAACAACACTACCACAAAAGATTATTTAAAAAAATGAGAAAAAGGTATTTTATTAAAATATGAAAGGTTACACGTTAGGGAATATCTCGCATGACATCACCACCAAGAGAGAAAAAGTCATGGAATAGAAGACCCACACATTAGGGAATAGTAGCCATAGCATTACTAGCAAGGGGAATGTCATATGCCAAGAAAATTCATACACTCAGAGGACCTCAGGTCTAATATAACCACAAAGGAGATACAACATAGATTAAGAAAGCCACACTTCCATTTCCAAGGTCACACTTCCTAGGAGATGTATGTTGATCCTCACTAAAAAGGGACCATTTCACATGCAAATAATAAATGGGGGACTACATGCCCCCCTTAAAATTTTAGTGTACTTGCTACACTAATATTTTAAGGAGAAACAAAGGGATCCCTTTTTAGAAGGAATGAACCTAACACAAGGCTACCTAACCTCTTGCCCCCAAGTGTAGGGACAAAGATGATCCCAATATGAATGATGATATGCTTCTCCTTGTGAGATGAATTATGATTGCAAAAAGCCTAGTTTATACCCCCATGCATGGTAGTGAGCATTTTGTGATACTAAAACTACCACATGGCAAGGAATGAAGCATATGAATATTAATCTATCATACCTTCAAGTTGATCCCTATAAGGATCAAATACTCTCATTTTATTTTTTAAAGCATAGCATTCATCAGTAGTATGTACAAATAGTCTATGATATGTACAATATATGTATTCATATTTTTTTTTATTGGTTTTTAATTTAGGAATAGATCATAGTGTAATTAAACCCAAGTTTAAAGATGTAGCTAATGCATGTTCAATCTTGGATACGGGATGCGGGGTATGTAAGACACCTTTCATAATAGGACCATGAACTTTTCATTTATTGGTTGGTGGGACAAATATTTGATGCAAAGGTGGAGGTCCTTGGTAACCTATTCCTTTAGTATCTTCTAATAGTTTTTGTTCCAAGAAGGAATGGATTTTATGTTCATTCTCTATGTCACATCCTTGTTTTCTCAAGATTCTAAAGCCTTGTCCATAACTTTGTTCCAAGTTAATGGGTGTGTTTGTAACTTTATGCTCATTAAATGAGAGGTTGGTTGTTGTGTTTTCCTTGTGATTTTTATTGATAGGTGTATCCATGCACATTGGTTGGGGTATGCCTTGCAAGTCACTTTTTGGATGTAATAAAAGCAAACATTTCAAGTGGTGGTATGGTAGGAGGTGTTGATTGTTGATATGGGTGATTAGGCCATTACATTGAGGGATAAAAGGTTGTATTATTCTCAATGTTTCACAAAGAAATATGTATGAATTAATTGATGCTCTCCTCATCTTTGATGAGAGCTATTTTTGTCTCATTTTATGCCATATTTAAGCCTATTTCATATGCCTTCATATCCATTCCATATCATTACCATTTTACCATATTATGTTGCGTATGAATTAATATATATAAGGAATATTTAATTTAGTTATTCGATAAAATATGTTAATAAATAATATCATATTGTATTTACTAATATATCTTTCACTATGTCAAGAAGATTAATCTTTCAGCATGAAGCTTTCAGGGTGCAATTCTTCCTGTCACTTTCTGGTCAGGAACTTCATTTTGTGGCCAACAATTTATTTCTATCATCCTTTCAAAAGATGACATCAGCCTCCAAGGTGGCATCAGTTACTTGCTAACTATGTGCTAAATATAACTAATCACAAGAACCTGCAAGTGGAGAATGCTAGTTATTTTGGAGAAAACCACAAATCTTAATACTACTCATTTGTATTCACTGTTGTAAGAGAGCAATTCATAATCTTTGGATAATAACTTAGGTTCCATGTGTGCCAATCATGTGGTGATTAAAATAGCCTACAAAAATAAACTTTTAATGGAAGAGGATGTGTTAAAGTAAAACCAAATTTGTCATCTCCTATTTTATAGTTGTTGTTGTTTCATTTTTAATATATGGACAGGAAGGAAAGTGTCACATAAGCCATTCATGTTCATTTTTTTGGTCGTAGGCCCAAAAAAAGTGACTAATATTGTACGCACATGTTATATAGTGGAGCTATATATATATTAGCTACAAAGAAGATATTATAGTATGCAGATTTGTGTAGCAGATCATTATACGTAGACTTCTATATTATTTTTTGATAATGAAAAAAATGCCTCTTTTTATCATGGCAGCATAGGAAAGTTGTTGTTCTATTCACCCAACAAACCATGGAATAAGGGCCCACTCTATGGTGAAGCACGGTGACGTTTATTTTTTGTGTGGTGTTTGTTCCTAGTTTTTAAACTTTAATAGTCGTGATTTAAATTTTAGTAGTTTAGTTTGATAGGAAATTTTGTGATTTGAGTTTCATTTGCAATAGTTCATTAAATTTTGGTTTTCAGTATTATTGATTTAATGAGAATTTTTGTTAATAAATCATTTTTTTTATTTTTTTTGTGTGTGCAGTTCTTGTTGCTAGGAAGTGACAACTCCTGTCATCATAATCACTTTGATTTGCAATAGTTTCATTTTCGTAGTTGTATTCATAAGCACCCATCTCACAAATTTCACCCCTTTGTGGCATATATTCTTGATACCTCTCACAAGTCTATTCCCTCAAATTGACACATATACACCAAACTGAAATTCATCATAAAGCATTAAATCCTTCTTATTATTTACCCCAGTGTTGGCCTATCATTTTGGTGTTGCTTCCAAGGAGAGGTTTCAAAGGCATGTTAGCTCGGTGAATTGAGTTAGGACCAGTGCGCCAAGGCAAAAATCTATACAATTGTTGACCTTTTCTAGGTGACTAACCTTGGTTTGCTCTGTTTTAAATCATATATGTGCATTTTTAGATTTTGTAGGTAAATAAAAGAAGATAATTTATCATTTATATATATTCACACCCATTGTTGTGAGTCAATTGATAAACAAGAAGAAAATTTGAAGAAAAAAAATAAAAAAAATAAAAAAATTGCATTTTAGAGGTAGTCCAGGTTGCCCTGAGACTTCGCAAGGGGCACTGCCCCTTGACCCTGCTAGAGGCTACCGCCCCTAGACCCCCACTTTCAAATTTAAAAACAAAAGAAGAAATTGGTGGGGAAACCACGTTGACATAGGGTGATGTTTTTATATCCCCTCTACCTACTGAATGCAACCTAGATTATCTTGATCTTCCATCACCATTGCCATGTGCATCTACAAATCTTATTCCTATAGACCAACAAGAACATATAATTGATGAATTATAGGACAATGGAATTTTGAGAATGAAGGTTTGACCATGTCTTGTTCTAATTGTTGCAAGCAGGAAGCTAAGTGCACATGCCAAGTTGTTCAAGAGGACATGGCACAAGTTGAATGTGAGCCTCGAGATGACAAGGGTGACAGTGCACAAGTATTTTTTGTAACTCAAGGGAAAGTTCACATATCAAATTGGGAAGATCAAGGTATGATTGATGATGTTAACATGTCTTATCATTCTACTAGATTAGAAAGACAATATGTTTCTTCACAAAATACTTCTTCACCTAATATGTATGGTGAATGGAAAAATGCATGCTCACAGCAACCACTATACCCATTAGTACCATCTCCATTATACCCATCCTACTTTATCCCACCCACTTTATATCCACAACAAATTTTACCATTTTCATTATCCCATTCATATCATATACCATCCACTTCACCATATCCACCAAAGGAAACCACGATGCATATTAAACCATTACATAATAAGGTAGTTGACATTGCATATAATAGTGTAAATTTATGAATCCCTTTACGTTTGACAATGTGTTTGAAATTGGTGAACCACAAATGAAATGTATAAATGCAACTAAAGGATGTGATTTTGGGTTAATTGAATTAGAAGAACAATATGATGAATTAAATGATACTCGACTTAGTTCTTTTTATTTTCTTGGTAAATCACAATCTTTAAATGGACTTCACACATATAAAGAAGCACGTCAATTTGAATGCATTAAACTAATAAGTTTGTGTGTTGAAATTTGTCATGCACAAAGAAGTGTTATAATTAATACATTAACTACTCAACAAATGTGTGGTCAAAGCCTACAAGATCTATCTTTTAATATTTGTATACTCACACGTATGGATCATTGGAGGCCTATAGTAAAAATGTGCATTCCTCACATACTTGTTGATTTAGGCCCACAAATAATTGATTAAGCATAGCTCTCTAGGTTTGAATCTATTAATGACCATACTAAACATGCTACAAAATAATGATTAT
Source organism: Sequoia sempervirens (assembly GCA_007258455.2). Lineage (NCBI taxonomy): Eukaryota > Viridiplantae > Streptophyta > Pinopsida > Cupressales > Cupressaceae > Sequoia > Sequoia sempervirens. The sequence goes on from VDFB02000008.1 coordinate 71,234,033, forward strand.
TCATACATATCTTTTTCATTCTTGATTCTTTTGATTATCTTAAGATGACCATTCATTGAAAAGGCTCAAGGTGTTATTATATCATTGTATTTCTTGATTCCTTGGTTCCTTGGATTATCCTACTACCCTTATGCCTTTGTAGTATGAAATTAAGTTGTGGGGAAATCCCTTAAATTTTAGAAATAATTGGTTGATTCTTGATAACATCCTCATTGATTGTTTCATTGGTACTACTAATGAACCCACACATGTGAGCTTTGGATCAACTCAAGGTATGTATTCTTGTGTTAGTTGGAATTGAATTTTTATTATGAATTAATTGTACTTCATCCATTTTTTTATTATTAAGCATTTATTCATTCATATAACCATACCATTCATTTTCTAATATAAAAATTGATTATAATGGTGGAGTTATTAGATGGATGATATTTCTTTACTATACTTGATATGCTTGGCCATGAGAATATGGTTACAAGTTTCTTATGGTGGCTACCCAATGCTTTCACATCAGTACCAATTGATGATGCTTTTCTACATGGGCATCCAAAGACACACTTTCTTGGCCTTGCTAATTAGATGGTGAAGAAAGGATTTTCTTTGGGCCTCACTCTTGTAAATTATCGGATGATTATTGGAAAATGTGTTCAACATTCATGGACACTAGTTCTCTTCTATACTAGTTTTGATGTCATACCCTATGGAGGACAACATGCAACTTGGTGTCACCATGAATCTTACAATACCATGTTCTCAGATGCTTCTTCATAAGCCACACATCTAGAGACAACTTGAAGACATGAACATAGAGATCCAACATATTCTAGTGCCTAAAGATATTGGATGAGTTGAGAGACTACCATTTGGTCTTTCACTACATTGCCTTCTCTTTGGAAGGTTTCTTGTATTGTAAGTGGTTATTTCAACCAAGTGTTTTGGAATGTATTCCAATGTTCTATGGGCATATTTTTTTTATAGTGGCATAAACTAAATGAGGTCCATGTCATTTATAGCAGTGGTGTTATGTGCTAGATTATGATCAGGTTATTATTGGTCATCATTTCGAGTACCAAGTCACTAGTCTTCACAGTGAATTTCATCAAGGGGATTCAAATGGAACTCTAGGATTTGGATGATATCATTTTCATCATGCATATAAGAGTTTCATTTTCTTTGGTCATTATGTGTAGTTTTTCAAAAATGGAAATTTTTTTTAAAAAAAAGTGAAAAAAATGAAAAAAAATGAATGAAAAAAAAAGAAAGAAAAAAAACAATAAAAGATCCAACAATGAAAACCTTTAGGCATTGTTGGCAAGTTAGTATCTGAAAATCGGATTCTGATGGATATTAACTGCAAAATAAACTTAGAGGTGAAAACTGAATTTTTGGCACCTCTAGGTGGTGACATGTTGAAAATCGGGATACCGAGGATCTATTGTTGTTATCAAAATTGAAAAAAAAAAAAAGAGAGAAAAAGAAAAGAAAAAAATGCAATAATGTGTTCTTTCTATGAGCTAATTCTTTTCAAGTACTCAGTCGCTTCCATGGTTGCCCTCTATCCAAGTGCCTCTACCACCTATAGCTCATTCATGTGGTTATGCTCTAGTTTGTTGTGATCAACATGAATTTGATCCCTATGGAACAAATTACACATTCAGTTGAGGTGTTATCCATGGAGAAGAGATTCAACTCCTAGCGGTATGTTCTATAGTGCTCCACTTAGCTAGAAATGTTTGGTGATGATGTAGTTCTTGGTGTCGTATGTGGTTCCTTTCTTCTTGGAAATTCACAGTTGATGAGTACTTCTAGCCACCATCCCTTGGCATAATTGGACATGCAATTTGGTGAAACAATCAATTTTATTTTTCATTTTTTAATCTCTTAAATTTATTAATAATTCTTATTATGTTAATCATATATGCACCATCCATGCCTATCGTCTCCATGTTCATGTTTCCCAAGGATGGTAAACCCTTTAAGTTGGGGGGGGGGGGGGTAGTATACCATCCTTATTACCTATTGTTTCATCTATTATTTCACATTATCCTTAATCATCCCATCATAGTTCACCATGTATGATCATTTCATATTTCTTATCATTTCACCCTTCATGTTTCTTATCATTTAATCTTTCATGTTGCCTATAAATTCACCTATTTCAGATAGCTCATGACTATCAAGATATTTTTTTCATGACACCTCCTATATATAGTATTTCAAAAATATAATGAAATAAAAGAGAAAAAGAGAAAGAAAAAGAAAAAAATTGAAAATGAAAAGTGAAGAAAAAATGAAAAAGCCAAGTTGGAGGTGGTATGAATATGAAATGAAATATGCAAGTTAGAAAATTATTAACTATTTAAAGGAACAATGTAATTATGCATGAGCTATAATAGTTAAAGGTTAAGCAGGCAGATTCTAAATCCCAAGGCTACCCTCCAAAAATAAAGATTGCACGAGGATGTGCAATATGCTAAGTTGGGGGGAATGATGAGAGCTATTTGTGTCTCATTTTATGCCATATTTAAGCCTATTTCATATCCATTCCAACATTCCATTTCTATTCCATATCATTACCATTTTACCATATTATGTTGCATATGAATTAATATATACAAGGAATTTATTTAATTTAGTTATTAGATAAAATATGTGAATAAATAATATCATATTGTATTTACCAATATATCTTTCACAATGTTAAGAAGATTAATCTTTCAACATGTAGCTTTAAGGGTGCAATTCTTCCTGTCACTTTCCAGTCGAGAACCTTTTTTTTTACTATAGGAATCGGTCGAGTATCCATCCCATTATAAACTGCAATGCACGTGGTAAAAAAAATTTACATGATGGTGTCACTAGCATGACACACCCTTCGGTACCATGGGTTTGGGGGGAGACTAGACCTTGTGACCTCTTTCCTGCAACAGGATGCTTTAGCCAATCGAGCTAGCCCCCCCGCCCCTTCTAGTTAGGAACTTCATTTTGTGTCAAATAGTTTATTTCTATCATCCTTTCAAAAGATGACGTCAACCTCTAAGTTAGTGTTAGTTACTTGCTAACTATGTTCCAAATATAAATAATCACACGAACTCGCAAGTGGAGATTGGTAGTTATTCTGGAGAAAACTGTAAATCTTAATACTACTCATTTGTATTCACTGATGTAACAGAACAATTCACAGTCTATGGATAACAACTTAGGTTCCATGTGTGCCAATCATGTGGTGGTTAAAATAGACTACAAAAGGAAACTTTCAATGGAAGAGGATGCATTAAAGGAAAACTGAATTTTTCATCTCCTATTTTATAGTTGTTGTTTCATTTTTAATATATGGCCAGCAAGGAAGGTGTCATGTAAGCCATTCATGTTCAATTTGTTGGTTACAGGCCCAAAAGAATTGACTAATATTGTATATAGATGTTATATAGTGGAGCTATAAATATATTAGCTCCAAAGTAGATATTATGGTACGTAGATTTGTGTAGAAGATTATTATACGTAGACTTCTATATTATTTTTTGATAATAAAAACAGTGCCTCTTCTGATCATGGAAGCATAGGAAAGCTCTTGTTCTATTCACCCTACAAACCATGGAGCAAGGGCCCACTCTGTGGTGAAGCATGGTGATATTTATTTTTTGTTTGTTGTTTTTTTCTAGTTTTTAAACTTTAATAATCCTATGATTTAAATTATAGTAGTTTAGTTTGATAGAACATTTTGGATTTGAGTTTCATTTGCAATAGTTCATTAAAGTTTGGTTTTTAGTATTATTGATTTAATGAGAAGTTTTGTTAATAAATCATTTGTTTTATTATATATATTTTTTTGTGCAGTTCTTGTTGCTAGGAAGTGATAGTTCCTGTCGTCGGAATCACTTTGATTTGCAATAGGTTTATTTTCATAGCTGCATTCATAACCACCCATCTCATGACTTTCACCCCTCTATGGCATATAGTCTTGATACCTCTCACAAGTCTATTCCCCCGAATTGACACATATAGACCAAACTGAAATTCATTATAAAGCGTTAAATCCTTCTTATTCTTTACCCCAGTGTTGTCCTATCAATCTTATCCCGAGATTTCTACATCATGAGGAAATGTGTTAGAAGGTGAAGGATCATGAATTTTCTCATTGTAATTAGGGTCATTACCAAACACAATTTGAAACATCATCCAAATATTTTAGAGAATTCAGCATTCAAGTAAAAAATTTAAACCATCTTTATGCTGCTTTTTCTTAAGTTTCAGACTATTATTCAATGGGTTTTGGAAGATAGACAATAAATCTAGACAAAGGATCTTGAGAAGATTCTATCACAAAAAGTTTTATGCAAAAGGAGTAATGTATGTAGCTAATTAAAATAAATTCTACAAAGGAAATTAATTTAAATTAGCTCACACAATATTGAGAAACACTCTTCACAAAAGAAAAATAAATTCTTTGCAACAATATGCAACTTTGGTTTGCAATTTACAACCAGCAACCCCAATTTCAATTTAATATCTTCAAATGAAATTATAATCATACCAAAAGGTTTATGGCTGCAACAAGCCCTTACAATACTCCAAGAAAATACAAAAATAAAAGGATTTCAGCAGCAAATCAAACTCTTGCAACACAAATGCTCTCCAACACCTCAAACAACAAAACTTTTCACAACAACCCGATACAAAAATCTACAACAAAGGTGATGTCCAAAACTCTATAATCAATCTTCAATATGTAACAACACCATCAAATCATCTTCCTAGAGGTATTCTATGTCTTTCCTTTGTCTTCTCTGTATTCTTGGAGAAAACTTCCCTAAAAAATGAATTGAATTTTTTTTATTAAACAACTCCATCCCAAAGGAAATGAAATGAGAATACATTTCAATTGAATTTTCATTCATTCTAATCCCATCTTCAAAAATTAATTCCCCAACTCTAGGAATAGCTAATTTAATTTAAATTCATCATTTAAAATGAATAAAATAAGCTTTCAAATCTCCAAACCTGTTGTGAATGGTCGGCAAAACTTTAATTGTTTTCTTGCTTGAATAAAGAAAAAATTAGTTTTCTCTAATCTTGGCATCCACCTTTAGGTTCTCTATTTTTTAGGAGCCTTGGAATTCAAAATTTGGAGTTATAAATCTGATTGGTGGTCTCCTAAAACCCCACACCCATATTTCCTTTTTCTGGATTTTTGCTTTCAAAGCATTTTCTCCACTATCTCCTTTTATCTTTCTTTTGCTTAAATTTTCTCCAAACTTCAAATTAAAATTAGTAACATGTTGCAACATTCAAATGCACATTAAAATATGAATTTAACATGACAAAATATGAAATTAAATCCACACCAAAAATTGAAATTAAAATAAAACATCATTTTTTTTGTCTACACAGGATTGCCACTAAGCCATGGATGCTCCTGCATCAAACACCCATGGTAAAAGAAAAGTGATCTTATCACTTTCCAAGATGATATCCAAGATGAGTAATTTCAGCTTCATACAACCAAGAATCATCCTCAATATGCCTTCCAATCCATTTTACCAAGTAATCCATGTATTCCTTTCTTCTAGTGCTCTTACTCACCCTGCTATCAAGAATAGTTTCAATCTGCTCTTTCCCTAAACTTGATGTTGATGTTTTTTGTTGCACATCTACTGCACCTTCATCATTTTTAGACTCATTTTCATAAGCATTACCCAATTCGTGTTTTCTCACAATCCAGAAAGGCCCAATCTTCCTCATTTTCAACTTGGTGTAAGTTCCCCCTAGAAACCTTTCTTTTCTCAAATGAACCATCACCTCATCACCAACTTGGAACTCTTTGTATCTCCTCTTCAAATCAACATAATTTTTGTATTGAAAATTCATTTTATGAATGTTCTCTCTTACCTCTTCATATAGTCTCTTCATGTGTTCCTTCTCTCTTATATCTCCTAAAAAGCAATTTTCAACTGTAAATTCATCATTAGTAACACAATAAAAATACTCATCCCTTCCATTTCCCTCCTCTGTATCCAATTCAATGTCACTAACACAATCAAAATATTCTTCCCTTCCATCCTACAATAAACTATCATCTACACAAATATCTTTATCAAATGAGAAATCATCAAATGATGCAAAGGGCATCTCACCAAACAAATCAACATTCACTTTTTCACCTTCTTCCTTGCCTACAACTTTAATTCCCTCATTCTCTAATGTACTTATTGTTGCAATATATTCTTCTGCACAAATATTATCTTTCTCACATAAATCAACAATATTTCACAAAAATCAGATTTTACCTCTTCTTTCTCCACCAAAACCTTCACTTTACCTTTCTTGATTGCAATCAATATTACTGCATCTTAAATTAGCAAATCAAAATATTCATCCTCATCCTCTTCCACTAATTTTTTAACTCCATGAATTAAACAATTTATAATTTTATTACATACCTTTCCTTCCTCCTCACTTAAGGGCTTCAACTTTGTGTTTGATTCCATCCTTCAATAAGGAGTATGTATTGGCATACCCATCATGCATCTCACACCTACCAAACTGCCAAGGCCTTCCCAATAACAAGTGACAAACATCCATAGAAATTATATCACATAAAACTTCATCATGATAATCACCTATCTTGAATTTCACCAAACATTGTTCTCTAACCAAAGCCTTCTTTTCATCTTGCAACTAAGCAATCCTATATGGATGTGGGTTCCTTCATCTTTCCAACTTTAATTTATTTACCATTTCCTTAGAAACTAAATTATCTATTCTTTCACCATCAATAATAACATTACAAACTTTACCTTCACACTTACATCTAGTTTTGAACAAGCTCTTCCTTTGATCCGGTTCTTTTCCTTCGTTCATCAAGACTCTTCTTGAAACAAGTTCCTCTCCATCCTCTTCCTCCTCTGAGTGTGAAGACTTAGCATCTTCTCCATTTATGTTTTATGCTCTATTCTGATTTTTAGTCCTTCTTGATCTTTCCTCTTCATGAGGACAATCATAGGCCCTATGACCTTCCCCACATCTAAAACAAGTCATTTTATAATTTCCTCTTCCAAACCTGCTAACCAATCTTCCTCTTCCTCTAAAATTTTGATCAAAGGACTTGTTTAAGCTTTCACATCTTTCATCCTTGTTGTCCTTAATGTCTGTAATCTGCTTCTCATCCTCCCTTTGTTTCACATAAGCTTTATCCTTTCCCTTGTGTTTATTCTCTAACCTCTTGTTCATCTTTTCTTCTATCTTCAATGCTATTTGATAAGCATCTTCCATTGTCACAACTCTAACTAGTGTCATCTCTTCTTGAATGATTTGTCTCAACCCATTTATGTATCTTGTAACCATTTCCTTAGTTCCCTCTGAATGTCCAATTCTTATGAGAATTCTATGGAATTCTTTGATGTATTCTTTAATAGTCTTGTTTCCTTGCTTAAAAGCTTGCATCCTTTTGAGCAAGTCCAACTCATAATCAATAGGAATGAATTTCCTTTTTAATTTCTCCACCATTTTATCCCATTTGGTAATCTTGTATTTTCCTCTTCTTCCCCCTTCTAATTGAATCTCTCTCCACCATAGGGAGGCATGTCCTTTCAACCTTGTTTTTGTATATCTTACTTTGTCTGGATCCTCTATCTCTTCAAATTCAAAATATGCCTCCATCTCATTCAACCAATTTATTAATTTTTCTAGGTTTAAGCTTTCATTAAAGGTAGGTACATCCATTTTTGGTCTCTTTCCCATTTTTTTTAAAGCTTTCAACAGTGGGTCATTTGCAATTGTTGCAATTTCTTCTCTTTGCTTAGTATCTAAACTTGCATTCTCTATACTTTCATCTTCATCTTCACTTCTTGGGTCTCTATTTCTTGCAAATCGTCTCCTTATCTCTTCTTGTAGAGTTTCAACCTGCCCTCTCAAGGCTCTAAAACCACCATCTATAACAAAATTATCTCCTCTTCCTCTACCTCTACCTCTACCTCTACCATGATGGGATCCTCTCCAATCCATTATTTTTTAACACCCACAACATAGTCCTAGTGCAACTGCCCCTCTTAGACAATCTATTACAAACTCAAGATCTTGCTACTCCGATACCACTAATGTATGGAGCTAATTAAAATAAATTATACAAAGGAAATTAATTTAAATTAACCCACACAATACTGAGAAACACTCTTCACAAAAGATAAATAAATTATTTGCAACAATATGTAACTCTGGTTTGCAATTTGCAACCAACAACCCCAATTTCAATTTAATCTCTTCAAATGAAGTTACAATCATACCAAAAGGTTTATGGATGCAACAAGCCCTTACAATACTCCAATAAAATACAAAAATAAAAGGATTTTAGTAGCAAATCAAACTCTTGCAACACAAATGCTCTCCAACACATGCAACAACAAAACTTCTCACAACAACCCACTACAAAACTCTGCAACAAAGTTGATGTCCAGAACTCTATAATCAATCTTCAATATCCAAGAACACCACCAAATCATCTTCCTAGAGGTATTTTATGTATTTCCCGTGTCTTCTCTATATTCTTGGAGAAAACTTCCCTCAAAAATGAATTGAATTTTTTTTATTAAACAACTCCATCCCAAAGGAAATGAAATGTGAATACATTTCAATTGCATTTTCATTCATTCCAATCCCATATTCAAAAATAAATGCCCCAACACAAAGAATAGCTAATTTAATTTAAATTCATAATTTAAAATGAATAAAATAAGCTTTGAAATCTCCAAACCTATTGTGAATGGTTGACAAAGATTTAATTGTTTTCTTGCTTTTGAATAAAGCAAAAATTAGTTTTCTCCAATCTTGGCATCCACCTTCAGGTTCGCTATTTTGTAGGAGCCTTGGAATTCAAAATTTTGAGTTATAAATCTTATTGGTGGTTTCCCAAAACCCCACACCCATATTTGTTTTTTCTGGCTTTTTGCTTTCAAAGCATTCTCTCCACTATCTCCTTTTATCTTTCTTTTACCTTAAATTTTCTCCAAACTTCAAATTAAAATTAGTAACATGTTGTAACATTCAAATGCACATTAAAATATGAATTTCACATGACAAAATATGAAATTCAATCCACACCAAAATTTGAAATTAAAATAAAACATCATTATTTTTGTCGACATAAGATTGCCACTAAGCCATGGATGCTCCTGCATCAAGGAGAAGGAGAACAGAGGCACCCAAGGGTGTCTATGTCGAAGGTAGGTCTTCCAAAAATTTAAAATCTAACTGTGTGTGGTTCTTCTTAAGGATTCTACATTTGGTTGCAAATAGGTTTGATAGTGAATATTTTTCCAAAATTTGCTTAATTTATGCCAATGTATATAACAATATGTGAAATAAATGACAATTTTGAATGCAATTTTACGATCTAAAATGCACAAATTGACAAATTTTAAGATGCCTAATTTTGATAATGATGGTTTTGATACAATTTTGAAATAAAACAATGCATTTTTTTACCTTTTTTTCACTTTAAGAGTTGTATGGAAGATGCCTAAATGAATGCAATTAAGAATTCCAAAAAAACATATTTACGAGCAAACACAGACTGAAGACACAAAGACCTAGAAGTGCACCAAAGTTTGTTGATTCAAGTGTAGGACATAGGAACCCAAGGGCATCCTAGTCCTTTATAGGGTCTCTAAATCCTTAAAAAATGCTTTTTTATTAGACTGTCTAAGTGTCCCACTTATGCGTGCAAACAGGTCTACAACTGATTACTTTTCTAGAATTTTCTCAAATTAAGATAATGTGATGCAAATGCAAATGTGTAACAATGCAAATAACAATTATGAATATAATTTTCAATGTACATCTAATCTAAGAGACTAAAATAATACCTTAATGCAACCTATGATGCAAAATGATATGCATTTTTTAAAAAAAATATGTCTTTTATGATGCAAAAGTGAAACACTAAATGACAAATTTAAAACAATGAAATGAAACACTTAGATATAGGATGAATTTAGAAAGGCATGTAATGTTAACAAATCATGTTCACCAAAATGAAACATAGAAAAATTGGGGAGCCCTAGGTCTAATGTGTAAACCTACACTAGTACACAAACAACAATATATGACTAAATAAACTACTAAAACTTGCATATAAATGACTAATTTTGGTCACGTGACCATTAGTAGTTTATTGCCGGTCATTTATAACGTGACCAAATTTATGACTAAACTATTTTAGTCATTTATTTATTCATTGATTTATACTCATTGATTTGGTCATTGATTTGGTCATTGATTTAGTCATTAATTTAATCATTGATATAGTCATTAATTTAGTCATTGATTTAGTTGTTAATTTAGTCATTGATTGTTATTAACTGGTCATTTATTTAGTCATGGTAGTGATTTATTTAGTCATTAATTTAGTCATATATTTAATCATTAATTTAGTCATTAATTGTTGTTAACTAGTCATTTATTTAGTCAAGGTAGTCATTTATTTAGTCATATATTTAGTCATTAATTTAGTCATATATTTAGTCATATATTTAGTTATTTAGTCATTTAGTCATTAATTTAGTCATATATTTAGTCATTATTTTAGTCATATATTTAGTTATTTAGTCATTTAGTCATTAATTTAATCATTGCTTTAGTCATACAGTTAGTCATTAATTTAGTCATTTTATTTACTAGTTTCCATTAATTGGTAGTAAATATAATCATGAAATAAATAATTTATTAAATACCATAAATTTTATAATGCAAAACTAACATAATATTAAATTTGAACTAAAACATAAAAGTAAATAAAAATATTACATATGTGTACAAGCTACAACATACTAAAATTAAAAGATTGATTCAACATCATGATAAATAAAAGTAATCTACAATAAAAAAAATTTAAAGCAAATATATATCAAGTTATAAGATGTCAAAGATGTCTAAGAGTATATATGTAAATATAATAAAAAATGTCAAAGTTGTCTAAGAGTTTCCAAGTCTTTCAAATACACCATGATAATTAAGATCCATGAACAACATATTCAAAATACTGCATAAAGTAGTGAGCCAAGATGTCTAGCAACTAGTACATGATAAATATGTTCAACTATGTCATTTTTTGCAAATATTTTAGTGGCCACTGTGTGAAGGTTCCCTCTTTATCTTTCAGAAGAACAACTCCATCTATTTTGTCTTCATAAATAAGGGGTATGTTACTTGTGACCTTTAAAATGTTTACATTTACATCCCTTGTTCCTTTCAAGTTGACTCCATGTACAATAGATAGGGAGTGAATCCACCCAATGCCCACAACATCACCATCTAATGGATCCAACACCTTAACTTTATCTCCTTCTTTGAGTTTATCAATACATTCTTGCAAAAAGAAAAAAATAACACATTATAACATAAACTTGCATAAAGGCTTCCAACAAATTTTGATGCATGAATAACATAAACTAATAAACTTGTGGAGTTTTCTCTTTAGATTACAATAGCTACATGCAGCTCAATCAATATCTCATTCAAACAAATAAAAAATTATAAGATTTAATATTCAATACCATAGAACACAGAAAATACGATAAAATGTGTTTACTGAGGTCATCACAAAACTCACCGTGTTTGGAGAAGCAAACTGTTTTCCACTCAACATACTAGCAGCTGATCTTTTTACAAACCCATTCTCATAAGTCTGCTTGTGCATACACATTAGCAATTTAAATATCAACAAGAATTCCATATTAACTATTGTTCAGTAACCTTATTACAAACTTGCCTTGTAACATAGAAAACAAGAGAAAATTACAAAACATACATTTCTACCAAGGTGTGAGGAGTCAAAAACTAGGAAATTTTTTTTTTTTATCCAAAACCTGTGGATGATAGTTAATTTTTGTTCAAAATTTCAATTTAGCTTATAAACTCTAAGTTAACATTTTGACAAAATGATTTGACCAGGTATAGGGTTTGTTTCCATCCACACATAAGGAGATTCGTAAAAAAGGATGCACAAGGCAGCCAAAAATAAATCCAAAGCATGACATTCAACTTATATTATATTTGATCTATAACAATCATTTGAAGATATGTTGAGTTTTTATTACGTTCAAAAGTTACACTTCATCCATGTTCCTACTAAACTTGCATAAATACTTCCAACAAATTTTTATGCATGAATAACATACACTAATAAACTTGTATAGTTTTCTCTTTAGATTACAGCAGCTACATGCAACTCAATCAATATCTCATTCATAAAAGTAAAAATTGTAAGATTTAATATTCAATACCATAGAACATAGAAAATATGATAAAATGTGTTCATTGAGGTCATCACAGAACTCACCGTGTTTGGAGAAGCAAGCTGCTTTCCACTCAACATACTAGCAGCTGATCTTTTTACAAACCTATTCTCATCAGCCTGCTTGTGCATACACATCAACAATTTAAATATCAACAAGCATTCCATATTAACTATTGTTCAATAACCTTATTACAAACTTGCATTATAACATATTAGAAAACAAGAGAAAATTACAAAATAGACATTTCTACCAAGGTGTGAGGAGTCAAAAACTAGGAAAAAATAATTTCTTATCCAAAACTTGTGGATGATAGTTAATTTTTGTTCAAAATTTCAATTCAGCTTATAAACTCGAAGTTAACATTTTGAAAAAATGATTTGACCAAGTATAGGGTTGGCTTCCATCCACACATAAGGAGATTCATAAAAAAGGATGCACAAGGCAGCCAAAAATAAATCCAAAGCATGACATTCAACTTATATTATATTTGATCTATAACAATCCTTGGAAGATATGTTGAGTTTTTATGATGTTCAAAAGTTGCACTTCATCCATGTTCCTACTAAACTTGCATAAAGGCTTCCAGAATTTTTTTATGCATGATTAACATAAACTAATAAACTTGTACAATTTTCTCTTTAGATTACAATAGCTACATGCAGCTCAATCAATCTCTTATTCAAACAAATAAAAAATTGTAAGATTGAATATTCAATACAATAGAACATAGAAAATACAATAAAATGTGTTCACTGAGGTCATCACAAAACTCACCGTGTTTGGAGAAGCAAGCTGCTTTCCACTCAACATACTAGTAGCTGATCTTTTTACAAACCCATTCTCATCAGCCTGCTTGTGCATACATATCAACAATTTAAATATCAACAAGCATTCCATATTAACTATTGTTCAGTAACCTTATCACAAACTTGCCTTATAATATATTAGAAAACAAGAGAAAATTACAAAATAGACATTTCTACCAAGGTGTGAGGAGTCAAAAACCAGGAAAAAATAATTTCTTATCCAAAACCTGTGGATGATAGTTAATTTTTGTTCAAAATTTCAATTCAACTTATAAACTCAAAGTTAACATTATCACCTTTCAAACCAATATCACTTGGTTTATCTAGTTTAATCTCCAATTCTCTATTGTGAGTGATTTGATCTTTTATTTTAGGAAAAAATTATAGGCATGTGATGGCCTTTTTACCTTTTCAAAAAAATCCCCTTTCTCCTATTTTCTTGCATTTATTTGCTAAGAGTTTCTCTTAAAAAGGATTGATTTTGGAGCTACTTTTATTGTTTGGTGAGATCACATGCACTCTATTTAATACATTCAAATTAAAGAATTCACTTGAAATTATACATTTATAACTCAAGCTAAATAGAAAGATATAAAAACTATTTTACTCCTTACAAGCAAGATCTACTCATTTGTTATATTCATGGGCTTATCAGTAGTTTGTTCCAAGCTTTTCTAATTAGTTTATGTTCAATTTTTTAGATTGTATCTCAATAAAATCATATGGAAAGCCTTTGATATTGTAGCCGTCTATTGGATCTCATATTGGCTTTTAAAGCCACAAAAGACTAGACTTAATATCTATGCTATAGAAGTACATGAAAGGGTTGCTTGTATCCGGCTCATTAAATGTTTATATGTAATAAACATTTATATGTCCTGCTCATTAGTCATTTATACCATCTAAACATATTATTACATCTAAATATGTCATAAACATATTATTGGGCTACTTGTATCCTGCTCATTAGTCATTTATACATAATAATATGTTTAGATGAGACCACGTATGTCCAAATTTTTTTCCAGGTTTAATACTATATTTTTTATTATGATAAAAAAAATGTCGGGTAGACTTTCAAAAGGCTGCTTACAAGCTTTGGGCTTGAACTTTGTTTTTCTTTGAGATAATTTGGAAGGGCTATTGACTAATACCCATGCAACTTCTCTTCTCCATATTCACTTCCATGATAGTTAGAAGTTTTGTTCAGTTTGTGGCACACCCATTATCATGCAGTTGTATCTAAAATCTGGAAAGGAAAATTGGTGACATTGGAGAACCAGTACTATGCCATTTCAATAGACCATCAGATTTTGATTGCATTTTCTTTTCAGGATTTTATGGGAAACTCTTAGCATAGCATGGTCTCCTTGGAAAATAGGGTGCGAGATCTTGAGAGGGTTGTTGATGATATGGCTCGAGATTTGGCCTTTTCAGCAGGAAGGTGAGTAGGCAATCACATGATGGGATATGAAGGTCCAACCAATAGAAATGGGAAAATTATATTGAATTATTTTTTCTTTCACATGTTGAATAGAAAGGAAAAATTGAAAATTGCAAAAAGTTTATCAAGTAAAAAGGCCCTAATGTATTGATTCTGAAAATAAATTTAAAAAAAAAAAATTGAATATTTGTTTCTAGCAAGGCCACAAAAAAGCAGGACTATAGAATGGGATATTATCTTCTCTGAACTAAGGTATTATTATAGGCAACATAAGGTTTGAATTTGTAGCCTTCTTTGCCAGTCAATTGATGATGACCAAGCAGAGTACTCCATGGAGGGTCTCTCCACATTAATGTCATCTCTTGGAATGTTAGAGGCCTTATAAAATCTTCTCATAAGTTCTCAATTATTGTTATGTATTAATATTTGGGCCCATTTTACATCATTTGTTTACGAGAAATCAAAGATGATATTTTTTTAAGTTGCCTTTAAGACTATTTGGCCTTAAAGCTTTTCAAAGTATCAACTCTCAATAGTATGGATGTTATCATGCTTGCATGGTAATTTCTTCAAATTTACACTTGACTATCATTGCTTCTAGCTTAGAGTTTAAACAATATATTGTGTGGGTGACCTTTGTCATTAATGATGAACAATGTCGATTGTCACTATTTATACCCCTAATAATGGTCCTAAAGCTATTAACAGAGGTAAAGGATAGAAAGAAGTGGTGTCAAATGCATCAGTGTGAGCAGTGTCATGCTTCCTTTTGAATGCACAAATCCAGGCTTCCTCTTAAGAGTAATAAGCAAAGTGACAATACAGTGAGCAAAAGCATGCACTACTACAAATCTGTAAAATAGATGTATATTACTACAGAGGGAGGGTTGTTAATAAAGCAAAAAGTGTTGAGTAAACATAGTTACTGTCCTATGCCATATCAGACAAAGACAGCAAGAAGGTTGCATTATGGTGTTCTTGATTTATAGGCAAAGAAGAGTATAAGTGAAAGGGCCTTTTGAAGGTTTTCACAAGAAATATGACAACAAAAATAGACCTGCTAAAGAGCAGCAAAAAATGATGACAATCCAACCTTTGATTTTTTAGAAATGACAATAAGTAGCAGTAACAATGGAAAGTGGAAAGGGAAAATGACTATCACAGTGAAAAGGGATTACATGAGAAGATCTCAGTAATACGAAGACAAGCACCCAAGAGGACAATAATAGGGATGCATGATAAAATGAAGCATAGTAAAATCAAGAACAAGAACAGTTTTGGATGTGTTAAGAGTTATCATCAGCATGAGCTTAGTCTCTTAAAAAGATAGCCACCATAGTGCATGACAGTGAGCTTGATAACACATAGTGAGCAATGTCATACTGAATGGGCAAATCATTGATTAGAAAGGCAGAAAATCATTGATAATAGGACCATTAATATCATACTAAAGAGCAGCAATGATGATGATTTTAATGTGCAGCAATGTTAACTTTTCATATACAACAATATCAATTTCAATGTGCAGCAATATACTATGTTTGAAAAGAGTAGAAAAAGATGACAGTTAATATGAGAAAAAGATGACAGTTTATATGAGACAGTTAATATGAGATAATTAATATGAGAAGTAGATGACAGTTTATATGGGGAAATGATTTCCAGATTAGTGCAACAGATATCCAGTTAGTGAGCTGCAAATAATAAGTCAAAATTGCTGCAAAAATGACTTCATAAGGTCCAAAAAATATGACATAAAGGAGCAGCAAATGTCAAAGTTAAAAAGCAATTTTATTGGTGGAAAAATGCAGCAAATGATGTGAATTAATGAGCAGCATTCTTATAAGAGAAGAGCAGAAATTCTCAGAAGAAAAGAGCAGCAAAATTATGATAAAAGAGCAAAAAAATCATTGTCATGTTTACATGGGAAGTTATGAGAAATGGACAGCAGCCATACTTGACAATTATAATCAAATGCATAGTTCAAACATAAGGACATTGACCAATGGAAGAAAAAGCAATGGTTCACATAACCACACAACCACCAAGGATGAAATCACAGTCATATAACAGTAGATAGAATGGGTTGCAAAGGTTTCTGTATGAATACCATTGTCCTTTCCTTGATCCTTGGCTCAAATATATTTTATACCCTACATATAAGGAATAGGCTGTACCAATCCTTATAGAAATTTGACCGAAAATATGACAGCTTTGTCTTCAATATTTTTTAGTATACTCCTTCGATAAACTGGCAATTGGATATATAAAAAATTGTAATTTTTTATTTGATATTGATATTATTTGTAAAAGTATAAACCTCTAAAATATTATTATTATTGTTTGGATGTGATCTTCCATTACTTTGTACATGGTTCAATCATCTAATTATACATATAGAGAAACTGTAAATAGTAAGTAATGTTGTTATTTTAAATGCAAGCCAGGGTGGCGTTGTCAAGCAGTCAAAAAAGTGTATTAACACATACACAATCAAATACTTTGTGGCATATTAACATACATGTAATGAATGAAAAAATCAATGTTGATATTTTCAGAAGTAAAATCAATATTTATGGCTATCCTAATGATGGACTAAAGTGCATTTGAGGAGCAATAATGACTTTAACTGGGTTTTCCTTTTACACTTATCAGAATTTGCATAATGTTATGAAAAATTATTAATTTTTCTCTTTAAATTTAAAAATATTTAAGTCTATAGGGTTTTCTCATGTAGGAAAATATGGTACAGATTTGTTTTTGTGTAATAGTTATAATATGTAAAACATTTTTATTAATCAGGATTTTTTTTTTCACAACAATATAGAAAAAGAATAGAAGTTAAAGAACATATTTTATTCTATATATGTAGCAACTATAGATTTCAGATTAGTAAACTGTAGATGTTAACACAGTAAGGTTTAGGCATGAATAATAATTCAAACAACCTGATTTGTTTGTTTCACAACAATACACAATATGAACACAAGGTAAATAACAGATTGTACAACCAGATTTGTTTGTTTCACAACAATACACAATATGAACACTAGATACATAACAAATTATATTTTTATATGCATAGCAACTAAAGATTTCAAATCAGTAAACTGTAGATGTAAACATAGTAAGATATAGCCTTAAATTATAATTCAAATACCTGTTTACAAAATAGGCTGAAACATTTTTTTATTGAATCTTGTAATTTTGTGAATATTTACAAATACAACAATATATACATTGTATCATATAAAATAAGGAATGTATTTTTACTTTTTTGTATCATTCCACATTTCATTGATTTTTGAAAGCAAGAAATTGCTCTATGCAATAAACTCTATCTTCTCAGCTTCGATGATTGTTGCTTTCAAGCGTTCTTCATTATTGTATGTTTCATTTTTGCATGATAGTGTGAATAAGAACTACATAAGAATAACACCACTTTTTATTACATCTTCAGTACTTGTTTCTGCCTCATGATTGAATTGCAGGGTATATAGTGTTTGTGCTGACATACCCATGATTTCTATTGCTATCTCATCAAAAGCAATTGCCCATATTATATTTGTATGATCCTCCAGTTTGACTTGAAGTATGTACCTATAATTGCATTCTTCAATGATGGCTGCACACTTTGAGCAATACCAATTATCCTCTTCATTTTGAATAACCTTTCTCTTACATTGTTATCCATTTGATTGTAGGGGACAAGCTGGATAACAAAAGGAGTCAGATTTGATGAATTGTATTGTTGCCTTTGCACTGAATTGGACTGGTTCAACTATTTTTGTTGATTTCTCTCGAATGTTGGTAATTGTCTTTCTTGTAATAATAGCAGACATATCATCAGGCTTTGTGGAAGGTGGTACAACATTAGTCGTATTCTTTGTAAACCATGTTTTAAGTTGTGTTGATTCTTCTATTTCAAGGTCTATAGATAGGTGTGTAGTGCCCAATGTGCTTATTACTTTTCCATTATAGTCACATACACATCCATTTTTAATAGCTAGAACAATGGTTTGTTCTATGTGGTACATGTTTTGAAGGCTTTGTGGAAGGTGGTACAACATTAGCCGCATTCTCTATAAACCATGTTTTAAGTTGTGTTGCTTCTTCTATTTCAAGCTCTATAGATAGGTGTGTAGTGCCCAATGTGCTTATTACTTTTCCATTATGTGCTTATTACTTTTCCATTATAGTCACATACACGTCCATTTTTAATAGCTAGAACAATGGTTTGTTCTATGTGGTACATGTTTTGAAGTTGTCTTCCTTCTTTTTGAGTTGTTGGTCCCCATAATGTTACATCTATTGTTGATGTTGACATATCTAATAGCTTAATGCTCTGCCTCAAAACCTATGTACCATCCCTCCTCCTTATTGTAGAGCTTGGGTCTACGCATACAACAATTCCAATTACATCAACAAGGGAATTATTTTATTTATTCATAATTTCCTTGATAGGTGTGAAAGTGAATTGATGTTTTGGAATAGTTATTTCATCTTCACAGAGACACACCTTTGATTCAACCATTAAGGTGATTTCTATTGCACTTTGATTCAACCATTAAGGTGATTTCTATTCCACTATTTGGCTTGTTGTGAAGCTTATTAGCAGATTACAACAAGCTTATTAGTAGATTTAATGGTCCCACCATAAATTGTATATATAGATCCAATATTAATCTTTCGATAATGAAAATCTACAACTTCATTAAAGCAAGTGACACATGTTTTTATGTGCTCATTGTCTATAATATCAAAGCTAAAAACTTGTCCATTTCCTTTTTGATTGGTGTATTGATGGATTTCTTTTTTCATTGTTACTCAGCCTTTGATAGTCCACCTTGTTTGAAATGGATTCAAAATTTTGATAGGACTGATGCTAGTAGTTATTTCCTTCCTAGATTGTGATGGGTCTATGCCAAACAACATTCTTTTTGAATTTGGAGTTGTGGGTGATTCTGCTGAATCAGTTGTATCTGTAGCATTCTTTTGTTATTGTTCTTCTTGCTCTGGGTCTATGCCAAACAACATTCTTTTTGAATTTGGAGTTGTGGGTGATTATGCTGAATCAGTTGTATCTATAGCATTCTTTTGTTATTGTTCTTCTTGCTCTGGAAATAGGAAGACAGATTCACCAATGAAGTATGATCCGTACATGTAAGCTCTAATTGTGAAATGGCAATCCACCTATGTAATAGTAAGTAAAAATTTCAGATTCACCAATGATAGTATGATCAATCCGTACATGTA
Source organism: Sequoia sempervirens (assembly GCA_007258455.2). NCBI lineage: Eukaryota > Viridiplantae > Streptophyta > Pinopsida > Cupressales > Cupressaceae > Sequoia > Sequoia sempervirens. The sequence continues at coordinate 71,253,832 of VDFB02000008.1, forward strand.
ATCTCTAATTGTGAAATGATAATCCACCTATACAATAGTAAGTAAAAATTTCATTAGTAATATATCATAATAGATGAAAAGTTAATAATAAGTTAATAAATAGTATTGAGCTTTCATACTGACCTTGAAGCAGAAATGATGGGGCAACTATATTCTTTTAATTGTATTATAGTTCCCTCATGAATTTGCTTCGATGTTATATAGTGGTTGTACTTTTTTGGCAATGATGCTCTTTGTTTATGCTCTCCATAAGAAAGATCAATTCTATATCAATTTTTTCTCTTAGGACCACGGCCAAAGTTTGAAGTAGCTATTACTTGAAGATGGGGCTCCAAACCTAGATTTCCATCATTAATAAGCTTGATTGCATTTGTTGTTAATAATGAAGACATAGCTACAATTCACCTATAAAAGTATATTGGATTAGATGTATATATTTTGTAACAATTGGAAGTATATTTTATTATTTTTTAAACAACAACGAATGAATGTATAAATTGGATTCAAATTACAACATTTAGTTAATCATTATTTGTATCAAAAGTATATACTAGCTTTCAGTTACAACTATATTTCAAAATGGTTTTCAATTATAAAAATTGGAAGTATATTTTATTATTTTTTAAACAGCAACAAATGAATGTATAAATTGGATTCAAATTACAGTATTTAGTTAATCATTATTTAGCCGATAGGCTATATATAGTGTGAGATTGCCGCCGTGAAGTTGTCTCACGCCGGTAAATTGTCTCACGCCGGGAAAAATGGCCAGAAAACAGGACCATCGACGAGGTTAAAAATAGTGTTTTTAAATCCTATTTTTTTACCTCGATGTCGGGTATCTGTAAACCCACCTCTTGCACGGTGAATGTGCTACAGAGCTACTTGAACACCGCCAATGTTTGCGGTCAACCTGCTACGGAGCTGCTTCAAGACGACCAATATTTATTATAAATCTGCTTCAGACGGTGATCATTCGTCGCCCCACGCCTGAAAGCAAACTCTGCCCGTTCCCGCTCAAGGCCATCGTTCACAGCACGACACAATTTGTGCAGAATCTGGAGGTAACGTTTTGGGTTTCGTTTACTGTGAATAGATTGAAATAGTAGCTGTAGCGAGATTGGTTTCGGTTCGTCTCATTTAAAACAAAATTATGCTTTTGTAGGGTTTCGTAATAGTTTTTCTGCAAACTCTGCCCGTTTCCCCGGATATAGATTGCATGTGTTTCATTCCACAAGAGATATCTAAGCTGGAGGAGCTCCTATCTTTGGATGTTTCCAGCAATAATTACCTCTGTCACCTGTCAAAGGAAAAAAGTAAAAATAACTTCCATGAAACTTCGCCCTCGTTGCACAGAGAGAGTTTTACTGAATGTTTCTATCCGCGCACCGAACCCGGAAAATATCCGTCAATTGCCGGGAAATAACCCATCCGACCGCGTAGCCTACCCGACAAATATCTGTCAATTGCAGGGAAATGACCCATCAGAGAGCGTCCTGTCCGATACTATTGAGAGAGCCCCATATTCTCCACAATTTCTTTCGAATGTGCAAAAACTGAAATCCTATGCAGGCTCACATAAATTCAACGACCATCTTTGAACAAAATTCGGTAAGATTTTGTTCCTGTTTGAGGTCACATAATGTCTACCAGTCAAATTCCGATTTGAATCCCTCATGCCATTCTTGCTAAATTAGACCTGTTTGAGGCTCTGTGTATTTGAATGGCCATTTGGAGAAAACCCTCAAATTGTGACCTTTGAAATCCTGTTTTGAAATCCAAAACAGCTTAACTTTGTCAAATCAAGTGACCGCAGGTAGGTGAATTCAGGGAACAAATTAAGGACTGCAGAGGGTTTTATGCAGAAAAAGTCACCAAAAATTTGGGAACTAAATATCAGTTTACTCATTATAAAATAAAGACAAAAATTATTTTTGTCATACCATTGGATGCTCCTTCATCACAATTCTCTCTTGAGCCTCCAACTGAAGTTATCAGTGTCTATCTTGTGACCCCTCCTTGTCTTAGAAGAGCTAGCTGGCAACAAATTCCATGTTGATGTGATGCCCCATAAGCAATCCATCACAATATGTTTCGACGAGAAATCCTAAAGCAAATAATCTTTTTCCAACTGAGCTAAAACCCTAATTCATATCTGATGCCTAGAGTTGATCCGTCAAAGAATCCAGAGAGAGATTTCCATCCAAAACAGGAGAAGTTTCCTTTACCAATCAAACCTCTGGCTCCTTAGATGGAAACCAGATGAAACTTCATATCAGCTAGATAGATAAATATCCATGATTCCTCCAAATAAAATCCTCATTGGGCGTCCCTTGTTTAGGAACCCATTTCTGCAATAAAACCTTATTTCTCTAAGGAGCCTGCTGAGGAGAAGAGCAGTAAGGTCTTTTATGACCAATCTGATTGCAGCAAAGGATCTCAAAGGCAATCCTTCAAAATCCACTTATGGTAACCAAGAGCCAAGGGAGGATTACAAGTTCAGACAGTGGGGAATTGTGCTTGAGAGATCCATATACACACAGGCTCTGACAAATCTACTGAACTCTAGATCTGAATGTAATAATAAAACTGATTTTTTTAGAATTCTTTAGAACTTCATATTATGTGAAAGATTTGACTCTTTCGTAGCTTTGATAGTGGCTTCTCATTTGAGTTAAAGAAAGAGAAATTATTTAAGTATCCAAGACTGACCAAGACTGACCAAAATAGGTCAATGGGACCCAAAAAGTGTCAAATTAAGACTACTGGGGCACTCAGGATGAAAACCAAATAAACAAATGTACAAAACAAAAATGAATAAAACAAGAAAAAGGTAAGCCTAAAGTAGTCAAATCCACAGGAAGATATGGTGACATAAAAATAGCCTTACAAGGGAAGAGACACTAAAAGAACAGTGAACCTAATGATAATCAAGCGGCAGACCATCTATAATAAAACTTAGGAAAAAATAATCAAAAGCATCATCCTCTATCCCCACTAAATGGCCAAAGAAGGATCTTAGAATGCTTAGTGTATGTCATAGACTGAAGGGGCCAGGATGGCATATCCTAGGAAGAAGCCAGGAACCCAGGTCTCTCAAGTTATAATTACTGGGTGCATCAGTGATTATCTTAGAGATTAAAATCTCAAAAGTAACATTGAAGAAGTTAGGCTCCAGGGGGGGTTTTCAAGATATTCATTTTAATTGTTATTTCAGAGAGAGCAATGGATAGTAGATAGATTGGCAAATGTCAGAATTGTTCAATTTCCCTTCTCTGTGAAGGCTTGCATTGATTTAAAGCCTGGCAGATTAGTGATATTATTGAATGTTAAAACTTCTATGTTTTTGGCCATCTCCCCCGATTTCTGATCCCCATCACATTAATGGGAGTATTTTAGCATGCAAGTTCATTATAATATAAAGACTGCAATTTTCTGCAAAAGATGCAGCTAGGGGAGCTGTAAGGAATACGCCGATACTGATAGTTTTATATAATTTCCTGAACATTATTGACCTTGTGTTTGCAGATGATTTTCACAGATGATTTTCTCTTGGTCCTTCAACTTTGACACTACCATTATCAGCAATATGCAGGGGTTGGGAAGTGATTGCTCCAAAATCATATCTCAAAGTAACTCCCCAAATTTTATCTCTTTTGGGGCATAATTTCTGCTCCAGCTGAGCCTGCTGGCACACTATGCAGGCTCACTATACATATTGACAAGGCCTTCCTGTTTTAAAATACATAATTTTTTGATCCTTATATAGCTTAATTTCAAATATAAAGACTACATTGCAATCTGCTTAATTTTTCATCAAAATGCTCCAACTGAAACTAAGGATCACTAACTTGTCTGTAGCTACTCCTACTTCTGCAGAAACACGAAGGAAAACGAAATGCAAGTTAACAAAGACAATAAATGTGTGTACGATCAATTAAGTGAAAATGCTCTACATCTAGACGTCCCTTTCCTGACACAACTTATGGTAAGAATACAATACAATCTACTAACAAGTTCCCATAGAAAAGCTCTCACGTATTCAGTACATGAAAAAATTCAAACTTCCCGAAGGTAGTAACGCCCAACATAAATTGACTTTCAAATTGTCAGATATTACATTTTCAAACCATGACACTAAAATTTGCTTTAACGCATAAGTAAAATGCAATCTAGGAGATGATTAATAAATTACATTTTCAAACTGTGTTATTGGTTTTTCTTAACCAAGCAAAGCTAAATGCAATTTTGAAGACAATTCATACATCACATTTCAAACTAAGATAGTATTTAAGAACCACTAAATGCAGACATGCCATTGTAAGGAGAAGCACTTTATCAGACAGATCAACTCAAAATAGTTAGACGGACTTGAAAGGATGACCAAGATGTTAGATTTAAAATTGAGTAATTGATGAGGTAAATTTGCCTGAATGATCAATAGTCATTCAAGAAATGTGAAAAGGAGGTACTCAAGAACCTTTCATGAAACCTCTTAAGAATCAAAAAGAAGCAAAAAAATAAAATTTTAGTTGAGCAGCAAACTTAGAGCACCCACTACGATGATTTAGAAAGCTTGTTTTACCATATACTAGCCTACACTTAAATGATTTTTGTGGAGATACTTTATCCTTATGCTTTTGAACACAGTGTCCTCATAAACTACTACTTTAGTCTGTTTTCCACAATGGAAGCTGGTAAATGCCTTCTTGCAGCAATTGGCAACTGGGATGGAGAATTGGGCCATCTTCTTATTACTGGCTAATTTCATCCTACCTTGTACCCAAATAGTTCAAAATGAATTTATGTGGATGTTCAACATGGCAAATAAATCCCATCTCCTCTAACAAGTGTTGTTCTGTTATGTTCAAGTCCATTTTTAATTCAATATATTTCTGCAATGAATAAAAATATGTAAAATAGATCATGCCATGTTGCTGATTGATTGCATGCATCATATTGGTCAAAATTAGAAACAACAATGCAGTCACATAAGGGTCTCTGCAAACTTCGGCCTTGAGATCAAAATAGTATGATCCATTATAGCATATTGACATTGTAGTATATCAAAAGAAAATCTGACAAGCATAGATATTCCAAAAGTGGAAAACAGAATTTAATACATAAGGCCTGTGGTGCTATTCAGGGGTAATTTGTAAGGTACCTAATGCTCTACAGTATGTCAAGAGGTAATCATGGGCACAACAATGTGTACAGGGATGTTTGGAACTAGCATCTGAAGTGTACCTTCAACATCAATAATTATGTTATCTTAGACTTTTTGAAAGATGTGTTGGGTACTGACAAGCTTGAGAACACAAGGATTTTGCGCTCCAGAGTTTCCATTGTTGCAGACTTTGGATCCAAATTTGAAGTGTAGCAGATCGTCCAAACTGTATATACTTCCTCTAAAGTGAATTTTGTAGATGAGAGCTCAGACAATGTTGTCCAGCTGTCTGTTCATGAGATGAAGCATTCGGTATCTCATGGTAGCTTAAATGAAAAATTCTATGGTTCCTTCTGACAAAAATTTGGTGGATGTTGAAACATTCTGCCTTGTTTTGGCTCTTTATGTTGATAACCTAAGGGTAATTCTTAGAAATGTAAATCTAGAGTTATTGATCTTGTTCATGCTCCCCTCAATTTCGAATGATGCTATAGTAAGAGCAGTCATAGGTATTTTTATACAAACTGATATGATGATAGTGGACAGAGTTGATGTTGCATTGGTCCCTGCTCTTTTCTAGTTAGCAATCCTTTCTTCTGCTTGGTTTTTGTTTGTCCAATATCTATATCTGAGATCCATAATAGTGTGTCATCTTTTATATCATAAATTTAGACTTATATCCCTTTTGTAATCATTTTTTTCCTATAGGTGTGGGCCCCTATACAACCAACAACTATATCATCTACAAAAGACTACTTTTGTTTTTATTAATGGTATAGAAAGATTTTCAAAGAAGACCTGTCCCTTTTACAAGATCAAAACCACGAGACAAAGAAACAAGTAGCAAAACAATAACATGGCACCAGTAAAGTACTAGCAAAACAGACCCCCAGAGAGAAGGCCACAACCAAGGCCACGAGGCCCAAAATGCAGCACCAAATTAGACAACAAGCACACAGAAGAGAAGAAAGGCCACAACAGTCTCCCATTCCTCTTTCAAAAAATCAAGATGTTTTTCAGCAAATTATGTGCCATCCACCTCCTGGACCTTCTTCTCCTTGATTCTTCAACCACGAATCCTAGCACTAGAGTCGACCTGTCCACTCAAGACCTAGGATCTAAGGCATTCCTAGAGCATCCTTATACTGGTGGCACATTTTCATATATTAGTTCTACTACAAATCTCATCCAAGTCTATAGAAAAACCATATTATAGTTTATAATATTTATAACGTATTAATTGATTTTATAAATGTGTAAGCTGTATAGAAAAGGATACTTTTACTTTGAAATTATAAGTTCATCTCTGTTCTGTAGAGGTATTTAATGTAAATTTGAAGCAAGCTGCATGGTTTATCATCAGTTTGCCTCATTTACAATTTGTTTGTTTAATTTACACAGTTAAAAAATCTTAGATTAGTTGATTAGTTGAATAACTTATTTTCTAAGTCTTTATTGAAAAAGAATATGGTGTATTTGTTTATGCAGAGTATGCCTACATTCTCAAGGTGAACGAGAAAAGCGACATCTACAGTTTTGGAGGGTGACCAGTAGACCCTGCATTTGGAATTTTAGTTCTCCCAAAAAAAAAAAACCTGCAAACACATGATCAATAATATTCAGCAAATTATAAAAAACTATCGGCGTATTCCTTGCAGCTCCCCCGACTGCAAGTGCTAGTTTGTATCAAAAGTATATACTGGCTTTCAGTTACAACTATATTTCAAAATGGTTTTCAATTATAAAAATTGGATGTATATTTTTTTATTTTTTAAACAGCAACGAATGAATGTATAAATTGGATTCAAATTACAGTATTTAGTTAATCAGTATTTGTATCAAAAGTATATACTAGCTTTCAGTTACAACTACATTTCAAAATGGCTTTCAATTATAAAAATTGGAAGTATATTTTATTATTTTTTAAACAGTAACGAATGAATGTATAAATTGGATTTAAATCACAATATTTAGTTAATCATTATTTGTATCAAAAGTATATACTGGCTTTCAGTTACAACTATATTTCAAAATGGTTTTCAATTATAATTTTTTTATTAAATTTTCAAACACCAATGAATGGATAGTAAAACGAATCAATAAGCAGATCAGATAGTAAAACAGGCTAAAATTTTGTGGCAGGGTAGGATGATTTGTCTGCTCGAGTATGTAGAGTTGGGCAGTTAACTGACAAATCGATCACTCAAATTTAGGCAGTTCCAAACAGTTCACTACCCACACAGCCACGACAATTCCAGTTCACTACAGTCCTAACTGACCACACACCCTCCTTTTTACAGTCCTAAATGACTAAAATTAACTACTGTTCTAACTATGTTAATCCTATGTTGATAGAATAATCACTAAACAATTGCGGATTAAAAAAGAGCTCTACTCAGCTTCCTTAACCAATTATTCAGTCCTATCTAACTGCTGAGAGAACATTCACTTCCTACCTAACTACTAACATAACACTCCAAACACTCACAAAGTACAACAGAACAAATGCGGGCATTACAAAACCTATATTGAAGTCTAATGTACAATCAATACTTTACCAAAAACAAATTGTAATCTATAGCGCTAGTGACATTTGCATACAAAGTTAACAAACATTTTGTTGCCTATCCAATACTTCCATATCTACTTGGAGAGAGATTGTACTTGAAACATTGGGAGAAAATTATCAACAAAACAAAATATATTATTGCATTGGACACACATATTCTGGTTCAGGTTTGTGGATCTGGCATAAACTTAAAATTGGGTTGGGTTTGTTTTGGGTTTTTCCTTAGAAAAGAAATGTAAAACATTTATACAAGCTAATGCAAACACCCAAAAGTCTAGAGAACTTGTTTACAATGGCCAAGAAAAGTCACAGGCAAACCAAGATCCCAGCAAAAAAAATTGACATAGCTGTGGCCCTCCCTCAGATCCCTTGCTTCATATCCATTATGAGGCGATGGTGGGATTTGAGTTGAGGTAGAGATTGTACTTGAAACATTGGGAGGAAATTATCAACAAAACAAAAGATATTATTGCATTGGACAAACAGATTCTGGTTCAGGTTTGTGGATCTAGCATAAACTTAAAATTGGGTTGGATTTGTTTTGGGTTTTTTCTTAGAAAAGAAATGTAAAACATTTATACAAGCTAATTCAAACACCCAAAAGTCTAGAGAACTTGCTTACAATGGCCAAGAAAAGTCACAGGCAAACCAAGATCCCAGCAAAAAAAATTGACATAGTTGTGGCCCTCCCTCAGATCCCTTGCTTCATATCCATTATGAGGTGATGGTGGGATTTGAGTTGAGGTAGAGATTGTACTTGAAACATTGGGAGGGAATTATCAACAAAACAAAAGATATTATTGCATTGGACAAACAGATTCTGGTTCAGGATTGTGGATCTGGCATAAACTTAAAGTTGGGTTGGATTTGTTTTGGGTTTTTCCTTAGAAAAGAAATGTAAAACATTTATACAAGCTAATGCAACACCCAAAAGTCTAGAGAAATTGATACAAGAGAGCTTGTTTACAATGGCCAAGAAAAGTCACAGGCAAACCAAGATCCCAGCAAAAAAAATTGACATAGTTGTGGCCCTCCCTCAGATCCCTTGCTTCATATCCATTATGAGGCGATGGTGGGATTTGAGTTGAGGTATATTTAGAGTGGAATTTCTAATTTTTATATACATACTGTTATTATTTTTAGTGCTAATAATTTTGTTTCAAGGTAGTTTCAGGTTATGGCATTCCTATGTAGTTGGGACCATATAACTGTGAGTTGTGATGTGCCCATTACAAGTTGGGGTAATCACTTGAGGTGGTGGATTGTATGATACAATGGGTAATATACAGTTCTAATGTTCTTTGAACAATTTAGCTGTGAACTACAATGGAGCTAATGTAAAAGGATGTATTCACATGCGATGTGGGTGTTTGTGGAAAAATGGGTAATAGTAAGTTTTTTATATATATAAGCCCAACATGAGAACAATAAAAAGATATAAAAATGCTCGCAGCAGCAGGAGCTCCTATTACCCATTATCCTCCTTGCTTAGTACAATAGTATCATGTGAATTTCGAATGGAAGTGCTTTCTTACAACTTCTCTAAATTGGGAATCGGGTTGGCTTCCCTGCTGTGTGAAGCACTACTAATGGCTGAATATTGTTTTATATGTGATTTAATTCATTTGTACAGTGGCTTGAATAAATTTAGTTTTATATATGAATATTTAGAAGTTGCATTTACATATATACCAAGATCTGTTGAAAAAAATGAGTTTAAGTCTTACAGTCCCAAGCCATAATTTTATATATCATCCATAATTTTATATGCCATAATTTTATATATCATCCATAGTTTTATATATCATTAAGCTTTGTTGAAAATACTTTATGCCATAATTTTATATATCATCCATAGTTTTATATATCATTAAGCTTTGTTGAAAATACTTTTTGTTTGGTGTCAAATGTAATTTTGAATCTTGCACACTTGTATAAAAAGGTTTTCTTTTTCTACTGCAGGGACTAACAGCGGCATGAAGACTCTAAATGTTGAGATAGTTAGAACAAGAATTGCTAAGCATTACAATAGTGCTACAAGAAGGATAGAAGGTTGTTGGATATACAAATTTACATATTGGCATGTATATGTAGCATGATGATAGTAGAAACGATGAGGCACATGCATATTCTTCTATTTTATTATGTTGGTTTGTTGATGAGAAAATTTAGGAATCACCTTTCCTTGGGACTACTGAGTTGTTGGTTGTATCTAGGTAAAGTGGTTGTAGGAGAGAGCAGGGAGGAGCATAGAGAAAATAAAGCATAAAACAAACAAACAAACAAACAAAGAGTCTGCAGCATTTTTTGGTAGAGATAATGCATGCAGTATAAGAATGAGGGGCAGTATAAGGAGAAGTTAAGGAACATAGAGAAGAAAACATTTATGCAGAATGATTTAAAACAAGGGATAGCTTGACGATGTATGATGAGTTAAATTAAAAAAATCTATTACCTTGCTAAAAAACCCTTAAACAAATAAAAAATAAATCAATTCCTAGGTTGCTCTTAATTTTAGGTAGTCATTAATTTAGCATTTTTTTTGCATTGCAATTTACCGCCCAGTATATCATCATGCATGATTTTTCTAAAACGGAGTTTAGACTCTGTAAACCACATGGTAGAATTTTGAACTATTCGAAAGCTCAACTAACCTAGGACATGAGGCTTCAAAGAACCCTATTGAATCTACTATACTATTTTGGTAGACAAAGACAGGTATTGAATTTGTACATATTGTAATAAAGTTACTATAATCAACATAATGACATTTGCCTAAGTCATGTCATACTGTTTACTTTGATGTGGTTAGGTATTGTTATGTGACTCAAAATTAAGAATGAATTAACAAGCTGGAGCCTAATAGTACAGTTAGCTCAAAGTGTCTAAATAGAAAATTGGGAATAACTAACAAAAGTTGAATTTGCTAGACACCATACACAACGGAACGCAATGAAAATCTAGCTCAAATCTTTTGTAAGATTTATCTTCCCTACTATACAAATTTTGCAAGGAAATATTTGAATTCATAATATTTGAAGTTGGGTACCTGAAAACAACAACTTTCTGATTAGGAAGCTCCAATCTGGATGACTTAGCCTCAAGTATGTTTGCTTCTGAGAAAGGCCAAAGGCGTTTTCTACCTGGAATCTACTTCAACACCACAAAATTGCATTGAACCATTAATAACCAAAATAGATTAATAAGTCTCGAGTAAAAGAGGTTCTAGTTCATATCCAATGTAAGAAAAAACTCAAATTCATAAAATTTCAAGTTGGGTACCTGAAAAGCCCAACAGGTTTCTAATTAGAAAGCTTCAATCTGGATGACTTAGCCTCAAGCGTGTTTAATTCAGAGAAAGGCCAAAGGAGTTTTTTTCCTAGAATCTACTTCAATAGCAAGAAATTGCATTGAACCATTAATAACCAAAACTAATCAATAAGTTTTGAGTATAAGAAGTTCTAGTCCATATTCAATTGTGAGAAATTTCATTACATATCTAAAATAGGTCAATATGCTTTGCAAAGGTGGATTTTTCGGCCTAACCAAATGCACATGAGTCAAATTCACAAATATTTTGGCATCCTGTAAGTTACAGATTAACAGGCAGTATTACAAATTCTAACAACAAAATCCAATAATAGTATGTACAGTTTGCTTTCAGTACTGAACAATATTGCAACTTGTCTGCAATTAGAGGGAATTAAGATCAATAATAGAACGTAATCCTTCCATATCCTAAGTACTTGCTCATTCACATTATCATCAATCCACCATATTAGACTAAATTCTCATAGAGAAATAAATTGAAATGCAATTTGCAACAAAAGCATTTCATACAACAACATACTACTCTCCAAACAAAAAAATCACAAGGAAAGTCCTTTGTGGTTGATAAGAAAATCTAGAATAGCATTAGATATCCTCACATCTACATGAAACTTTTCCAGACAAAAATTCTTACATGAAAGCAAACAATTGGAAGTCACTTGACTTTTGCTGACACCATCTATAGCATACATTTACATTTTTGTTTTATAAATCTTTATTTGTTATTCTTTTGTTGTTTGATACTCATCAGGCACTTGCTTGAGGTATTGTATATGATGATGAAAATTTATGTCATAAATGTTAGTTAGGATGGATATTATAAATTAAAATGATGTTTCTTGTAGTGCAATCACATATATTGCCACTTGTGAGCTTCATAATTTACTTTCAACACAGCTAACCATTCACATTATAGCTCAGATTGAAATATATATACCATAAAGATCAAATGTCCAAAGCACAGAATCTTATACAGTCATATCATATTAAATTAACATTTTTAGTTTGGTTAGGCAGTCTATATATTGGATAGTTTACTTTTAACTCAACTTTGCAATAGAGATTATTCCTGTTTAAGAGGTTGCGCTTAATTGGTTAAAACATTGAGTTCTCATTGTGGAGACCCAAGTTGAAATCTCAAAAAGATGTCTAACATTGAATTCTAAGTTGTCACTCTTGGTCTTCCATAGTTGGCTTCTTGTGTTGAGGTGGTTTTTAGATAAATCAATTTATAAATTGAGACTCTTGGTCTTCTATAGGTGGTTTCTACCATGGTTTCTTGAAGGGAACTTGCCTTGTATTAGTCTCAAGGTTGTCCTTACAAGAACTTGCAATTAGTTTCATGTTGATGCTCATATGAGAAGAATAATTGTAAACAATTATCAATATAAAATAGAAGGTATTCCTATTGGTTGCTTCCATACATGTATTCAGGCATAGTTTTTGGATGTACCCAATCTCATCCCTAACCATAAACCTGTTAAACATTAATGATTAAAGCAAATAAAAAACCTAACTATGCAAACTTGTGTAATCATTTTTCAAAAAATTTGTTGCTACCGGATATTATGCCAATGAAAACCTAGAACAAAATTGCATGACTGTTGCATACTATAATGAATAATTTTTCCAAAGATGAGTTCCATTGTTTCACTCTAAAGGTGGAAACCACCAAAACATATCCATACACATAGTGGCTTATGTAACAAATCCAGGGCAGAAAGATGGCACTATTCAAAGATGAAAATGTAGTACATTGCTGTATATAGATTATAAGCTATTTGTATGTGAAGAATAATCAATAACAATATGCATGATCATGATATTTTTAAGACACTTTTCCTAATAGTTCACCTCCATCCGACTGACGAATTAGATTTGTGCGAACCCTTTTCCTAGTACCTGCAAAACAACATGAATAAACGAGTTAGACAAGGATTTGCAAGCTAAAACAAGGATTCCCCATGAAATCCATTTGCAAACTCAAAATAGGAAAGAAAATAAGCAAGAACACAATGAAATGATAAAAACTAGATTAAATCCTAATTTAAATAGCAAACACTTGATCCCATGGGGGAATTGGTGCCAATTTGATGTGAAAATTGGCCCTTTCCCAATTCCTATGATGCAAGATTCGAATGTTGAAGAGATTGATCCACTTTGTTGATGAAATGTGAAGACTCCAATCCAAAATCTACAAAACCTAACTATGACTCAATGATAATGGATGAAACTCAAGAGATATTTGAGCATGGTAACTTTGCTTCGATTGTGGATGATGAAATTGGCTAAGGATTTGAGCATAGTAAGTTTACTCAAATTGTGGATGATGAAATGAGGAGAGGAGCTCTTCATTTATAGGATTTCAAGATGGATGAATGCCCAAATTTGAGCAATGTGGGACTAACATTCATCTGGAATGATATGGTGCCACTTGTCAAGCTATGAATGGATGATGGTTGTGCAAGATTTGGGGTTTGTGCCAATAAATCCCAATATTTGAAATTCAAATTTGTTGAAATGGCATGTAAGAGGGAAGAGAAAATGCAATAAATGCCACTTGGATCAAGGCAAAGGACATGTAAGAGGTTTTAAATGCCTTGTTGGATGTACATGTTGACTTGGATTTTTTGAATTCAAATTGAGAGAATATTCCAAAAAGATGCCTTGTGAAGAAAATAGGGATTTAATAAATGAATTAAATCTATTTTCACGTGCAACTTGCATTATCTAGAGGATGTGACATGAGATTAGATTAAATTAATCAAGCGTTAATTAATTTAACAGGAGATTAGCTGATGTGACTTATTGACTTAAATTTATGGATTTATTTAAATCAGATAAGAGAGGAATATGATAAGAGGCTAATTAAATAAAGATCTTGATTTATTTAATTAAAAGGGATGGTGTTAGATTAAATCAAATAAGGTTTTAATTTATTTAATTTAATGGATAGACTTTGGAGATTTAATCAAATAAATTGATTATTTAATTAAATAGGGATAATTAGATCAGATGGATTGACTTAATTAACAGGAGAAAGTGACTTAATTAGACAAAATGATTTATTTAATTAAGAGACGAAATTTGATGAATTTAATCAAATAGGGGAATTTGATTAAATGGTTAGACCGAGGAATGGTTCAGGAAGAAATGATGTTAGTAAGTCAAGATCGAATGCACGATGTCAATCAGTATATTTTCAGTGTCTACAAGATCTACTGAAAAGGGATGGTGGTTTTATCTTGAACAATTTATTGACAAAACCATAAAGGAGATGGGATGGTTAAGCTACGAGCAGCAGTTTGATGTGGCAAAGTATTGATTAGGAATTGTTCTACCAAGACAAAAGGTGATAGCAAGAGTGGTAATTGAATGAGGAATCACCTTGGAGAGAGCATGCCAACTTTTGATGTCAAATACAAAGGTGCATTGTTTGACATCAAGGATCAATTACTTAAAATGTAGAAGTTATTGGACAGTGCAAAGAACCTGAGAATTATGCTCTGAGGACTCTTATGAAGCCAATCATTCTAGATCCTATTATGGAATCACAAGAAAGCAATTTTTGCATTCATTACATTTTTGGGTAAATCTGAATGGATTAAATAGCTTCTGTTACTACTTGCCAGTTTGATTGTTGCTATGTTAATGGCAACATTTGGTCTAAATTACAAACTTGCTGCTTTTGTAATAAATAAGTTTGGATATATATCTGATTATGACATGTTATTGCTAATGTCAATGTCTATTTGATTTAACATTGCTTTAACTTGATATGAATTTTTTTCTATGCATGATACTAAAATTGCTATCTTTTGAACAACAAATATGGATATTGTCTGAGAGGAAATGTTATCGCTAATGTCAATACCTATCTAATCAAAATTTGATTTTTCTTAGGAAAATTACAAGTTTTACTATTAGAAACATGGAGATATTAAATGAGCACAGTTGATTCAGAAGCTTAATGTTGACATGGGTGTTGATTTTGTTTTTAATTGATTGATGTGAATAAAGAAAAATTGGGGAAATTATTGAAAGCAATTTCAGTATATTTTCCCCTTAAATATTGAATCGATGACAAGATAGAAGAAATTGATAAATAAAATATCACTTACAGCATACCCTACAAAATACTGTATAGTAATTTTGTGGAAAAGATCATAGGAATTTTTAGCTTTCAATTGTTATTCTTCTTATTTCTTAAGAAACGTTTGATTGAAAATCTGAAATCTACTTTCTGTGATAACAGACTTTATTTATTCTAAACAGAGATGCGGAGGCAAGAACTGATAATAATTAGCTAAGCCATTGATTTTCAGAAGTCAAATAATGAAACAAAATTGTCTATGTATGCGAAGAGATATAAAAAATTGAAAATTACAAAAACTACGCCAAGTGACATACCTGGAAAATCTAGTCAAATTTTGTCGTGAAAAGAATGTTGCCGATGAAATTTTGTACCCTTCAATTGTTGAAATGAGTATCGATTTGAATAGTTCCACAAAGGTCAAACCAGTCCTCACACGAGTGAAAAAATATTGAGAAATGAAAATATCGGACTCAAAAACAACAATACCCAACACAAATTTGGAAATTTGAAAAGGGTAATGTTCGCAAAAGAAGAGAAAACATAGCAAGTGTTTTACCTCCAAATAGTGGTTTGTGATGTTCGGTTTTATGAGGGATTTTCACCAGAGGTTGTGGCACGAGTATGTTGCAGCTTTATTGCCAGCACAAACAGATCCTACACTTGTTGAAGCCCTCCCAATAGAACCGCCCTCGAAGGACCACCATTTGGCATGTCAGAGCTCAATAGCTGGAGCCCATGCATTCCTCAACTTCCAGTGCATCGACCAAAGACCCGGTTAATCACAATTGAGGAGATCCATTGAGCAAACACTTTTGTAGGCGGCCAAATTAATTTCTGGGTAGATTTATTCTGATGTGAGAGAAACGTGAGAGAAAATGAGGGTAGATTTATTCCGACATGAGACAAAATGAGTGGGTTGTGCCCACAATTAATAGCCTATCGGCTAAAAATGAGGGAGGGAAAATGAAAGGAGGGATGGAAAATAAGGAGGAGAGGGAAATAAATTGGCTATTGCACTTTAGGTGTGCAATTAGGTACGCCAAATATTTGTGTGCCATTTTTATAAATTATTTTTTTAAGTTAAAAAATATATATATAATAAGTAAAATCATTCAATGTATAAACTTTATAAAATATTTTCAATTTTTCACTTTTAAATTCTTTCTATTTTTATAAATAATTATTTAAAAGTTAAAAAAATATATCTACTACAACATATAAATATGAAAGATAATATAACTTTTTATCTTGTAACCCTTATTTAATTAAGAAAATTCAAGAATTTTTATAAACATAATTTTTTAAAATTTAAAGTATATATTAAACTATACTATATCAATATAAACTGCTAACCAAGAAACATAGGCATTTTTATTTCCTCATGAGTGAAATTGTATTTGCATTTATGTTTATTTGTTAACATGGGAAGAGAAGATATTTTAGGGTTTTGTTCTACTCTACTCTACTCTGTTAACCACATGAAGATGGAGATGAAGATGATGCACAACTTTAAATGGATACACCCCTTCTTTAAACAGGTAACTTCTCTTCATTCTACAAAACAATACAAAACCTCATCTCACCACACACACAAATAGGAGAAATCCCCTCCTCGCATCACACACAAATTTAATGTTTTGCACTTCACTCAGTACATTAATGTCGTATGTAAATCAAGAGACACAAAAAAGGCATGGGACCTTTTACATTCAGCCATAACTGAATGCCTTCCTCTTGATGTCGTAGCCTTCGCCACACTTTTAAATTTCCTTGGTAACTCTACTGATCTGCATAGAATCAACTCCCTTCTTGCTGAAATGAAAGAGATGGAAATGCATTCAAATGTTATCACTTATAACACTCTCATAAAGACTCTATGTAAAGGGGATCACATTGAGGAAGAACTTGGTATTTTGCACAAAATGGGGCACACACATTGTTTTCTTGATATTGTTACATATATATAGCACCCTAATTGATGGGATCTGAAAAAGAGGCAGAGTAGATGAAGCTCTTGTTTTATTTGCTAAGATGATACAATCTAGCATTTCGCCTAATATTACTGCTTGCAGTACACTAATTAATGGTCTCTGCAAGGTGGGCAAGGAAGATAAGCTCTAAGGTTGGTAGCTGGAATGAAGCATAGTTACTGATCTCCAAATATTGTCACATACAACACTCTAATTGATGGTCTAAATCACTAACTCGATATGTAACTTGCAATTTTACCATGGCTATGCCAACAACTACGCTTTTATACAAAAAATAGGACCTTGATAACTTCAAGGAGGAACATCAGCAAAGAGGACAATGAAGGAAATTCAAATAGGTGTTATGTTTGACCAGAAATAGTCTCATGCTAACATATAGACTTTTTTACACAGTTATGTTTAAAAGGCTCAAAAAATCATGTCTCCAGCTCAAATATCTACTATATCTAAAACCTGTTGATCTTCAATGCGGCACCATTATGACCAGACAGTCAGAACATAAAGATTCATTATGGCAACTGGCCTGCATACATCCCCTGACCACAACAAACTACATTTAATATTTAATCTGACAAAACAAACCAACAAGAAGGATCAATTTTTTTCATCAATGAAGACTTCTTAGAAAATTTGTACCATTGAATGCAAAATTCAAGTTGGGGCCTTTCAAATTGGATACGCCTTCAGTGTAAAAAAATTATTTTAAAAAAGTTTTTTCTTATTGTCTTAATTTAAGACAATTAGAAAATTAAAAATATAATTTAAACATAAAATATATATTTAAGATAAAATTAATATTTTGTCTTAAATTAATGTCTTAAAATCCCCTTCTGTGTAGTAGTGGTAGGAAGGAATTGTAGTTTGATATTAAAGATGATGCAATTTGTCACAAAACTTACCTAAAGATTTTGCCCAAATTGTGTTATATTGTTAGCAGTTTTTTCTACTTTCTACTCGCTATTGGTTTCCACACCTCCAAACTCTTCCTCGCTGGTATCGACCTTTCACTTGTCCAATTTTATGAGTTGTAGCCTAAAAATAAAATATTTACAGGGTATTAGGGTATGCTTATTCAAACTCAATAAATAGTAAAAAGAGGGGAAAAATAAAGCCCTCGTTTGAAAAATGTTTTAGCAGACGATAAGCCCTGGTTTCAAGTTTACATAATAGGTATTTTTGGTGCACCAAGCAATCTAAGCGGCCAAATGGCCCATTTAGGTAGAGGTCCCATGAGGGGGGATTAAGCTCTATGGATTATGATCAAATTCAAAAGAAAAAAGAATAGAGGAGTAATAGTCATTTATTTAGTCATTTTTATTTGTCTGATATTAGTCATTTATTTAGCCATTTATTTAGTCATTTATTTAGTCATTTACTTGTGATTTTACCCAATGACCAAATTAGTCAATTATAAATGACCAAATTAGTCATTTATTTTCCAAATACTACTAGTGTTAGTCATGTGACTAAAAATTTTAGTCGTGTGACTAAAAGTTTTAGTCACGTAGTCATTTATTTTCTAAATTCTACTAGTGCTAGGATTCAAAATT
This sequence comes from Sequoia sempervirens, assembly GCA_007258455.2. Taxonomy (NCBI): domain Eukaryota; kingdom Viridiplantae; phylum Streptophyta; class Pinopsida; order Cupressales; family Cupressaceae; genus Sequoia; species Sequoia sempervirens. Next base: position 71,272,535 of record VDFB02000008.1, read on the forward strand.
TTGTAGGGTGTTGATTTTTATTGTGATTCATTAAGATAGAGATCAACAAGGTGTATAGATTGACTTTCAACCATGAAGGTGAGTCAATTAGACCTGGGATCTCCATCCTATTGAGTGTTAGAATGGATTGGAATTGATTTTCCTTCAATAACCTAATTAGACTACATGACCTAATATGCAAAATGCAAGATACTGATGATTCAAAAAGATAAAGAATTGCACCAAGGTTTGAGAAGTGGAGAGGACTATGTACTTGTCCTAAAAATTTGACTCTAATCATTGTAGGATTATTGAGTCGCCTTAGGGTGTATGGATCCTTTTATTCCTCTTTTGCTTTGTTTTTGAGGTTCTTTGACATGACAAATTTTAGCTTCTAATTTCTAATTACAAAGTTGTTAGACCATGTAGTTGGATAATTCTGTAGGTGAGTTTTCATGAGTTAATAAGATGTAGGGATTCAATTGAAACAATGAACAATTTTTCTTCAAGCTCCCATTAATCCTCTTTGAACCTAAAATTTAAAAAATTCATAAAGAGAGGAAATGTTGTGCCATTTAGGGGCTTTCCTTACTCAAACCCCATGTTAGTGTTTCCACTTCCACAATGGAAATGTAAATGATAAAATGATGATGGATAGGAAGAAATGATGGAACTAAAAAGTATTGCAACTCACCAGCCCTTAAATGGCTTCTTTGAAGGACTGCAGTCATGCACATCACCTCAAGGTCTTGGATCTTACTTGCTTGATTTTCTTGAATGCTTTGGAGATCTACAAAAGTGTTAGCCTTCACAAAACAATGATAACATGAACACACATGAACTCACATAATATTTGAAATGGTGTTAGGATCTTGAATTGTTGTAATAAAACTCTAAAATGCTACTCTTTACTTTCTTGATTGTGCACTTGATCATAAATTTTTCAATGTAATTTCACTTAGATTCTTGTTAGATTTCAAATGATGCAATAACTAGGTATTTATAGGTATTTCTCTAATTTTGCAAGAATTAAATCCTGATAGATGACATTTGCAATTTGAATTTTGAATTTTAAAATACTAACACTAACATATCCAAAAATTGGTCCCCAAAAAAATAGGGGGATCCATACACCCTAGGGTGAATGGGTCTTGGGCCTACCTTCCAGGACATGAAGTGGTAGGGGAAAAACATCAATTGGATGCATTTGTTCAATGCTTGTAATTTCTAAAAAAATGGTATGAATGGGTTGTAGAATGCATAATGTAAGAAATTAGGGACCCAATTAGGCTCAAGGGGGAGTAAAACATAGTGAAATTTTCAAGGGTGACAATTTATGACACTACACTATCAATGACTCCTTATGGGTATCCTATTGTATACCGAACTAACTCATGGTAGTTCTTTCATTGATGTGGCTTAGCTAGCTCTCTCCAACATTCCAAAATCTACTCCATGTTCCACTATAGCTATCATCCTTCTCTAACTTCCTTACCTCCACCAAAAATCTTTCTATTTATAGTTATAAAACATTAGATTTTGCCACCTTTAGTTTCTTAGAAGCACTTTCTTGTTTCTTCAATAATCTTAGAGTATACTCATCTTTTATAGCTAAAAATTATGATTCCTCTTATTTACTCCCTTCACCTATTGGCTTGATCTTGTATTAGTGATGCATCCAATTGTTATATGTTTTTTATTTTTATTTTTCTCAACTCCTTTGATTCCAATGCATCCATCATCATGTTTTTTCATATCTAGCAATTTTAACCACTCTAGTTGTGTTTTTGGGTGCACCATCTAAGCTAGGAGTTTAGTAACCTTCTTGTTCCTCTCATGTCCCCATACCCCACCCTTGTGCTATCTCCACTCCTAGATATAATATCATTAGTCTATTACACTATCATATAGTCTCTTATCTATGAAATATATATTCTACATGTCTTAAAGCTCTTTTTATGTAAACTCACACTCCATGATCACCAACACCCACAATAGTAGCTCCTCAAGGTATGTGTCACCCAAGAGTATGTGTGGTTAGACATGACATCCTTCTCTTGCTACATTCTTTTTTCCTCCTCTTATAACAAAACCATTTATATCTTGATTATTCTAGCCTTCATATTCATGATCTTCACCTTGATTTCTAATGGGCCTTCATGTAATGTTCTCTAACCATCTATTCATGTTGGAGAAAAAAAATTCCTACACACCTTCTACCCAAAAATATGTATGATATAATATGTTCCCATTATTTTCTACCCACAACCATAAATTTTATAAATAGTATACTAGAGTCTTATACACCTTCCACACGGTGTTCTTTGTGGTGTGCTTACTAGAGAATTTGTATTTGACTATATTATATCAATATTTTAAGCACACTCACTTTGTAACTTCAACCTTCAATAATTAGACTAGACTTGAATCTTTTATAATCTAAAACCTCCTTCCACCATTGTATCTAAAACCTTTAATAATACCAAAAATAAATTAAAAATGGACAACAAAGATCTTAAGAGAAAGCAATGACACAATGTAGCCTGAAATGTTTGAGAGAGTTATGGTGCAAAACTGGACCATCTCTATCATAGATGTTCCCACCCAAACATGTTGTGGTTAATGGCCCCATGACACACAAAATACGAATTATGCTACTTTGTAACTTGGCATTACATGCATCTAACAATTTTTTGGGAAAAAAAAAATTCATCATGGCCAAGTGGTTTTGAGTATTCAAAATCACTAAGAGGCTATTATAGAGGGCATTCATGTGCACATATAGGTTTGGAAAAAAATATTTGTATGTGCCACCAACTCTAAGAAAAATGTGTCAAAAATTAACATTTTTTTGCACTTAGTGATCTTAAGAAAAGTACTAGCATAGTGTAGCTTAGAATTTTAGGGAGAGTTGGAGTGAAAAAAAATACCATTCCTAATGTAGATGTACCCATCCAGATGTGTTGGCACTGAAAATTTGGCCCCAAGAAGATCATAACAAAAATTAGTCTACCTTGTAACTTCACATTGCATGCATTTAACAATTTTTAAGTCAACCAAAAAACATTCATCACGGACAAACAACTTGGAGATATGGAAAAATAAGAGGTTATTATAGAGAGACCCTATGCAACTCTATTCCTTTAGATGGAACATTTCTCAGTGCCATGATTTTGGAGAAACAACTCATCAAAGTTTGCTAGTTTTTGGCATTTAGGGCTCTTAAGAGAAAGTATGGACACAATGTAGTCTAGAATGATCGAGCATGCTAGGGTAAAAAATAGAACCTTTCTTAGAATAAACCCTCCCACTCGGACATGTTGGCACTATCAGTGTGGCCTCATGATGAACAGAATGAAAATTATACTACCTTACATATTTCTTTTTAATGCATTTGATGCCTTTTTCAACGTGCAAAAACTTGTTACCACAGCCAAATGGCCTCTGAGAGTAATGAAATACAGAGAGAGGTTATCCTATAATGACCTTACATGACCCTTTACCTTTAGATAGAATGTTTTTCAGTGTCACGGTTTTAGAGAAACAACTCATCAAATTTTGTTAGTTTTGGCACATAGGATTCTTAAGAGAAAGCGTTATTTAGTTTGGAATGATCGGGCATTGTTGGGGTGCGAAATAGAACCTTTCTTAACATAAACCTACCCACCCAGATGTTTTGGCACTATTCGTTTAGCTAGACAATGAATAGAACAAAAATTATGCTACCTTGCAATTTTCTCTTCAATGCATTTGGCACTTTTTTCAACATGTGAAAACTTTTCGTCGTGACCAAACGTCTTGGAGATATAAAAGCATGAGAGAGGTTATTATAGAGAGACCCTACGTGACCCTATACCTTTAGATGGAGTGTTTCTAAGTGTCATGGTTTCATTTTTTCTCCTTATGCTCTCTTCTTCATCTTGATGATGGATCACAAAGTGTGATCTGAAACGTTGATACAAAAAATTATCACACAATCGAATCCAAAAATTTGTTAGCAAATATCAATATGGATTGTGGAAACTTGTTATCATTGAATAAATAGCTCATCAAAGTTTTCTAATTTTTATCATTTAGGGCTCATAAGAGAAAGCATCAACACAATGTAGTCTATAACGATCGCACATGCTAGGGTGTGAAATAGAAATTTTCCTAGAATAAACCCACGCAGTTGAACATGTTGGCACTATCAGTTTATCCCAACAACAAACAAAACAAAAAAAATTATGCTACCTTGCAACTTTCTCTTCAATGCATTTGACACTTTATTCAACATGTGCAAACTTGTCATCATGGCCAAAAAGCTTGGAGATATGAAAAATGATAAATTTTATTCTAGAGGGACCCTACATGACCTTATACCTTCAAAAAAAAAAATTCTAAGTATCATAGTTTCAAAGAAACAACTCGTCAAATTTTGCCACTTTTCGCACTTAGAGATCTTAAGAGAAAGTGCATGCATAATGTTGTCTAAAGTGATCAAGTATGTTGGGGTACAAAATGGGAATTTTCCTAACATAAACCCACACACTTGGACATGTTGGCATTATTAGTTTGTCCTGACAATGAACATAACGAAAATTATGCTACCTTGCAACTTTCTCTTCCATTCATTTGACACTTTTCTATATGTGAGAATTTGTCTTTAGACAGCCAAATGGCTTGAAGATATGAAAAAATAAGATGTTATTGTAGAGGGACCCTATGTTACCCTATACCTTCAAACATAATGTTTTTAACTACCATAGTTTTAGAGAAACAACTCATCAAAGTTTGGCACTTAGGGCTCTCAAGAGAAAATGTTGGCACATTGTATTCTGGAACGATCGAGCATGTTGGGTGAAATATAGGACCTTTCCTAACATAAACCCATCCACACAGATGTGTCGGCACTATTAGTTTGGCTCGATGATGAACATAACAAAAATTATGCTACCTTGTAATTTTCTCTTCAATGTAATTAACTTTTTTTAACATACAAAAACTTGTTGCCATGGCCAAATAGCTTGGAGATATGGATAACAGAGAGAGGTTATTGTTGAGGGACCCTATGTGACTCTATACCTTTAGTAAATACATTTCTAAGTGTCATATTTTTGAAGAAACATCTCGTCAATTTTTTTCACTTTTGGCACTTTGGGCTCTTAAGAGAAAGCATCAACATAATGTAATATAAAACAATCCAGCATGATGGGGTGCGAAATAGGACCATACATAATATAAACCCACCCAGTTAGATGTGTTAGAACTATTAGTTTGGAACAACAACAAAAAGAACAAAAATTATATTACTAACAACTTTCTTTTCAATGCATTTGATAAGTTTTCAACATGCAAAAATTTGTCACCACAACTAATCGGCTTAGAGATATGAAAAAATGAGGGACATTATTTTATACGACCCTATGTGACCCTATACCTTTAGATGAAATGTTTCTAAGTGCCATGGTTTCAAAGAAATAGCTAGTCAAAGTTTCTCACTTTTGGCACTTACAGCTCTTAAGCGAAAATGTTAGCACAATGTAGTCTAGAAGAATCAAGCATGCTAGGGTACAAAATAGGATCTTTCCTAGCATAATCCAACCCACTTGGAATTTTTGGCACTTTCAATTTCTCCCAATGATGAATAGAACAAAAATTATGCTACCTTGCAACTTTTCTTTCAATGCATTTGACATTTTCTTGAACATGTGAAAACTTGTCACCATGACCAAAAAACTTGGAGATATGAAAAATTGAGAGTGGTTATTATAGAGAATCTTGTGCTACAATGTACCTTTAGATGAGACATTTCTAAGTGCCATAATTTTGGTGAAACGGCTCATCAAAGTTCGCTAGTTTTTGGCATTTAGGGCTCTTAAGAGAAAGTGTCGACACAATGTAGTTTGAAATGGTCGGGCATACTAGGGTGAAAACTAGGACCTTTCCAAACATAAACTTTCCCACTCAGACATGTTGACACTATCGGTTTGGACCAACAATGAATAGAACAAAAAATATGCTACCTTGCAACTTTCTCTTCAATGCATTTTACATTTTTTTCAATGTGCAAAAACTTATCATCATAGTCAAACAACTTGGAGATGTGAAAATTTGAGAGAGGTTATTCTAGAGGGACCCTATGTGACCCTGTACCTTTAGAAAAAAAAATTCTAAGTGTCATGGCTTCAGAGAAACATCTTATCAAAGTTTGTTAGTCCTGGCACATAGGGCTCCTAAGAGAGCAACGACACAATGTAGTCTAGAATGATCACACATGTTGGGGTGTGAAATAGGAAATTTCATAGCATAAACCCACCCACTAAAACATTTTTGAACTATCAGTTCGGACCTAGGATGAACAGAACGAAAAGTATGATACCTTACAACTTTCTCTTCAATGCATTTGATGTTTTTTTCAATGTGCAAAATCTTGTTACCACGGCCAAACAAATTTGAGATATTAAAAAATGAGAGAGTTTCTAGAGGAACCCTACATGACCATGTACCTTCAAATGAAATATTTTTAAGTGCCACAATTTTGGAGAAACTGATTAAAGTTTGCCACTTTTGGCACTTAGGACTCTTAAGAGAAAGTGTTGGCACAATGTAGTTTAGAACAATCGGGCATGATGAGGTGCAAAATGGTACCTTACCTAGCATAAACCCACCCTCCTGAATGTGTTGGCACTATTGGTTTGGTCCTAGGACAAACAAAACAAAAGGTATGGTTCTTGACAAGGTTTTACTAAACACATCTAATGTGTTTTGCAACATTTGAAAAATTATCACTACATTCAAGTGGATTGGAGATTTCAAAAATTGAGAAAGTTTATTCTAGAGGGAACCTGCATGATCTTGTACGTTAAGAAAAAAATTTAGTAGATGGCAGGGTTTCTAAGAAATAGTCCTTCAAAGTTTGCCACTTTTTGGCACTTAGAGCTCTTAAGAGAAAGTGTAGACATAATGTATTTTGCAACATTCAAATGAAATAAGGTGTGAAATTGGACCTTTTCTACCATAAACCTACCCATCCTGATGTGTTGGCATTGTTAATTTAGCCCCACAATCCACTAAATACAAAATTATGAGTTTCCCAAAAAAATTATGGCATTCCTAATGAATTTATGACAGTTGTAAATAATTTATGACTATCTTAATGAACCTTAGACCATTCTAATGAAGTTATCATAGTCCTAATGAATATATGACTAGTATAACAAACCTATGGTTGTTCTAATGAGCCTATGGTTTTCCTAATGAACCAAACTAAATCTAAATGAAACCCTTGATATTTGAAGTTAATTTTTATCATTCCCTTAGGCCTCAATGCATTTAGAACTCATAGAAATCATAAATGAATGATACAAACTAATTAAAATAACAAAATAAAAATATTACTTATTATTTTTTCACAAATAGGGATCTTGAATCATGAATTATTGAAATAGGGGAAAATGGTTAAATAAATATCATTTCTTATGAAGAGATAATAATGTTGATTCTTCATAACTCAAACACATGAGTAAACCTATATCCAATTTGTTGTAAACCCGTAATACAGTAACTAATATTTAGGAAACCATCAAGAAAAATTATGAAAGTGTTAAGATAACAAACAAATATTAATACATATAGATTGAAGGGTAAAAATAACCTCCTCAAACCATACATGGAAAATCCCATCTATTTAACATTTAGAAACACCCCCATTGGATTCATACTCCAAAACAAAAGTATTTAGGTGATCCCACAAAGTTGGTTTACAATTTCTGGGAGATTTTGATTTTTGTTGAAATCACATATTCTTAGAAAATATGATAATTTAATGATGAGGGCGCAACCCGAGACTTAGAAAATAACCCACAAACAAGAGAATAATTTTATTATTCAGAAAATGGAGCTTCTTACATGCAGAGGATCTCAAATCCCCAAGTTCTACAACACATGCAAGTTACAGAAAGCTACAGAATCACCCTTCACAATATGCGAGCTTGTCCCCCAAAAGTTACCCAAAAATTAGAAACCCGCCCATAAATAGAGCTCTTCCTTAGTTTGGAGCCAAAACAACATTCAAATTTGAGTTTAGGCGGTTTAGGCCAAAATTTACAACATGAAGTTCAAATTTCAAAGAGCATTTGCA
>VDFB02000008.1:71285521-71329890 GCA_007258455.2 Sequoia sempervirens
TCTACAACACATGCAAGTTACAGAAAACTACAGAATCACCCTTTCGCAATATGCGAGTTTATCCCCAAAAGTTACCCAAAAATTAGAAACTCATCCATAAATAGAGCTCCTCCTTAGTTTGGAGCCAAAACAACATTCAAATTTGTTTAGAGGGTTTGGAGCGCCAAAATTTACAACATGAAGTTCAAATTTCAGTATACTGTAATTGTATCTTCTAGAAAGTAAGGGCCAACTGGGCCATAACTTTTGATCCGGACTGATTCACAAACGTTTGAACCATTAGAAAGTGTCCTTAAAGTCATACATGCCTTCCTGTACTTATGCCACTTTAGCCTGACCAACCTGCTCAAATCTAACCTCGAAGATTTTAAACGGAAACCAAAACTGCAATTATTCTCTTCAAACCTGTGAATGAAAATAAAACCATAAATTAAATTCTTATTATGATGAAAAGGGCATCCTAAAATAAAACATCTAAAACCGAGAACTTGAAATTTAACTATTTTTTATGATGCAAGACGGTTCTCATACCCACTAGATGCTCCTACATCATTTAAGCCTTTAAAGTTTCATTTAAATCTCATTACAATTGAAGAGATTTTGATCAAACTACCTTAGATCAAACCCCCTTGGGTAGAACCCCACTAGTTTTAAACCATACCTATAACGGAGTCTCCTTTACACCTATCAAAATGCGAATAAAAAACCACTTTTGATTTACCTTTTGGAGGATCAAATGAATTCATTTAAAATTTATTTTTTGTAAGTATGTAGTCTTTAATAAGCTTCCCAAAAAGTATAATTTTAAATAAAATTAATTTTATTATTATCTTTATTTTTATTTCTTGTGAATGTAGGTTTTTCACTAAAACTCAAGCTCTTTGTTCTACACATGAGGAAAAATAGAATATTATCAAAAAAAAATTGAAAAATATGAGTACACTAGATATTGAATTCCTTGATCCAACAAAAAAATGAATTTCTCGGCAATACAAAAAAGTTGTATGTACCGCCTTTCCATGTCTGAATTGTAATTGGTTTGACTTTGAAACTTGATTAATGAAAAGTATTCAAATAAAACACTATGAAACCAATTGGAAGCACTAGATATCATAGTTACAAATTAAATTCAAAAAAAATATAATTTTATCCTTCATGGAAAATAAGTTGTGTTATACGATGAGCATCACTCCTTAAAAATGGTGTTTACTAAAAAAGACTAGTTTTTGAAGGAGATGGAAAAAGAAGTGCAATCTGATTTCAAAAAAATTGAAAAAAATATATTTTGAATCTACAGAAAAAATGTCAAAAATCACTAGTTTGCATCATCTTCAAATTCCTCACATTTTAGCCGCTATAGGTGCCCGAAAGTGAAGATTTAGTTAGAAAAATTTGGTTCAGTGTCCGGTTTGGCCAAAAATTGTGAACCAGTATTGTGGGATCACCCCATTATGCAAATCTACAAAAACATAAATTTTAATTAAACATCCAAATCCATAAGAACCATCGTGTATGTGCATATAAACAAATTAGGATGTTCTAGAAGCTTCTAGATCACCAATGTGCAAACTTCACTACCAACACATATTTATAAATCAATAACATGACTTTACAAATCCAATGTACAAATAAAAATTGGATGCCACAACAAGGTTTGAGTAGAGAATAATCTTCTGATGCGTGTCAAAGTCCTCAAACACTCAGACACTAGACTTCTTAATTAGGTACTTTCTGAGCCATGTTTCAATAACAACCACTAACCCTATAGGATATTCAATGTTTTCTCTGTCTATAATAGGGGCCTCTAATTTCTTTTTGGCCTCAATACAACAACATAAGTAATAATGTTTTCCCTCTTCATTTTATTCATTTTCCATAACTGTATAAACATGTCCTACATTAATATGTGCATCCAATTAGATGAATTTAGTCAAAATTACAAAAAGACTAAAAGATATGATAAAATTGGGAATTTCTTAAACTATGCAAGTAGATATATTACCTAGTTGAACTAAATTTGATACATGATCAAAGTCAACTTATGATTCCATCTTGTGATTTGTAGTGTTTCCAAGAATCGATAAATGTTAATGGGATTTGACTTCTTAAGCACCATTCATCAACCCACTCTTTTGACCCACACTCATTCTAGGCTTGATTTGTACATGAAGAACAAATGCATACCATCTTCTGCAAATGGATAGTCCATGAACCTATATTAGTCCATGAGCCTGAATTAGAGATTTTAAAATAGTGTAACTCACTTGATTCTATAAATGTACAACAATCCTCATATTTTGCAGTGTTAGTATCATCTTCCAACCAAAACATCTATGAACTGAAGATTTACCTTCATTGTCTGGACTCATTATAGCATAAGACCACTCGATGATAGATTTCACATCTATCAACTTTAGATTGTATTTTTACTTCAACTTTTCTCGTGCTAAGGCTCTTTTAATACATACACATGTACCATCATGCTCTCCCTTTCCAAGTTTGACATTGGATAAATTTTGCACGTGTTAAACACAAGTGATCATATGCATCTTGCTCAACCTATAAAACATCTAGGAGTTTGTGAATTGTCATGTACAATTATCTTGACCATATGATATGTTGGTGGAATGATATTCCCTTGCTAACCAAATAATGGTAAAATATCTTAAGGAAACCATGCACAAAATCTCTAGAATATGTGTGATCATCACTAATGTAAAAATGATACTTTATCAATATCTTCTTGTCATCCTTTATACTATCACTTGCAAGAATGAATTTTATATGCATGAATATAGCAACTTATACATGGAGTTGTAATACTATGATTGCACCTTGTTTTGTGGCTATAGTGTGTAGCTATCTACAAACTCAATTATTGAAATGATGGTATGAAGTGGAAACATGTCCCTACATAATTTAAATTGTGAGTCCAACCATTGAGTTTTATGGGTATGCATTGCATACTCATGCACTATTATCTCATGAAATTCCCATCAACTAATACACTGGAATCTTTTCACTAACTAGTTCATATTTTGTTTATTTGTCATTTTTTAGACTGTAAGCCACTTCCTTATATTTTCCAAATTCCACTAGTTCATTTCCAATTGCATGTGTACTATCCATGTTCACAAATTGTAAAATGTTGGAAACCACCGCAATGAACACACTTTCAATCCAAACGTAAGTTCTTGTAAAAAAATTGACCATCCACTCTTTCACACAAAATGTTAGATATGAAATCCCTTGAAGATCTAGGTGGAGCGCTTATGCTACATTCTTGCAAAACATTGTTATTATGCAAATCTACGCATATATTTCGATAAGCATCATAATGATTAGAAAATTTAGTATGTAATCTACAACAATAAGTTGTGTGTGTTTCATTTATTTTGAAATAAAAATACTTTACCATTTCAAAGTATCTTTGACTAATTTTAATTTGAAGATACATCTTTTGAAATCTAGCAAAAAATTGTGTTTGAGTCATCCACAAAATGTTTCGTATGTGGATGATGGATTTGACTATCAATATTCTCAAAACATCTCTTTGGTTCGAAGAAACCCTTATGTTATTCTCCCAAAATTCTTCAAATAGGGATCTGAAGGCTTCAATAATTATTTTATATTTTCGTGGTAGTCTACTTGAGAATGCCTATAATTCATTATTATTTGGATCCTCCAATCTTTGACACCTTCTCATGGCTCTCATTCGAAATGATCTACTTATTCTCAATGCTTTACTTGCCTTTGTAATAAGATGAGTTTTTTTGGTTTGGTTTCTTACCATTGTTGATGTCATGAAATGTCAAGTGACATTATTATCTTTCGTACATGAGGTAGAACCCACGTGCTCTCATATGCACTCATTAGATTTTTTACAATAGATTTATCATTTGAATCATCTAATGTTCTTAGCCTAAGAATCTTCATGATGGGCTTAAACTTTAGTTTCCTCATCATTTCGACAAATAGTTGACATCTTTCAGTCTCATTTAAATTCTCAAAAAATAATCTTTACTTAGCATATCTTTGACAAGTATTTTTTGGAATATTATCAACCATTGGTCTCAAAATATTAACATCAATATCAATCAATAATTAATTTTTTTTATGCAAAACTCTACGATATGTTCTCAAAGGTAGAGTTTCTTCAACATTAGGAATGTCAACAACATTAAGGATAGATGACGTACCTTCAACCGAAGATGAAAATGATGATGTACCCTAAAATTGAGATGTAAAATATGGTGTACCTTCAACTTGAGATGTGGAAGTTGGAGTTTCTCCAACTTGAGATGTGAATTTTGATGTAATTTCAACATGACATGGTGTAGATGGTGTTCCTTCATCTTGACTTGTGGTAGATGGTGCACCCCCAACTTTTGGATTCAATTGTCTCATTGCATGGAATTTTTGTATTTGTTTCCTTTGTGATGTCAATTCCATATCTCTCTTACATTGCATGGATGTTTCATGTTCATCTTGAATAGGCATGTCTTCTTCTATGGTGTTCAATTTCTTTCCTTCATGAAATTTCCTCATTATTTCTCTTTTCTTTGCATTCTTGGCTTCATGCTCATCCAGTGTTAGACTATTTGGTTGTTTCCTCAGTATGATGATAAATTATACATGTATGCATCATTAATCAAGGTTGATCAAAATTAAGTAATGTTCACAAATACAAAAGGAACAAAATTGAATGAAAATGTAATTGAACTATGTGAGAAGCTGACAAGCACAAACTTCAAATTTAAATAAAATAATTCATAATAAACATGTAAATTCTAAAAACATGAAAATATTACCTCATATAATCAAATTTGATCTAAAAACTTCAAATTTTCATCTTCTACATTTTCAAATGAACAAAAAAATCATGGAAAGGTGATGGAATATGCAAAATATGTTTGCGCAACTAACTATTTTCAAGAATGGTGGACTAAATATTGGGTATGTGTGCTAGATGTTGCCACACACTAAAAAATGTAGGGTAGGAGTTAAATATGTGATAGAGTCCTACCACTCTCATCTAAAGAGGCATTTCTTCAAGATAATATACTGCACCTTAAAGATCACTCACCAATTAACAATTTAGGTGTATGTACATGTTAATGATAAATGAAAGTTAGCAAGAAACATGTATGAGTTGTATAGAAACATTAGCATTGATAATTTGAAAACAGACCATGGATTCAAGTCTTGTAGATTCTAGGTATTTAACACTATTTTCAGTCACACTAATAATTTTATAACAAGGTTGAAGTGTGAGAGTGATCCTGTCTTCTATTACCAGGTGTATGGATGCTATATTGATGTGTATTAATTATCATAATTTCTAGTGCAAGTATGTAATGAAGGTAAAATTGATGAGGGAGGGACAACACATGTCTAACACCTTACATATAGATAGTGATAGTCAAGCTTGTATTATTTACATCTATAGATAGAGGATGTACCAACAATTTCTCTTATCATTTGATGTACAAAGAAAAAGTTAGTTTATGTTCTATTTTTATATTTTTATATGCATAATATGTGCTAAAATTGAATCTCAATGTAAATATAAGAGACAAATAATGAACTAATTGCAATACAAAAATGTAAATGACCAACACTTAGAGGAGGATCTTGTGTAGTTACATAGCTACTCTTATGAACAAACTTTAGCAATTCCAATTATTATTAGTTTGATTGATAATTTTGCAAACCTTCATATGGTATAAATAACATAAGTGATTAATTATGCTAAAATATGGGTAATTGTGCTCAAAGATGGCTAAGTGATTAATGGTATAAATAGCATAAGTGATTAGTTATGCATAAACCATTAAGCAAGGTTGACCAAAATAAATTAAGTAATGTTCACAAATACAAAAAGAACAAAATAAAATGAAAATGATTGCAATTGAATTATGTGGGAAGATGATGAGCACAAAATGCATAAAAACATAGAATGCACCTTAAAACTTGAGCTTCGATATTACAATTTGAAAATTATGTCATGTTATTTCATTTTTTACTTCAAACTCCTAAATTTTTGACATTTTACGCAACTTCTTTTGAATTCAATGTTGAATTCTATGTAAATCTATAAGGATTTGTAAAAATTATGAAAATAATGGGTCTTTATTCTTAAATTTAAACAAAAAACTAATAATAAACATGAGTTCTAGAAACATGAAATTATTATCTGATATAATCAAATTTGATCTAAAAACTTCAAATTTTATTTTTCTACATTGTCAAACAAACAAAAGGTGGTGGAAAGGTGATGGAGTATGCAAAATATGTTGGTGCAAAATGTCACCACCATTAAAAAGCATTTCTTTGTTTGATAATGTGTAGAAACTAGAAAACCCCTAAACCATATACCCTATACCCTATACCCTATGTACTCTAAGCCTTGTACCATCAATTGTGTACCCTAAACCCTATACCAATACCCTATGTACTCTAAAACTTGTAACATTAATCTTGTACCCTAAACCCTATATTGATACCTTATACCCTATATCCTACACCTTATATCCTATAGTTGGATGGGGAGAGAGAGAGAGAGAGAGACGAGATAGATAAAGGAGAATAGGGATAGTCCTAATGAAGTTTGAAGCATGAGGCAGTCTTCTCTGACATGAATGAGGTGTTGGTTCTCAGTTGTGTTCTGATTGGTTTGTCCTTGATGACAAAATTCACCTTTGGGTATCTATCGACATGACATTCATGTGGTTTTGGCGACAAAGGAAAGGTCTATCGGCATAAGTATTTTTCACTGGGGAGAGGTCTTTTCGAATGAGTCAGGTCTCACCGACTAATACATGAGGTGGTTCATCAGCGTAAGTGATCTTTCCTCGACATTGTGTCTTGGTGAGTTTGAATTGTCACACCGACCGGTGGCAGGAAGATACATATCAGTAAGAGTTAGGGTTATCGAAGTGAGGTCTTGGTGAGTGACCTTCGATCTCGCCGACATTACACATGGAGTTTCACAGGCAGCTTTCGGCAAGTCTTCTCCTTTGTTTCGGCGATAGAGGGTGATCCCTATCGGCAGGAGTTATACCGTCGGTATATGGTCACAGCGAGATTGTTATATCTCACCGACTGGAGGATGAATGGGAACACATCAACAAGAGTTGCGGCATTGATATAATGTCATAGAAAACCCTGTGGATCTCACTGATGGAATACAAATGGACCTTGTCGACATAGGCATTGAGTTGTCTTGGCGAACATGAATGATCACGTGGGCTTTTGGTAAGACATAGGATGCTCTACGAGAAGTTTCCTCAATTTTGAATTATCTCAGCGACACCGGAAGAAAGGATGACTTTCGGTAAAACAAAGCATTATCTACGAAATGTCTCCCTGATAGCAGAATGTCACAGTGACACATAAGAGATAAAAGGGCTTTCAGTGATACATAATGTGGTCTGCGAGAAGTCTTCCCGACATCACTGGGTCACGGCGAAAGCAAATGAGGAAAAGGAAACTCAACTCGCATAAGGTCATAGCGAAACACAAAGAACACGAGGCGACTGACAACGTTATAATTGCCTTTGGCATACTTATGAGGTTGTCTTAGCGAATGATTAACGATGTCTCAAACACTGTGGCCAAAATGGGAATTTCTAAATATCGTTGCAGGCCAACATCATTGGTTGGCATCGAATCTCTAGTATTTATGTGTTTCATGCTGCACATACTGGTTTATATTCACCATTTTTAAAATTGCTTTCTGCATCTCAATTACTAATGTGGCAAATGATTCCTTGACAGAGTATTGTTATTCATGCATTAGAGGTTATAATTTATAGTGGTGGGCAGTCGTGTTTTTTTTTAAGTAGTGAAATGATCTCATACGTTTCAGATTTATTGAGGACGGCTCTTAGCTGGGTGAAACGGCTCTTGTATTGGTAAAATAATTTCACTTTGACTAATAATCTTGCTAGGTACAAGATGAAGATTTCTATTGTAAAATTTTTTGTTAACTTCAGTCTGAATCTTTTCAGTTTTGTTGTTTAGCCGTTACTCCTGAAGATTGTTACTTATCTATCAATTAAATCAAAAAGAGTTATCATTACTCGATGCTCCTGTTGACCATGAAATTCGTTGAAGTCTTGATACCTAAAAAGATGTATAAATAGAAGCAGAAAACTCCTTTTTGTGTTGTTGTTGTAATTCTTAGATTATCATTCTTTGGCTATATGAAAATGGATAAACTTTGCAATGAAAATCTGAAAAACAAAGATGCAGAGATATATTGCAAAATTCTTTTCTATGTAATAT
Source organism: Sequoia sempervirens (assembly GCA_007258455.2). Lineage (NCBI taxonomy): Eukaryota > Viridiplantae > Streptophyta > Pinopsida > Cupressales > Cupressaceae > Sequoia > Sequoia sempervirens. The sequence continues at coordinate 71,293,811 of VDFB02000008.1, forward strand.
TTTAAGGATTCAATTTTTGAATTCTTAGGGTATTAGGTAGACGAGAAAAACAGAGAGTTATGAGCTTAACTGAAAACAGAGAGATCCTCTGAGATATTTTTTTTGTTCAAAAATATAATTTGAGGGGTTGGTACTCCTTGAGATAGATATCTCTAAATGAGGGGTTGGTGCTCCTTGAGTGGGTGCTCAAAAATTAGCCTATAAGGCATTGTGAACAGTTGTTCAAAAGATTAAGCCTAGAAGGCATTTCGGGAGTGGTTTTTATATCCCAAGAGGATTTTCCACTAGGCAAAATCTTGTGTCTCTCTGTTCTTTTGAGTTCTCACTGCTTTACTGTGTTGTTGTTATTTTAGTTCACTGTTTGGTTATTACTTTTCTCAATTTTGTTTATGATTGATTACATTCAACTCATGAATGCATTAATCAGAGTATATTGAGATCAAATTTGGGCTATGTTTTTGAATTTTTGAAAATTGGTCAAATCTATTAAGACACTGATTCACCCCCCCCCCTCTTAGTGTCATTTTAACTCCAACAATTGGTATTAGAGCATAGGGTCCTCTAATAGGTTTTAATCACCTTGGATTGATCTTGGTCTTGGAGTTTGTTTTAATGGCACATTCTCAAGACGGTGCCTCTGTAACCAAAGCTCTGTTATTTGATGGAATAGATTATGTGTTCTAGAAAATCAAAATGGAAGCTTTTCTTATTTCTTTTGATTTTGATGTTTGGAGCATTGTTATAAATGATTACAATGTACTGGCCTCTATTCCCACTGATCTTGCTGAAAAAAAGAGGTATGAAACAAATGCCAGAGCTAAGCATGCCATCTTGTGTGGGTTAACTAAAGATGTGTTCATTAAAGTCATGCATTGCAAATTTGCTCATGAAATTTGGGAAAAACTTGAAACTATATATCAAGGGAATGATAAAGTCAAACTGTCAAAAATCATTACACTCAAACATCAGTTTGAGGAGTTGAAAATGAAGGATGATGAAAAAGTGGTTGAATATTTCCTAAGAGTTGATGAAGTTGTCAATGCAATGAAAGGTCTAGGTCAAGAGGTTAATGAATTTGATGTGGTCACAAAGGTTGTTAGAACCTTACCATCCAAATTTGAATCTAAGGTTTTAGCCCTAGAAGAAAAGAAACACTTTGATAAGCTTACCTTAGACAGCCTGCAAGGAATACTTACTGCATATGAAATGAGAACTAGCAAAAACAATTCAACAAGAAAAGAAACTTCCTTTAACACTGAAAAGAAAGAAAAAGTCGAAGTCAGTGAATCAGAGTTGTCAGATTCTAAAGAATCCCATTTTGTTAGAAGATTTAAAAAGGGATCAAGAAAATATAAGTGAAAACTTCCCTTTAAATGTTTTAACTGTGGAAAAATAGGTCACTTTCCTGCAAAGTGTCCCTATGATGATCAAATCTATGACAATGAGACAACTGAAAAACAGCCTAAGAAGAAGGCCTTCAAACCTAAACGAAACTTCAATTTCAAAAAGAAGAAAAGTTTGTTTAGTAAGGATGAATCTAATATTGAGTCTGAAGATTCATCTGTTGAAGAAGATGAAACTTTGTTCATGGCTGAAATTACTCAGCAAAATGATTCAAACACTATTGATGTTGAAGAAGATGAAGTAGATCTTGAAAGTGAGCTGAAATGTGCTTTACAAGAGGTCAGAAAACTCAAAAAACAAGTTCTTGCTCAAGAACAAAAACCAAATCAAGAAATGGTCTCTCTGAAAACTCAGCTTGAAGAAGCTAAAAGAGTTGAAGACTATCTTCGAGAGACTGCAAGTTGCAAAGATTAAGAAATTCAAAAACTGGAACAAGAAGTAGTCTGTCTTAGGAAGGAAATTAAAAATATGAAAGCACTCTAAAACTGAATGAGATGCTCAGCAAGCAAAAGCTATATAAAGATAAAACCGGTATTGGTTTTGAAAAGGGTGAATGTTCAATTGATAATACAAAACAAAACCCCTCTTCTAAAATCAAGGGTTCAAGTCCAAATCACTATGATTTTGGTAAGAATCATGTTCAGCCCTTGAAAGGTAATAGATCATCTTACAGATACAATCCCTTCTTCTATGGTTATTGTTTTTTCTGCAACAAATTTGGCCATAAGGTGAGCACATGCAGGCTTATGAATCCTAGAATACCTAGGTTTGGTCTTAGGCAACACTATGGTTTTCTTAGACAGATCAAATGTTTTAAATGCAATGCTTTGGGATATTCTGTCAAATAGTGCAGAACTTATCTACAATCGAAACAGCAGAAAATTAAAAAGGTTTGGAAACCTAAGACTGTTAACAACATTGAGCAAACTATGTTGGTTCAAACTACTTTTCATTCCAAGAAAAAGGACTTATGGGTCCTAGACAGTGGATGTTCTAACCATATGACTGGCGACAAGGATAAGTTTATAAATCTTGAAGATTATGTAGGTGGATATGTTAAGTTTGGTGATAACTCTGGTATTCAAATTAAAGGTAGAGGTTCACTTCTTCTGAATGAAGACACTCCTATCTATAATGTGTACTATGTGGAAGGTCTTAAGCACAATCTTCTAAGTGTTAGTCAAATCTGTGATAGTGGTTATCATGTTCTTTTCACAGGGATGTGAGATTAAGAACAAGCTTGGAAAGGTTGTTGCAGCTGGAAGGAGGACAAAAGGAAATGTGTACAATCTTCTTGACACATCAAGCAATGACAATAATCAAGGTATGTGTCTAATGGGCCAAATTGAAGAGAACTGGTTATGGCATAAAAGATTAGGACACATAAGCTTTGAAAATCTAGTTAGAATCAGTAAAAATCAGAATGTTAGAAGTCTACTAGTTCTTAACAAGCCAGAAAACTCTATGTGCAAAGAATGTTTAAGTGGTAAACAAACTAAAATCAGCTTCAAAACAAAAGAACATTCTTCTTCAAAACCTTTACAGCTTGTGCATACTGATTTATGTGGACCAACTAGAACAAGGTCTATTAATGGTGAAAGGTACTTTATGCTGTTTGTCGATGATTATACTAGAATGGTTTGGGTCACATTTCTTAAGCACAAATCAGAAGCCTTTGAAAGGTTTAAAATCTTTCATAAATTGGTTGAGAAGGAATCTGATTTGAAACTTAAATGTTTGCGATCTGACAAAGGAGGTGAGTTCACCTTTCAAGAGTTTATTGATTAATGTGAACTGCATGGCATTAAAAGACAGTATGTTGCAACAAAAACACCTCAACAAAATGGGGTAGTTGAACGTAAGAATAGAACTGTAAAAGAAATGGCTAGAACCATGCTAGATGAAGCTAAGTTGTTTGATATGTATTGGAAAGAAGCTGTTCATATAGCTGTATACATTTTGAATAGAGTGTAGCTTAGGGTGAAATCTAAACACACTCCTTATGAACTTTGGTATGGAAAAACTACTTCTGTCAAACACTTTAAAATTTTTGGAAGTAAGTGTTTTATCAAGAAAGATGATGATAACCTTGGGAGCTTTCAATCAAAGAGTGATGAGGGTATCTTTTTGGGATACTCAACTCACAGCAAAGCTTATAAATGCCTTAACAAAAGGCTTAACAAGATTGTTGAAGTTGTGAATGTAAAGTTTGATGAAAGATTACATTTAGATGCTGACATCTTGCAGGATAATGAGGAAGAACGGCTTGAACTTGAATCAAATTCAGAAGAAGCTGAAACAACAAAGTCTTTTGCTGAATCAGCAAGCCCTAAAAATGAAAAAGCAAGTCCTGAAAAGGTTGTATCAAAAGCTCCTTCGAAAACTCTAGCTATATATCACCCCAAAGATCAGATTATTGGGGATAAAAATGCAGGAGTTCAAACTAGGAGAAAGGCTGTTGAATCTAATGAAAAGGCTCAAATAGCTTTCTGTTTAGTTACTCAGTTTGAGCCTAAAAATTTTAATGAAGCTCTCACAGATTCATGTTGGGTTAATTCTATGCAGGAAGAAATTGATCAGATTGAGAAAAATCAGACTTGGGAGTTAGTCCCAAGACTAGATGACAAGAATGTCATTGGAGGCAAATGGATATATAGAAACAAGGTTGATGAAAATGATAATGTTATTCGTAACAAAGCAAGATTCTGCAAAGGCTATGCTCAACAAGAAGGTATTGATTTTGGTGAAACCTTTGCACCTGTTGCTAGACTAGAATCTATCAAAATATTCTTGGCTTATTTTGTTTACAAAAACTTTACTGTTTATCAAATGGATGTCAAAACTACTTTTTTAAATGGCTATTTAGATGAAGAGGTCTATGTTGAACAGCCTGAAGGATTTATTTGCAAAGATAAGCCTAATCATGTTTACAGATTGAAAAAGGCCCTCTATGGCTTAAAACAAGCACCTAGAGCTTAGTACTCTAGGCTGGAGAGTCATTTGCTTTCAAATGGTTTTATTAGAGTAGGTGTAGACAACAATCTTTATGTTAAAACTGAAAGTTCTAATATTTTGGTTGTTGAAATTTACGTTGATGACACTATCTTTGGCTGCAACAATGTTACTTTGAGTAAAAAATTCTCTCAGCTAATGGAATCTGAATTTGAAATGTCATTATTGGGAGAATTAAATTTCTTCTTGGGTCTTCAAATCTCTCAATGTGAAAATGGAATATTTCTTTCTCAAACCAAGTACGCTAGAGAGATGCTTAAGAAATTTTAGATGGATGAATGCCATCTAGTTAGCACTCCAATGGTTATTGGATGCAAACTTACTAAGGTTGATGATTCTCCTGATATAAATCAAACTGAATATAGATCAATGATTGGTAGTCTATTATATTTAACTGCTTCTTGACCTGACATCATGCAGGCAATTTGCACTGTTGCACGGTTTCAGGCATCACCTAAAGAATCCCATGTCACTGTTGTTAAAAGGATTTTTAAATATATTCAGGGAACTCTTGATTATGGTCTTTGGTATCCTAGAAGTAATGATTTCTCTTTGATTGCTTATACTGATGCTAATTGGGCTGGTTGTTTGGATGATAGGAAAAGCACCAGTGGTGCTGCCTTCTTTCTTGGTGATCGTTTAGTGGCATGGAAAAGCAAGAAACAAGTATCTGTTTCTCTCTCTACTGCCAAAGCAGAATACATTGTTGCCACTTCATGCTATACTCAAGTACTGTGGATGAGTCAGACTCTTTCAGATATGGGTATTAATGTTTCTAAACCTGTTTCCATTCTTTGTGATAACACTAGTGTGATAAATATTTCAAAAAATCCTGTTATGCACTCTCGCACTAAACATATTGCCATCAAGTTTCACTTTCTTCGAGAAAAGGTTTTGGCTAATGAAGTCTGCTTACAGTTTGTTGGCTCAAAAGATTAGGTGGCTGATATTTTTACTAAGCCCTTAGCTAAAGAGTTATTTGAAAGGTTGAGACTTCGATTGAGAGTTATCTCTCAATCTTTACTTCTCTGATTTTACAAGCATTGGCTTAGGGGGAGCATGTTATATATTTTGATTCACTTACAGCTCTCCTACAATCTTGGTTACTACAATGTTACTCTTCTTGTAGCTGTTTCTCATGGTATTTGATTGGCTTCTCAATTGTGTTTCCTAGCATTGCACATTCTCTCTTCTATCCTTTGTCATTGAGGCAAAAAGGGGGAGAGTCATTTGTGTTTTGCCATCAAGGACAAAGGGGGAGTTTGTTGGTTCTCATTTGTGTTCTGACTGGTTTGTCCTTGATGACAAAATTCACCTTTGGGTATCTATCGACATGACATTCACATGGTTTTGGCAACAAAGGAAAGATCTGTCGGCATAAGTATTTTTCACTGGGGAGAGGTCTTTCTGAATGAGTCGGGTCTCACCGACTGATACATGAGGTGGTTCATCGGCGTAAGTGATCTTTCATTGGCATTGTGTCTTGGTGAGTTTGAATTGTCACACCGACCGGTGGCAGGAAGATACATATCGATAAGAATTAGGGTTATCGAAGTGAGGTCTTGGCGAGTGACCTTCGGTCTTGCTGACATTACACATGGAGTTTCACAAGCAGATTTTCGATAGGTCTTCTCCTTTGTTTCAGCGACAGAGGGTGATCCCTATTGGTAAGAGTTATACTATCGGTATATGGTCATCGTGAGATTGTTATGTCTCACCGACCGGAGGATGAATGGGAATACATCGGCAAGAGTTGCGGCATCGATATAATGTCATAGCAAACCCTATGGGTCTCACCGATGGAATACAAATGGACCTTGTCGGCATAAGCATTGAGTTGTCTCAACGAACAGGAATGATCACATGGGCTTTCAGTAAGACACAGGATGCTCTACGAGAAGTCTCCCCGATTTTGAATTATCTCAGCGACACCGGATGAAAGGATGACTTTCGGTAAAATAAAGCATTATCTACGAAACGTCTCCCTGACAACAGAATGTCACAGTGACACATAAGAGATAAAAGGGCTTTCGGTGATACATAATGTGGTCTGCGAGAGGTCTTCCTGACATCACTGGGTCATGACAAAAGCAAATGAGGAAAAGGAAACGCAACTCGCATAAGGTCATAGCGAAACACAAAGAACACGGGGCGACTGACAATGTTATAATTGCCTTCGGCATACTTACGAGGTTGTCTCAATGAATGATTAACGATGTCTCAAACACTATGGCCGACATGGGAATTTCTAAATATCATTGTAGGCCGACATCATTGGTTGGCATCGAATCTCTGGTATTTATGTGTTTCATGCTGCACATACTAGTTTATATTCACCATTTTTAAAACTGCTCTCTGCATCTCAGTTACTAATGTGGCAAATGATGCCCTAACAGAGTATTGTTATTCATGCATTAGAGGTTATAATTTATAGTAGTGGGTAGTCATGTTTTTTTTAAGCAGTGAGATGATCTCATACATTCAGATTTGTTGAGGACGGCTCTTAGCTGGGTGAAACGGCTCTTGTATTGGTAAAATAATCACTTTGACTAATAATCTTGTTGGGTACAAGATGAAGATTTCTATTGTAAAAAGCTTTGTTAACTTTAGTCTGAATCTTTTCAGTTTGGTTTTTCAGCCGTTACTCCTGAAGACTGTTACTTATCTGGCAATTAAATCAAAAAGGGTTATCGTTGCTCAATGCTCCTTTTGACCATGAAATTCGTTGAAGTCTTGATACCTAAAAAGATGTATAAATAGAAGCATAAAACTCCTTTCTGTGCTGATGTTGTAATTCTCAGATTATCATTCTTTGGCTATATGAAAATGGATAAACTCTACAATAAAAAATCTAAAAAACAAAGATGCAGAGATATATTGTAAAATTCTTTTCTATGTAATATTTTAAGGATTCAATTTTTGAATTCTTAGGGTATTAGGTAGACGAGAAAAATAGAGAGTTATGAGCTTAACTGAAAACAGAGAGATCCTCTGAGATATTTTTATTGATCAGAAATATAATTTGAGGGGTTGGTACTCCTTGAGATAGATATCTCTAAACGAGGGGTTGGTGCTCCTTGAGTGGGTGCTCAAAAATTAGCCTATAAGGCATTGTGAACAGTTGTTCAAAAGATTAAGCCTGGAAGGTATTTCAGGAGTGGTTTTTATACCCCAGGAGGGTTTTCCACTCGGAAAAATCTTGTGTCTCTTTGTTCTTCTGAGTTCTCATTGCTTTACTGTGTTGTTATTTCAGTTCACTGTTTGGTTATTACTTTTCTCAATTCTATTTATGATTGGTTACATTCAACTCATGAATGCATTAATCAGAGTATATTGAGATCAAATTTGGGCTATGTTTTTGAATTTTTGAAAATTGGTCAAATCTATTAAGACACTAATTCACCCCCCCACCCTCTTAGTGTCATTTTAACTCCAACACGAGGTAGCTGCTAGTGCTCCTCATATGCCACCTAAATTATCAGAATCTCACAAGATGGAGAAACTAACTGATGATAGGTTATACACTATAGATAATGTTGTCATTGACTCTAAGGTATTTCTTCAAGATCATGTTTCTATTTTTGAGGTTATGGGCTCATAAAATAACATACCTAGGTTCTCGTAGGGCAAAAAGAACAAAAAAAATCATTGTGAAATTATTCCATTGTGTCACCCATAACTAAGTTGTTGGGTAATGGAATTGGAGGTGGTATTGGCCTCAAATGATTATGACATGGGATTTCTCTTAAGGGTTGATTTTCTTCTATCTCAAATTCCTCAAATTGGACACTATCGATTTTGCAACAATCACATGATTTGAGAGGCCCAACATCAATAACTACACCCTTAAACCATGCACCTTCATAACCAATTTGATTGTTATAACACTCCACAAAGCTCCATCTTCGAAACTCTATTTAGTCCCACATCACTTTACTCAATATCCTCAACCCTAATCCATATACCCTATACACTTAACACTATACCCACAACCTTGAAAACTATCCCTCAACCCTATACATAAACCCTACACCCTCAACCCTCAACCCTATACCTTACACCCTCAACCCCATACCCTATGTGCCCTTGACCCTATACCCTAAACCTTATACCCTAAACCCTATACCCTAGGGCCTAAACCCTCACCCCTAAATAGATACATTATACCCTTAATTGTAAACCCAATAACCTCAACCCTATACCCAATATCCTCAACCCTAATACCTATACCATATGCATTTAGCCCTATACCCGCAACCCTGAAAAATATCCCTCAACCCTATACCCTCAACCCTATACCTTATACCCTAGACCATAAACCATAACCCTAAACCTTATACCTAACACTGTCAACCCTAAATCCTAAACCATGAAATGTGTTACCAATCATGCAAAGCTTAATAAGTAGGAGAAAGTTCACTGGGATTTCTATTTGTTGAAGAAAGCAACCAAGGGACTTTGAGGAAGAAATGTGTTAATAAAATTCTAGATTGTGAAAAAGATGAGAAACAAAAGAAAAAAGAGAGAGGAGTAACAAGGGATGGAGGGAGAGGTATACATGGAGGGAGTGAGAGACCTAGATAATGAGGAGATAGAGAGGTGATAACCTAGAGAGGGGCTTGAGAGAGAAAAGAGGAGAAAGATAGGGCTAAAGAGGGTTGGAGTGGTAGACAAGGAGTGACTAATAGACCTAAATAGGGGAAAGGTAGAGAGGTGAGGGGAGGGAGAAGAAAATGATAGAGAAGTTCACAAAGAGGGAAAGTGGGATAAGGAGGGAGGGAGAGAGGTGGAGACAAAGGGAAATAACAAGAGTAGGGAGAGATAAAGAGGTAAGAGACCTATAGGCCAAGGAGAGAGGGGTGAGAGACATAGGGGAGAGGTAGATATGAGAGAGATAGAGGTGGGGAGTGGTGGGTAATGAGACAAGGAGGGAGAGACCTAGAGATGTGGAGAGAGAGATGATAGGAGGGAGAGGTACCTAGTGATCGAGAGAATGGAGAGAGATGGGTGAGAAACAATAAGAGAGATATAGAGAGGTAGGGAGGTAAGGATAGAGATGGGTGTAAGGATGGAAGGTAAGGTAGTGAGGGAGAGAGGGTGGGAGAGACCTAGAGAGGGGAGAGAGGGGGGAGAGAGAAGAGAGGGAGATAGAAAGGGAAGTATTGATAGGTGAGTAAAAAGGGATGGAGGGAGTGAGAGACCTAGGGAAGGAGGAGGTAGAGAGGTGATGGCCTAAAGAGGGGAGGGAGAGAAAATAATGAAGAGAGAGATGGATAAGGAGGGATGGAGAGGTAGAAAAGGAGTGACTAAGAGACCTAGAGAGGGAAGAGGTGGAGAGGTGAGGGGGGAGAGAAAAAAATGATACCTAGTTCCCAAAGAGGGAAAGAGGGGTAAGGAGGGAGGGAGAGAGGTGAAGAGGGAGGGAAATAACTAGAGGGGAGAGATATAGAGTTGAGAGACCTACAACTTAGAGAGAGGGGTGAGAGATATAGGGAGAGATAGAGGTGAGAGTGATAGAGGGGGGGAGAGGTTGGTAATGAGACAAGGAGGGATAGGTAGAGAGGTAAAGAGGGAAGAAGGGAGGGACTTGGAGATGGGTTAGAGAGAGAGAGAGGGTGGGACAGAGAGGTAGTGATCGATAGAATGGAGAGAGATGGGAGAGAATCAATAATAGAGAGAGAAGAAGAGAGAGGTAGGGATAGAGATGGGGGTAAGGAGAGAAGGAAAAGTATAGAGGGAGAGAGGGTGGGAGAGACCTAGAGAAGGGAGAAAGAGGTGAGAGAGAGAAGAGAGGGAGAGAGAAAGGGAAGTATCAATAGAGAGGGAAGGAAGAAAAGAGCGAGTGAAAGGTAAAACCTCAACTCTCCATCATCAATCATAAACGATAAACTCTAATCCTTAATCAAAGCGTGGGAGAGAGAGAAAGAGAAAGAGAAGTTGGCTCTAGCATTTTAATAATACATTTTCATTTGGTGAGCACTAAATTTGGTGCTCACCAAATGGTTTGCATCAAGAAATACCAACCCTTTGTGTTGGAATCGGCTTGGGCTTCCAACCCAAAGGTTTGGATGACCATTTAACTATGCATTTTTTGAAATGGTAAAAAAATTCACATTTTTTGTCATGCTCTCCATCAGGTTTGCATGTGTTTCAATACAAATTTATAAAAATACCATGATGATGTTAAGCTCTCTCTTAGTTATCTAACCATGTAATTTTTTTCACATAAATTGATTATTTAAGTTTTTTATCTTTAGTATCTTTTGTTAGTGTGTCCATTTTTTTTTGTCAAAAACCAATATATTTTGGGTATAGTTTTTTACTCATTCATCAAATTTTGAAACAATTTACATTTTTAGAAACTAGACTCCATTCAATATGTATTGAAAAAAAATGATTTTTGATTATTTTTCAAAAAAATTAAGGGGAAGCATGCTCAAATTTATGTTTTATAGGATGTGCCCACTTTGAAAATTAGTAAAAGATAATATTCATTAAAAAATTAGCCAAAAAATATGGCATAAACTACATGGTGGTAGCTAATTTATCACCAAAGCAATTTTTGAAATTCTAAAAAAAAACATTTTAGGGGGAGCACACCTGACGCTATGTTATGTTATTTTAAAAAATAGGACCACTTTGTGTGCTCCCTCTTTTTGAAACCCTTAATCCATTTTCAAAAGAAATAGTAGTTTAGAAAAACAGATTCAAAGCACTACAACTAGATTGTTCTTGTTGCATCCTTAAATTTTGAGCATAAATATCTTCATTTTCTTGTCAAATATCAAACTTTGTTAATTTTGAAAAAGAAAAGAAAAAAGTTGCATCTTACAACCCCGTTTTTGTATCACGTCTTGGTACACTTACCCCATTGTTGGAGAGATTTCTCAAGATAGAATCTTTAATATCTCCCAAATAATACAAGCTATTGAGATGATTCTTCTACCATTGGATTCATTTTTCAACTTCATTCTTTAGTGTAATTTTTCAAGTCCATACATGCCCATTTAGGTTGACTTACTAAAAAAACGAAGTAACCATTTTTTACCTTTTAAGACTTTTGACTATCTTACACCCCTTAAGTGTCATAATAGGACCCAAAATAACTAAAGGGAAAAAGGAAAAATATTTTTTGTTGTGACTCAAGATTTCCCTTACACCACTAGATGCTCCTACATTAGTTTTGAGATTTGGGGAGTTATAATGGGTTAGTATTTGGAAGTGGAAGTGGACAATGAACTAAAACCATGAGGTTCTAAGGTCTTGTCAAGGCCTAGCTTCTAGGAAGGAACAATGGTTTAGGAGTTAAGAGCATAAGTACACCTGGAATTGAAAGCTTGAGGTTTTAGGTTCTAGGTTCCTTCCAAGATCTGGGATCTAGGGACATTCCAAGGTCTTTGTGGGTCCTAGGTCTTGGTAGGTGTTGAAGAAAAAGGAAAAAGCATGGAGCCTGAATAAAAAAGCATAATCCTCTAGAATTTTAGAAAGTCTCAATAGATAGTATAAAATATACAATTAATTTCACAAAACATATATTTCATAGGAAAAATAAAGTACCAAAGTTAAGACATTGTGCCTAAAGGGTCTTGTTTGTTCTTTTTGAACTAGATTGATAAAAGCTTCCATGGCTTTGCATTAAGATGTTATTTTGAATGTGGTAATTATGATTTAATGTGTAACTGATTGTTTATGTTTCAAATCTAGTTTTAATTTTGGTGTATTATATAAGAAATTTTCCTTCCAACTAAACAATGCACTATAGTTTATATGGTCTTCTCGTCTTGAAGAAAACAATTCTAAGAACTATGGTAATAGTTTATTACATCATTACTAGCAATAGTTATAGGACAATGATAGTTTACTTTTATTCGATAAGATAAGAAGTGGGTAGTAATGTCCATCAAGAAAAATTTATAAATATATTAAACTAGTTATCTTATTAGTTTCAACATGGGATGATAGGTATATATCATAAATGTTTGAATCAATGAAAGAATGCAATTTACATCTACTATTAAAATTTAAAAGGGGTTGTAAAGAACTATTCTAACTCCTTAACTATACTAACAAGTCTAGTTGAAAACTTCAACTAGTGATTAATTTGGCTCTATAATAATCACATTATGTTTCTATGAAAAAAAGATTTTTTTATAGACTACAAGAATCAAGTAGCCTCACTATAGTGCGCTTGGTAAACCTTTTTCACATGACTGGTGATGCTAGTGCGACATGCCCTCTAGTACCATAGGGATGGGGGGGAGATTGGACCTCATGACCTCTTGCCTGCAACTTGATGCTTTAGCAAATCGAGCTAGGCCCCCCACCCCAACAAAGATAAAAAAAATTGTTTTTGATAGAAAAAGCAAGGTTTTTGAAAGGGCCCTAATCCCTTTTACAAAGAGAAATATAAGGCAATAAACACAACTAGACAAGAAAGGACAACCAAATAGAATAGCAATAGGACTACAGGAAATAGAGCATTACAACATAAGAAACACCACCCGATTTTTTGTTTGTTGATAATTATCTAGCTTTTGTGTTATTGATATGATCCTATAAGGGTTCTATGATTTTTTATTTTTCATTTTTTATTCTAAATAATAATGGTGGAAATTGATAAATTTGTTGCACATACAACCACTAGAGTTAATGAATTCATGGGAGGCAGTTAAGCCATGTCAGAAACCCAAGCGTTGTGTTGCACAACACAAGGAGACCAAGGGTGGACACCTTGCAACAATACCCCCAGTGCTAGCAAGGGGTTCAAACCCATGACCCAGGATCTAATACCAATTGTTGCACATACAACCACCAACGTTAATGAATCTATGGGAGGCGGTTAAGCCATGTCACGAACTTGAGTGTTATGTTGCACAACACAAGTAGACCAAGGGCACACACCTTGCAACAAAATTGAGATCTTGATGTGAAAATAGTTGAATTTCCCTACCTATTGTTAAGCATTATTAGTTGAGAGGAACCATAAAAGGAATCATGATGATGTATGAAATAGTAATAAAATAATTTATATGCTTTTTATTAATCAATATAAATCTATGCATTTTGGCTTTAGTTTTAAATAGATATTGGTTGATAGTGATTTGTTACACTAAATGGTTTTACTCCCCTTCATAGTTTTTCTTCTATAGCATTGTTTCTATTTCACTTGCATGAGTATGTTCCTTGAGAGATAGAGGTTAGGAGAATTACATTGGACTATGATTCTATTTAGAAGCAACTATTTTGGTAGTGTTGACTAATTTAGATCTTTCTAATCCAAATCAGTCATAAAAGATCAAGGAGGGTTATTTTTTACACCGAAGGCGTATCCAATATGAAATGAAACAACCTAAAATATTAAATCGACGGCTGAATACTTCGGGGAGACGATCAAACTTATCTTGGACGTTAATATTTTTCCACCACTCTTTTATCTTGTTTACCCCTGAAGTCAGTCGACTGGCTTTTGAGATCAACGGCGTCGAGTTCTGCATAGACGTGCAAGACGATGTAATGCATCGCAATGTCACATGTTTTTATATGTAAGACTTTTCAGCAGACAACAGTGATTGAATCTGCGCGCTCCATTGATTGGAAATTTTAGTTTCACAAGGCGGCCACGTAACTCGTTTATCATATTCATTGCTCAGCTCATAAATATTCCTTCCTCATTTGCATCTTTATAAAGAGTTGTGGTGAGTTGCGCACACCACAGCATTCAATAAGGAAAGTGGCCCGTTTCTTCTACTGCTTTTTAAGAGAATTTGTCGCGCAATTTTATAAAGAAAATGGGCATTTCAGTTTTAGATTTGAAAAACATTGACGAAGAGACAGAGAGGTGATCATGGCCGAAGAAACAAAGGCCTGCGAGAATACTGGTTTCTTTCAGTTGAACACAATTGAACATATTTTTTGTTTTGATCGTTTTGCTACCTTTGATTCATATAGCAGAAAGAAAGATGAAGTGATTTCATTCTGTGTTTGCAGTTTTTGAACTATGGCATAGAGTATGAACTTGTGGACCGTGTAAAGAAAGTTTGCTTGGAGTCCTATAAGCTTAACAGAGAGCAGAGCTTCAATGATTTTTTGCCTATAAGGTTTTTAGAGCAAGCAACGTGACTAAACTGCTGAACGAATTTCATCCTCACCAGCGCAAAGATGCAGTAAATTCTTTGGCATACGAGGCAGACTACCCTAGTAGACATGCATGCAAAAAGTGGAAGCATTAACAAGGCACGTGAACTATTTGACAGAACACCTGAAAAAAATGTTATCTCATTGACTGCAAAGATTGCAGGATATATACAAAATGGATTTTTTGAAAAGGCTTTAGAAACTTTGAAGCAAATGAAATTGGTAGGTGTAAAGCCAAATTCCACAACCTTCGCTAGTATCCTCCCTGCCTGTGCCAAAATGGGAGCTTTGGAACAGGGTATGGACATCAAAGCATCGTGGAAGGAGGATTTTTTCAGATATTATAGTTCGAAATACTCTGGTAGACATGTATGCAAAATGTGGAAGCATAGAAAAGGCACGTGAACTGTTTGACAGAATGCCTAATGAGAGGTTATGTCATGGAATGCAATGATCACATGATATGCACCAAATGGATTTTTTTTAAAGCTTTAGAAACTTTCAAGCAAATGCAATTGGCAGGTGTAAAGCCAGACTCCACAACTTTTGCGAACATTCTCCCTGCCTGTGCCAAAATAGGAGAATTAGAACAGGGTATCGACATCCATCAAAGCATAAAGAATAGAGAAATTTTATCAGATGTTGCAGTTGCAACTGCCCTGGTGGACATGTATGCAAAATGTGGAAGCATAAAAAAGCAAGTGAAATGTTTGAGATGTCAATCTCATGGAATGCAATGATTGCAGGATATGCACAACATGGATTTTGCAAGATTCTCTCAAAATCTTTGATTTAATGAAGCACTCTAGAACATATTATAAGCTTTGCTTGTGTTCTATATGTATGCAGCCATGCAAGTTTAGTGGATGAGGACTGTACATACTTCAATCACATGAGTAACCCTTATGCATTACATCTGCAGTTGATCATTATGTTTGCATGGTTGATCTTCTTGCCCGGGTTGACTATCTTTAAGACACTCTACACTTTATCATTAAGATGTCAATTAAACTTATGGTGGTTGTGTGGATGTGTTTTTTGGGTGCTTTTAGATCGCATATGAATATAACTTAGGAGTATTTACAACAACAATGCTTTTTGATTTTTGATTTGGATGCAATTTTAACTATTAATCTCACTTCTCTCAATATCTATTTCCCTTTTTAGATAGCTCTTATCTCTCTCCCTCTATCTCCTAGTCTCTCTCTCTTTGTGTGTGTGTGTGTGTCTATCTCCTTCTTCCCTCTTTGTATATCCCTCTTTCTCATGTCCTCTCTCTTTATTTTTTGTGTCTCACTTTATTTTTTTCTCTATCTTCTTACCCCTCACTCTCTATCTCACTCTTCCCCTTCTATCTCTCCCTCCTTCTATCCCTATCTCTCCCTCTCTCTATCGTAAACATAACGTGAGACTATTGGTAATGGAGCGTGATTATTTTCCTCTTTCAAAGGTTTTGTTTTTGTCATGTTTGGATCCCTATAAGAGGGTGCATAGTTGATTTGGACCTATCACTTCTCCATTGAGACCTTTGTTACACAAAAAACATCGTTTGCTAAATGATCTACAAATTTACTCATGTATTGCAAAACATATGCAAAAAAAGAAGGCAATTTTTTCCTAATTGACCTTCCACACCTCTTCGGCGTACCCATTGCACACCAAGGTGCAATTGCTAGTATTAATTCTCTCATTACTCATATGGTGGGTTTTAGGGGTCTTTGTTTAGTTAGGTAAGTTTTTGAGTCTGTAACGTGGTCATTCTGACCTTTTGAAAATGATTTACCATTTAATCAGCTCTTAGATTAAGTGTGTAGTAACAAAGCTTTTAAAGTAGTCTTGGTTTGATCTTAAATGACATGACGTTGTCAACTCAACGTTGTATGTGTTTGGAAGGAGTTTTGTTTTGATAAGACTTTGTCTAATAAGTATAGGTCGAGCAGCTCTAGTGTTCTAGGGTTTTTTCATATATGGACTCTTTGCATAACTGTTTGCCATCATGGCGGCCAGGAGTGATCAGGTTGCAGTTGTGGGTTACTAAGAAGGTCCATTTTGAATACAACATGATTCATGCCCAGTTTCAACAAGAATGCATACAGTGAGTTCTTCATTGTTTTTCAGTTTAGATATTGTTTACACTGTTTAGGGCGGTAGAACGTGAAGATGTATTTATTTTGAACCAAAGAAGGCTTTGGAACCTTTGCACTAAAGTTTAAAGACAGTTCTATAACTGAGGACTTCTAGGCAGCTATAGAAGCACACAAAGGCAGATCACTGGCTGAGTTGAAAATACTGGAGAATTTGCCAGAGTCTGTTAAACAGAAATGTTTGCACTAAAACTTCTTGAAAATCATCTGAAAAATATCAATGTAGATAAGAATGATCTTCAAATAATAACCATGTTAGATCCCTTTTTTGAACTTCTACATTACTGTCTCAAATCCAAATATGAAGGAGTTACATCACACTCTGTAAAATGCCTGGCTTTACCATTGAGATTCCACCTTCCGTCCATTGATGTTCTAGGGGGAAACATTCTCTCGTTGGTTTTTGATATGGTTCAGAAATCAGGAAAGATTCATAGTCCCTTGATGCAGTCTTCTATCAATTTACTTATTGTGCTATTAAGACATGCAAATACAACCATGTCAGATGTTCAGTTAAAATGCTTCTACAGTTTCCAGTTTCCATTGATTTGGAGAGTAGCTTAAATACCTTTACACTGTCACTTTTAAGGGCAGTCAAGGGTGTCATGACAGTGGCATCACATAGAAATGGAAAGGGTTTTATAGGATAGCACAGCAGATTAAATGGCCTCTGTGATAAGTACACAACAGTTAGATTCAGCACTTAAGACGAAGACACTGCCAGAGTAACAGGATCTAGCTCCCCTGAGGATGTCAGGACTCTTTCTTTAAAGGACAGTTCCAGCTTAAAAGAACTTGCAGAAAGTCAGATCAAATACCGTATGTGATGGATTGGTGTAACCTGCCATGCCAAATGATTTCAATAAACCCTTTTGGTAACAAATTAAAGGAAACTTGCAGCATGAATGGAAAATTAGATGATGGTGTCAAAATTTTTGAAGTAGTGGCAAACAGAGTGACTCCAAACAAATGATACATCATAGTACAAGAAATTTATCCGCCATTGCAAAGGACATGTTTGACAATTTAGATGTAGAGAATGGTGAATGTTGTATCTGTGGAAACAGTTGCTAGTAGATACAGCGAAGATGATTTGGAGGGTGATCATGGAACACATTCAATGTTTGCAGGGAGGACATTTTAGCGAACGGAAGGCAGCTGAGTTGACCCAGATTATTGTGGGTGTTGTTGAGGCCTGCCATTCACTGGCTGTTATGCACACTGCAGAGTCATCTAACGCCTGAGAATTTTTTTGCTTGTAAACAACGATGATTCATTGTTGAAGGCAATTGATTTCGGGATATACGTTTTTTTAAAACCTGGCCTCGTGTTCAGTGATGTTGTTGGAAGCCCATACTATGTTGCTCCAGAAGTTTTATGCAAGCAGTATTCCACAGGCAGACGTGTGGATAGCTGGAGTCATTCTATACACATTGCTTAGTGGAATTCCATCATTTTGGGCAGAAACACAACAGGGAATTTATGATGCTGTTCTACTAATGCACATTGTTTTTGAATCAGAACCTTGGCCTTCAATTTCTGAGAGTGCCAAGGATCTTATCAGAAGAATGCTTACTGAAGACCTAGCTCAGCGCATCCATGCACATGAAGTTCTATGTCATCGTTGGATATGTAAAGATGGTGACTTAAATGCACCCCTATGACCTTGAATGTGCCCTGTGTGGTGGTCTAAGTGGTGCATTTAAAAAAACCCTAAATTTCGTGTGTTTTCTGCTTTATTGGGGGTCGCGATAAGTTTAGGGTGGTCGGTTTTTGACTGGAACTGCGTCGCCAAGCTTTGATGACTCTGCCCTACACGCGCTCGAGTGATTTGTGGCCGCCATCGACTCTGCAGTCTGCCCTACATACACGCGCAAACAGGTTCCTTTCTGCTTTGAAATTTTAGCTTTGAACAGGTTCCTTATGTGCAATGACAAAGGATAAATGCTTATCTTTGCCTTCTGATTTCTTTCCGTCTCATGTATTGGCATATCTTTCCGTCTCACTCAAATCACACTGAGTTCTTTTCCTTCTGATTTGCTCCATGAGCTACACCTCGTGACAGATCCTAATTAGGGGAGAGGACCCGGTAGCTGTGCACCCTAACTTCATGCTTCTAATTATCCTACGTGGAAATTTCAAATCACTCCCAATTTTTTACAGCAGCTTGCTTGGCAAGTCCCCTGCTTATGACTTTAGTTTCAGGTCCACATCATTAAATATGATGCCACATCAGCAGGCTTTATGTCAAGGTGTCCAAAAAGCCCTCTAAAAAAAGTGAAACCAATACTTGTGCATTCACATCATGGGTAGTTCAGCACTGATGTGGCATCACATGATTGGTTGCTTTTTAAATCAAAGGAATACATTTTGTTTAATTATGGGTAGTCAAGTCACAACTATTGGGCATTATATAAACAACTACTATCACAACTATTGGACATTATATAAACTACTACTATCACAACTATTGAAACATGCTCAACTACTGGGTCCTCTCCCCTACTCCTGTGTATACTATCATAAGAAAACACATACAATTTGATTACAATATTATTTGCACATAATGTACTTCACAATTTATTGATCAATATTTGTCTGTCACCTCAATGTATGCAATATTAGGGGTATATACAGGTGCTTGTCCTTTGGCACTGCCTAAATTATTCATAGCATTATTTAATTACAATTATAGCGCAGACATGCTTGTAGTGAACGACAACTTGCATGTATCTCGAAATACATCATATCCTTAAATACAAATTATGCATGATTATCTCCTTATCCCTACTTATGCTTGTGCATGATACTTAGTCATGCACTCTCTATCCATAGCCAAATACTAATCTAAGTGCTATGATATCACACGTTGCAATCAGGTACTGATAATCTGGAAAGGTTACTGTTATCCATCTATTGATCTTACTTTTTATTTGTTAGATTTGATGTTGGGTGATCTTCACATTGCAAAAAGGGAAACCATAGGAACTGCTGCCTTCTTGTAATCTTTTGGACGAACTTAGACATTGGTTTCTGCTTGAGATTGATTAGATCAGCTCTTTGCCTTGTGCTATACAACCTTAATTTTATAAATATTTGTAGACTCATTGCGTTTATGTCCTTTCGATGATTTCTCTTTACATTCAAAGCATAAACCATTTGAGTACAAACCAACAATAATAGTTATATCTACAGTTCTTGTTCTGCATTGTTGGAAGGTTAAATTATGAAGAGGCTTATCGTTTGTTCTGAAATTAGGATTTATCTTTAAGATCAGAAGCTGGCCAGGTTGGGTTGTTCGAGGGTGGCTATGAGCAATTTGTGAAAAAGCTTCTGCTTGTCATACAACTTCTATGCTCCCAGGCTTTGTTGCTTTCGCATTACCTCTGTTGGAATTCTTTTATTTTGTGCAATGCAATGTAATCAGTGATATGAATATAAACAAAAAAAATTCTATTTTCTACAATTTATGAGTTAAAATCTCTATTTTATTTGCTCTCTGCATCTCTATGCTATAGAAATGACCTTAAGTTTCAAAAAAAAAAGCTTTTGTCTCTTTTTCTACAATTTTTTACATTTTTTTTCAAATCCGATTTTTTCAAAAAATCCTAATATTTTGGTTTGCTGATTTTTTCGCCAAACGATTTTTGCTGCTATGGTTTCATGTATTCTGTGTTGAGTGGATACTGAAGAATACATTCAAGAAGGGCCAGATTGAGCCCATTGCAGAGCTGGAATTCTTTCCAGAGAGTTCAATTTCAATTTACACCATTTATCATGGACAGTCAGGGATGGTAAATGCAAGAGGACTTGATTGTTGCAAATGAAAGAGAGAGGGTGTTAATGTAAGGACTTGCTGACAATGGCAGTCCTAGATGAAATGCATAGTGGGCAGTGAACAAGGGCAGGAACGGCAAGTAGTAGCAGTCATGTCAAAGCAATAACCTTCTACAGTGGACTGTCCACGATAAAGAGAGAGTGGACAGAGTATAGTGACAAGGGCAGTTTTCATGACAATAAATACAGATGTAAAGGTTATCAAACAAGGTAGGACAGGCCAAACCACAAATGACAAGAAGACCGTGATAAAACACTTGAAAGTACAGCCATCTTGTTAACACTGGTGACAGTAAAAAACTGTACAGGCAAAAGAGAATTTCAAGTGGAAGTTGAACATGACGATGTAGATGCAGAAGTAGCTACTAATGGACTGCCATTGCAACCTAGACTGAAGCAACCTGAAACTGAAGTCCCAAACATAAATGAAGCTGATAATACAACTGGGATTCATGATGGTAGTGGAATTGCCTCACCCACATCTCTGCCATCATGTACTTCATCTGGTCAGGTAGAAGGAATACAGAGGTTCAAAGATCAGATCAACTGAAGGTGCTACCATATGGAAGACCATCCTAGTCCTGAAAAGAAAATGGCTCTTAGAAAATGGGATAATGTAGGCAATTTTGAAGGAATATGAGAATGTTTAACGAACTCTTTGAAATGAGATGTAGAAAGAGTCCTTTCAGTTGCAGAACCTTATACTGCAACTTCCCCTACCTGGTCTAAGGAAGGGAAATTTATGAAGTCTATGTATTTAGTAGTTATAGAAAAGGAGCAAGTTGTTTGCTGGTATGGAAACCCACATGTTCAGGCCTGTAAGGATATTGACATGTCATCCTCTAATTCTGTTATAGATATTATAGATTCATGTAATTGGCCTGATGTTGACAGCTCTGATTCTGAGTGTGAACTTCTGTGAAAGATCCCTAATTGGGTTTGAAGTTTGAACTTGTGCATACAGTAGAGAATCTCAAAGTGCAACTGTCATGAATGGATGTGTTTCCAAAAGTCTATTCTAGACAAGTCCAAAGGGCATACATGACAGGGCAGTCTCAAGTGGCAGTGACAATACCATCATGACAACGGATTATGCATAAATAAGGACAGTTCATTGTTATTTTCAAATCATCCAAGCTTGAACAATAGAGAAGATATCTTGACTATTGAAGAGAGAGTTAAGTCAACAGAGGTTAAACGAATAAATAACAGAATATCATGACAATATGTCACAGTGTCATTACAGTCAAGTATGCACCAAGCACAGTGACAGCAACAAGGTACAGTGACAGTTAAGATGTATTGGCATGAAACCTTTTCATGACAGTTAGTAAGAGGTTTCTGATGAAAGATTACAGGACCAGGCTCATAAAAGACATTAACAAGACAATCCAAGATCACGGTGGAAGATAATGCATAGCATAGGTATTTGGGAAAAGAGGAGCAGACATTTGAGAGTTAATGGACAGTCCTATAGAGGAGTAAAGGACAATTTGAAAGGATTTGGAAATTGCTTACAGAGAAGCTATAGTGAACAGGTTTTCTTTTCATATCGAGCAATTGGGGATTATAGTCAAGGGCAGTGAACAGTAAAAGGAAACTTGTGAAGAATAAGCACAATGACAGTCCTAAAAGAAGTGTCTAATATGCATAGATCATGAAGACTGTTACTGCAGTTTGTAGATCTACTGATTGATATTTCATTACAAAGAAACTTCAAAAGGTAAGTCACATAGAAGAATGAACATATAGGAGTGACAGAGATCACGACAAAAAGTTTTAAGACATGAGACAAATGGCAAAATCTATCCCTTAAAGATTTCATACACCCCTAAGAGGCTTGTAACTTTTTCAAATCTTTTCCCACATACTTTATTAGCAGATTTGAGGAAAGCTTCAACATTTGGGGAAGTAATCAGCAATTATGAGCAGTTGGAGGACATCTAGGGGCAGTTTGGTGGGTTGTGCAAAACTGATGGAGAGTATACAGGGCAGTTTGACCCAGTTTGGAGCATCTCCAAGCATCTAAGAGTTTTTCAAGGAGTCTTGGCTGATAAATAGGGTCAAGGCAAGAAGTTTTCTTTATTCAAACACTTTTTTGGAGCATTTTAAGGGGCTGGAATGTAGGGATGACAGTTTTGGATGCCCAAGAAGGTTTGACCCAGCCAACTAAATCAAACACATGTCATTCACTTGCAACACATGTTCGTAATATCTAGCATGGTATTGGACGGTATATTAGCAAGCCTAAGGGCAGATTTTTTGGGAGTTCTTGCTATCTTCACAATGTATTGTAACTTGTTTCCAAAGTTCTTTCAAGTTGGAGGAGCTTTGTAACTCCATTTCTCAAGTATATGCAGCTGTTTGTAAGCATCTTTTATCAATAAAAGACAAGTATTTTGCCTTCTTTTATCTATAGTTTGTGTGCATGTACAAATTATTGATATATTTTCTGTGATTTATATTCAAATCCTCAATGTCTGTTTCATTTCTTTCAGCACCTTCTTGCAGAGATGTACGTACCTTATGCAGGTTATAAGTTATGACAAAGGTTTGAACAACTTCTAACTATGAAAACATCTAAATTTTCCTCTTAGAACTGGAAAACTTCATCTTTCCTATGAAATATTAATTTATAAGTATGTCCAAACTTGAGTTGTGCATGAAACAACTTGTTCATTTGATCATATTGTGCCTAAACAACAGTATAGGTTTTGAATCTTTTTGGTGCACCACCTTATTAATCATAGGTTTCATTTTATGTTTCCTTTCACCCTTTTTGCAACATGCAGCAATAGGTTAGGTTAATTATGTGAAGTCTCTAAGGGAACCAACCCTCTCTAGAAGAACTCTTTTCCATCATAGGTGACCCACAATGTGGAAGATTTCCCATGTTTCACTAGTAGGCTGAGTTTGCAACTTAGCAAGGGTGCACTTCTAAGTGAGAACAAGTAGCCTTTAAACAAGGGATACCTTGGTAACTCATGTTTGAGGGGAGTTCTTAAGAAATAGGTGCATGGGTTAAGATTTTTCCTAAAATTTATTATCTCTCTCTTTTTTATGCTTCATCTTGAGATTGAAATTGGAATTAGATGGTGATGAACTCACCTTCCAATTTATATGTCCCTACTATATAGCCCTTTGTAAACAGATAGTTAACTTGTTGTCTTTATGCTTATCTACTACAATGTTTATTATCTTTCGATTTTCATAATCTACTCCATTCTTGAATGAAATTTTAGAGTCACTTTTCTTATGGTTTGTGTTGGTGTGAATGTATATGAATGCCTCTAGACTTATATAAACTAAAATTGTCAATTTTGTGTGTTGATAATTATGATAAATATGGATGGTATGGGTTAGCCTCATGGCCCTAGTGACATCTTTTCTTCCAAGAAATAAGGGCATGGAAAACATAGCCATGACATGAACCTAAATTAATGAAGGAGTCCTAATAACTTTGTATATGTGAGATAAGAGGGATTCGTTGCACACGGGTCTCTTCGTTCTCAAGAGATCACTAGGGAACAAACTGCCCTTAACCACCTCAATGCGAAAGGATTGTGAAGGAAGTACGTACACGTTAACTTTCATAGGGAACTGCTTTATAGTTCGAGGGAGTGAAACTGCTAGATTCTTGCCTCAGACAGAGGAGCTTTCAGCCAAAAGATAGAGCATCGATTCAGGACGCAAGTGCGGCATGTTGTCATCCAAAGAGTGTGTTGGCATCCTAAGCAACAGAAAGCTCAGGAGCTCAAGTAGGCAGAACCATGCTTCACTTACTAACTCGGATCAAAAGTATGTTGAGTAAAATAACCAAATAGGAAGTAGAAGACTTCGAACAAAATACAAGGAGAGTTGGGAGAGAACTCACCTTCAACTGGACATTTGAGTCTTCACTCCAAGTCCCACTTTGCGACCTACACACAGAAGAATGAGGGGAAAAGGTTGGGGTCGTATAGGGGTTTGCCTCAATCAGACTCCCATTTTGGTGTTCCCACCTCCATGGATAGCCAAGTTGGAAAGGAGTGTAAACAAAGCATGTGGTAAAAGCAAAACCCGCTTCAGGAGTAGAACTCGCACCACGAAGTAACAATTGAACAAGTAAGAGAAAAGAGTAAGAGCTAGAGAGTGTTACCCACGGGCCTAGACCCTCTCCGGAGTGCACAGACACACTGTTGTGCGCTTGCTTGAGAGTTGTAGCTATTTGGAAGGACCTTAGTCTGGCATGGCTTTGCTTGCGAGAGTACTGTTGTCAAGAATGAAGAGAACTCAAGAATAAAAGTATGGAGAGAGCTTGATTGAATGGCTTGAACCCCCAAATGAGAGCAAGAGAGGGATTTTTGTTGCATGCAAGGGCGACAAAGATCCATTACATCCGAATTCTGACTGCTAGGACATGTGTCGAGAGAGTCAAGATTTGAGATTCCCCATTTCAAACTCAGAAAACCACCAAGATGCTAGCACGCCGCATAGACGTTTGTCTGCCGCGCAGGCGTCCAAGGCCTAGATTTTTGGGAAACATGTCGCTAGGCTTTTGTTGCTCTGCCATTGGTCCACATGAGGTCAAAATCGCAAAATTGTGACTCATGGGATTTTTGCCATTAATGCTCTAAGGTGTCATAAATGCTAGGAAAAAGTGCAAAAAAGTGGAATTACCCCTAGGTGTTATTCAGCGACATTACATTTTTCTCCCACTTTAGTGGGCTCAATTTTGGGAAAAATCAGCCACACTAAAGTAGAGAAGAAAAATTTCACCTCAAATTTGAATTTTACAAATTTGTGTGCTAGGAAAAGGGGCCTCAGAGGCCACTGAGGTCGAGTTAACGGGTACTAAGGTCGAGTTAACGGGTACTGAAGGTGCCTCCAACAACTGAGCTCAACAAGTAGTGTCAAAGCAGTTCCGAAGAATTAACCAAAACTTTAACCTACAAAACTCAAATTTTAGGTCAACTTTGAAAATCAGAAGAAGCTACCACGGCGAGAAGAATGGTCAAGAAAAAGTTGTTGATTTGGAAGAAAAATATGATCAAGAGGTGACTATATGCCCCCTCCTGAGTTTGTCCCTAGCTAGGTGGGGTAAATTTAGGAGAAACCGGGGAGCCACAAACTCTAGGAAAAATGGGCCCCTGGGGGCCTATATATACCTAGGTGGGCCTGTAGAAGGGTCATTTTTACTATTCACTGTGATCAAATTGTTGACTTTTGTGAGAGAAAATTCAGAAAAATGTTGAGCAGGAGGGAGTATGAGGTGCCTAGACTAGAGTAGTTGTGCAACAACATAGCCGAGGGTTGCAAGGTGGACCAGGTAGGTCTCAAAACTTCATTTTTGTGAATTTAAGCTCTTTTTTAGCATTTTTTTCTCGTCCAGTTGCGCAAGCGTCCATTTTGGGCACTCACATCCAAAATGTGTGCTACCATCTAGGATATGTGCTGGCATCCTAATCCTACAATGGCATCTCGAGGATGTGTCATTGTCGTTGAGGCATCCATGGCAGACGGGGATGTATGTGCGACTCACAGACGTCTACACAATGCGCATAAGTCTTAAAAAAAAATGGTTTTTAAATTGAGATTCTATGTTCTGACTTAGAATTTCTTCCACTTTTGCAAGAGTATCCGGAGATTCATGAGTATCCAAGAGGGTCAGCTTACCGACTAGTTCACAAGCAAAGGGACCGTCTTACTGCAGATGAGGTCACACACCTGGACCAGGTCGGTCTCTGGCATGCATTCACCATGCCAGGGATGCGCTACCACGAAAGGATGTTGACGATGCTAATGGAGCAGTGGGATGCCACCATGTCATCTTTCCAGTTGCCAACTGGAGAGATGATGATCACACTTAAGGATGTCTATCGGATCCTCAGACTATCCATTCGCAGATGGCGGGTGGCCCTCGATGATACCACATGAGAGCAGACAGAGGGAGTCCTCTACTGCTCGGGACAGACGGACGATGGCGATGGCACAAGCCACATCTATACACACTGGTATGACCAGGTGCAGACCACTGCATCGCCACTGCGCTGAGTGATGGTTGTGACTATTGCATTTTGGATCATGATAAAGGGGCGGGGCTCTCACCTACATGGGGGCCTCGTCCATACTATTAGAGAGATAGTAGAGTATATGACATTTTTTCCCTAGGGGTGCAGTGTATTAGCGCACCTATACTAGGAGTTAGGCCAGTACGTCCATTATGAGTACCACAGCCTTACTGCGTGCACACTTTTGCAGGTGTGGGCTTTCGCCCACATCATGTGCATGAGGCCAGTCGGTTTTCCCCAGCAACAACCATATCACGTCCCCATGGCCCACTCGTATGATATGATAGGGTAGTGAAGGTATGGGGACTTACAGTTTTGGTGGTTATAGTATGATACTCTTAAGGCAAACGAGGTCAAATGGAGACCCTATCAATTTTTCTGATGGGTAGATGATGGCAGGTTCTTGAGGAACCTGTAGCAGGACCATTTTCTAGTAGGTTGCCACGATTATATCATTGTACCATACTACTGGAGTCGGGTCATGTGACAGCATGGCCATGTACAGACGATTCCTCTAGATGTTCCCACATATACGAGGGCCTATAGGAGCGCGGCCAGACCTGGTGATCAACCCTACCCCACCATCACCGATTTTGTCCCCTTTGATGATGATGAGCCCGATCACAATTTGCTACCTATAGCACCAACATATAATGTCGAGATCCCTGTAGACTTCAGAGGGTGGTGGGATAGGCACTGTCCTCCTGTGTTCGGCAAGGGCATCACTAGTGGGGATCTGGACCCACAAGGGGGCGTGCCCCCTCCACCTCCATAGGACAGATGGAGAGGGCGGCAACAGGCCGGTGATGAGGAGGAGGCGACACCACAAAGGTCGAGGCAGTGGAGGAGGTCAGACCCCATAGTAGCTACCCCTGTCTCGTCGGTGCCACCAACATCTACTACTACAATGTCGGCAACCTTGGTGGCACTAGGAGCGGCTGTCGATACTAGCGGTGTGGGTCCCAGTCTCACTCCTCACCTGACCCCACATGGCAGCCAGGAGACCCGGGTATGTAGAGCATGTTGTTTATATTTTGGTACTCTCAATTTCTTTCGTTTATGATTACACACATATATGCCATGTGATATTGATTTTTCTCTTTCTTTTTGTGGTTGCAGAGGATGTATAGGGATGGATTGGGCTCATGGCTCAGTGCATATCAGAGGTGACCCCTAATGTGCTTGTTTAGGGGACGGTCCGCGAGGCTTTCCGGCCAGTGTCTACGAGGCAACTGCCCACATTTTTGAGCCGAGTACACCTAAGGACCGCCTACCACGAGCGGGGAGCAGAGATTGTCTAGCTAACTGCAAAGGTTACCACTATTCGGGTACAATGCGACTAGTTGTCAAGGAAGTTGGGAACAATGCTTGGGGAACGAGATGCGGCAGTGACAAGGGTCGACGCCACCAAGCAGGCACATGACACCCTTCAAAGCCACCTTGATGACCTCGATGGGCAACTAACAACTGTGATCCCGATAGATGTTCAGTAGCTACAGCTGGACCTGACACAAGTATGGATGACTATATGATTGTTGCAGGGAGAGATCAAGGGGATGTGGGTAGCTTTGTCTGCATCATGCTTGCATCGATCCTAATCTATGACCACCATGCAGCCTCTCCCCATCAGTAGTAGCCAGAGCTAGAGAGCTCAGGGAGCCATGCGCCACAACCATGGGGGCTCCTTATTTTGTATATCATTTTTGTAGCGAGAGATACATATATATATATATATACTTGTAGATCTTTTGTATAGACACATATTCAATAGCCACTCATTTTTTATAAGTGGCCCGAAACATGTACATGACATTTGATACATACACTCATATATATATTTATATATATATATATATATATAGGTTTTGACATCATGGCATTGTGTATTTTGATGTGCATGTTTTTATTTTCATGTATGTTGATGCTATGGATATTACATGCTCATATGGATGTATATTAACATTAGATGCTAACATGATTTAATAAACACACATGGTTGTATGTCAATTAAATACAATAATGATCTCATTTCCTTAAAATATGTAATGTGATGCATGGATTCCTAGCATAGTAAGACACATGTATGTATATCGTTTGCACACACACGCACATGGTCATATCATAACACAAAAAATTCACAATGTGTTAATGAACAATGTCAACATACGCAGTGCTACTACCCCTTTAAAGAGAGAACACCCCACACATGTCACATGGGACACTACGCATAATATCGACAAAGGTGCATTGCATTAATGGGCTCTTTTAGAGGCGTTCCATCCATGGATGATAATTTGTAGGCACCCGAACCATACACAAAGACAACAATGTAAGGGCCTAACCATTTAGGACTAAATTTCCCTATCTGATCAGGTGGCGCATTTACATTTCTCTGAATTTTGCAAAGAACTAGGTCTCCCAGCTTAAAGGTCCTAGCAAGCACATTTTGGTTATATTGTCTTGATAGTGATCGTTGATAAGCTTTAAGATGATCGAGGGCCTGTAATCGGCACTCATCGAGCATCTCTAGCTGATGCAAATGATTGGCTCGGTAGGTTTCATCGTCAATTAATCCTTTTAAGGGAAACCCGTAGGGATGAAATTTCCAACTCCAAAGGCATGATAGCTTCGGCACCATACATGAGGTTGTAAGGCGTTGTTCCCGTTGTCATATAGACACTCATACGATAGGCCCACAAGGCATACATTAACTGAATATGCCAATCTTTACCATGTTTATTAACTATTTTACAAAGAATGAGCTCAAGAGTTTTGTTAGATGCTTCTACTTGGCCATTAGATTGTGGATAGTACGGCATAGAGAATCTATGTTGAATATGAAATTTCTCTAGGAACTACTTGACTTCCTTATTCTTGAATGGTGTACCATTGTCAAAAACAAGTGTAGCAGGCAATCCAAAATGAGAAATAATGTTGTTCAGAAGAAAGCTGCAGATAGCTTCGACCCATTTCGTGAAGTAATCTGTAGTGGTAATAATAAAGGTATGTCCCTTGGAAGAAGGAGGTGATATTTTTCTAACAATATCCAACCCCCTTTTTGTGAACGGCCAAGGAGAGATCTGATTTTGCAACTCTTGGGTAGGTGCGTGAATGAGACGACTGTGTTGTTGAAATTGAAGGCACCTTTTGATGAAATCAAAGGAATCCTGTTCCATTGTTTTCCAATAGTACCCCATGTGTACTAGTTTCCTCACCAGGGATTTACCTCCAAAGTGTCCACCCCTAGAGCTTGAATGGGCTTATTTAAGGGCGAGGGGTATTTCTACTTTAGTGAGACATCGCAGAAGTAAGTCGTTATAAGATTTTCGATAGAGAACATTAGATAAAATGACATAACGTGATGAAAGCTTTTGTACGCGAGTGCGATCATTATTTGTCGCATCATCAAGAAAGTTTCTAGTCTTCAAGTAGTTATAGATACTAGAGAACCATTCTCCTGAGTCTACGTGAGAACACACAAAGGCCTCAGATTCAGGTTGATCGGAAACTGTTGGGGTTCATAGGACCTGAACCACGAAGTGGTATTCTTTTGTATCCTCCTCCAAAGGTACCAAGGAAGTATCGCTTGTCATGGCATCCGTGTGTTTGTTTTCCCTTCTAGGGATGTTGTCTATCGTGAAAGAAGAGAATCAATTAAGCAAAGCAAGGTCTCGATATCGAGACAACTTATCTTGTTTAGCTTGATAGGTTCCCGTAATCTGATTCACAATAAGCTTAGAACCTCCTAGTATGCAGAGATGTTTTATCTTTAATGCAATCGCGACACACAAGCTAGCAATAAGAGCTTCATACTCAGCGATGTTGTTGGTACAAATATAATCCAATCGGAAGGATTAATGGACCGGTTTTCCTTCAGGCGATATCAAGACCACACCCACTCCGGAACCAGTCTGACACCTCAATCCATTGAAATACATCTTCCATTCAAGGTAGTAATCAATTGTGAAAATATTCTCATCAGGAAATAAATCCAACCCTGGGAAGGAGCGAGATGAGGGAGTGTCTGCCAATTGATTGACAACCGCTTGACCCTTTATTGGCTTCTAAGTTACGAACTTTATATCGAACTCATAAAGCAACATAACCCACTTCACTAACCTCCCAGCAAGATTGGCACCAAAGAACAAATGCTTTAAAAGGTTAGTCTTTAAAATGACATGGGTTTCTGCATGGAGAAGATAGTGCCTCAACTTTTGTGTAGCAAAGACAAGAGCAAGGCATTATTTCTCTATGGAGGAATAAAGGGTTTCATAGTCAACTAGGACACAACTAATGTAGTAGACCGCTCTCTCTTTCCTGGCATCGTCATACTGAGCCAGCAAGGCTGCCAAGGCATATGGTGATGTTGTGAGGTAAAGCAAAAAGGGTCTATCTTGCATTGCCAACATCAATACAGGAGGATTGGCCAAATAAGCTTTGATTGACTCAAAATATTTCTAGCACTCTTCATCCCATATGAAGCGAACATCTTTCTTCAACAAATGAGTGAAAGGAAGGGTACGATCAACAAATTGAGATATAAATCTACGAATCACCTAAATTTTCCCTTGTAAACTTTGTAATTTAGTAATATTTATAGATGGAGGCATGTTAACAATGGCATCAATCTTATTCGTGTCGATTTTGATTCCACGATGAGAAACTATGAACCCCAAAAGCTTGCCAGCGTCCACGTCGAAGACGCCCTTATGGGGATTGAGTCTCATCTTATAGAGTCGAAGCTTTTCAAATATAAGACGAAGGTTCTTTACATGATCTTGACAAGTTATTGATTTTGCCATATGTCATTAACATAGTCTTCTAAGATCTTGTGAATAAAATCATGAAATATCAGGGTCATTGCCCGTTAGTAAGTTTCTGCTGCATTCTTTAAACCAAAGGGCATGACCACATAACAGAAAGTACCCCAAGGGGTAGTGAAGGCTGTCTTGTACTGATCTTCTAGGTTAATATGGATTTGATTGTAACCCGAGAATCCATCCATAAAAAATAACGACCCATGCCCTTTAGTTGAATCCACAATCATATCTATATTAGGTAACAAAAAATTATCCTTAAGAGAATCCTTATTAAGATCACGAAATTCAATGCATATGTGAATACGACCGTCAGGTTTACTAATAGTGAATATATTTGAAATCCGAGGGAGTAGTCGATCGGACAGATAAAGCCTACTTTCAACATCTTCTCTATCTTAGTCTTAACCATCAATGCCACCCTGGGATTGATCTTTCTGATTTTTTGCTTAGCTGGCTTGGTGTCGGGACATAAGACGATATTGTGAACCACTATAGACTCATCAATACCAGGCATATCCTCATACGTCCAAGCGAAGATATCAAGATGAGAGTGTAAGAGATCAGAATGCTCATCTGCTTCTTCTGAAGAAGGGCACTTCCCAATCTTAATTACTTTTTCAAAGAACTTAAGATCTATAGAGATTTCAGTAGTGTCCCCTTTAAGGAGAGAACTACGATCTTCGGGATGTGATATCGGAACATCATTATCAACATTAGAAAGAGGGTCTTCCTCATCAATACTCAAGAAAGATTCTCCAAAGTACGCTTGTTTATGTAGGCGATACGGGAATCATCTCTTGTGATGAAAAGGAGGCAATGGGGAATAGGAACCTAGGAATTCCTCAAGTGCCTCATCTGAAGAGAAGACATCTAGAGGGATTTTCTTGGCCTGCTCCCTATCCTCTATCAATTCGGGATGGACCAAACTTAGCGGTTCTGCTGAAATCATGTTAACACTCCACCAAGGTTTCTGCTTAGCTTGTTCGATAGAGCATCCCAAACCCATATAGCGCTTCCACAACTTAAACTGGATAGGGACTTGGATTCCTTGCTCGAAACACCCTAGGCCTTTCTACCCATAGCCATACTAAGAAGCGAGTTCATATCCAAAACCATAACGAGTTTGGAAAACTTTGGGAGGTGGCGGCTCCACGTAGAGTGTTTCATTCCACCAATGAATGTCAAATGTCTCTACAGGAGCACTCCTACCTTCTTCGCTAGGTTCGCAAACATTAACCTCCTTCGTAGGAGTGGGATTACTCTCTTTAATATAGAGGAAGGAGTGGTCTTCTGAATAGGGTCACACTTCTCTTCCTTAACGGGAGCATAGTCCATCTTTACATTAGAGGCACTTGGAAATTCTATGCAAGAGGGGCTCGCCTTGTATTCTGCAATAAATAATTTAGAAAATTCTAAGGAGCCCCAATCATCACCAAAGAAAAAATTTGACTAAGAGGAAGAATGGGAAGACGGGGAAGACTTAGGATCTTCTACTTTAGGTGACATCTTTAACAACACTCCCTCCAGGGACAACTTCCATAGGGGTTATCGACAAAGAACACGCCATAGCATCAATGGTTAAGGACGAAATACAATTCTTGAGAGTGGAAATGAATGAAGCACAACCGACAATCGCTAGTTCACAAAGGTGAACAACTTTTGGATCAGCTTTAACCATAATCACCTAATTGTTTGCGATGAATTTTAAGGAATGGTGTAAAGTAGAGGTTATAGTGCCCATAGCATGAATCTAGGCTCTCCCCAAGAGAAGATTGTAAGGTAAAGGACCAAGAATCACATAAACCAAGGTGGGTGAGTTAACAGGACTCAGTTGTAAAGGCATTATTATCATACCTAGAGCTTGACAACCAGCGTTATCAAACCCATGAATATACAAGGAAGAAGCCGCTAAAGAAGATGAATCAACCTTAATCTTAGGTAATAGGTCAATACCACAAATATTGAGATCCGAACCAATGTCAACGAGGGTATGCCTAATACCAATATTATTAACATTAATTATAATCATCAAAGGGTTTGCTTGCTTCTACAATTTCGGAGGCGGGAGTTCTTACTGATGGAACATGATATTTGGCAAATCTGCTCAAATATGAGCCAAAAACACATTAACATATGTAGGCCTAGCAGAGGCAGGCAAGAGAATCTTTTGCAAAGCTTCCTGAAGCATCTCCTAATAAACCAGAGTGGTCTGAAGCAAATCTCAAAGTGAGATCTTGGTCGAAGTATCACGAAGTTGCTCGAAAAGATCATAATGCCTAGTGCTTTGATTGCAAGTTTAGGTGCTGAGGGAAGGCTTGGTTGAGAAAGGGGTAAAGAAGTAGGGACTTGAGTAGGTTGAGATGTAGGAACAAAGGGTTGTTGATCCAGATTTTGTTTGTTTCTTCTTGTATTATATGTGTGCCCAACAACATTATATGAAGTGGAGTTCGTAGCTTTCACGAACCTCAAGTATAAGTCTAATAAATTACTACAACATGAGATCGCATAGAAAGAATAATCCTCCCTAGAAGACGAGTCAGCTGGGGTCACGTAAATGTCAGGTTTCTTAGGGCTCGGAGGAAACATAGAGACCACGACTACATTCATTGACTCTTCGGCTACCGGAGAGGAAACTTGCTCAGAAGATTTACAGATAGGGGAGAGCACTTCTAAGAAGTCATCTAGAGTGTCATCCAACATATCAAAATCTTCTTTAGAGAAGGAATTATCATGAACATGGAAAGATTGTAAAAAAAGATTCGTCATCCTTCATGTTGGGTTCACCAAAATGTGAGATAAGAGGGATTCGTTGCACACGGGTCTCTTCGTTCTCAAGAGATCACCAGGGAATGAACTGCCCTTATCCACCTCAACACGAAAGGATTGTGAAGGAAATAGGTACATGTTAACTTTTATAGGGAACTGCTTTATAATTTGAGGGAGTGAAATTCCTAGATTCTTGCCTCAAACAAAGGAGCTTTTGGAAAAAAGATGGGAGCACAGATTTAGGATGCTAGCGCGGTGTGTTGTTGTCCAAAGAGTATGCTGGCATCCTAAGCAACAAAAAGCTTGGGAGCTCAAGCGGGCAGAACCACGCTTCACTTACTAGCTCAGATTAGAAGTATATTGAGTAAAATAACCAGATAGGAAGAAAAAGACTTAGAAAAAAATACAAGGAGAGTTGGGAGAGAACTCACCTTCAACCGAACATTCGATTCTTCACTCCAAGTCCCACTTTGCGATCTACACAGAAGAATGAGGGGAAAAGGTTGGGGCTATATAGGGGTCTACCTCAGTCAGACCCTCGTTTTGGTGTTCCCACCTCCATGGACAAGCAAGTTGGAAAGGAGTGTAAACGAAGTAAACAAAGCGTGTGGTGAAAGCAAAACCCACTTCAGGAGTAGAACCCGCACCACAAAGTAGCAAATGAATAAGTAGAAGAAACGAGTAAGAGAGAGAGAGCATTACCTACGGGCCTAGACCCTCTTCGAAGTGCACAGATGCATAGTTGAGCGCTTGCTTGAGAGTTGTAGCTGTTTGGAAGGACCTCAATCCAACATGGCTTTGCTTGCGAGAGTACTATTGTTAAGAATGAAGAGAACTCAAAAATGAAAGTATGGAGAGAGCTTGATTGAATAGCTTGAACCCCACAAATGAGAGAAAAAGAGGTATTTTTGTTGTATGCAAGGGCAACAAAGAGCCGTTACATCCGAATTCTGACTGCTAGGACATGTGTCAAGAGAGTCAAGATTTGAGATTCCCCATTTCAAACTCGAAAAATTGCTAGGACGCTAGTGTGTCGCGCAGATGTCTGCGCGTCACACAGGCGTCCAAGGCCTAGATTTTTGGGAAACGTGTCGCTAGGCTTTTGTTGCTTTGCCATTGGTCCATGTGGCGTCAGAATCACAAAATTATGGCTCATAGGATTTTTTCCATTAATGCTCTAAGGTGTCATAAATACTAGGAAAAAGTGCAAAAATGTGGAATTGCCCCTAGGTGCAATTCTGCGACATTACAGTATCTAATGAGGATGAGTTAATTCATTATGATTTGATGTTATAAAAAACTCTTAGTCTTTATTGATGATCAACCTACTCTAAATATGGGTATAATTCTATGTTAAACATGTAATGGAATTCTTTATGGTTGTCTTTACTAACTATAGGCAATTAATGGTAAATATTAGCAAGTATGGTATGACATTTTTTCTTAATATGTGTTAGATATTTATTTAATAATATTTGTAATTGGTCATACAAAAAAATGGTATGTACTCCAATGTAGAATATTATCAAATATTACATCTATGAATTTAATATCTATCCAATTTATAATGTGTTTCCAAATAATAATTGAATAAATTAAATCATCTGCTTGATATCACTTTGTGACTTTGTACCTATGTTTATGTATGAACTAGATAGAGGACAACTCATGTGGGTTTAATGTGTTACTTATGTTATGGATTTTGACCTAAGTCCTATAAAATTATTGTATAGTTTAATGTATCCCTTTGGGGTAATATAACTAGATTAACTAGCCTAGGATGTAAATATTTTGGATGGTATGTTTTCATCAATGTTTTGGTATTTTTCAAATTTCACAATTCATGGCTTATAGCTAAAATTGATATAGAAGCTAAATTCCTAGCATCACAACTAGGATTGAGAAAGGGACTC
>VDFB02000008.1:71329990-71357478 GCA_007258455.2 Sequoia sempervirens
CCAAACCCCCAATTTAGATCTAATCTTAATAATGGATGAAATGTTGGAAGAAGAGTCCACACTAACACAAATTCAGGCATAAACTAGATGATTTCTTGAACTAGTCATAGCATCAATGGTGACGAGTTGTCCAAAACCATTAACAATACCCTTGAAAACTTCTTCTTCCTAGAGCTCCAACAGGAGCCTAGATAGCTTGACCCACACCAAGACAGAGCTAAAAGAAGGGATAAGATCAACCTACTATGATGCAAAATGTCTCGAAGGAGGACATGAACCAGGTTCTGATGGCTTCTAGAGAATATAACCTCAAGAAGGGATAAGATCAACCTACTAAGGAAATGTCTAAATATGAATAAAAAATATCTAAGATGAAAGAGGATACATGTTTTTGGCTTAGTGGTGGAATCAAATATATTCTCTCGACTTCCAATTGTGGGGATTTTTCCCAATAAACAAGCTTATGCATGCCAAAAGTTGAGGATTTTGAAAGGAAAGGTCAGCATCTTATTTTGGCAGTTTTTGAAGATTAAGAGAACCTAATTGTATTTTCCCTAAGAACTTCAAGTATTTGGAGTATTTCAATAGGATTCAAAGTGTAAACTTTGACTTTTTCTTCAGGACCACATTAAATATCTTTTAACTGCCACATGTCCCTTGTGCCATGTACTACATTTTGATTGGCTTATTTTTCTAAGCCATGTGCTTTTTATAATCAATTCATGCCTTGTTTTCTATTAAAGGAAAGGAGTTTTTCTTTTTAAAGGATCATAATTTATTGATACAATAGGATGTAAATTAGAACTACACCAATTCTTGTTCTAGTTCATGCTTTTTGTTCAATTCCAGAGTAAAGGCTTGTGTTTATAGTAGAGACTAATAATACTAAAGCAATTGAAAGGTTACTCCTAATCTTATATCTTATGTAATTGTATGTTGTTCACTCCTATCTAAAGAGTCAATTTGTTGTGCCATATTTGTGTGCATTTTTATGTATTTCGGTGGTGAATAGTCATTTTCTCTAAACTTTGTCAAATTATTTTGTACATGTAGTTGTGAATAAAACTGGTGAAATGCAAAATAATTGATACTTTGGAACTTGTTAATTGCTCTATAAATTTTTTGATAATAATTGGGAGCTATTAATTTATTAGGCCCTATCTCTCTAAACTTTTTTTTTCTTATAGTTTTGCTTTTAGCATATTTGAATAAATATAGTCTGAGAAATTATGCATACTTTATTTGTTCAATTCTTCACATCATTGAATTGTCTAAGTCAAATAGCTTGGTGAAAACCAATAGGACCCTTATGTTTAACAATAATCTTGCAACAAACCCTAATTAAACCTAGTGATTCAAGACCTGACATTCCTAAGCCTTGGGATAGCCAAACTTCCTAACAAAAAATTTGTGGTTCTTTCAAGATATATAGGTTATGTTGTTCGAATAGAAAAAAACTTTATTTACATGTTTTTATGCATGTGTAACAACCACATAAAAAATTGGTCTCTTTTCTTCCTTTAGAGGAGGAATCAAAGGGACCTTCACTGGTTAGGAGACCTACAAATTCTTATGTTTTGGTCTAAAGACTTGTTTTTATTTTGAAGGCACAAAGTTAGTTGGATGGTTATCTCTTGGTATTTTATAGAATGGCAGAGGTGGAACCACAACATACATACTAGGTGGTTGGAATGTTAAAATTATGAAAACCACAAGCCACAAGATCAAACAATGAACAAAGACACCTTCCATGCAAGAGATCCACAAATAAAGAATTACAATATTCCTCAATAAGAAAAAAAAACTATAAACTATAGAATGAACCTCAAGAATCTTCAAGGAAAACAAGAGTCCTCAAAGGTTGAGAGTTCAAGAGTACAAGACATGATAATACAATGAGGTTTGAGTTATTATAAGAGAAAAACCCTAAATGAGAAACGGATTAGATCATGAAAAGTGTCAACATCTCATGTAATGAGACAAAATGATCTAATAATAGCTTTCTAGTTAAAATATAAAGTCACTCTTAAGTTTAGCTTAAGTACATAAGAATAAATTAGACTATTAATCAATTAAACATTAATTAATTATTATATAATGCATGATTACTCTAACACTCCCCATAAGATGAACTTAGGGAGTAGCTAAAAACCCTAAAAAGAGAATGCATGATGGGTCTCGACAAACAAGGCCTGGTGAGGCACCCATGTAAAAACAAAAGATCTCTCAAAACTAGAGAAAAGTAGAAAACCTCATGGGAAAAACTCCTCTCCAAAAGAGACAAAGGTGAATGAAGGATTGAAGAATCCTCTAATCAAAACAATGTCCCAAAAGGAATAGGAACATGTAGAATAGAACATCATTGAAGGACAAAGAAGCTATATACTACTATCAAATGATGAGTAATATATTGATTAAATGAATAACCTCTAGAAATAGGAATGCAAAAGTGTCCATATGGTAAATATCCATCTCACATAAATGTGTAGGTAACCTATCATTGATGTACACACTACATCCAACTAGGAACAACAACTAGATACAAAGATCACTCCAAAAATCAAAACCAAGAAAGCATTAACAACAATAGTAGAAATCCCCCCATAATGCTGAAAAGGGAGAGCCAAGATAGGCACACTAAATCTGTGTGAAAGCAAGAAGTGCATGTAGGAGAAACAACTTGAAAAAAAAGTGTGTAGAATCAAAGACACACACACATGAGGCAAGAATCACTAGGATTCACTACTATCATGGAAGGGACACTCACTTGACAAAGGTGTGATGGAAAACCAAAGGCAAACATCAACCCTGCCATGGAACTTTATACCATAGTGCAAGTACAAAAGGCACAACAAGATGTACAAATTCCCCAAAAAGTATGTACACCAAAATGGCACTTTATCTCAGTGTGTCTACAAGAGAGAAAGTGCATAAAACATATGTCTACAATGGAAAAACAAGAGATAATAGTAGAAATACATTTATAACTAAAAAAAACAAGTCATCCCATGTATACCAAAAATTTCTAGGAGCTAAGATGTCCAAGTAATTCACTAGAATGTGAAAACAAAAAAACTTGAATAAAATGTACCTAAAGATAAATCTGGAAAGAATGCATGGATGGCTATGAAGAGCTTTGAAAGACTATCCCAACACCATTGGAATCACAAAAAATGGAGAAACAGGTCAAAAGTTATGAGCTCAAGACTGAGAACAACACCTTTGAATTTAACATGTTGTACAATGCATCACTAGGGAAAAAATGGTGATAAGACCCACATCACAGGTGGTGTATGTGAATTCCAAAGGTTGCTTGCACTGTCTTGTTGAAGACTTTCCACTATCTCCTGTCTGGAACCTACTACCAAGGGTTCTTGTTGAGCTCAAAAGACCATCCTAGTCCTGCTCCAACTCTTCTCAATGAGTTCTCCACTAGTGCTTTACCTTTGGAAGACCCACACCTTCTTGCAACTTATTACTCTTTCTTGGACTTAGAAGGATCTAAGTGCCAATGTCCCTTTCTGACCTGAACTCTTTGCAGGGGAGATAGATGCTCTGTTTCCATGCTTCTCAACGCAAATGGAATACATTTTGGTGATTGATTAGGTTTCAATGCACCCGATTTCAAGAACCTTCCTTGGGAAGGCCTAATCTCTATTAGCCCTTACCAGTCACTATTTTTCCTTTTCTGCCAAGATTGTCCACTATAACTAGCAGAAAAATCACCTTTTCTGACACCCTTTTAGGGCTTTTAAATCTTGCATGGTTTTTCAGGTCCCTATCATTTCCGTACAACTAATTCCAAAGTTCTTGGGTTGGAGGGCTAATTCCCCTATCTTCTAGGGTTTCTCTGTTTCTTGATTAAATCTGCCTATGTTGGATTGATGGAAGCCTCAATCCCCTTGGCATGTGAAAACCTTACTTTGCCCTTCCTGAACTGTACAGATTCCGTACAGTGACACCTTTCCCCTGCCTTGGTTCCTTTGCTTTTCCTCTTCCAAACTCCTAACCGGGTCACAAAGCTCGCCTAGGGTTTGGAGTTAAAATCCATTGCTTGGCCCTTTTTACTTCCTCTCACCAAATATATATAATACGCTGGCTTTCCTCCCATATTCCACCAAACTCAGGAGAATCCCCTGGTCAGGGTCTATGGGGAAGCCATTTCCAAACTTACTGCTCAAAATAGTATTCCCAAACCTCTAAATTCTAATCTATGGACTCCAAACAAAAACTCTACTCTAAACAATCTAAATACAAGATGAACTTTATTCTACACTATCAAATGAGCATGGGAACAGTGTTAAACTAATAATTACAGTGCCTACAAGATCACTATTTCCCAAAGTGCACGGGCAGATACAAGAAAGACAGTATTCTGCCAAAACAGAGATGAAAACCTTTTACCACCTACTTTTTAAATACCAAGCACTATCACCACTAAATACAAAGTTCATATACAAGGAAAGATGTTAAAACTACTCTGTAAATACAAATACCATGCTATGTCAATATACAACACCTATATTAACTCTACTACGCAAAACACATTGGGTTTTCCAGTAAACACAAGAAAATACAAAAATCCCAAAACTATTTTTCTATTCACATCCAAGTCACTGCATACAATGCAAAGCTCCCTCTTCTACGAGCCATCCCCCCTATTTGGGGTGCCATTAACAGCTTTCAAGGGCAGTTGCTCAAGTGTTTCCCTGATTTCAAGGGATTCCTAGTGCTAAGTAAAATGCATGCAAACAACCAAGTTCACCATGTAATCTTGCAACTCCACCATTATCCTTCATTTTAGGATCATTATCTCCTTGATCTTGAGCTAACAACACTTTAACTATCCCATGGCATCTTCCAATAACGAGGATGTAGGGGTTAAACATTTAAGGTTCATCCAAACTGTCCAAAGCTCATTAAAACCAAAATTTAAAAACATGACTAACCTAGGATGACATTCATGCTAAAGATTAATTCAACACACCTACTCAAGACCTTCTAAGGTCCAAATCACACATACAAACATCCTGATCTGGCCAAGATTAGGTACAAGCCAAAATTGTGTAAACCAAATTGGGGTTTGGCCTAGGTGCTCCTGCACCATCCTCCCCAAAACAGAAAACTCAATCCACCCTTGGATTGAGCAAGTTGAGATCTATCCCCAACTTCTTAAATTCTGCCTCCTTGATCCATACTGCATCAACTTCAGGTTGTCCTTGTCTTTGGATCAAATTTTCCTTGTATTCTTTGGTTCTTGTTCTTTTGTAGACCCTGGTATCCAAGATCTTATCAGCTTGCTTGACTGTAGTAGGGGGCAATTTGAGTTCTTCCACATCTTGACTAACTTCTTGGAAGGTCTGCCCCATGTTGATTGGTGGTCCTTTGTAATGTACAAGGTCTGCAACATTGAAAACAGGGGACAGTCCACTGTCATTTGGCAATTGCACCTTGAAAGCGTTGTTGCCATACTTCTCCAAGATAGGACAGGGACCTATCATCTTCATTTGCAGCTTGTGAGGAACTCCCTTCTACAATCTAGCCTTGTTCAAATGGACCATCACTAAGTCTCCAACATCAAATTGAACCTCTTTCCTATGCTCATCCACCTTAGTTTTATGTTTCATAGTATTTTCTGCCAAGGTTTTTCTGACTGTCTCATGAATTTCCTGCATTGCACAAGCAAAGTCATCTGCATAACCACTTCCCTTGACTCCATTCTTCAACTCTCTCAGCTCATAAACACCTCTAGGGTGTAGTCCATAGACAATTTCAAAGGGACTCTTCCCTGTGGATCTATTCACTATATCATTGTAGGCATACTCAGCTTGCCCAATAATCTGATCCCATTGTTGACCATACTCCTTGGTCAAGCATCTTAGAAGGTTTCCAAGTGTTCTATTTACCACTTCAGTCTGACCATCAGTTTGGGGATGGTATGCAGATCCAAAGGATAGATTGGTGCCCATTCTTTGCCAAAGAGTCTTCCAAAAATGACTCATAAACTTAGTATCCCTGTCTAAGACAATGTTGATTGGTAAGCCATGAATTCTGACTATTTCTTTGAAGAAAAGGGAGGCTATTTGACTAGCATCATTGGTTGTTTTGCAGGGTATAAAGTGAGCCATTTTGCTGAATCTGTCAACCACAACATACACACTGTCCATACCTTGCCTTGTTTTGGGTAAACCGACTACAAAGTCCATGCTTAAGCATTCCCATGGCCTAGAAGGGATAGGCAGTGGCTGGTATAGGCCTGCATTTGAGGAAGTGCCTTTGGACTTTTGACACACCACACAACTCTCTACATACTTCCTGACATCTAGGTTCATCTTAGGCCAAAAATAAAACCTTTGGACAAGCTCTTGAATTTTAGTGATCCCAAAATGACCACTCAATGCACCATTATGCTTCTCTTGAATTAAGTTCTCCCTAATAGAACCTCTAGGAACACAAAGCTGATTCCCTTTAAACAATAAGTCACTTTGCAAGGTATATTCAACATACTTGCTATGGAAATGGTTCTTAAACTCAAGACATACCTTATAAATTTCTGCAAAGTCTTCATCATCTGCATATAGATCTTTGAAGTGATCTATTCCCATACTTTTCAACTGAATTTCTTGAATGGTGAGAACTCTCCTGCTTAATGCATCAGCCACTTTGTTGAGAGCTCCTTTCTTGTGCTTGATGTTGAAGGTGTAAGCTTGTAAATACTCCGCCCACTTCATGTGTCTATGACTCAACTTCTCTTGTGAATTCAGAAAACTGAGTGCTTGATTGTCTGAGTACACAATGAATTCTTTGGGAAGCAAGTAGTGCCTCCACTTCCTTAGTGCTTGGACCAATGCATACATCTCAAGGTCATAAGAAGAGTACTTCTTCTTGGCTTCACTTAGCTTCTCTGAATGAAAAGCCACCGGTCTACCCTCTTGGCTGAGAACAGCTCCAATAGCTACATTACTTGCATCACATTCAATGGTGAATAGCTTCTCAAAGCTTGGCAACACCAAAATAGGTTGGGTAGCTTTCTTTTCCTTCAGCAACTCAAAACTCTTGTTAGCTTGCTCATTCCATAAAAATTTGGTTTTCATGCCTCCTTTAATGGTATCCAACATAGGAGCACAAATTGCACTAAACTGCCTTATGAATTTCCTATAATACTAAGCAAGACCATGGAAGCTTCTTACCTCTGTTGTTGTCTTTGGAGTAGGCCAATTAAGAATGGCTTCTACCTTGCTGCTGTCCATCTTCAAGTTGCCATGTGATAGCACAAATCCAAGGTACACCAGCTCTGTTTTGATGAACTCACACTTTTCTAGATTGATCTTCAGCTTCTCCTCCTGTAGCTTCTTGAAAATCAACTCAATATGATGGAGGTGCTCTTCTCTTGTTCTGCTATAGATTAGTATATCATCAAGATACACTACTACAAACTTTCCAATGTAGTCCTGGAGAATTTCATTCATGAGTCTCATGAATGTGGAGGGGGCATTAGATAAGCCAAATGGCATTACTAGCCACTCATAAAGACCCTCATTGGTTTTGAAGGTTGTTTTCCACTCATCACCCTCATGTATTCTAATTTGGTGGTATCCACTCTTTAAATCTATCTTGGTATAGTACCTAGCTTCACCTAGACAATCCATGAGATCTTCAATCCTAGGGATAGGGAACCTATACCTGATGGTTATCTTGTTTATTGCCCTGGAATCAGTACAAAGCCTCCATTCTCTTCCTTTCTTAGGTGCTAAGACAATGGGTATTGCACAAGGACTAATGCTTTTCCTAATAAGACCTTGGTCAAGTAGTTCTTGAATCTGCCTGGCTATTTCCTCATTTTGCTGAGGTGTCATCTTGTAGGCTTCTTTGTTTGGAAGGGTAGCTCCTGATATCAAGTCTATCCTATGAATTATGGCTCTTTTAGGAGGTAAGGTTGCTGGTTGACCACTACTTACAATGCTTTCATAGGTCTGCAACAAGTCTTGAATCTCCTTGGGTAACTCTTTCTTTTCAGCTGCCTTCTCTTTGCTTACCTCTCTTGGCTTGATCATTACTGCATAGCCAACTCCTTCTCCTTCTTCCAAGGCCTTTAAGAACTCTTTTTCACCAGTTATAAGCAGCTTAGAACCTGCTGTCTGCACCTCTGTATCTTCTAACAAAGATTGAATCTTGTAGGTTACATTGTCCTTCTTGAAGGTGTAAGAATTCTTGGCTCCATCATGCACAGCTTGGCAGTCAAATTGCCATGGCCTACCTAGGAGCAAGTGGCATGCATCCATAGGTAATACATCACATAATACCTTGTCTTTGTACTTTCCAATTGAGAACTCCACCCATGCTTGTTCATTCACCAAGACATGCTGACCCTTATTGAGCCATGTAACCTTGTAAGGATTTTTATGAGGTATCCTTGTCAATTTCAGTTTGCTGACTGCCTCCTCTAACACAATATTGTTAGTAGAACCTGAATCTATAATCACCTTGCACACTTTCCCCATCATCTTGCACTTTATCCTAAACAAGGACCTTCTTTGGCTTGGCTCCTCTCTCATAGGTTCTTTGATTAAAGTCCTTCTCATCATGAGATTCTCACCTTCCTCTGAGTTCAATGGTACTTCTGATTGTTTATTTGCTGCAGCTGTCTCTTCTTGAATCAAATTGGTTCTCTTATCTCCTCCATGAGAAGTGCTACCTTTCTCTGGACATCTATAGGCTGGGTGTCCCAATTGGTTGCAATGATAGCATTTCATATTGGTGAAGTAACTGCCTCTTCCTTGTCCACCACTTCTTCCTCTGGAGCTGAAACCTCTTCCTCTACCACCTCTACTGGAGCTTCCTTCTTACTGTT
Source organism: Sequoia sempervirens (assembly GCA_007258455.2). NCBI lineage: Eukaryota > Viridiplantae > Streptophyta > Pinopsida > Cupressales > Cupressaceae > Sequoia > Sequoia sempervirens. Next base: position 71,338,842 of record VDFB02000008.1, read on the forward strand.
TAGAAAATATGACTTCTCCTTGGGCTCTTGATTCTGAGCTTCTTCCACTATAGCTTCCTCTTTGTCCTCTGTTGTCTTTCCCTTTACCTCTGCTTTTGGGATTTTTCTCTTGCTTCTTTTTGCCTTTCTCTTCTATTTTCAAAGCCATTTGATAGCATTGGCGGACTGTTTTGAAGTTTACCAAACTCATGTCTTCTTGAATAGACCATTTGAGTCCATTTAGATACCTTGCTAACTTTATGCTTTCATCTTCAACCACCTTTGATCTAAGGCACAACTTTTGAAACTCCTCTATTTATGTTTGAACATCCATATCTTTTTGCCTCAGATTGTGTCTTCTCCTATGCAACTGGACTTCATAATCATCAGGGAGATAAGTTTGCCTTATCTTAGTCACCATTCCTCTCCATGAAACTATGGGACCTTTGCCTTCTTTCTCTCTTTCTGATTGTACAAACTTCCACCATGTGAGAGCTGCTCCTCTCAACCTTGACTTGGCCACCTTCACCTTTTGGGCCTCTGTTATGCCATCACACTCAAAGTGATTCTCAATGCTCTCAATCCAGTCCACAACTGAATCAGGGTCCATTTGTCCACTGAAAAGTGGTACACCCTCCATTGCTTTACCACTCAAGGCCTGCAATGCCTTCAAGAATGGTTCCTCTACAAGAACATGATCAGGCTTTGGAGCTTCCTCCTCTAAATCCTCTTCTTTTTCCTTGGCTTCCTACTCTTCTTTCTTCTTTATCTTTTCTTTCACAGTATCTACTGTCTCATGGACTTCATCCAAGAGTTTCTCCATCTAAGATATCCTTTCTCTAAGCAACCGGTTATCTTCCTCTTACTCTTCTACCTTTTTAGCTAGCTCTACATTTGTCACCATGGCTTCTTCCTCTGGTGTATTCTCTCCTACTGACTCAGTAGATTGGCTCATTAATCACAAGCCTTGAATCAACCTGGCTTTGATACCAATATGGTGTATGTGAATTCCAAAGGTTGCTTGCACTGTCTTGTTGAAGACTTTCCACTATCTCCTGTCTGGAACCTACTACCAAGGGTTCTTGTTGAGCTCAAAAGACCATCCTAGTCCTGCTCCAACTCTTCTCAATGAGTTCTCCACTAGTGCTTTACCTTTGGAAGACCCACACCTTCTTGCAACTTATTACTCTTTCTTGGACTTAGAAGGATATAAGTGCCAATGTCCCTTTCTGACCTGAACTCTTTGTAGGGGAGATAGATGCTCTGTTTCCATGCTTCTCAATGCAAATGGAATACATTTTGGTGATTGATTAGGTTTCAATGCACCTGATTTCAAGAACCTTCCTTGGTAAGGCCTAATCTCTATTAGCCCTTACCAGTCACTATTTTGCCTTTTCTGCCAAGATTGTCCACTGTAACTAGCAGACAAATCACCTTTTCTGACACCCTTTTAGGGCTTTTAAATCTTGCATGGTTTGTTAGGTCCCTATCATTTCCGTACAGCTGATTCCAAAGTTCTTGGGTTGGAGGGCTAATTCCCCTATCTTCTAGGGTTTCTCTATTTCTTGATTAAATCTGCCTATGTTGGATTGATGGAAGCCTCAATCCCCTTGGCATGTGAAAACCTTACTTTTCCCTTCCTGAACTGTATGGATTCCGTACAGTGACACCTTTCCCCTGCCTCAGTTCCTTTGCTTTTCCTCTTCCAAACTCCTAACCGGGTCACAAAGCTCGCCTAGGGTTTGGAGTTAAAATCCATTGTTTGGCCCTTTTTACTTCCTCTCACCAAATATATACAATACACTGGCTTCCCTCCCATATTCCACCAAACTCAGGAGAATCCCCTGGTCAGGGTCTATGGGGAAGCCATTTCCAAACTTACTACTCAAAATAGTATTCCCAAACCTCTAAATTCTAATCTATGGACTCCAAACAAAAACTCTACTCTAAACAATCTAAATACAAGATGAACTTTATTCTACACTATCAAATGAGCATGGGAACAGTGTTAAACTAATAATTACAGTGCCTACAAGATCACTGTTTCCCAAAGTGCACGGGCAGATACAGGAAAGACAGTATTCTGCCAAAACAGAGATGAAAACCTTTTACCACCTACTTTTTAAATACCAAGCACTATCACCACTGAATACAAAGTTCATATACAAGGAAAGATGTTAAAAATGCTCTGTAAATACAAATACCATGCTATGTCAATATACAACACCTATATTAACTCTACTACGCAAAACACACTGGGTTTTCCAGTAAACACAGGAAAATACAAAAATCCCAAAACTATTTTTCTATTCACATCCAAGTCTCTGCATACAATGCAAAGCTCCCTCTTCTACGAGCCATCCCCCCTATTTGGGGTGCCATTAACACCTTTCAAGGGTAGTTGCTCGAGTGTTTCCCTGATTTCAAGGGATTCCTAGTGCTAAGTAAAATGCATGCAAACAACCAAGTTCACCATGTAATCTTGCAACTCCACCATTATCCTTCATTTTAGGATCATTATCTCCTTGATCTTGAGCTAACAACACTTTAACTGTCCCATGGCATCTTCCAATAATGAGGATGTAGGGGTTAAACATTTAAGGTTCATCCAAATTGTCCAAAGCTCATTAAAACCAAAATTTAAAAACATGACTAACCTAGGATGACATTCATGCTAAAGATTAATTCAACACACCTACTCAAGACCTTCTAAGGTCCAAATTACACATACAAACAACCTGATCTGGCCAAGATCAGGTACAAGCCAAAATTGTGTAAACCAAATTGGGGTTTGGCCTAGGTGCTCCTGCACCAACAGGAAATTTGATGGAACCATCTTTCTAAAGATATCTCATTCATAAAATGTTGATATTGTATGCCCAAGTTATGGCCAAAAGAAAAAAAATCCCTCCTTTAGGGCATAAGGAGGGTTCAAAGGGGACCTTCAACAGTCTTTTGGTGAACCCACAAAAGTTGTTTACAATTGGAGTGAGGAAGGAAAACTTGAAAAAAATGACCCCATGCCAAAAAAAATCATTTTGGGGGTTTGAGTGAACTAATAGGTTCAAACGAACCAAAAGAGGGTTCGCTACAACCTGGGTTCAAGTGAACCCATTTAATGCATGTTCCCACCATCCTGCCAAAAAAACAATGAAAACCCCTTTTTGAAAGAGTTATAATTTTATCCTTCATGGAAAAAAAGTTATGCGTTATACTGTGAGCATCACTCCTTAAAAATGATGTTTTCTGGAAAAAAACTAGTTTTCAAGGGAGATGGAAAAAGAGGTGCAATTTGATTCCAAAATTTTTGAAAAAAATATATTTAGAATCTACAGACAAAATGTCACGAAACTCTAGTTTGCATCATCTTCGAATTCCTCATAGTTTAGCCACTATAGGTGCCTAAAAGTGAAGATTTAGTTAGAAAAAATTATTTCAATGTCCAATTTGGCCAAAAATTGTAAACCACTATTGTGGGATCACCCCTATTATGATGAGGTGAGTACAATGTCAATAGAATATTTGTAGAATATTCCCTTTGTTGGAAAAAAATTTAGCCATCAATAAAAATTGTAGGTGAATAGAATATGCCATTTTTGTGATGGAATATTCCTTGTCACGCTACTGGAAAAGTGAAATAGCTAAAAAGTTTTGAGGTGGCTAGAATAACATGCAAGCTATTAGACAATAAAATTGTTTGGTGAATGGAAAAAGGGAGCCATCAGTGACTTAAAAGCATCAATTGGCTATGGCCCCACGTTGCACCTAGCGGTTGTGCAAGTACCTTGTGCAAGGTACCATCCCTAGTACCTTGCAACAATTTTTTATTTTTTTGAAATTTCTTTAAAAATAAATTTTAAAAAAAGTCACCAACCCCCTATTTGCTCTTTTTAATTTATTTTTTTTGTTTTTCATGCCGAAGTGGTTGTACAAAAGTCATACGGCCCCTAAGGAAAAAAAGTTAGCTTAGAAACACCTGTTAGTGAAATAGGGAAAATTTATAGTCAAAATTCATCAAATCAGCCTCTTGAATCCAACAATGAGCTTCTTTTCACACCAAAATGCTTTGAAATTGCAGCTACCCTCTGAATCTAGAAAAGAAGCAACTTTTTCAAAACTTTGTAGATTTTACCTCAAGAGCCCAATTAGGGATAAAAAAGAGGAAAAACTAATATTTTTGATGGCTTGGAATCTAATGGAAGACTCTATTTTGGTCCCAAATGCACCAAAAATTCACCCACCTCCAAAATTTACAAAAAAGAAAAGGGGATTCTAGATTTGATTCTTGTAACTCTTGTTGAAGAAAAAAACCTCATAAATTAAGAAAGATTTCATTGAATCCATGCTCTGATACCATGTTAAAATTGTGAAAAACATGAGCCACAAGATCAAACGATGAACAAAGACACCTTCCACAAAAGAGATCTACAAATAAAGAATTGCAATATTCCTCAAAAAGAAAAAGCTACAAAATGAACCTCAAGAATCTTCAAGGAAAACAAGAGTCCTCAAAGGTTGAGAGTACAACACATGATAATACAATGATGGTTGATTGCTTATAAGAGAAAAGCCTCAATGAGAAAGGGATTAGATCATGACAAGTGTCAACATCTCGTGCAATTTAAGATAGAATAATCTAATAATATCTCTCTAGTTAACATAGTAAATCACTCCTAAGTTTAGCTTAAGAACATGAGAATAAATTAGACTAATAATCAATTAAAGATTAATTAATTATTAGCTAATGCATGATTACTCTAACATGGGAGAGGATACCTAGTTTAGGCTAAGGTTCATCCACTACTTGTGGGGTAGGAGGGACAACCATTGAAGTCAGTAGAGATCGAGGAGCTTCAAGTGGAATATTGCTAAGAGAGAATTCAGCTATATTCTTAGCTTTAGAATTTTGATATGACATGAATAAAAAAACCTGATTCAAGGTTTAACGGTTTAGACTGCTTGATTCCAAAAATAATCTAGCAAAAAATTTCCATGAGAGGCCAAAGGCTTAAATTCACTAGGGATATCACATGTATTTGTTCTTTGAATGGAAATTTCAAACATGTTTACAAATAATTGATGGGATGACATTAATGGACCTAAGCCATGGATATTCCAACTTCACATGAAACAAGTTTGATGTCAAAATTATTGTAAATGAAACATCCAATTTCTTAGGTCCGAATTTTATTGAAAGAGTAATGGAACCATTCGTAGGGCGAATAGAACCATCATGAGCCTTTAAAAATTCTTTCAATTGGTCATAATTATACTTATAGAGTTCATGCACATTTAAGAATTCCTTGGTACCATCACATGAACACTGCACATGCCTGATCACTGAGTATTCCCCTTGTGGGTTTATAATTAATTCTAATACTGATGTAAAGAGGACCATCAGGTGTTGCTATAGCAGCAATAATATATGTAAAAGAAATGTTAGGAAAAGGATTGGTTTGAACCTTACGAGGTTGAACTTCAATTATGTTTGCAATGTTGGATAGATCATTATCATCTTCTTTAATATCACTATATTGGACAAAATTTCTTGAATGACATGGCAATGGGTTTATAAATATTTACAATTTTTGGTTAGGTGGTGAAACTAATTGTTTTCCTTTGTCACTAAATCTAACCACTTGGATTTGATTAGAATTGATGAGTTATTGCGCTTGGTTTTTAATATGCATTACATATTTTTGTATCGTGTCCAAGTGTGTGATAATATTGACAAAATTCTTTTGTGTTAAAGTTTAGTTATAGTAATGGCTTACTTGTGCCAATATATCTAATTGGAGGAAGTTGAATCATATTTTTGTTTAACTATAATGTAATTACATCTAGAGAGAATGGGAAATTGTGAAAATTGTCTATCTCTTGGCCTAAATTGATATGGTTTTGTGGTTGCAACAATGACTTACATTTCAATGTTATTAGCAGTTTGAGGACTATTTATCTTGATAGTTTTTTTCTTTTTAAATGATTGATAGTTGTTTTGAGGCATGGCTTCAGATTGACTAGTAGGAGTCGATGAAGGTGTTCCTTTATATTGACTAACTGATAATTGATAATCATGAAGGGTCATACACAGATTTGTAATTGATGGACATTTCATCAATAATATCTTGTCTCTAATATTAGGTTGTAGGTTTCCTATGAATACCCTCTAAATTTATGATTTTGGAAGACTATAATAGATTTTAAATAAAGTGATTGGTATCATCCTATTAAATCTATTATTTTCTCTTTAGGTCCTTGTTCACAATGTACTAAACCCATTAATATTATTAGATAAAATCACTAATGAATTGAGTAAAGGAATTAATTGAGTTGTTTGTGTAGACATCCAAATTTGGACACTTAATTTATCCAAATTTATCACTTTTCGTCTAAACATCCTCTTATCCGAGTTAATTAAGTAATATTACTATTATTTAATTAATATCTTTAATTCTGCCAAATCCCTAAGGTATTTAACTAATAATTAAATACCTTACCCTCCTTAATCCTCTTTTCATCAAATAAATTAAATAAATATTACATTTATTTAATTCCTCACATGTCATTTTCATCTAATCCTAATCCATCTCCTAATTTCTTCATTAGGGATGTGCACATGCCTAATCCTTGATTAGGATGTGTCACATCCTCCAACTTTTGCAAGTTGGCTTCTAATCCCCATTAACCCCTAATTATCCTCTAATTACTGATTAATTAATCTTAATCAGTACCTTGGTCAACTCTCCCCATCCCCCAAGGAATTTTTAATTCATTTTTATTCCTCCTAGAATCCCCTTTTCCCATGCATATTCTAGAACTTTTGACTTGTCACATCAAGTCACATGTGAAAAACTCCCACCTTGTGGGAACATTGTCTTATCCACTAGATTCTTCCAATCATTGTGAATTTAAAATTCACTTTTATTCACCCAAGATTTTTCCCATCTCCTAATGTACTTGCAAGGTATTTGTACTTCCTCCACATTATGTACTTCTCTTCCACCTCACCGACACCTCATCTCCTCTTAGCCACTTCACCATCCACATGTCAAGATGTGAGGGCTTGTGAGTTCTCAACTCACCATAGCCTTTCATTTTGACCTTGTTAGATGAATCTTGACCGTTGAATTCTCTAGAGAATTCAAATTCTTCTATAAATACCCCATCCTTAAGGAAATTTTCAACACTTTTTGATTTGAGTAACCTTATGCTACCAATTTGCATTCTCAAGCACTTGTTATCATTTATCCATCCAAATTGATCATTTTGCACATTCAATCTTGCATCTAGCTACATCACAAGCCATCCAAGGAGTACACAAATCTATCAAAATCAAGGGCCAACCAAGGAGTCTTCAACAACAAGGAAGGTATAATCATTTGCATCTCATTTTATCTATTTTCTTTCTTGTTTTATCACTCTTTAGGCTAATCTTGAAGTGTCCTTAGTCTTTTATCATTCGCATTTTTAGTTATTTTTCACATTAGAGTAGGGTAAAATTCTAAGGTACACATTTCTAGCACGCCCGGTGGTTAGATTGGGTACACATTTCTGCTAGATCAACTTATGCAAAATGATTAAAATGAATGTCTAGATGATAGTGAATGATTGAGAATGCAAATTGGCAGCATAAAGTTGCTCAAATTCAAAGTGTTGAAAATGCCCTTGAGGAGGGGGTATTTATAGGAGAATTTGAATTCTCTAGAGAATTCAACGGTGGAGATTCATCCAACAAGGTCAAGATGAAGGGCTATGGTGAGTTGAGAACTCACAAGCTCTCACATCTTGACATGTGGATGGTGAAGTGGCTAAGGGGAGATGAGGTGTAAGTGAGGTGGCCAAAAGGTACATGAAGTGGAGGAAGGACAAGTACCTTCCAAGTACATTGGGAGATGGGAAAAATCTTGGGTGAATAAAAGTGAATTTTAAATTCACAATGATTGAAAGAATCTAGTGGATAAGACAATGTTCCCAAAAGGTGGGAATTTGTCACATGTGACTTGATGTGACAAGTCAAAGGTTCTAGAAGATGCATGGAAAAAGGGGATTCTAGGAATAATAAAAAAGGAATTAAAAATTCCTTGGGGGGTGGGAAGAGTTGACTAAGATACTGATTAGGTTTGACTAATAAGTAATTAGAGGATAATTAGGGGTTAATTAGGATTAAAAGCCAACTTGCAAAAGTTGGAGGATGTGACACATCCTAATCAAGGATTAGGCATGTATGAAGAGATTAGGAAATGAATTAGGATTGAATGAAAATGATTGAATGAGGAATTAAATAAAATGTAATATTTATTTAACGATGAAAAGAAGATTAGGAAGAGGTAAGGCATTTAATTATTAATTAAATACCCTGTGGATTTGGCAGAAAGATATTAATTAAATAATAGTAATATTATTAATTCTCGATAAGAAGAGGATGTTTGATGAAAAGTGATAAATTTGGTGTTAAGTGTCCAAATGTCTGTCTACATTTTTTTCTTTGAGGTGGTGCTATGAAGTAGCATCATTTCAAAAAATATTAAAATATAGAACCTAGAAGAAGATGGTTAGATTGGGAAAGATGCCCTAGTCATCAAAGGATTGATTGGGAAAAAAGATGATGGGGATGAAGATGAGGATGAGGGATTAAGGATGCCCCCTCGAGAGGACATGCGGGTTGAAGAGAACATGGGTGTGCTCTCGAAATAGATGAGATGAGGGAGATGATGTGAAGTGATGGACAAGAGAGAAGGAGAAGCGATAGGAGATGGATGAAGCACAAATGGATTTAAGGACAAAAGGTGATGTTGCCCCAGTCAAGGTACAAGCCAAAATGGGTTGATGATGGATGTTGTGTTGTGAATGAGGGAATGAAGGATCTCGAAACAACACGAGGATAGGGAAGGATACATCCCACTGAGTGGTATTGATGAGGGAAGGATACATCCCAAAACACCACTAAAGGATAGGGAAGAATACCTCCCGATGATAATGATGAAAGTGTTGATGAGGGAAGGATACATCCCAAAACAACACCAAAGGGATAGGGAATGATACTAATGGATGATGATGATGATGGGTCAAGGCTGGTAACGAGACTGGGGACAAGACCACGGATTTGATTAGGTTATTTGTGCTAGATTGATATGTGAGATTTAAGATTTGGTTCGATATCCAAAGATTTGGACTACAAATGGACTAAAGCTCAGATTAGGGTTTTGGTTAAACTCAGATTGGGATTAAATTAAAGCTCAGATGAGGATTGGATCGAAGACTAGAATGATTGAAGGATATGATTGGATTGATTCGGGTTAAATGGAATGGATGGGGGTTGGATAGAGATGTGAGATAAAGATGAAAGATGAATGGATGGGGGGATACATGCAAGACGATAGAATGGAGAATGAAATGCAATCCTAATGCAATTTTCCATCTTCGGAGCACTGAGTTTTGCTATAGCATAAGACACCAAGTGCCAGGGTATGTGGAACCAAGGCGTATTAGTGTCTAATGCATGAAACAAACACAAAAAACAAGAAGGCTATCCCAACACCCCAAAGTCATGAAGACCTTGGTCAGGCTGGGTATTGAGATAACCACAAGCACAAAAGGATGCCCCAGCATAACACAAGACCTCAAGGATCTTGGTGGGTACTACATGGGACAACCAAGAAGACAAAAATAGACATAAAAAGATCAAGATATGCCCCTATGTTGACCAATCAAAACCCACCATAATATGATGGATCATGGCAGCCTTGACAAGTGATGATAGGGAGCTCAAATGATAAAGAAAAGTCAAAAGTATCAAAAGATTGCAATCAATTTCAAATGTCCTTTGCCATAGGAGCAAGGGGATAGATGGGATTGATGAGGTCTGTTAGGAAGGATGCATCTTGTTGAGATCGATGATGGATACGAAACTAAAAGATCGTTATGACGTGGGATGTCCAAAATTGATTGGATCTCATGATACAAGTGGATCTCGTTTGTGAAGAACTGGCTAGATAAGGGCATAGCTTGATGACACGACATAAGGAAGACAAGACATGGGACTGACACACCCTAAAGACCTAGGGGCTCAGGGGCTGATCAAAGATTAGCCTTGCCTACGTGAAAGCGTAAAGCCCTTGTAGTTCGGTGAAAGGTGGACGACTGACCAAGATGGAGACCGTGATGGATGGTAAAGATAGGATGGACAAAAGGAGAAAGACCGATGATAGACGATAGAAGGGAAAAGTGGACAATGAAGATCGATGATGGAACCCCGAGGGTGGATCAAATGATCGACCTTGCCTACGTGAAAGCGCAGGGGCAACGTAGTTCGACGAGACCAAAGGCAAATAATGGATAAAGGATGATAAGATGATAAGATAAGTGGATAAAAAGATGGGACCGATACGATAAGATAGGATAGACCTATTAGATTGGATAGGATGATGATGATCACATAAAGCTCAGGGATGGGATAGTTATCCAAAGCATTAAAATGATTTGGGAGGATGATATGATAGATAGATGAGTGATGAAAAGTGATAGAAGATTAGAAAGATGTGCAAGAGAAGCAGGGGTGATGACGATGAGATAAATGACATTGGGTTGAATGGGGGGAGGCCTATAGCCATATACCAATGACAAGGGATTGTGAGATGGTATGAGGATAAAGATGAAAGAATGGATAGAGATATAGGGATGGGGGATGGGAGCGATTGTTTGGATGGATGGGTATATAGGATTGGGAGATGAAGATAAGGATGGGGAGATGGAAGGGATGCTGTGATAGATGGATAGGGACAGAAGGATTGGGAGATGAAAGGGATGCTAGGATAGATGATGTCTCCAAGGATTATGTCACAAAGGAAGCAGATGTCCCCACTCTAGATATGTCATATATGAGGAGGCATGAGGGATAAAAAACAAGTGGATGGGAAGACAAAGGAGATATCTAGATGAGGATAGGATGGGTGGCTAAGGAATATGATAGAGCATGGATGAAGGGAATGTATACCAATAGGTGTCCAAAGCATGCATAGAAAGGTGCCCCTATTTTGATCAAGATCACAAGAAGGATGGAGGGATGGGAGATAAATGGGATATGATGGTAGGATGTAGAAGATAGGTGGAATGGGGGGATTTATGAAGAGGACGGATAACAGGAAGACGGGTGCATAGCTGGAAGCATAGCGGATGGAGGGAATGCATATCAGGAAGTTGCCCCCAAGTGCAGATGGAGATTTACGCATGACGCCTTTTTGCCAGGTTTTCATCGTGGTACTTATCCAAGGCACTTGTTTGCCAAGTTTTCACCATTGGACGAATTATTTCTCTTTACTATTTTATTTTTATTTTTTTTATTTTTATTTTTTTTTATTTTGTGGATTTTTTGACTTTTTGGATGTCATGCAGAAGGAGATGAGTAAGGATAAGGAAGTGGATAAGCAGATTTAGAAGACATGTGATAAGGATCAAGGTGTTATGAGCCCATGTTTGAAGTGACTGTTGGATGTTGGTACAACTTTATTAGGCTAAATGGATTACGATGAGGTGAATCTAGAGAGGATTTGATGGGGGTTGATGTTTACGGGATAAATGGATGGATGCCGAAAGGGTAAGTGGATGTAATCGATGGGGTGATATGTGGGATGGGGAGATGTGTTCGACCAACATTGGCAAGTACACATGTGGTGGGTGGGATGTGGAAAGATAATAGGATTAAGGGATGGAGAATGTGGGATAATAGAGGAGGATGAATGGTGAATTTCGGGACATGAAGGACCCAAAAACAGCACTTAGATAAAAGGGTGTAAGGATGAGCTTTGGATTAGCTTAATTTTGGATGTTCCATCGATTTTCATGATGGCATCATTGCATTTTTTTCTTTGGGATCCATATGACTTTGATCTTTGCCTTTGGTGGTCTTTGTGGCCTACTTGATTTGGATTGTGGATTTTGTTTTTCTTCTCTTCACCATGTCTTTTGGAGGGGACATGGGGAGCCGTATATTCATGTGGATGCTTGGATTTATGCATTTTTTTTTAACAATCAAAGTGCTTTTAGTAGCAATGGTATGGGTGTGAGGAGATGGATGGTGTGGAGTGATGGAGGTAGGAGTATGGGGATTATGTGTAGATGGAGGATGTTTAGGTAAGTGCCTTTGTTGATCTTGACTATGGGGTATGTGAGAGGGATGTTTATGATGGATGAGATGGATAGGTGATGAATGGATGAAGGGATGGATAGGATGAGATGGAGGAGGTGATTTTAGGATATAGGAGCCCAAAATAGACTTAGGACCTGGAGGAAACATGGGCACGGTAGATGGAGGATTGGATATGCTAGATGGAGGGATGTAAGGACCCAAAATGGATGGAGCAGATGAAGGAGGAATATGGACGGTGGTTTTGAGGCTTTATTAATGAGCAGAGGAGGGGAGGGATGGCAACATATGATTTGGTGGAGCTGATGGAAAGAGCCTATATTTACTTGGAAGAGGCTTTTGTTGATGATGATCTAGAGGTTGTACCAACATTTTAGATTGGTAGAGTCATGAGTAGTACATCCAAGACCTTGCAGATGAAATGCCTCTTTAGCTTGGATGGCTCCTATACTACCTTTCTCATGAAGGCCTAAAATTTTCCTTTACATCTCATCTCTCTTGAGCATCTCGATCTAGGGATAAGATTTTGTTATTCGAAGAATGATGCGAAGTTCATTATTAGGTGGAAGAGGAGGGTTGGTGTATATGCTTTGTTTTTCTTCTGCGAGGAGACCACCATGGAGGAATGTGAGAGGACCAAGGGGATATGCAAGCAGTGTGGGGATAGCATTTTTAGGCGATGATGGGGGATCATGAGAAGGAGATGATGGGATAGGAACATCAGGAGAGGGAGTAGGGGCCATGATAGGATCTGGATTTGTGGTAGTAGGCTCATGCGATGGAGATGGAGCAATGGAAGCTTGAATGACAAGGGGATTATGGGATGGAATGGATGGGGAACTGTGATCTTGAGGTGGACTAGATGGGATGGTAGGAACTTGATCTAGAGAAGGGGATATGCTGGCATGCTTTGGATTAGACTCTTGGCATGACTCATCGTGTGGGGGAGGCATAGTAATGGAGTCTTGTTGGGACTCTTCAAGTGGGGAAGATGGAGGGATGAAAGATTCATGGGGTTCATTGGAATGGGTTTTGGTGCTACTAGGAGTGGGAGGAGTGGATTGGATTTGGGTGGATCTAGGAGTAGAGGGAGTGGATTGGAATTGGGTGCAGGAGAGCATTTGATGATCTGCAGCCAAGGGACATAGAGTGGCGGCCATATAGGTCACATCAGTTCAGGGTATGGACAGATACAAGGAGATAGGAGGGTTATTTTCTTAGCCGGTGTTTTATTATTGGTACTCTACTGCGCATAGTAGAGTCTCATCAACTAGACAGAGTGTTGAGACAGTTTGGAGTGATACAAGATATTTCAACAGCGCCTATCCTATTCCGGCGGTATAGTAGAGAGATACCATGTGGAGGCCACATAGCACCATCGACAGCCAGGGCATCATGGAGGGCAGCAGGATAGGTGCCTTATCCAGGGAGAGTAGGAGGAGAGTAGGTGCCAGTGGTGACCGAGCGATACTAGAGGTGGTTCCAGAATAGGTTATGGGAGAGGATTACTCCTGTTCAGCCTATTTTGAGGGTAGCGGGTGCCAAACCAGAGGATGAGCAGAGACTACATAGGGAGAGGAGAGGAGGGGAGCAGCAGCAACGAGAGGTTGTGGCAATGGTAGACGAGGGGGGACAGGAGGAGCCCGAGGGGGATGAGATAGAGTAGGCAGGCAGAGTAGGGAGGAGGAGGAGGAGGAAGGAGGGAAAAGGAGAGGGCTGGAGGGGGGGTAGCACAGAAAGCCATGGGGTGGGAGGGGAGGGATGGATGGATGGTGGAGGGATGTGGTAGTGGAGGGAGGGGATATGGAAACAACTACAGTTCGACCGACTGCAGAGAGTCACGAGGCTCATCAGGAGCCGGAGAGTGGAGAGGATGAGGATGTTAGAGCAGCACCAGGAGAGGAGAAGAGGTCACCACAACATCGATTCATGGTTGAGAGACAGGGAGAGGAGAGATGATTCTGGGTTCACTGGATTGTGGAGGACCGTGAGGAGTGACAGGAGCAAGGGGGTAGGGAGGAGCCAGCAGGTGGGGAGGATGAGACAGAGCAGGTGGTTGGGGAGGAGGATGCGATGGATGTAGACAGGGATGCGGCGGAGGAGGATGTTGCGGCAGCAGAGTCATTAGCTTTAGTTCCTTATGTACCGGAGGATCCCATTGTACAAGCAAGAGGAGCAGAGGCGAGAGTACAGATGGCAGAGCAGAGAGTGAGGGCTCTTGAGGCCAAGCTAGCTAGAGTACAACGTGAGTCATTGAGAGATTATGAGGCCATGGTTTTTGAGCTAGGGGGAGCGGTGGAGGAGAGAGACAGTGCACAGTCAAAGGTGCAAAGGATACAGGGTGAGTTGACTAGTATGACATGGGACTGTGATAGATTGCAGGTAGAGGTCATGGTGTTACAGGCTAGGGGGAGCCAGAGGGGAGGACAGAGCAGGGAGTAGATCAGGGGACAGGATGTACTAGTCAACAGTCGGGAGATCTCCAGCGAGACTGGGACGAGCTTCAGGATAGAGTACATTGTCTTGAGCAGGCAGTTGGAGAGATGGGGTTGATGCAGGAGAGGGAGGCTGTGGTAGTGGAGAAGGCACGGATTATGTAGGCCGAGAGGGATGTAGCATAGGCATAGGTGCGGGTGATGGAGGTGGAGAGGGATGTGGCCCAGGCATGCATTCAGAGTGAGAGAGCATTAGCAGAGGCAGAGATACAATCACTATAGAGAGGGAAAGATGAGGCAGTAGCAGAGGTAGCGACTCTCCGGAGAGAGCGGGATTCAACAGAGTTGAGGGAACAGGTTCTTAAGAGGGATAGGGATGCAGTAGTGGCTCAGGCACAGGCGGATCAGAGGGAGACAGATGCAGCAGAGATACGGATATAGACTCTATAGGTGGAGAGGGATGTCACGATTGCCTATGCAGTAGCAGGTCAGGGTGAGGGTGGGATGCCAAGAGTAGACATACAGGTTGTGGAGAGAGAGAGAGACACAACAGTGGCACAGGCAGTGGCTGCAGAGGAGATGAGGGGCCGATTACAGGCAGAGCTGACACAGAGCCGGTTGGCTCAGGAGGCATGGGAGCAGGAGAGGAGAGTCATTACCAGGGACCGAGACAGGTATCGTCAGGAGCGAAATTCCACTAGGGTCCAGGTTGCCGAGCGAGAGGAGAACATGAAAGAGGCAGGATTTTGGATGGCTGCATATTATCATGTGGTTCCTGATCTGACACAGTGGACATTGCGTTATACCCGGCAGACACCCCAGAGGCCAGTGTCGTCCCAGTCATTGGGGACACGAACCCGTGGTTACAGTGATTCACCAGGGGGTTCACCAGGAAGTTGGTCAGTACCTGATTCTCCACAGAGATCAGATGTGGGGAGTTCATTTGGTAGATGACAGGATACTATGTTTTTGACAGGTGCAGGGTAGATGGATAGTGCAGAGGTGCAGTGGATATATGCAAGACTTTGTGCAGGTGTTTAGATTGGATGATTTTTGTATATGATGGTCACAGATTGTGATGACATTGACGCCATTATTATATGTTAGTCTGGACTATGAGATGTACTTGTGGACTTATGGTATATTTATATATATATGATAGCTCCTATTGGCCTCATTTTTTATGTGTATAATGTGTATGTGGATGGTCATATGATGGCAGTTATTTATGATGACTTTTGTGGATGTTACATGTATGAATGTTTTTATATATTTACATTTTTATACATGATGGCAATACAGGATGTAATGTATGGTGATTTTTGTTCTTATGAATGATGAATGCCTATGTTTGAGATAGATGTGGACCTGCTTATGATGACATGACAAATGCTGGCGTTTTATATGTTTATGATGGTTATGTGCATGTGCGACTAATATGCAGGGTGTAATGGGTGGTGATTTTTGTTCCTATGTATGATGAATGCTTATGTTATATGATGTACATGTGTTAGATAGATGTGATATGCTTATGATGGCACAACAAATGTTTATATTTTATATGTTTATGATGGTTATATGCATGTTTGACTAATATGTGTGATGCAGGATGTAATGGATGTACTATGACGGTATTGATGGTGGGCCTAACACTTGACATTGCAGGTGGGGATATTATGGATGAACTTAAGATAGTATGTAAATGTATGAATCTAAAATGTAATTATTTCCTTATAAGGGTTCCTAAGGTCGTAGGTGAGAGTAGAAGATGCATGCGGACATGGTGTGAGTGTGCACCTGTCAAAATCTTTTAATATCCTGAGAAGAATAGGGGATGGAGGAGAAATATTTGCACAACCAAAATCATAGGTTGCTGTCAACGCCCCTGATTTTGCTGTCAACGCCCCTGAAAGCTGTCAACGCCCCTGATTTTGCTATCAACGCCTTTGATTTTGCTGTCAACGCCCCTAAAAGCTGTCAACGCCCCTGATTTTGCTGTCAACGCCCTTGATTTTGTTGTCAACGCCCCTGATTTACTGCAGAAAGCTGTCAACGCCCCTGATTTTTCTGTCAACACCCCTGATTTACTATAGAAAGCTGTCAACACCCCTGACTTTACTGTCAACACCCCTGATTTTGCTGTCAACGCCCTTGATTTACCGCATAAAGTTGACTACACCCCTTTAACTTTCCGGGGCCATCATTTACAAACCGTGCATCAGATCAACTTTGTCCAAAAACCAAAGTTGCTTAGTTTTTTAAGCTCTATCCAGTGGTACTTTCCATTTCCTCCTATCAAGAATTTGACCATCCCAGAGCGGCCACGCCCCGCATTGCGTGGTGGACATGCCCCTAACTTCCCGGGGCTGTCATTTACAAACCGTGCATCAAATCAACTTCGTCCAAAAACCAAAGTTGCTTAGTTTTTTAAGCTCTATCCAGTGGTACCTTCCATTTCCTCCTATCAAGAATTTGAACATTCCGGGGCAGCCATGCCCCGCATTGCGGGGTGGACATGCCCCTAACTTCCCAGGGCTGTCATTTACAAACCGTGCATTGGATCAACTTCATTCAGAAACCAAAATTGCTTAATTTTTTGAGTTCTATCTAGTGGTACCTTTTGTTTCTTCCTATCTAATCAAACTAATCCATTCCTCTAATCAAATACATACAATCATCTAATCAATCCAAGCACCCCAATCCTATTAAGTTCATCCAATCACAATTATCCAATCAACATCATCTAATCATTTGATCCTATCCAATCAAAATGATCTAGTACTTTAATCAAATTCATCAAATCATCTACCAGATCCAATCATCCATCTACCGAATCCCATCAAAATCAAAAGCAATCCCATCCAATCATCCTAATCTGAGCTTTTGTCCAATCCTGATTTGAGCCTGACCAAAATCCCAATTTGAGCTTTAGTCTGTTCCCATCCAAAATCTTATATCCATCCTCTTTATCTTGTCATCATCATGAATCCTCATCCTCCATCAATAGTGGTCAAGGGAAACCCTAATTACGTCGACACTGATAACGAAAGTCTTGTTGATCAAGAGGTATACGACATAGATCCCCTTGACACTATCATCTCTAGTAATCTTTATCCACCCACTTTCCAAAATCCAATTAAGCCTAATCATGTTCCTTATGCTACCTTTGACAAGGGGTATCCAGTACCTTCCCCTTCCCTATCTACATCATCCTCTTATTCAACATCCACATCCTCTTATCCTCATCTTCCATCACAATATTCCTATTACAATTCCCCATACATGACCCCCTATCCTAATCCTCTTTCCCAGTCTGTCCATACAAATCTTACATCCACACCCTTTACCTTAATCCTACATCCACATATCCTAATCATAATCCACCATCCCAATACCTTTTTCTATTATAAATCTATCCCTCACATCCTTCTTTTCCTACTACATAATTCACCTATATCCTCTTGTCCTAATCCACAATCCATGTCCCTCTATCTTAATTCATCACTCCAATATCCTTACTTTAACCCTCCATCCAATCCTATTCCTCCATCTACTCCTAGTCCTCCATCCAATCCCATTCATCCATCTACTCCTAGTCCTCCATCCAATCCTAATCCCCCATCTACTCATGGTCCTACATTCAATCCCATTCCTCCACCTAACCCTAGTCCACCAATCCATAATCCCTCATCCATTTCTACTACCCTAGCAAAGCCAACCATATGCAAGTCTCTCATTTCAGAAGTTCTCCAAGGACTCATTACAAAGAAGCCATCCCCAACTCCACTTCTTGAAGTCATGGAACCATGCCATCTAGATCCATCATCCACGGTCACTAGTGATGAGACCCTTCTCCATACCACACCTATTATTGATGTTACCACCCCTAGTACTGCTCAAACCATTGAAACCATTGAACCCACTAAATCCATTGAACTTCTATCTCCTACTCCAAGAACCACCGAATCCATCGAAGACACCCAATTCAAATCCACTCCCTCTACTCCTAGATCCACCTAAATCCAATCCACTCCTCCCACCCCTAGTAGCACTGAAACCCATTTCCATGAACCTCATGAAT